>CM062816.1:853612983-854812983 GCA_031772625.1 Pinus tabuliformis
TGTCCAGTAGTAGCTCTGTGCCGACTACTTGTAATAACTATTCTTTAATTGTGATCTGCTTTCCTTAGTCGCTCGGATACTCTTTAATGCTGATTTGATTTGTCTTTAATTCTTCATTGATACTCTTTATGGCTCCTCTGATACTCTTTGACTTTAATCATCTTCTTTAATTTTGAACCGACCCTTCTCACCGCTTTCTGGAAATTCATGTCTCTGCAGGCTTCCACTGGCCAGGGCAAAAAAATATCCCTATTTATCTCTGCTTCTGCAAACCTGGAAGTCCATTTGTTTGTTCTGAACTATGCTTGAAGGAAGGAAACTGTAACTGGCAACTTTAGCTGAGGCCGCAAGCTCATTGATGAAGCTTTTTCCTAGTCAGAGGTGGTCGGGGATGAACAGCGAACATCGGTGGATTATATGCCCGAAGCGCCTTTTGCAGGAAAACATAACAAAAACCAAGTTTTTTTCCCTTTTTTGGACAAAAAATGATTTTGGCGGGAAAATTTGATTCAAAGGACAGATGATGTCAGCATGACGTTCGCAGGGGTATGGTATGGATGACATGGCAGGTGACATGGCAGCTGACATCAACAAGGGGTGATGTGGTAGGATGATGTCAGCAGGAGGGTGGTAAGTTTTTTTTCCCGCACCGCTTAAGGGCTTGGGTGGTTTTCGGCGGAGGGGCAATGATCAACATGGGAACACGACACGTGTCCCGGGTACGATGCAAAAACCACCAGTTCCCCGGGACTTAAAGCTCGGTGGATAGGCGGTTGCGATATTGGATATGGACCATCGGATGGATTGGTAGAGATCAGATGGTGGGCACTGTAAAGAGATGGCGGGGGGTTAAATGTGCAGGCCCGATCAAATAAACAATGGTTTTAATTGTATCGGGAGTGTTTCTATTGGTTGGCGGGGTTGATTAAGTTATTAATTAACCCAGACGGTTAATTAACTCTTGAGCGTGCATGGGGAATGGTTATTAAAAGGTTTCAAATAAAGCTTTAATTCCATTTAAAGCAATGATGTATGGCTATAGTTTAGCTGGGGGTGAGAATATTAGAATATAGGGGTTTTTAATATATTAATATAATACAGGAAAGGGTAATATTAACAAGGGAGTTATATGATAAACACGTTAATTTAATATGGTTTATGAAAAAAAAATGCGCTAAGTAATAACGTTTAAAACTTAGGCTAAAGAAATGGGGGTTTATACAAAAACATGGCCATTTTCCTAAGTACAATAGGAATTCACTTAGGCAAATGCTTGTGAAATGAGATGGATGGAAGGAATTGTTTGGTGATACTAAGCCGATCTTAATATCAATGAGAAAGTTAATAAATGATTTGGGAAAAAGTATGAGGGGAGTTAGTCATCCCTCGCTTGAGCTGCATCAAAATATCTGCCTTGGTACTTTGTGATAGAGGTGTAAGATCAACACTTTGAGAGACAAAATTTATCACAAGTCTGATTCTGCAACATCAAAACTACCTACCCAGCCTACTTTACCTAACATTTTTTCTTCTTTTACTTAGGTGCACTTAGACTAGCAGACCCTTTTCAACTTTTCTTTTCTTTGCATGATAACCCTATTTAAGTCTGCACTTATTTCTTCCAAGGGCTCAGATTAAACTGTTGAGCTCCTTTGCTTCTCTACCTATCTACTTATCTGCCAAGTTTAAACAATTTTGGACAGATTTTTATTCTCTATCTCTAAAACATGAAATTCAAACAATAACTGGCCAAGATTGAGCTATTTGGCCATTCATCAATTGTAGCAAAAAGTTCAACAAGCTGTACATGATGCTATATTTACAGAAAATGAAATAGTAGTGGCATTTTGGACTAGCACACTTTCCTGGTCTTTTTTTTTTGGGTTCATGTCTTTTCATTTTTTCTTTTGACCATTTATTTTTTCACCCTTTTATTTTTCTTTTAGGGTATACCCTCTTTACATTTTTTAATTTTTTGATTTTTTCATAATATGGAAACCTTTACAGCAAGGAAAGGAAGAACATATTACAGAGCTCAACCAGTCAATCATGAAATATGACACCTATTACTATAGGAGTATAACACATTCCACATTGCATCTAGGATTTGTCAGCACATTCAGCTCAGTTGTTTTGGGGTAAGCCTGCTTTCCATGTCTTGTGTTGCATTTTTGGCACTTTTTGTGTCTCGCTTCAGATGAACAATCTCTGCTTGATTTCAGTGATCACTTGTTATTGTTTTGATACATACTAGCTTGTGCAAGCATCGTTTCAATTTTCATTAACATCTCACTACTGTCACATGCATGAAATTGTTTTTCACGAACGGTCGTTGATTCGGCGACTCACCTCACCCACATGCATATTGTTCCATTTTCTGAATCTGTCATTGAGTGTTTTCATGCATGATCATTCTCTTATGTTTACACTTAGTATCACCATGCATTCGCTTTCACATTCGTGTTCAGTTGCCCATCAGCGAGTCTAGGCAGCCTTGGCCCGGACTCTGCCTCACGAAGACAACATTGTGCAATCCTGGGAGGGAAGGTTCTATCTTCCTCTCCAGAAATGTGGGTTTCTACCTAGAAGCTATTCTCCAGGCTTGCTTTTCGTAAATATGAAGGATAGTGACTGCTGGCCCAGAGAATTGTGCAATGCAGTCATTAAGCCTGCAACCATTGCCAGCTGAGATTGTGCATTGCGCAATTCCAGCATTCAACAGCGAGACTAGACTGTGCATTGCATAGTTCCAGTAGTCAGCAAGCCTCCCAGCAGCCCTAACTGTGCCTTGCACAGTTTTGGCAGTCAATCTCCCGACCTCCCACAAAAATTGTGAGACCTTCATGATTAGTCACACAGGTATGTTACAAGTTAGTTCTCAAGTTCATTTTGGTTTTCGACTCACAGATTGCATGCCATGAGTGTTTCCATGTCTCCAAGTATCGCAGGTGTTCATCTTCCTCTCAGCAGCACATGTACAATGGTTTCCAGGAGAGGAGAGTCAAAGACACCACTCATAACACACATGGGGATGTAGTTGATCAAGTGTCTATGAGCTTGCCTACTCACGTAGACATCAAGTTGTTCGTAGACAATGAAATCAAGATATGACAGCAACAACATCACAATGAGCAACATCATGAATAACAGCTGAAGGCAGCATACCAAATGCAACGAATGCAAGAGGAAGGCTTTTGACAACACGAAGGCAGAACAAAGTTGCAAGCTCAAGTAGATCCACTAATGATGAAAGCAACTTTGGAGACTCAGGCTATGAGGTGACGGTGTAATCGTGTGAAGACAGAGAATGGAACAAAGAAGGAGTTTCATGTGCTGAAGCAGCAACTCAAGGAAGAACATGAGTTGCACAGACAAGCGAATGAGTTGCAGTAGGAACATGAACAATAGGGGGCACAACATGCACTCACAGATGAAACTACGCCTGTAAAAGTTAAAGATCCATCCCATCAGCTAGCATGGAGTAGACTTGGTGATAATTTTTGTTGATCTCATGCAAGGGATTCAGTAGCATGCATGTCATTGTGTGCACGCATGCGATCCAACCCATTCAGCACACTCACCAAGGGGAAGACAAGAAGCAATTCCAACTAGAGCTGAACATGTAGTTGATAGTTTATGTGCATGACCACCAGCACATGCTGGAATATCAACATGGACACTATGAATTAGTGTGTTTCCATTTCGTCCGCACCCAAGAAGACCATGCGCATGCTAGAAGACTATTTGGATGGAGGAGCCATACCAATGCACCCAGATGCAATGAGGGAAAGGGTTTGCTTCAGTAAGATGTCACCATGGAGCTCATGCACACCATCACGAAAGACCAAGCTTGGCACCAGCTCACCACCTCCACCATCACAAGCATGTTAAAGAGTTTGTCTCACCACAACAGAGTGAGTGTCAGTGATGTCTTGCATGGCTTTCTCAAGCCATTGTGTCTCACATGGGCGCATGTGCATTGTAATGTAATGACTTGTCAAGTGGAATTTCAAGTGTCGATAGTTGGATGTAACAACCATAGAGTAGATGAACAGTCATGAGGGTAGATGAACTATCACAAAGGGGAATGTCAAGGGTCATCCCACCCTTTGCTATAAATAGAACCTCATAACTCTTTGTAAAGGCTTTTGGTCATCCAAGCCTCCGATAAGACTATCTTGGAGAGAGCTTGGACAATATTGTAACGAGCCTTGGCTTCTCCACTATGCAGGGCTAGTATATCTCTTTGGAGGGGCAGGTGATTGTGGCTATAACGTTCCGTTGTCAAAACTAGTGGTTAGACATGGATGTATTGTAAGACTAGAAATTACACTTAATATAACAGAGCCAACACGTTTGATGCATATGTTGTATTGTATTCTATGCTATCTAGTTTACTCTAAATGAAATATGTATTTGTTTGCTTACGCATACATGTATGGAATATTCTATATAAGTATGTATGAATCTTTATGAAATGTGTTGTTGGTTTAACCATCACTTTGGTTTGCTTGCTAACTTGCTTTCCAAATTGTGATGCATCTTCACTCGTGTGTTCCCTTCCAAGCTGCGTATTATTACAGGTTTCGAAGGGACGCACTCACCTCACCCTCGGTGTGTTTGAACCTCTCATGCACCTTCATTGGCCTGCTGCAGCTGTCACACCCTTACTACCAAAAAAGTCATGTTACTTGCCTCTGTGCAAAATTACAGTCAAGGCATTACCATATGACCCACTGCTAGGACTCTTACACCAAATGGTCTAAGGTCTAATTAGGACTTCTTACTGGGGAGATCCCCTTACATGTTGGCAGGTCCAGAAACATCAACATTTTGACGCTAGAAGGAGTGCTAGATGACAAGCTGAGTCCTCACATCTGTTTTGAATATCTACATATCTATCATGACTAACTACCAAGTTGCTCTTCCAGAGTTCATATCTTATGGAAATGACTTCATTATCTCATAAAAGCTCTCGGATAACTTGTCTCATAAAAAATATGATGGTGGAGGCCACATGGCCTTGGTTAGGCACGCAATCGGTGTTGTAGGCTCATGCGAAAGACATGGATTCTTTGAAGAATACATGAGTTGTGCATTGTTCGTCTACACGCTTCGAGGGCACCCAATGCACTGGTGTGCAACGTTTCCCGAAAAATATATTCATTCTCTTGCTCATCTGGTCGCAGAGATAGACCATGCTTTCAATCACTTTGACCGTAAATCACTCAACAAAGAAATTATGAAATTACGAAAAGCACCCGATGAATCCATTGAACAGTTTCACACATGCTTTTGTAATCTTGCATACCGATTCCCCAAAGGTGATATTGGTTGGGAATTTCTCGACGGGACATTTGATTATCTTCTTTACATATCTGAAAATCCACAATTCTTGAAATCACACAAATCCTGCTCATACTTCGGTGATGGAACTGTGTAATCACAAGCATGCACATTCACTGTCACAAGTGACTATCTGCCTTCACCTCATCAAACAGCTCCACCACCACGGAGTGATGTGGGAGATCATGTACATAACTCTGTTGAAATGTCACATCCTACCACCCCAACTACTCTTGATATTTGTGCAGATTTGGCTTGCAAGCCTATTGGTTGTCACGTGGATTCATTCCCTTAACCTCCATCCTCGCATGTTGTTGATCCTCTAGATTTTACCCTCTGGTGTTCTTCCATTCTGGACTCCTCACCTGTTGTGAACGAGGATCAAGTTGTCAACGAAGTTGGTTTTATGCAGCCAACCTGTGCCATCATTCATGATGAGTGTGTGCGGGAATCTAAAGAATAAACTGTGGTGAAGGATGACTCCCTTCCAGCTGCGCCTCATCCAATTCATCTTGAAATCCCTTGTGTATCTACCACTACTGATTTCCCCTATGAAAACCCATTTCCAGATGTCTTTCTATCATCACAATGCAGAGAGGACACATCTTTCTCTGGAAATCTATCTGATCTATCATCTGTAATTTCTGAAAACACAGAGGGTGAGCATATTTGCTTCTCATCTACCCCTCTGCCCGATTCATCAAATCATGAGGACGCTTAAAAACATCCTAAATTTTATGATCTTGGTTCTCATGATCTCTCTACTTCTTCATCTAATCACGATTTTGATTCAATCATTGTTAATCTATCTAAGACAGTGGTCTACAATCATCTATCTGTCAACAAAGTCGAAACCCTGCAAACTGTCGAGGCACTTCAACCCGAGATGATGGTTATGTCAGGCCCTCGCTGTCCTGAGGTTGGTTTCACTTCTAGTCAGGAAATTGTTGAAACACTCAAGGATCCTCATCACTCTCTACTTTGCATTGAAGATCAACCAAACACCCATATTTCTCTTCCTCCAATCGAACTACACAATCCCATAGCTCTTGCGTTGGAGGAATATTACATAGAAAGCACACATGCACAACATAAGTGGTCTACCTTTCTCACATTTTCTTGCATGTCACAGTCAAGAGAATGCACACACTCAACATCTGCATGCAGTGTAGCACAACACCATGGCAGCTCCATAGAGTGCATGTCATGCACTTTCACTCATCTCTGTTCTGTGGTCACTTGTAAACTCAGAGTGTGTTTGTCTTCACTGTTATATCTTTCTTGTTTGTTGGTTCACATAGTTGTCTTATTCGTGAACCATGCCTTCACCAACATGGGTCAACCAATGCGTTGGTGGTTGCATTGGAAGTATCACTTCACGTGAGATGGCCCATGCACCGTTAGCTTAGGAGTAGGAGTAGTGTTTTCTTTCTGTCTGTTTTCTTTCATGTTTGCTTGCTTACTTGCTTTGTTAGTTTGTTCACTTGCTTTCTTGTTTCTTGCTCACTTTTCTTTCGCTTTTGCTTCTGCTTCTGCTTTTCTTTGTTGTTGGTTTTCTTTTTTTGTTCGTAGGTTAGTTTCACATGAAACCATGTATGACTCTTGAAACATGCTGGGTAAAGTATGAGAGGACTTGTACAACTATAAACATTTGGTTATTTGTTGTCCTCTCTCTTATGTAAGAACTTGTTGTATTCATTCCATGATACATCAATGGAAAATATGTACTATTCGAAGTGAACCTTGGTGAAAACACAATGCTTGCGCGCTCACTAGTATCACCTACTCTAGTCAGTTGTTTTTGGGTTAATCCTTGTCATCTCAGTCAAGTAGAGTAAGGTGAGGGGGAGAACCTTAACAAGCTCATTAGAGGTATAATAAACTACTTCTCTTAAGGAACCACCTCTTCTACTCTCAATAAGATGGGATCCATTTTCCACCTCTAAAATGAATAAGTGTTATGCACAGTTATGAAGATGAAAAATGAAAAAGTGAAAATAGTTTGAAAAAATGAAAAATGAATAAGGCGAAAGAAGAGAAAGGCTTCCTGCACAGAGAGGTGATGCAAGTAACTCTGTTTGGGTACTAACTAGGCTCGCTGGCAGTAGAGCCATGTTTGTGTTCCTATGTGACTCCTTCAGGGTACTGTCCAGGCCTCCTGGTAGCGGAGCAACACCAGAGATGAAATCAAGACTCTGACGACTATACTGCTTGTGCACCAATATACCCCTCAACCCCAATCAAAAAAATTGTGTTGCCTTAGCTTGGAATGTTTGTTAATCGACCAAGATCTTGGCAGATGCTACCTCTTACAATCAAGCTAGTGTGAAAACCAAGAGGAGCTGAGAACTGAACAATACTTCCAGAGGTGTTAGACTTGCTTTTCACGAACAAGGTCCATTCAGAGAGTTCGAGTTCTACTAGTGTCTCACCAAGTGTTGTAGCGGCTACAACCACCTTCCAAAATTTTTCCTTAGCTTCATTTTGGATCCTCCCTACCAACCTAATAGTGTCAGTATTTGCATCCTACCATCAATGATCAAAGATCCTCTTTTCATATCATTCTAAGGGTCCGATTCAGAATTTTTTTATCATTCCACTAGGTAATGCAAAAAAAATTAGTCATTGATGGTAGTCCTAGTCCAAAAACATCACCCTTCCCTAAATGTGATTACTTGATGGCATAGTTTCATATCTTGTTGACTGTACATCATCTATAAATTTATTTTTATCATGCCATTTGTATTAGTCATGAGGTCATTATGTCATCTTGAAATTCAGTCCTTCAAGGTCTCATTAGGTCTTTAGGGTTTTTCAAGGTTTCATTAGGTCATTAGGGTTGCCAAGGTTCCATTCCATTGCATAAGACCAGCAAGTAAAGGGTGATCAAATAACATCCCTTCACCATGTGAAGATGATTTGTAAAGAGAAATGCTTATTTCATTATGTAATTTTATGTCTTTCAAATGTAATAATGTCACCATCCCAAGTTGTTAACTCAGTGTTCCAAAGATGCCAGACCATCAAAAGATCAATTTTTCAAAGGAAATAGTCAAGTGAAAGGGTAAAGTTTCAAAGGGTTAAGTGCATGCCAAAGGGAGTTGTTTTTTTCCCAATGGTGTCCAAATCATCATTTTCCACAAGCACTAAACCCTAATTTCCTCACCCATTGAGCTAGGGTTGGCTATGGAATCAAATACATCTGAGTATATGAGGCATAAGGGAGGTCATTTCAATGAGTATGAGGCCATTCCAACTCATACACATCATGTCTCCATCATTTTTCAATAAGTCATTCCAAGGGACAAATCATTTGCCACACATAGGGCCAATTTTTCTTCAAACTATGTTTTAGACCAAACAAGGAAGAATTTGGAAAAAATGAGAGAGGATTTTGTCCAAAATAGGCCAAGGAAGAAAAAATTCCTTCAATTTTTACACAGGTGTCATGGTTTTAGAGAAATGTCAAAATTATAGTTGCTACAAGAGAGTTGCTGCACTTCTAGAGTGACCTTGGGAAAATCAAGCTTTTTCCTAGTTGGAGTGACCAAATGACTTGCTTAATGAGTCAAATGATAACTAGACACATAGATCTTTCCAATGAGCTATCATGAGCTCAATTTGGAGAGGAGGAAGACATCCAAAAGTTGACAAAAACAACACTATGCATTTTGCCAGCCTCATTCTACACATTTTGACCAATCTTTGGAGATTGAGCTTTTGACAGGGAAAATGAGCTCCAAATTGAAAAATTAAAGATTTTCTAGAAATTATATGCAACAAGATTTCCAACGAGCTATCCCACACTCAATTTGGACATCGGGAAGGCAGTCAAAAGTGAGCCAAAACTTGCGTTGTGCATTGAGGGCTTGGCGCTGTGCTTTGAGGCCAGCGTTGCGCTTCTAGCAGAATTTCACAGTGCAATTTAACACTAGCACTGCACTTCCAAGATGGAACTATGCTTCTGTGCAGTGGCACTATGCTTTGTGCAGGAGTGCTACAAAATCCTCAAACTCTCAATAAAACTTCAAATTTCTCTCTCCTTCCATCATTGCAAGTAAGTTGGCATCCCTCACTTCAATTTTGGTTTGAAAATCAAATCTATAAGCATCATTTTCCATGTTTAATATGAAACCCTAAAATCTCCCTAATCATGCCTAAAACCCTAAATGCTCACTATTCATCCTATCACCTATCCCTACAGCTCTAAATGCCCCTATCCCTATTTCCCTATCCCCTTATCCCTATTCCATATCATTCCATCCCTTTATCCCTCTTCCCCAAGGGTATCAAACAAAACAAGCCCTCCCTCTCATTTCCTACTCCCTCATTCATTTTTAGCCCATAAAGTCATTTCACATCCCCTCACTCCTAAAAAATTGTCACTCATTCCCTTCATACAACCTCCAACCTTGCAAACATGGACCAAGAAGACCGAGACTATGAGGATGAGAACACAGGCAATGACACCTCAGCAGATAGAGCTAGGCAACAGAGAAAACCACAAAAGGGAGGATGATAGGTTTAGGATGCTTGCTGAAGCTTCCTTGGCTCATCAGAGCACATGATTATGGTGCTTCTCACCAATTTTTGGCAAGTTTAGAAAAAAATTTGTCATTTGCAAATTTTGGAATTTATTACACAAAAAAACTACCTAGAAGCGCAGCGCCACCGGTGCTACGATTTTCCTAGGCGTGCCCAATGAAGAAATGGTTTGAATTTTTGGATTCATAGCAACGAGGACATGCACCCTATCAAGTTTCAAAGTTTTTTGGGCAGAACTGGTCCACCAAAAGGTCAAAAAACACCCTAAAAATGACCTTTCTACCACATTTTGGACACACAGAAGCAGTGTTGGGAGAATCAAGTTTTGAGGGGTCAAATGAGCTTCAAATTCAGAAATTGCAGCTGTTTTGGAAATTATACTGGAATACCTTTCCAATGAGATGTCATGGGCTCAATTTGTATGCCAGGAAGGCCTCCAAAATGGACTTGAAAGTGGCATTGCGCTTCTGGCCAGTGGCACTGCGCGTAGGGAAGTTTTTGCTCAAGATGGCCATTTTTCTAGTTTTTTCATTATGATCATGGATTCTCTCTCATGGAGGTTGTTTAAACATTGTAAATTATGACTTGGAATGTAATTATGATATATAAATAGTAATAGAGGGTAGATTCATTGCTTTAGAAGTTAGTTTGAGCTTAAATGAATATGTTTTCCACTTTTAGAGGCAAGTTGTTGAGATGCCTATATTCTTGTTTCTTGTTCAGTATCAGTTAGATTAGCTCCTCATCTTAGGGATTCGAACCCTGAGGATGGGAGGAGGTTGAATACATTTCTATATCTTCTTCTTCTTTCTCTTGGTAGAGGGTTGGACTCAGTTGGATGCTTAGACCTTGATTGTACACCATTTGTAAGCAGTTTAGCAGGAGATTAATAAGAATTGCAGCTATTTTTATGGGATCCATGTGGTATGGAGTTTTAGTACAGCTTCTTCTTATGTGATTATATGTTAATGTGTTTTATGTATTCCATTAATCATTTCATTTCTTCTATTTGAATGTTTTCAAGTTTCATAGGCAAAATTCATTGCATCAGTGCTCTGCCTTGGGAAACCATTCACCATTTCATGTTTTCTGTAGTACAGGAAGGATCCATGGTTTTCACATGCCCTTCTTAGCTTCTCACCAGTCTTAAACATCTCACCCCATCAAGCCCTAGAGTGCTAAAGCCTATGTCTACCTTGCCCCATTGAACACCTTGCAATTCTGACCTAGTTTCCTAGACCTAAACTGTCCAGCTCCTCTTGATCTGGCGAAAACCCTTCAAAAATCCAATCAAAACTTCGTGTTACTATACATAGCCTTATATCATTTACCTGATCCAGTCATCTTGGCTGAGATCCTTACGGAGAGATCCCTCTCCCAGCCTAGTAGGGCTAGCTACTTGGCTAAGCGTGGTTTGTGATTACCCTGGCATTGCCTTCCTTCAGCATGAGGTTCAATCCAAGTGATAACACAACCTTCATAGTAGCATGTCTTGCTTCATCAAGTACACAAGCTCCAGTTATTTTCTTGTAGAAAGACAACCTATCTATCAAACCTTGATGCATTACCCTCACAGGATGTTCATCCGGACTTGGTCCAGCAATAGGATGAGCAACGTCTTCAAGAATTTGCACAAATCTAGAGGGAAACCAGCCTTCCCTCCATAAATTGTGAAATCCTAGCTAGCAGTCTATTGGGCCCTAGAATTGCACAATTCTTCTAATCAAGATTCACCCAAAAAATTGTGAAATCCTTCCCATCTAGGCTGCTCAACCCAAAATTTGCGCAAATCTGGGTAGCAGTCAACTGCTCTGCCTAGAAATTATGCAAATCTTCTAAGAAGCCAGCCTAGATCCCAGCCAGAAATGTGCATTTTCTCCCAGCAATTTGAGCAGCCTCTTGCATGTGCAGTTGAGTTGACCGGTTCCCTCCAGGACTAAGGAAAACAGACTTGCATGCATGGGCTGCTTCTCCCAAGGCAACATACAAAGGCATCCTTTGTTTCAGGGATCTATTTTTGGTAGTTGGAGGTTATATGCAAGGATCATTTCAGAAACTTCCCACCAAGTGTCGATTTCCCTATATTTGTGGCATGCACGTCACAACCTTGATTTTATAAAAACTCATCAACTGGATGCTACAGAGCTCATTCCTCAAATCAGTCTTGCAGCTCTAACATCCCACATCGCATCTAGGAGCTGTCAGCACATTCAACTCAGTTGTTTTGCATTAAGCCTGCTTTCCATGTCTTGTGTTGCATTTCTAGCACTTTTGTGTTTCGCTTCGTATGAACGCTGTCTGCTTGATTTCAATGAGCGTTTGTTGTCATTTTTATATAGATTATCTCGTACAAGAACCGTTGCAGTTTTAATTAACATCTCACTACTATCACATGCATGAAACTATTTTTCACGAATGATCGCTGATTCAACGACTCGCCTAACCCACATGCATGTTGTTCTGTTTTCTAAATATTTCATTCAGTGTTTGCATGCACGGTCATTCTCTTATTCTTACACTCTGTATCACCATGCATTCTCTTTCACATTCATGTTTAGTTTCCCATCAGCGAGTCTAGGCAGCCTCAACCCGAACTCTGCCTCACCAAGACAACATTACGCAATCCTAGGAGGAAAGGCTTTATCTTCCTCTCCAGAAATGTGTATTTCTACGTAGGAGCTATTCTCCAGGCTTTCTTTGTGAAAATCTGAGGGACAGTGACTGTTGGCCCAAAGAATTGTGCAATGCAATCATTGAGCCTGCAACCATTTCTAGCCGAGATTGCGCATTGCGCAATTTGAGCAGTCAGTAGCTAGACTGGACCATGTATTGTGCAGTTCCAGCAGTCAGTCACCCTCCCAATAGCCATGACTATGCCTTACACAGTTTTGGTAGTCGGTCTCCTGATCCCCCGTCGAAAATTGTGCGACCTTCATGATTAGTCACATAGGTATGTTGAAAGTCAGTTCTCAAGTTCATTTTGGTTTTCGACTGACAGATTGATTTCCATGAGTGTTTCGATGTCTCCAGGCATCGCAGGTGTTCATTTGCCTCTTAGCAGGACAGGTACAATGGTTTCTAGGAGAGAAGAGTTGACGACACATTCATAACACACTTGGGGATGCAGTCGATCAAGTTTCTATGAGTTTGCCTACTCACGAAGACATCAAGTTGTTCGTAGACAAGGACATCAAGATATGACAAAAGCAGCATCACAGGGAGAAGCATCATGAACAACATCTGAAGAAAACATGTCGGATGCAACGAATGTAAGAGGAAGGTTGTTGACAACACAGAGGCGGAACAAAGTTGCAAGCTCAAGCAGATCCACTGATGATGAAAACCACTTTGGAGACTCAGGCTATGAGGTGACGACACGATCACATGAAGACAGAGAATGGAACAAAGAAGGAGTTTCATGTGCTGAATCAGCAACTCAAGGAAGAACATGAGTTGCACAGACAAGCGAATGAGTTGCAGCAAGAACAGGAATAGTAGGGGGCACAACATGCACTCACGGATGAAACTGCGCCCGTACAAGTTATAGATCCATCCCAATAGCTGGCACGGAGCAGACATGGTGAGCAGTGTTATTGATCGCATGCAAGGGATTCAGAAGCATGCATTTCATTGTGCACACACATGCGATCCAACCCATTCAAGACACTCACCAAGGCAAAGACAAGAAGCAAGTCCAACTAGAGATGAACATGTAGTTAATAGTTTATGTACATGACCACTAGCACACACTAGAATATGCATCAGTGTGTTTCCGGTTCGTCCGCACCCAAGAAGACCATGCACATGCTAGCAGACGAGTTGGATGGAAGAGCCATACCAATGCACCCAGATGCAACAGAGGCAAGAGTTCGCTTCAGCAAGATGTCGCCATGGAGCTCATGCACACCATCACGAATGACAAAGTTTGGCATCATCTCACCACCTTCACCATCACAAGCATGTCAAAGAGTTGGTGTCACCACAATGAACCAAGTGTCAGTGATGCCTTGGATGGCTTTATCAAGCCATTTTGTCTCACATGGGCACATGTGCATTGTAATTTAACGACTTATCCGTGGAAGTTCCAGTTTCGATAGTTGGATGTAACAACCATAGAGTAGATGAAGAGTCATGAAGGTAAATGAATTGTCACAAAGGGGAATGTAAAGGGTCACCCCACCCTTTGCTATAAATAGAACCTCATAACTCATTGTAAAGGATTTTGGTCATCCAAGTTTCCTATAAGACTATCTTGGAGAGAGCTTGGATAGTATTGTAATGAGCCTTGGCTTCTCCACTGTGCAAAGCTAGTATATCTCTTTGGAGGAGCAAGCATTTGTGGCTGTAATGTTCCGCTGTCAGAACTAGTGTTTAGACATGGATGTATTGTATGAATAGAAATTACACTTAATATAATAGAGCCGGCATGTTTCATGCATATGTTGTATTGTATTCTATGCTATTTGGTTTACTCTAAATGATATATGTATTTGTTTGCTTATGCATGCATGTATGGACTATTTTGTATAAGTATGTATGAATATTTATGAAATGTGTTGTTGGTTTAACCATCACTTTGGATTGCTTGCTAACTTTCTTTCCAGCTTGTGATGCATCTTCGCTCGTTTGTTCCCTTCCAAGCCGTGTACTATTACAGGTTTCATAGGGGTGCACTCACCTCACCCTCAGTGTGTTAGAACCTCTCATGCACCTTCCTTGGCTTGCTAGAACAGTCACACCCTTGCTATCAACAGAGACATCTTACTTTCCTCTGTTCGAAATCACAGTCAAGGCATTACCGTATGACCCACTACTGGGACTCCTACACCAAACGGTTTGAAGTCTAATTGGGACTTCTTACCAGGGAGATCCCATCAAATGTTGGCAGGTCTAGCACTATCCACAAGCCACTAATTGTAGAATTGTTAAAGTTGAAAGAGATGAAATTTTCAGATCTAGATACTATCAAAATCATAGGTGTAGAAATTCATTTTTTGGGAGTAGAAATCATTTCTTGCCTCTATTGAATGAAATTAAGTGTTTCAAATGTAATAACGTTTTCCACAAGGCAAGTGAGTGTCGAAGCAAGTTTCACTAGCCATATAAACAATAGATATTTGAACAATGAGTACATCCAAGAAACATTAAGATATGGAAGAAACAAATTGAAAAAATTGAGTGTGGACTTGAATTTTCTAGACATGATCAGGAAGGAAAATGGTATGTGGATAATTTTTTCTCTAAGCGCGTGACTGGAGATAAGAGTAAATTATTGTTTATGCAAGAAAAATTAAATGAAATTTCACCTTCGAAAATAATGCCCCAACACAAATTAAAGGAAATGGCATAGTCAATTTGGATGAAAATACCAAGGCCCAATTTGTTTTGTATGTGGATGGTCTCAAGTACAACCTATTGAGTGTAAGAAAAATGTGTGACAATGGCTATGATGTAACTTTTATCTCTAAATATTGTGAGATACAAAAAGCAGAGAATGGCAGGTTGGTAGGGAAGGAATCAAGATTCACAACAATGTGTATGTGTTTGATGATTCAAAAATGAATCGCTAGTTGAGCAAAGAAAAACAAGCATGGTTGTGGTACAAAAGGTTGGGGCATGCAAATTACGACATCCTAGTCAAGTTTAGTAAGTTAAGGGCAGTTAGAGGCTTACCAAGCCTATCAAAACCTAATAATTCAATTTGCAAGTCCTATCAATATAGCAAGCATACAAGGGCTCAATTTAAAACAAAGAAGTTTTCATCTTCTAAGCCTTTGGATCTAATTCACACTAACATCTGTGGTCCTATAGGAACAAATAAACCAAGAGGATAAAGGTACTTTATTTTATTTATTGATGATTTTATGAGGGTACTTGGATAATTTTATTGAAAGAAAAATCATAAGACCTAAGTAAGTTTTGAATACAGAAAGTTTTAAATATTTAAGGCTTAGGTTTATAATGAGAAGGATCTTAAGATTAAATTCTTGAGATCTGACAAGGGAGGAGAATTCATCTCTAAAGAGTTTTAATATGTTTGCGAAAAACATGGCATAAGGATGCAATCCTCATTATCTAGAACACCTTAGTAGAATGGTGTGGTTAAAAGGAAGAAAATAACCATTCAGGAGATCGCTAGAGAAATGATGGATGAAGGGAAGGTTGCACACTTCTGGGGAGAAGTAGCTCAAGTAATTATTTACTTTGAAAACAGAACACAAATTAGGACTAACAATGATAAATCCCCTTATGAGTTATGGAAAGGAAGACCAACATTTGTAAAACATTTCAATGTTTCTGGTAGTGAATGCTATATCAAGAGAAATGATAAAAACCTTGGTAATTTTGACTCTCGAGATGATGAGGGTATATTCATTGGATATTTAGTGAAGAGAAAAGGCTACAAATGCTTCAACAAGAGGAAAAAAAGGGTTGAATATTGCATTGATGTCATAGTTGATGAAACATTACCTCATTTAGTGAAGTCTAAAGAAAATGAGAGATCAAATGAAGAAGAATATTATACTCTTAGATATGCAGACCAAGAAAAAGAAGATGATGAAGAAGAAGATGTAACCCAAAGGCATAATACCCCATCCGGGTATGTATAAAAACAACACAAAGAAATTGAAATAATTGGTGATTGAATGCTTGGTGTCCAAAATACAAGGAAATTCATTGGTAGTCCTAGTCATGCAAATCTTTGCTTGTTGTCACAAATCGAGCCCAAAAATCTCATTCAAGCTAGTGAAGAAAGGTTTTGGGTGAAGGAAATGAATTAAGAGTTGGACCAAATTGAGAAAAATGACAACTGGGAGCTTGTTCCTAGACCTAAGGACAAAAGTGTTATAGGAACCAAATGTGTTATTAAGAATAAGCTAAATAAGGAAGAGAAAGTGGTAAGAAACAAAGCAACGTTGGTCTACGGAGGTTATGCACAAATACAAGGGATAGAATTTGAAGAAACATTTTCACCAATAACAAGATTGGAAGACATGAGAATGTTCCTAGCTTTTTCTATCCATAAAAAAAAAAAAAAAAAAGTATATCACATGGATATAAAATTAGCCTTCCTCAATGAAGATTTAAATGAAAAAGTGTATGTAGAACAACCAGAAGGTTTCTTTCTCTCAGAGAATGAAGATTATGTTTGTAGATTGAGAAAGTCTCTATATGGGCTAAAATAATATCCAAGAGCATTGTATGCTATACTAGACAAGTATCTTCAACTGCAAGGCTTTAAAGAGGGAAAATTTATAGAAATTCATCTATTAAATATGAAGATTATCATTTCCTAATTATTGTGGTTTAAGTAGATGATATTATCTTTGGCAATGTTTTGGGCAGATGGGACAAAAGTATTCTAAGATAATGCAAAAATAATTAGAAATGTCTATGATCGGGGAGTTGTCTTTCTTCCTTGGATTGCAAATTAGCCAATATGAAAAGGGTATCTTCATCTCTCAATCCAAGTATCTATGGGAAACATGGAGGAAATTTGGGAAGGAAGAGTGTAAGAATGTTTGTACCTCCATGGTGATTGGTTGTATGCTAAGTAAAGATGATGAATCCCCTCTTATGAACCAAAAGACTTGAAAATCAATTATTAGAATCTTATTGTACCTAACTAATATAATACTAGACATAATGTAAGAAGTAAGCTTGGTGGCCATATTTCAAGCAAGTCCCAAAGAAAGCCATGTCAACACAGTGAAGAGAATTTCCAAATATTTGCAAGGCATAATGAAATTTAGCTTGTAGTATGCAAGAGGTAAAGATTTCAATTTAAAATATTATACTAATGTTGATTGGGCTGATAGAATTGATGATAGGAAAAGTACCTATGGAGCAACATTTTTCTTGGGGGACTACCTTGTGTCTTGGGTATGAAAAAAGAAATACTCAATATCTATATCTACAACAGAAGCTGAGTACATGGCTACAACCAATTGTTTCACTCAAATTCTTAGATGAAGCATACTTTAAAAGACCTCAAGGTTGAGTTAAATGATCCAATCCCAATCTTGTGTGATAAGAATAATGTTCCAACATCTCCAAGAGCCCAATTATGCATTCATAGACAAAAGATATTCTAATAAAATATCATTTCTTCAAAGAATCCGATATTTTTAATTTTTTTCACCTTGAATATGTGGCCACTAATGAGAAACTTGTATATATATTTAAAAATCCCCTACCATGGCAGCCATTTGAATACCTTAGGCGAAAAAATGATGTAGTCTCTCCTTTACTCAATTGACTTAGCTCAAGTAATGGTTCACAACTTATTATGTTGTTGATTAATTTAACAAGCAAGATATAGGAGAAGGGAATCAAATTTGGGCACTTTTTCAAGGGCATATGGCACTACCATTTACCATTGATGTCAAAGGGGGAGAATTGTCCCAAACATTGTGATTCACAAACATCCAAGGAGGAGCTACAGCCAAAGAACATCTATAATTATGATATTTTAGGGGGGAGTGTTTTCAAGGTGAGAAGAGTATGAAAAGTGTCAAGGGGAGTGCTACTATTTTTATGGCCATCAATGTCATAACAATGTTTATCAATGCCAAAAGGAGAGGTTTTTGGGAAAAAAGTTGTTATTGATGTGAAAGGTGGTGGTTCTATGGAGAATATCTTTGAAGGAATTTATACATCAATATATCAACTTGAATGCTCCAAGAAATGACATAGTTGGATAGTTTTTAGAAAAATATTTCCAACTGTGTATGGAACTTTGAAAAATATCCCTGAGATAGAAAGTTATCAAGGTTCAAAGTTGGACTCTTGAAGGGACAAGGTTACAATTTGGTGGCCAGATTTTGGTTCCGCATACAACCAAATACTAGACCCCCTTTGTTAACTTTTGATCACACAAGGGGGTTCAGGTTTTAATCACAACCACCCATTCCGTTAACACATGTTTGATCCACGACAATCATCAACACATGGTGCAAAAGTGGCATGGGGTTTAAAGACCACTAAATGAAAAATAGGGGACCCCCCTGCCACTTGTTAATGTTCGAGCACACGTGGGGAGGGGTTCCATGTTTTAATCCAAGCTACTCATTGAATTGGTGAATAAATGATTGATGACCTTGATCATCTCACCCAACTATACAAGGAAAAACTCATGCAACGTATAGGTGGCAGTCTTCGGGTGGAGCTCAGGAGAGACAGAGATTTAACTAGAAAATGAAATAGTGGCACTTAACATAAATCTCACACATAGGAAAAAGTCAAATAAAAAAGTAATTTGGTAAAAAACACAAGGCCCAAAACCACTCCTTCATATAGTTAACATGGATACAAGACAATGCGGACAAACGAAAACAAGACACATGGCGCACTCATAATGGGCAATGATTATGAGTAGGATGATGATATTGAAACCATGGTGGCATGATGACATAAACAGTGATAGGATGGCAAGATGATTTCAGCATAAAGTGATGTGTCGTCTTAGGCATGGGACACATGGAATGTAGTTTTAGACTTTTAAGGTGCCCAAGTGGCTTATTTTTGGGTGACACGTGGACACCCAAAGGTGGCCATGTTGATAGGATGATGTCACCAAAATGCTAACATCACCCTAATGCTGATGTCACCCTGGTGGTTTCAAGAGGAGGACAGTGAGGAACTCCCATGGTATTTACATCCTAGGGAATCGAGAAATTCCTAGCAAATGGCAACAAAAGATTTTGTCTTGAGAGATTTAGATGATGATGTCAGCATGACATCACCCTAATGCTAACATCACCTTGACAGTTTCAAAAATGGGATAGAGAGGAAATCCTAGGGTATTTATGTCCTAGTGAATAGAGAATTTTTCTAACAATTGAAGGAAAAATATTTCTATCTTGAGAGATTTACTATGGCTATCGTTGGTGCTCAGTCATGGGACCTGATCGCTTGGAGAAGAGCCACCAAAAAATTTAAAGGCATGGGAGCCCATTGCGAGCATGGAATTAAGCTGCTCTACCTTTTGTTCAAAGGTCATGGTACTTGGTCACTCATGCAAATGAGTTAATTATGATGGTACAACGCAAGTTGAATGTGGAAGATCATAGTTAATGCAACTAGTTGGTTCTTTTTTTAGTGGCAGACCTCCTCAATGGGATCATACTAATGATAATTGATTACCAGTCTTAGATAGATTATACCATATTGAAGTACTCCCTATTCCATAACAAATTAAATCAAAAAAATATTCTCAGATTGTTTTAGATTAAGAATGGAGACTCAATAAAAATCCCAAATATGTATTGTGGTCAAGTAATAGGTAAGGGGATCCTTACTAAAGAAATAAATATCTCTGGTATTGTGCTACAATTGTTTTCCTCTACAAGCTTTGAGACATTTATATATGTCCTCGTACTATGAAAGAAATTGGAGTTTATTTTCTCTACAGTTTTTGTAGAAATTGAAGTGTAAAGGAGAGAGTGATGTGTATGTTGTGTGTGACAAGAAGTGTGTTGTGGGAAAGAGTAAGTTGTTCAAAAGATAGTGTGGGTAGAAAAAAATAGAATGACCATGTACCAATGCTAAGGAGTAGGAGAGAGAAAATGAAATCACTGGTGAAGGGTGAAACATAATAAAGAGAGCAGTGAAGTGTAGAGAGTGCATTAGGACAAGAGCAACAAAGGTAAAAGAAACTGAGTGTGTGTGCTGAGGAAATATGAGGGAGATATAGAGAGACAACAAATCAAGTTTACAAGTTATTTTTATGTTTCATAGGTAGGACATGGCTCTCAGTCTGAAAATTTTATGAAAAGTAGAACTCTTGGTTGTATCACGTGTGGACTTGCAATTATAAGAGGTTGGTGCCTCTAGGAAAGTTGGAGATTACTTATTTGAAGGGGGTTTGGGCCTCCTATGATTAAGTTCTCACAAAAAAGTCATGTAATCTAAGTAGGTTCTTTATATTCACATCATAATATAAAAACAAGCTTTGGTGGTTTTTCTCTAGGAAGGGTTTCCACATTAAGTTATTGTGTTCTATGTGATTGTATGATTGTTGATCTCTCATGTGTTGAATGAATGTTTCACAAATAAACGTTTAAGTGCTTAATGTAAAAGAAAATAAAATTGTAAATCACTTATTAACCCCTACCCTCTTAGTAATCCCTAATTCGCACCATAAAACTTTGTCATAGAAAATGGTGGGTATGGATTTAACAAAAGGGAACCAACTATTACAAATAGAATCCACTAGAATCTTTAGGTTCTTACTATCTTGGAAAATGGTCAATGGTTAGAATTTTTTTTAAAACCCACAAAATTTGATGATGAGTTTGTTATTGAATTTGTAATGAATTTGCAAAACCTGAGGGTCAAGAACTAGTCACTGCAATCAAGGGACTGGTAATATCTGTCAATGAAGATTCCATTAGTAGAGTCACCACTCTCCCTAGGGGCTTACATTACAATAAATAATAAATAAAATAATTCATAAATTCTAAGAGAGGATTCTTCTTACCCAATAAGCGGTCTGATGAAGGTAAAAATGGAATTAGGAGGGAAAGTCTAACCAGCCATTAGGATAAGGTAACTTATAACATTCTCAAATATATTTCATATGAGAATGGGTTGATCATAATGTACGCCTATCAATTCAGACTTCTATATCAGCTAAACTTTTAGGTTCACCTTCCAATCCATGAGTTACTAAGTATGCCCTACTTCCTTCTTCAATCTAATAAGGAGATGAGCACTAAATAAGAGCCCTATCCTTGGGTCTTCTAACAGATCTATTTCTCTAGAATTTAAATGCAATAAGAGACAATAATTTACTTTCTTACAAGGCTTTTAAACAATGAAAATTTTACCATTTACATTCTAATCCTTATAACTTATGGTGAACATTTGGTTTTAATAAATTTACATGAGTAATCTATAGAGGAATACCTGTACCAGTGGCTGGTGGAGATGCCTTTGAGCTGTTGCTCCTGCTGAACGCTCCTCTTGACTAACCCAACTAGATTTACCTCCCAACCAACTAGGAAATAATTCCTAGCCCAGGAAACCTCCACAGGTTTCCTAGCCCTCTGAGCCCAAGTCCAACCAGATGTAGTGTGTGTGTCCAAGATGAATGATACCGAACAAGATGAACAATATTTCCCTCCTCTCAACAACCCAAGAAACCTCCACAGGTTCCTAAGGTCTCCAAAAATCACAACAAATCCTAAAATCACAGCCAACCCAAATCACAACCAATCCCCAAAATCAAGCAAGACCCCACATCCCTTTTTCTCCCTTCCTCCTTCCCTTTTATACCCTCCCTCTCTTCTCCATCTCAACCACCTCTCATTAATGTCATTAACTTCTCATCCATCCTTACAGTTGACTTCTCTTCTCCCAAGTAAATCTGGGAGTACATTTGGAAATGTGATATGAATATAAAATTGGGAAATTAATGGGAGAGGACCATGTCTTCTCCCAAGTAAATCTGAAAGTACATTTGGGAATGTGAGATGAATATATATATATATATATATATATATATATATATATATATATATATATATATATATATATATATATATATATATATATATATATATATAAATGGAGAGGACTATGTCTTCTCCCAAGTAAATGTGAGAGTACATTTGGGAATGAGATGTAATTAAATGGAGAGGACCATGTCTTCTCCCAAGTAAATGTGAGAGTACATTTGGGATTGTGAGATGTAATTAAATGGAGAGGACCATGTCTTCTCCTAAGTAAATGTGAGAGTACATTTGGGAATGTGAATTTGAAATAATAGAAGGAGACCATATCCCACCTAAGATTCAATTTGAGAAGGCAAGTTGGGAATTTGAATAAAATAGAAATAATGAATTTTATATTAGTAAATAAATTTGTAGTTTCCAAAATGAAGGTATTCACCAATATTTCTTAATATTTTCAGGTAATGTAAACATTAATAAATTTGCATGATAAAATTTAAATGGGGCATTACACACTAAGGTTAAAGAAGGAAAGCATATGTACCTAACCCATCATGAATTGATTAAGTTGATAGTCATTGATGCATTGGAATCTCTGCAAAATAAAAAAGGGAAGAAACCTTAGAAGAAGAGGAGAAGGAGATTGTAGCCAAACTAGAAAGCATTAACACTCCCACCATGCCTAAATCAAGTAGGCTTGTTCAGAAAAATGTGTATACTAGAATTAAAAGCACCAATATAAGATTTAATGGAAAATCCAAACTTCCTTCTGCTACTCACATTACCATTGAGGAATCACTCATTCCATAAGGGGAAAGATAAAGGAGGGGGAAGAGAAATAATTACAGGAACAACAAGGTGAAATGAAAGCACTCCTAGAGGACATAGAGCAGTAAGTACATCTATAGGGGCAAGATGCCCATCTACAAGGGTAGAATATCCTACTACAAGAGTAGTCTGTATATCTAGAAAATAGTAAAAAGACATATAATCAATCATCCCCAAGGAATCCCACTTCCATTTTATCTTGGCTATTGAATACTTGTCCCCCTACTGCAGAAAAATCAAGAAAGTACTCCCTAGACACCTAGTGCCCCATTTATTTCTTGCAATGGGTAACACAAAAGTAGAAACTCACCAATGGAGGAGAGTGACAAAAGACAAGGGAGTGGTTTACATTGTTAAGATAAAGGATAAAATGAACAAAATGAGGGAAGAGATGACCTTATTAAGGCTAGATGAGGAAAATAATAGGGAATAACTTCAGAAGGAGAAAAAAATAGTTAAGAGGCCAATTGCAACAAGAAAAGGATTGCTAAAGGAAAAATACACTTAGATTTTTCATTGGAGACATCTATAGGGACTATGGTCCATCTATCCTTGGATGAAATAAGATGTAGTAATCCTTCAAATACTTAGTATTTTTGAAGGAACATTAGAGAAAATCTTAGATCAACAAAAATGCATGAAGAGGGGCCATCCATCTACAAAAGACTAAAGAGTTCATTCATTTTTTCCTATAATGTAGTATGGGGGATAAAGCCAAGGTTGTTAAATCCTACATCCAAAACCTTTTTTCTTACTAACTTGACCATATAGGATCCAAACCCATACCTAGGGATGCACAAATGTTAACCCTACCATCCTTGTTGAGGCATGAGTAAATCAGGGTAGAAGAGGTGATGAAAAAGTTGAATGGGAAACTACAAGAGCTATTGTGGATCAATAGTGAGCACCCAAAACTCTCCATACTTACCTAAAATCATGCCATTCTTGCAAAATACCCCTATATAGTGGACATTTGGAAGAAGAAGCAAGTGAAGTGTTAGCCCTATACTACTAGTGTAACCCCTTATTGTTATTAGTGAAACCCCTTTATTGTATTTTTGTGCCCATGTAGTCCCCATATTGTTATTATTGTGTCCCATAGAAGCCCACTATTGTTATTATTGTGCCCTTACAATATTATTGTTATGTAGGCTCTAATTATATTGTGAGCCCTTAGACTCCTATATATAGAAAGAAAGTATTTTCATTTGTATCATCCAAGAATTGTTCATGTGTGTAATGTAAAGGAGGTTTCCCCCTTAAAGAATCTGATTTTGAAATCGTTGATCTATCTTTTCTTCTATTTGTAAGTTGGTTTCACAACATTTGGTATCAGACCTTTGGATTCTAGGGTTTCACTGCTTCAAACAGGTCATCGTGAAATTTTTGCTATAACTATTTTTCGACGAAGCTTCAGAAGATGAAATTAAAACACATTTGAGCCAAAATCGTGATGAATCTCATGACTAAATTTCAGATCTTGTCTCACTATATTATTGGAGATATGAACTGAGGAAGTTAGGGTTTTTGCAGCCTCCCAAATTCCATTTCAAATAGGTGACCTTGGGAAAATCGTCATAACCTTCTCTCTGAGTATCGGATTAAAATTTCATAAAATTTCACATAAATAGGACGGATTGTAGTTTGTTGGATATCATTTTTAGGGCCTATGGTCGAAACAATGATACACGGTACTTCGTACAAGTTCGCTCTACTGAATCCAATATCGATTAGAATTATGGGGTTAGAAAGAGGACTCAAAGGGCTACCACAAGATGAAATGTCATACCTTGAGGATATAAAATAACATAGATACAACAAATTCAAGATCGAGCTCCTAAAAGCAAGAAAAAGAATGACTCGAATTAAGAAAATAGAAACACCTAGTGAGAAAAATTGGAGGTATGATTTGAAGAATGTGATCGAAGATATGATAAATAAGATAAATGGTATAGAAGTAAAATTTAATGGCAACATGGAAGATTCGAAGAAGGACATGGAAGGTTTGAAGGAAGATGGGACAAAGTCACTACAAGAAAGGCTTCCTAATGGAAAAAAGGTAGTAGAGGAAGCTCATAATGAGAACAAAAGAAATGTTAAGCATGATTTCATAGACTCTAATGTTAGCTTGAAGACCCATAGTATTCCAAATATATATATGAGTAATTTTGATGGCAAGGATCTGGTAACTTGGACACTACATATGGAGCAATATTTTGATCTACATGATGTGTAACCGCCACAAAAGGTACGTATTGCATATTTATATTTAGAACCGAATAAGTTTGTATGGCATAGAGGGATTTGTTCTCGTAAACCACTTGTCACCAGGTAAATTTTCACAGAGGAAATGATAGCACATTATGAGGATACAAACATCAACACCTTCTTTAGCCAATTGATAAATCTCAAACAAAAGGGTTCAATAATAGAGCACATTGAGGACTTCCAAAAATTGAATATTAGGGTAAATTATATTCTAGAGGATCATAGGATTGATGTCTTCATAGGGAATTTAAAGGATAACATCCAACATCAGGTTCGTCTTTGGGAATCTGATTCATTGGAGAATGCATTCAAGTTGGAAAGAAAAATTGAAACAAAATTTATGGCAACAAGGAATCCTACCACTCACACCTATAAAGATGTAAGTGTTGTTGCTCCTAGCCTTCCACAACCTACAAGATTGACACCACAACAATTGGAAGAAAAATTAGAAAAAGGTCTCTATTATAGTTGTGATAGAAAATACACTAAAGGTCATAAGTGTGCTGAGAAGAAATTAGTGTACATAGATTAGGAAGAGGAGGAAGAAAAGGAACAAGAAACATCAAAAGAAGAGGATATACAGCAGGAACCAACCCTAGAGAAAGAAGAAATGAAACTAACCATATATTGTAATGCATTGACAGGAATTACCACTCCTCAAACTCTCAATATAGAAGGACATATCAAGAAGAAAAAGGTAATAGTGTTGATTGATTCGGGTAGTACCCATAATTTTATTCATTGTAAGACAACCAAGGAATTGAATTGCTTCCTATATCCAGCACCAAAGTGTCAAGTGATGGCTGCAAATGGAGGAACCATAAATTTCTCTAGAAAGTGTCATAATATCAAGATATCCATGGGAGAATATGTATTGAATAGTCCATTTCTTTCCATTCTAATGGGTGGTGCTCATGTTGTACTAGGAGTCCATTGGTTACAATCTTTGGGTACAATAGCTTTTAATTTTCAAGAACTTTTCTTGAATTGTTTTTGGGAAGGAAAGGAAGTTGAATTAAGGGGTATCGTAGGGAAACTAGGAAATATAATCAACTCTAATGGCATGACAAAGATTCTAAAGAAATAAAAACAACGTGTAATTGCACAATTATGTTCACTAGAGGTTCAAACAACCAAATCATCTATTTCTACAAATCTCCAAAAAGTCTTGGACAATCATTCTAAGGTTCAAGCAGTGGAATACCACATCGAGAATCAACAACAAGCTCTCCAACTCTTAAAGGATAACCTCACTTTGGTGCAGTTCGAAGCAAACAACAGGCATATCAACAAAGCAACAAACTAAGTTTTGATGTAGGCGACTGGGTATTTTTACGGCTACAACCATACAAACAAATGTCCCTCAAGCAAGCTAATAAGAACAATAAATCATCACCAAAGTA
The DNA here is from genome assembly GCA_031772625.1 of Pinus tabuliformis. Classification (NCBI taxonomy): domain Eukaryota; kingdom Viridiplantae; phylum Streptophyta; class Pinopsida; order Pinales; family Pinaceae; genus Pinus; species Pinus tabuliformis. The sequence continues at coordinate 853,639,829 of CM062816.1, forward strand.
CTATGGTCCTTACAAGGTGTTGCAAAAGATTGGTACTATGGCATACAAATTGGAGCTTCCTGCATCTTCTCGAGTTCACCCAGTTCTCCATGTTTCAGGCTTAAAGAAGGTTATAGGTGATAAGCTCCCATTTCAAACAATATTGTTGAAACTTGAAGAGGAAGGAAAAATCATATTGGAACCTAAAGTAGTCATAGAAACAAGAACCCTATAACTACGAAATCGTTCAATTTCAGAGTATCACATCAAGGAAAGAACTTACCCGTTGAAGATTCCACATGGGAGCACGATAATTTTATATAGAAACATCTAGAACTACTCAATCATTGAGGAAAAAACTACTTTTGAAGGAGAGGGGCATGTTACATCCCTATACTACTATTGTAGCCCTTATTGTTGTTAGTGCAACCCCCTTATTTTATTGTTGTGCCTTTGTAATCCCCATATTGTTATTATTGTGCCACATAGAAGGCCACTCTTGTTATTGTTGTGCCCTTACAATATTATTTTTATGTAGGCTTTGATTATATTGGCACCCCTTAGACTCCCATAAGTATAAAGGTGGTCTTTTCATTTGTATCATCCAAGAATTGTTCATTTGTGTAATGTAAAGGAGGTTTCCCCCTTGAAGAGGTTGATTTTGAAGTCATTTATCTATATTTTCTTCTATTTTGTAAGTTGGTTTCATAACATGAAGGCCATCCTTCCACTTCGAAGACACTTTTAGATTACTAGGGGAGGATTTCTCACAAGCTTGTCAAAGGCGATGGCAAGCATTTCCCCATAACCTGCAAATTAGAGAATACCACTCTCCTATTCAACTACATGAAACACTAGTGAAGACTCCATTATACAAAAATATTATCGAGAAACTTGGATTTTAATGGATTGGCCTTAGGTTCATTCCACACTTTCTACTAGGACTCCAAGAACAAATTCAGGAAGAGGAATCTAAGGAATGGAAGTCTATATTAAAGGAAAATGTAAGATTCCACCCAACAGATACAACCACCTTTGGATGACCATCCAATGCCAAGTAGGTTATCAGAGAGATGAATGAGAAAGAGAAGAGGAGAGAAGAAGAGTAAGTTTCTCAAAGGGTGAGAAACAATTGTAGTAGGGGGTATTTTGGGCCTCCCAATAGGTAAAACATAAGGCCCATCTACTAATTCCTAGGCACATAAAAACTATATTAAACATACATTTTTCACTTAATGACACACTTTCCTAGATTAATGTGTTGTTAGGAGAGCCAATGAGGTTTTCTTATTTTTTGTGCCTTAACATGTTTATTATGTAGGATTTTAAAGAGATTTTGCATAAATTTCAAGAATATCTAGCTAGAGATATTTATGTGACTTGATCCTTGGTGAAAGAGAGCCTCAACTCAGCTAGTTGGGGGCATTTAATGTCCCTTCCTACTACAGTGATGTGTACTAGGAGAAATATCCCCTTTTCTAGGGATTTTTGGAGGGAAATGTCGTCCTCCCCTAAAGGAGGATGCTCCCTACTCATTGTATAAATAAGAGGCTCGAATAGCCTAGTAGACATATAGAGAAGAGTATGAAGAATAGGAGAAAAGTCTATATTAGTGTTTCCAAGCAAATTTTTTAACTCTGTAACAAACAAACAATTTTTCAATTAATAGAAGTGATGTCCCATTTCAACTCCTACTTTGGATTTTTTATAATGGTTTGGATCTTCCTTGTTTTAGGGCCCACCCCAAGTTCTCTAGATCCATCTTGTATTATTTATATTAGTATTATACATGTTTTTTATTTTGTAGCATTTCTAAAAGTTACCTTTTTACAACATTCATGCATGGTTAACTAGAAGGTTTTCATAAACAGTCCTTTCTTGCAATTTATCTGAGCATTTGGTTATAATACTTGTAATAGTTTATGAAATTCCCACTTTTCATTTACTTCATTCCTTTTGCTACTATTCATTATTTTCCTAGACTATTTAACATGTTTTGTAGCTACATGAAACACACATATTTGAATTTCTCTGGGTTAATCTTGCAACAATTTGTATTCATGCATTGAACATGTTGATTTTATCATTTTCCAACTTCTCCATAGCTTCCTTGCTTCTAAAACTCACATTTTGCTTGGTTACCTACTTGTTGGATAGTCTCTTTTAGAAAAACAAGGACTCCTGTAGTAGCCTGTAATCAACCTTTCATTCTTTCTCAGTTTTACAATAAATTCATGATTTGTCTTATTTATTATATTAAAACACTCCTTGAACCCTAATAATGGAAATTTGAGGTATAGAGAGCTTGTATATTCTTTTGATTGGTTTTCTTTAGAAAACAACTTTTTTATGAAAAATTAGGGTTTTAAATTTATAATCTTTCATTATAGTAGTGTGTTTTCCTTTCCTTGCAAGATAGCATGGATGTGTGCAAGTGCTCTTTCATTTCATTGCAAATAGTGTAGAAATGTGAAAGTGTGCCTTCATTTATTGCAAGTAGCTTAGGTTTATGTGAAATTTTTCCTTTTAGCAAGTTATTTCCTACAATTACAATTTTCCTGTAGCATATATTAGTCAACTTGGTCTTTTTACATCTAGATTTCATTTTAGGATTTCCACCTTCATAAAAATAAACAAGAGAAATAGATAGTGCCTAATACACATACAGTGTTAGCCCCTCTTATCTTTGTACAAATCCTGGGTTGAAAATTAAAGTTGAGACCCTTGGGAGTTTCATCATTGTTGTTGCAATACAGAGGGCCATCACAGGGCCTAGGAAAAATCCTATATGACATAGTAATTTTGAGTTGAAAATTGGGACTATGAGTTGAAATTTTTAAAGCATCTTTTGGCACATGAGGTATAGACTCAACTACTATTTTTTTTTATATGAAGAGGAACTTATGGCTTGGAAGCTTGTTTCCCTTTAGAAGACTCAAGAGTCCCATAATCATAGGATCGAGCTGAGAGATCAACTTGAGCAATGAATATAGAGATGTTTGATGGAATATACCTAAAATTTGATTTACCCTAGTTTTCCCATTATCAAGGAGTTCAATGGATTGGCCTTAAGTTCATATTGAATAGAAACTTTGGAGTGGTTCAAAAATACAACGGAAAAATAATTAAACATTAAAAATGAACCCCTCTTCAATTCAGTATTCCACTCAATCGCAACCTCCATAAGGGTGCATTGAAATATCCTCAACCTGACTGAATCATTGATTAAGGATTTGGAGGAACAATAAACATGGAAATTAATAATGTGATCAATAAGGTCTTCACTAGGAATTCCTTCAAACTTTAGAATTTCATAAGGAAGTTTGGTGAGGACTGGGGGATATTTTTTATTACAACACACTAGATAATTTGTCATTTTTGAAAGACATGGAAAGTTTAAAGTTTCTAGAAATGGCACTCAAAGTTGAGAATATAGTTCAAATTCATAAAAGGAGGACCTCTTGGTTAGCTAGATCCAAGAAAAGAAAACCCTATATTTTCACAGGAACTAGGTTATTATGGGTTTTTTGCAAATAAATGTGTTCATATTAATTACTTGATTACCATATGAAAAGGAAGGGAAACCTCCATTAGATCCCAGAAAATAAAACCCTATATTTTCACAGGAACTAGGTTATTATGGTTTTTTTTCAAATAAATGTGTTCATATTAAGAACTTGATTACCCTAGGAAAAGGAAGTTAAACCTCCCATAGCGGTATTCCCATGAGTTTGTTAGGGGTTTCCCCTAGTTGACATCCCATATTGGGGGAATTCACCCTGCATGGGGTTCCAAAATTTGGAAAATGGCATCAACCCTATTGGTATCCCAAAATAGGGGAAACTCCCTTGCTGACCAAATAACAAAAATGGAACACTACCTAATGGACCATTGGAGGGTGGAACATTCCACCCATCTGACCCACAAATCCCTAGAAGGTATTTTCCTCCATAGAAAAACTTGGGAATTGAAAGCCTCCACTTCCCATACAAGGGTTTGAGGGAGGAATATTTCCTCCATGAAATGGGAAACCTTGAAGAGGAGTTGAAAATCTACCTGTATTAGAAAAATCAGGGAAACATAGTGCAAAAGATAGACATTATTGGAGGAATATTTACTAATGGAATTATGGAAATAAAATCATTCACTACATGGGAAGCCATAGGTTGGGTATCCCCACTCAGATTAACGATAGGGGTTGGACCAACAGTCATAAATATTGTACTATCCATTTTGGTGGTAAGAATAGGAGGATTAATTGCCTCAAAATTGGAAATAGAAGATGGGGTTTGAACACCCCAAGTCCCAACAACACAATTAGAGCTACTTATATTAGAAATGTAGAAAGAAGGAGAAAGAGGAGGAGAAATATTAGGAGAAATCCCCACAAAATACATGACTAGAGTGTCCAACCTTATTAAAGGATTGATATTTAAATTAAAAGTATTAGTATACCTTCAACCTCAAGCTAACCAAGGTTATCAAAAGAACTTGAAGAAAATAAATTTTGATTAGGAACATTCTCTTTTAAATCACAAAGAAACCCTTGAGCTTCAAGATCTTCCTCAACTTGAGTTCCATTTAGTGGAGGGTTCACTTTCATATGATTTGGTTGTTGGCTCTGATGACTAGTGTTATCTGTTAGCCTCCTGCTGCAGCAGGTTAATCATCTTTCATGATCGACAGTTTTACATGCCAAATATGTCGTGCTATGCATGCTGCAATGCTCCATATTTGCTACAGATGGCCAAAAGAAGTCTCCATAGGATTGTGCTACTCCAAGTGCCACTGCTGTGTTCCAATTTTGATAAGCAATCCATTTTTTGGTTTGAGGCAGTTTTTCAGTTGGAGGTACTCAGGTTGGAATTCACTAACCTCCCCCTTCTTCTCATTTCCCCCAAGTCACTCACTAACATCCCCCAAGAGGTCAAGATCTGCTTGAGCCTCCCAGTTTCACCATCTCCATGACAGTTGCCTTGGTGAACATCTGCTTCACTCAAGAATTGCTCACTCATCATCTGTGAGCCTTCTTTTCCCCAAAATGGCATAAGGTCTCACACCTTAGCGCCCTCTCTTCATCTCCATATTAACTTATAACTTTATTATATAACTCCCTATTAGTTTCCCTTCCCCCCTGGCATTATAGCCATAATTCTACTAAGTCCGGGAAATCTCAGTCCATCTGGGACTGTTTTTAGCCCATCCGCATCATTGAGGAACTGGTTTGACATCTGGTCAGCTAGTAACCTCTCCCTTAACCCTAAAAACCCCAAAAAAACCCATGTTTTCACCTTCCCCCTTGTAAAACTTCACCCTAACGCTGTAAAAACCCACATTCCGCCCCTAACCCAAAGTTCCTATGCATAAATATTAACCCCCGCCGCATATAAACCCCATAACCCCCTCAAACCTAAGTCTAAACCCACCGCGCGCAGTATCAAATTTGGAATATTCTTGCGAATATTCCCCGCACTAACCCACTGTCCCTTCGTTTCTGCCGCCAGTCGTCCGATCCACAGCCCCGCAGATCTACGGCTGGCGGGCATCCTCATCCCCGACGTGCCCGGCCTTTAACGTCCGGGAGTTCGGCGGTTTTGGCGCCGTACTCCCGCCACGCGTCAAGCGTCGGGCTATGGCGGAGCCCCCTCCCCCGAAACCACCTTTACCCATAAGTGGTGCGCCACATACCGCTTACCGCCCCGCCCAGTGACGTCACCACCCACGTCACCCCCTGCACAGTCATGCCCACGTCACCCCCCTGCCCAGTCACCCGATGAGTCACCCGCCTGCGTGGCCTCCTGCCACATCACTGCCACGTGTCCCCGCCACCGTACCTGCCACGTCATCGTCCGTACGTGATGACGTCATGCTGACGTCATCCCGCCACGTCGCCATGCTGACGTCACCCGTCGTACAATGCTGACGTCATCAGCACTTTTTTGGGCGCAGAGGCGCAAAAATCGCACTTCGGAGCCTCGGAATCGAATTCTGAGGCAGTTTTTGATGAGCGATTTTTTGGGCCAAAATGGAGAATCTTCAGGGAATCTTTAAGGAATCTTCGCTCCATGCAGCCCTAGGAAGCCCGAAAAGGCGCAAAAATGATCCGTTTTCTTCACAGAGCATACCAAAATGATCAGAAAACAATTCCAGATGATACAGAGGCCGAACATCAGCCATTTACTGGTGATTAGACCCGCAGCACATCAGATCAGCAGCCCAGATTTTGTCAAAGAGTATCAGTGGAAGAAAAGACGCCAGAGAGTATCAGTCAAGGTTTTTTAGGGGCTCGAGGCACCTGAACATTGATGAAGCCCCCAGAAAGTCAAATCAATGAGCATCAGCCCATCCTTGCCTTCAAATCACCATTAAGGCATTCAAAGCACCAGGACAGCAAGAAGGCAGAAACCCATACTCATTTATTGCAGAAAACACTGCAGCAAGCCACCAAGGACAGCATCATTTATTCAGTTTTGACACATCGGCCCTGAGCACGGCCCGAGATATTTTTGCATTTATTTTAGGATAGGATTAGGTCAAGTAGTCATTTTTTATGACCTAATTAGGTCAAGATGTAATAAAGGAACTCTGCAGAGAGTTTTTGCCCTATATATACCACCCTCTGTATAGTTTTAAGGGTTGGTTAATTGAGATTTTCACTAGAGACTCGCTGTGTATACCTGAACTTTTCTGTAATCAAAGATTGCTTAAAGCTTGGAGAGCGAACTGTCTGTTGTTGATGAATGTGTTGAAGAGTTGAAGATGGAATTCCTGCGCTGCGGCCTGAAGCAATAAGTGCCTCTTATCTCTGTTTATGTGTTTGCCATTATCTAAATATCAGGAAGAAAGAATAGCCTAGAATTAGTTTAAATACTCTCTATGCTCAATTCCTGTTGTTTCTTGATGTTTTCTTCTGAATGAATTGGTTATTAACATTGAATTCCTTCTGGCTCATGTTTGCCCCAGTTCACCTGTGTTGGCCAATTATCTAGGGATTCTTAACTGCCCCTAGGTAGCGCCCTGTTACTTTCTCTGCTAATCTGTTGGAGAGATTCTTAACTGCCTCTCTTTCTTTAGCGTTCAGTTCATCCCTTAAACCCTCAGTTATCTTGCTCCATGTTCCCTCACTATTATTAAGGAAACACACCAGCAGTTACCCTCCTCGACTCCACGCCCAATGGTTTGAAACATTCAGACTATACTCAGCCTCTCTACCTGAAAGTGTCAGTTTTCCCACCAAAACTCAATCAAAACCCCTGTGCATCATATCTAGCCTAAAATCGCCCCCTTCAACAAAGCTAAATCATAAAGAGAGAGCCCTCTCTGACTGCAAGTAGGCTAGGGCCTGCAGTCCAAAGTTGGTTTGTGGTTACCTCGACCGTATCCCTTTAGGAGTCAAAAGGGACAACCTGAGTGATAACATAATGGTGACTCCGCTGGGGAGGCGAATCATGTGTTTATCAGTGTAAATCCTCAATTTTGACCAGTTTGCCTCGTTTTCTGGAGAAAGTGTTCCTTTTCTTCAGGGTTTTTCATGTTCAGCTCTGATCTGTGACGGTGGACAGAGATCAGGAACTTTAAGGTTGATTCATCCTTCTGGCGACTCCACATCATCCTCATAATAAAGACTCCGCTGGAGAAATGAACCCGAAGGAATTATACAAGCAGATCAGGCTCTTGACTTGGACTATCATCCAAGATATCATGTTCTTTCTCTTGCACCAGATTTTGCTGTGCATATTGTACTTTAAAAACGATTTTATGTCAGATTTTTATGTTTTTCCTTTGGAAAAGATTGTTGAAAAGCCTCCTTGCACATCAGAGCAGCAGCTTTCAAATGCTGTTGAAGATCATCATACAGCCAAGGAGGAACCAAAAATAGAACCCAGTCTTCTAGTTCCTGTACATACTCCTGTGCCTCGTAAAGTTCCTGAAAGATATAAGCCGCTCATTTTGCCTCCTGTGCTTGGTCCCCTGCCGGCAAATCATCCTGAATATCTCCCTAGATTTGATGGAGAGAATGGCACTACTGCCCAGAAACATCTCCAGGCTTTTGAAGATTATCTTAATACATTTGAAGTGGAAGATGAAGATGTTAGTCTTAGACTATTTGCCCTTTCTTTGCAAAGCGAAGCTAGGACTTGGTTTAAAGCGTTGCCTGAGGCGAGCATCTCTAAGTTTCAGCAGTGTGCCAAGATTTTCCTTGATAGATGGATGATCACAGGCAATCTCTTCTTGCTCATCGAAGAATACAATCATTTAGAAAGGCATCCAGATGAATCTGTTCAGCAGTTTTCAGACAGATTCAATCAAGTTTATCAAGCCATGCCTATAAATATAAGACCTCCCCTTGATTTAGCTCTATTGCAATATCCGAGAGCATTTGACACAGAAATGGAATTCTGTCTGAGAGAAAGATGCCCGTCCACTTTGAAACAGATGCAGGACATAGCTGTGGACTTGGAGGCAAATCTAAAAAGGAGGGAAGAACAGCGCAAAGCAGAGCAAGAAGAAAGATTTCATAGTGTGTTACAAAAGACAGAGAAAATGATGCAACTGATCACAATGAAAGTGGAATGTTTAGAGCACCAGAACAGATCTGTTTCACAACAGGAAAGTAGTGACATTCACGAACAAACCTGCCACAAAACAGATGACATATTCATCCAGCCATACATGATGGAGCAGTCTCCTGATATACTGTGTGAATATAATAGCTTCTCTTCTTTCAATTGTCTGCCCAAATATGATCTGTGTGATGATGATTATGAGCCTAATGACCAAATCAGCCTTCCAGAGGACTCAGATCCTATTTTGGCAGGAAGCAGTGTTCAGGTTCAGCAACCTGAAACCCATGATCAGCATGCCCATCTCAGCTATGAAGAAAAGGAAGAAAACGCAGAGTGCGTTGATTTCAGTGAAGGAACTTTACCCTTTTGTTTTGAATCTTTTCAATTTATCAAGGATAACTATCATGCTATATATGATCAAGTGTCACCGCGTGCTGCTATTGACCGTCTGGAGGTTAATCAAGATATTGTTCCAAAGGTATTGCCTCTAATTTTGCAGCCCCAAAGAGCCATTGAATATCAGATTGAGGAGGATCCAGAAGCAACAGCATATGACCAAAAGATCCAAATGGATCCCCCGCCTCATTATTTTCAGCCATCTGAGTTGTTCAAAGAAGAAGAAGACCAGCAGCCTGCACAGATCAGTCAAGTTCTATTCGAGCCAGATTGTAACAAATTACAAACACCTCTGCAAGTTCTAAATGACCTATCCGCTGGCAGGCAGAATGATGAAAGAGATCAGTGCTCTTCTCCATTAGCAGGCTGCAAGGCTCAGTATCGAGTTGTCGATGATCTCCCGACTCCAAGGCATGGTAGTGATCCTCAACCTTTGTACAGTTCTTTAATTCAGCCTAGAAATTGTATATATATGTTGCAGGACAGTTTTGTACAGTATTTAAACACCGCAAAGGAGGTCAGTAGCTTCCTGATCTTCTCAAAGATTGACAAAGCCATAACAAATTGCAAAATCTCAGTTGGTGTCACTAGCAAGCACAAGCAGCAAAGCCCACTCATGTTATTATTACTTAAGTGGCTGCATTGGCTATTTCACTTCACCTAACAACAAAGTAAGTGCTGGTTAGGGTAGGTAGGTAGGTAGGATCAATAAGGCAACCAACCAAGAGAAATTTGCAGAACACAACAAAAATTGAATACAAGGCAGTCTGACCTGCTATTCTTGGCTTTTCACAAGGAAAAGCCATCCCCAAGTGGAGCCACTGTTAGCCTCCTGCTGTAGCAGGTTAATCATCTTTCATGATAGATAGTTTTACATGCCAAATATGTCGTGCTATGCATGCTGCAATGCTCCATATTTGCTACAGATGGCCAAAAGAAGTCTCCATAGGATTGTGCTACTCCAAGTGCCACTGCTGTGTTCCAATTTTGATAAGCAATCCATTTTTTGGTTTGAGGAAGTTTTTCAGTTGGAGGTACTCAGGTTGGAATTCACTAACCTCCTCCTTCTTCTCATTCCCCCAAGTCACTCACTAACATCCCCCAAGAGGTCAAGATCTGCTTGAGCCTCTTAGTTTCACCATCTCCATGACAGTTGCCTTGGTGAACATATGCTTCACTCAAGAATTGCTCACTCATCATCTGTGAGCCTTCTTTTCCCCAAAATGGCATAAGGTCTCACACCTTAGCGCCCTCTCTTCATCTCCATATTAACTTATAACTTTATTATATAACTCCCTATCAGTTTCCCTTCCCCTATTAAAATCATGTATATAACACTCCCTTATGTAAATACCCCCCCCTGGCATTATAGCCATAATTCTACTAAGTCCGGGAAATCTCAGTCCATCTGGGACTGTTTTTAGCCCATCCGCGTCATTAAGGAACTGGTTTGACATCTGGTCAGCTAGTAACCTCTCCCTTAACCCTAAAAACCCCCAAAAAACCCATGTTTTCACCTTCCCCCTTGTAAAACTTCACCCTAACGTTGTAAAAACCCACATTCCGCCCCTAACCCAAAGTTCCTGTGCATAAATATTAACCCCCGCCGCATATAAACCCCATAACCCCCTCAAACCTAAGTCTAAACCCACCGCGCGCAGTATCAAATTTGGAATATTCTTGCGAATATTCCCCGCACTAACCCGCCGTCCCTTCGTGTCTGCCGCCAGCCATCCGATCCACAGCCCCGCAGATCTACGGCTGGCGGGCATCCTCATCCCCGACGCACCCGACCTTTAATGTCCGTGAGTTCGGCGGTTTTGCCACCGTACTCCCACCACGCGTCAGGCGCCGGGCTGTGGCGGAGCCCCCTCCCCCGAAACCGCCTTTGCCCATAAGCGGTGCGCCACATACCGCTTACTGCCCCGCCTGGTGACGTCACCACCCACGTCACCCCCTGCACAATCATGCCCACGTCACGCCCCTGCCCAGTCACCCGATGAGTCACCCGCCTGCGTGGCCTCTTGCCACGTCACTGCCACGTGTCCTCGCCACCGTACCTGCCACGTCATCGTCCGTACGTGATGACATCATGCTGATGTCATCCCGCCACGTCGCCATGCTGACGTCACCCGCCGTACAATGCTGACGTCATCAACACTTTTTTGGGCGCAGAGGTGCAAAAATCGCACTTCGGAGCCCCGGAATCGAATTCTGAGGCAGTTTTTGATGAGCGATTTGCACCTAGCGCAAATCGCTCATCGCAGGATTTTTTGGGCCAAAATGGAGAATCTTCAGGGAATCTTTAAGGAATCTTCGCTCCATGCAGCCCCAGGAAGCCCGAAAAGGCGCAAAAATGATCCGTTTTCTTCACAGAGCATACCAAAATGATCAGAAGACAATTCCAGATGATACAGAGGCCGAATAGCAGCCATTTACTGGTGATTAGACCCGCAACACATCAGATCAGCAGCCCAGATTTTGTCAAAGAGTATCAGTGGAAGAAAAGACGCCAGAGAGTATCAGTCAAGGTTTTTTAGGGGCTCGAGGCACCTGAACATTGATGAAGCCCCCAGAAAGTCAAATCAATGAGCATCAACCCATCCTTGCCTTCAAATCACCATTAAGGCATTCAAAGCACCAAGACAGCAAGAAGGCAGAAACCCATACTCATTTATTGTAGAAAACACTGCAGCAAGCCACCAAGGACAGGATCATTTATTCAGTTTTGACACATCGGCCCTGAGCACGGCCCGAGATATTTTTGCATTTATTTTAGGATAGGATTAGGTCTAGTAGTCATTTTTTATGACCTAATTAGGTCAAGATGTAATAAAGGAACTCTGCAGAGAGTTTTTGCCCTATATATACCACCCTCTGTATAGTTTTAAGGGTTGGTTAATTGAGATTTTCACTAGAGACTCGCTGTGTATACCTGAACTTTTCTGTAATCAAAGATTGCTTAAATCTTGGAGAGCGAACTGTCTGTTGTTGATGAATGTGTTGAAGAGTTGAAGATGGAATTCCTGCGCTGCGGCCTGAAGCAATAAGTGCCTCTTATCTCTGTTTATGTGTTTGCCATTATCTAAATAGCAGGAAGAAAGAATAGCCTAGAATTAGTTTAAATACTCTCTATGCTCAATTCCTGTTGTTTCTTGATGTTTTCTTCTGAATGAATTGGTTATGAACATTGAATTCCTTCTGGCTCATGTTTGCCCCAGTTCACCTGTGCTAGCCAATTATCTAGGGATTCTTAACTGCCCCTAGGTAGCGCCCTGTTACTTTCTCTGCTAATCTGTTGGAGAGATTCTTAACTGCCTCTCTTTCTTTAGCGTTAAATTCATCCCTTAAACCCGAAAATTGCTTCAACCTCAGTTATCTTGCTCCATGTTCCCTCACTGTTATTAAGGAAACACACCAGCAGTTCCCCTCCTCGACTCCACGCCCAATGGTTTGAAACATTCAGACTATACTCAGCCTCTCTACCTGAAAGTGTCAGTTTTCCCACCAAAACTTAATCAAAACCGCTATGCATCATATCTAGCCTAAAATCACCCCCTTCAACAAAGCTAAATCATAAAGAGAGAGCCCTCTCTGACTGCAGGCAGGCTAGGGCCTGCAGTCCAAAGTTGGTTTGTGGTTACCTCGGCCGTATCCCTTTAGGAGTCAAAAGGGACAACCTGAGTGATAACATTATCCACTATACACCTTTAGGTTGACATCTTGATACTTTTAGCTGAAATTTTATGAATCCTTTTAGATTTACAAATCAATTTCTCAACCACCTTGAACTATAGACTCAAAAAGACAATAAAAATTACCCTAAGGTTAACTAGGATCATAGAGAATGCATCTATTAAAAATTCTAAAGAAACAACATGTAAATCCACCCTCCATTATTCTTGCTTTGTGTGATTAGGACTAGACACTATAATATAAAAGAGAAGATAAAGGGAATTTAGAAGAAAATTTTTCAATGGTGAGGTCTCAAGACTAACCAATGAAGACGTGAAAAGTAGTTACACTGACCTCCCAACATTGCTTTAACTAGTGCAAGTACCCTCACTTCAAAAGGCACCCTCTAGGAGAATTGTAGTGGTGATGTAATGTATGCCTTAAGTACTAGAAGTATAACCTAGGAAAGACAACTAAGTTTCCAACTTGCAGTCAGTGATCCAGGGAAACAATCGTGGGTCAAAATTCTAAGATAATTTAGAAGGGGGTATCTCTCTTTCCTTACCCTAACACAACCTAGTTCTTTACTCCAGTGTTAGAGGAGCTTCCCTAAAAATACTTATATAATGTTGGACTTCTCCACTTTTTAGTAAAATTCTATGTTTTTTTAGTGGTCTTGGAGATTTAACTCTCCACAACTATTCCAAGGCCCTAGATAACCTACACTTGTTGGTTTGTTATGACAAAGGAAAAGGAAAAATACATTTTAATGTTAAAAATTAATGTTAATCAGTTGTTTTTTAGTCAAAGTTAGTGGAAATGCAATTGATGATATTATGGTTAGACACAATGGAACCGAAATTAAAAATAAAAAATAAATAAATAAAAATAAAAAATAAAAAATTGACTTCAATAAGTAAGTTCTCTTTCTTCAAATGAAAATATATATATTTTTTCTTTTTGAAATGAAATTCTACAAACACTTCAAGAAATGATACGCATTTTATTTTATTTTTGATAAACATAAAATAAAATACCTAATTTAAAATTGAAACTTTCCCAAGCAATCCTAAACCACTACCAAATTAATGATCTTTTTTATGCAAATAAGAAGCAACTAGATACAAAATGAAATGACTATTGCAAATGAGGTGCAAGTAGAGGCAATGAAAATAAAACTTATGAAAACCAAATGCAAACAACATAAAGGAGAAAAAATTAATGCAATAAAGATGCAAATATTGCATAAGAATATCACTAATGTAAACAAGATGCAAGTGGAATGAACACCTTCAAAAACTTCTTCTTTTTCTTTTTCAAGTGTAAGCCTATGGATAAAATGAAAAAGAAAGAAATTCAAATTGAGATTAAACTGTTCCTTTTTTATTTGTATAAAATAAACTAAGCAAAAGGAAATATGAAACCCTAAGGTGCAAACAAGAATACAATTCCATTCCAACCCAAGCCCACATTTGGACAAGGTCAACCCTAAAGCAAATTGGACACCATTGGAAGCCTATAAATACAAGTGAAATCAAGGTCATTTGGACATCACCAAGAATATTATTCTTCTATTCTTCATTTATTGGCTCACATGGGTATGAGGCAGGGATGCCAACATAAGTTTGCAAAATTCGGAAATTACAGGGTCTAGGCTTGCATCTATTTTAGAGTTTTTGGTTACAGTCACAGGCACATCATAGGGAAAATGTTACCATAGTCGTTAGCTTGATCGCATGAAAGGAGTGACCGAAAGCCTTCAGTCTCTCACACAACTCCTCCTACATGTGACAAAGAACTTTGGCTCAAATTTGAAGGAAGACCGAAGTTGACTACAGTTGACCATAGATGGGAAAAAATTGTATTTGATATATTCTTATGCTGGAAACTTATTTCTGAATGTTATTGGGTTGCTTTCATGATGATATTGTGTTGGGCTGATTATACTGTCAGTTGAACATTTTATGACAATCTAATATAAGAAAATTTTCAAAATGTTTTCCCCCTTGTGAGGTTTTTCCCTTGTCTTTGACCAAACCTGGTGTCTATTGTTGATATGTTGATTGTCTCCTTTTTCATTGCATTTATTGTTCTATCTTCAATTATTTTTTATGAATGGAAAGACTAATTGTAATTGGAAATATTGCTAATTGAAGTATTTATTTTGGCTAAAGTAATTGAAACAACATAGAACAATCTGAAAATTTAACATGGTATTGAAGCTAAGGTGAAGGATAAGCCCAAATTGAGACAAGCATTGAAGAAATCATCTTTGGAAAGTTGAATGATATTATCTATCCAAATCAAGATGACTTCCTTCTTCAAATAAAATGAGAAGTTGGGTGACTCATCCAATTTTGTTGCATGGAAATTCAGGTTGGAGATCATAGCTAATAACATTGATGTTTTGGACAACATTCAAGGAAAAGTACGTAAGCCTCCAAATAATGTTTTCTCTAATGTCAATAAAAATCACATGAAAGGTGAGTTAAAAGTAAAGAAAATCATAGCTGATGGTTGACAAGATAATTTACTTGCATATGTTGGAAAACTGGGAATGTCAAAAGACATGTATGATAATGTAGTTGGCATGTATGAAGTCGAAAAATTGAATGAAATCATCTCCTTGAAATATCAACTCAAAGGCACAAATATGAACAAAGGAGAGTCTGTAAAATCCTACATAATGAAGATTTCTTGTCCTAGATATCAATTACAAAGAGTTGGGGAATCTGTGCTTGGAAGGGAATTGGTAATTATGACTCTAATAGGTCTCCCTCCTGTTTGGGAAACCTTTATTACTACTATAAGCAACAAAAATGTCCTCCCATCATCCGATGAAATTGTTGGAAATCTCACTAAATAAGAATCAATGATGATATCAAGATGAAGGAATCAAAAGCATGAAGAAGGAGAGCCCGATGCATTCATTACTCATTAAAAGAAGAGGAAGAAATGAAAAGGAGGTCCATCAAATTCAAGAAAGCCTCCTCCTTGAAATCCAAATAGAAGAAATGAATTCTTTCACATGGAATGCTACAATTGTCATAAGAAAGGCCACTATGCACAAGATTTACAAAAATTTGGATAATCAAGAAGATTGTTTTCCTTTTTACCTTCAAGATAGATAAGAAATTGTTGCCAAAGCAACCCGTGTACATATACAAATGTCACTAAAGAAATTTGTGGATATACATGACTATTTCTAAAGAATAAAGCATATATAATTTTCCAAATGAAAACTTCAGAGACAACACCAAAACAACAAAACAAAGTCAAATTAGAGTATAATTAATGGGGAAAGAGATGACAAAGAGAAAAAATGACTCTACAACCACTAATTGACCCTTAAGAAAGAAAATTGAAAAATTTCCTCCCTAATGGAGTCGTCAGTTCCATTAGCAAGAAAAAGTTTCCATGTGCTTGGAGTCATAGAAGAGTCATGAAAATGAACTCAAATCCATGGCCCAAACAATCAAGCAAATTAAAGAAACTATTTTCTAAGGGTTCGTGCACATGCCAAAGGAAACAATAGTTGATGTAGATCCATCAACTTGATCCCCATATTTCAATCCTCACTTTCAAAACCTGAACACATATAACCAATAAAACTTGGAAAAAAGTATATATAAAGAAATCTTCAACACTTCAAGTGAAAAAAGTCAGCAATTAATTGCGAAATCATAGACTAGATTAAATAAACATTAAATTGGAGATAGGAAAGATGAGTCTCTTATTATTAAATGAAAAACAGTAAAAAGATATGGAATACACCTATGAACTGCTACCAACACCACAGGGAACCATCCTCTTGAGTCCCTCCACCTTGCACCACTAGATATCTCAACCAATAGTCTTCCACTCAATGAGAGAGATACGAGGCCAACACAAGATCAACAAGAAGATTAGGAATCAAGGGCTTCCTCAATGGGAGGGTGCTTAAAATAATAGGGAATTTAGACTATGATAAGGGGAATTTTTCCAATGTAAGGTTGCTTGGTAATTGCATGAACGTGCCCCTCCTCCACCCCTGGGATGAATTTATACTCACAATAAGTAGTTAATTTCATTGTGATACATGACACAGAAGGTGGCTTCTAGTCAAAATCATAAACCCATCCCTAAAATGTGCTTTTATGCACAAACATAAATTATTTTAGTAAATTTTGTGAACTCAATTTTTTTTAAAGAGCTCATTTGGGAAATAAGTCAACATCGAGAAAATGGAAATTATGTCCATGTTTATGCCAATCGATGCATCTCAATCAAGTGTTGGAAAAGATGCTATAACACCACTTTAAAATACATTCTTCACATATCTAGTTTGTTTCGTATATTTGTGGAACTTGAAGATGATCAATGTCTCATGGTCGAGGTGGGGAAAGAGAATGTCCTAAGAAATATTAACGTTTAATGATGGAAAAGAGTCCTATTGTTGATGGTATACCAATCAAAATTTCAATTAACTATCACGAATTTCTTGAAAATGACCTTTGAAGGGTAGTGGAGCCCTCAAGAATATCTAGAAAAAATGGCATCCTTCAATACCGACTTCACTGCACTCATCCCAAAGACTAATAACCCAACACAGCTTGAAATATTCCCACCCATTTCACTTTGTAATATCATTTTCAAAATCATTTCAAAAATTATTCAGAAGGATGAAGGAAATATTCTCTTGAAAATTATCTCCTAAGCAATTTAACTTCTTGGAAGGTAGACAAATTCATGATGTCATAGGAGTTGCATAGGAATTCTTGCACTTAGTAAAAACAAAGAATCTAAAGGCCATGATTAGTAAAGTTGATCTCTCCAAATCGTTTGATAAAGTAAGTTGGTTATTCCTTTATCTCACCCACATTCACTTGGGATTTAACCTCCATTACATGGAATTGGTTATAGGTTGCATAACCTCATTATTCATTCCAATTTTAATCAATATCGTAACTTCTCCATTTTTTTATCCTAAAGTAGGAATTCAAAAAAAAGTTGTCCCTACTCACTACTCCTCTTTATCCTTCTAGCCAAAGGGTTTAGCAAGGAACTTATTGAATCAATAGTAGGTTCCTTCAAAGGTATAGTTATAGGAAATTCTTATCATGTTTTCCCTTTATGTTTGTAAACAACATACTTATTTTTTGTGATGGATTAAAAATAATGGTAGATAAACTAAAAGATAATTTGGATATATTATTTCCTACCATGGGCATGATTATTAAGTCATCCAAATTAATGGTAACATGCTAGGGCCTTGTTGATAGGCCAAAATGTACCACCAATGAGTAAGGTGTCTCCCCGGTGTAAAGTCCTAATTATACCTCACACCATTTGGGATAGGAGCCCCATCGAGTATGTGGGCCTGGCTGCCACCATGAATGTTTTCTACTCTTGGTTATCAAATGAGAAGGTGCCAGAGTGGGGCGAGAATGAAGAGCTCAGGCAGCGAAACAAAATCAGCCCAAGATTGACAAATTGCAGAAAGAGGTTTAAACAAGTCATAGTAACGATAAGAAGAGATAAACAATGAGGGTGATTAGTGAGCTAAAATCCCATTGGACATAATAAATAGGAACAGGCCAGAGGTCAATTGAAAAGTAGTTCACAATAGGTCACCGACATGGAAAGGAACAAGTAAACATATATTTGAAAGTGAAACATACATGAAACCACTATGTACTAGAACATAACATCTTACGTATATGAAAGCACACATAAAAATATGGTGAGGTACCAGACAACTAATACAACCACCATGAGTGAGCATGGGAATCAATTCCAAAGATAGAAGAAAACATCTTATTAATATGTTGCAACTTCAAATACGTATCATGCAATTGGTCAATACCCAATGGTGGAACATGGGCTGTTCATACCATTGCTCGATGTCAAAACCCTAGCCCTACTACAAACCCACTCTCCTAGCTACCAAGAGATGAGTGGCCCTAGCTCTCAAGCATCAATCCAATATCTATATGGATCTCTACTCAAGTGCTAAAGTCCCCCTGAATATGAGGTATGAGGGTACATTTATAGGGGTCAGGTGATTGTTCACCTACTGTGACTCTTGACGTTCCCCCATGCCCTTTCGGCTACCCTCTTGACTCTTGAGCTTCCCCACTTCTTTCTCAAGCCAAGAATTCTTGTTACATGCTCACATCAGTCCCAACATACCTGCTGATATAATGGTGGGTGAAATTTACATTATGATAACCCAAATAGAGAGGGGATGGATGCAAATATTTCACAATGATGCAGATGCTTCATCCTAAAACTAACTTGTTTTCCTACCACTGTGCTTCACTGATATTCATAAATCTTCTAGTGATACACCTTCAAGTTCACTAAAAGGTTCTCGACACTTGGAAGGGAGCAATTGGCTTGCTGAGAGGGAACCCTGGTGCTAGATCTCATTGCCAACATTGTTGAGAAACCACGAAGACATGGATTGTTGGACTACATGTCGTTTCACCTTACTTACATCCCATCACCTATGATGTTCTATTCTTGACATTGCCACCGTATTTCAAGGGATTGAATGGATCCAGTTTCGATCTTTCTGAAACCCTAGTTGTAGCTTCTATGGAAACCATAACTCTTTCCATGCAAACTTTCTATCTGCAAACAAATGGAATTGGTCATATTTACTTTTCAACAAAGAATAATACCGGAAATACAATCAAGTAATTGAAATAATGACATTAATAAGTAATTAATTTAGCCCCTGTGCTTTATAAGCCCCATTCTAGCTTTGATCAAGAAAAGGACTCCATCCCAATTTGCATTATCAATATATAAAGCTGTAGCTATGAAATTTGGAGTAAGACTATTCAGGAGAACATCATATTTGTACCCATATTTTAAACTCTCGCTTTATACTGACCAAGGAAAAAATATTCAAGGTGCAGCTTTCTCATTGACCTCAAAACTTTAACCTGTAGATATTTTCATTTCTAATATCTTCTCCATCAAGACCTACAAGCGGTTCCATAGCAAATAAGGAAATGGTATGCAAAATATGACTTTGGATGATATCACCGATTATTCCATATTTCCTAAAATACCATCCTCTTCCTTCCATCCCCCAATCTTCTAATACTATCACCTGTACATTTCATATGTATGTCTGGCTCCATAAAGGCACCAATACAAGATTACAAAAGTGCAATATTGTCAAGTTCTTGATGAGATCCCTCCCTAGAAGATGATCTATCCTGTAAATTTGCTGCTCTGAGTATAATATTGTGCACCTATATGTTTGTCCACATTGAATTCGACCTTTTGGGCCTGCGTGTTGTTATAGTGTGCCCTTCCTATTCCCATTTCCTTTTATCATGAGGAAGATGTCAGTGGCAAACAAAAGGTTGTATATGTGTGTTCCTTAAGTCGCAACTCTATAATATCGGTCGAGTTGTCGGAGCAGAGGGCAAGTTGCATTTCTGGCTACATGCTAGAGTGCCACTCCGTGACCAAGGGTCGTATGGTCACAAATAATGGCTAGTCGTGCTTATGGCTTCATCCTTGAGGCTTGAAAATGTGACTTCACGACCTATTCAGGAGTGAAACTTTATTGAGAATCGCAAAGTCACAGGGCAGGGCTGGTCGCACTCTGTGAAAGCTCATTGAGGCAGTAAGACATTACCATGCTTGGTCGCAATAAGGTTGGTCATATTGTATCATTGAGGCTCTAAGATGTGACTTAGAGGCTCCTAAGCTCTTGAAAGGAGTTGCAACCGAAGGAATCTTTTGGCATAATGCGTCGTTCCAAGATCTTAACGGGGAGCCATTATCTTGCAGAATTTCTCAATGCTCTTGGCATCGAAGCTAAGCGTCAATTTATAAAATAAAATAGGCTTTGGTTTTACCCCAAAGGATTCCATCACTAATTCTCTATGCAATACTTTTGAGATTTTGGTGCTGTATTGATTGGTAGCCTTGGATACAGTGTGAAACTTAAAGAGTTCATTAGCTTCGATGGCATGTTTTTCTGAACACTAAGGCTTGCAACATGAATTCCTTCGTCGTATCCCTAGCTTGCATGTTAGCCTTTCCACTCGCGCTAATATATTTCAACTGCCAAATCTCTCACTCACTCTGACCTAGATTGTATATATATCAGTGAGGAGTTTCCCTCTTATGGCAAGGGAAAAAAGGGAAAGTAGATTGCTAGGATTGATGACCTTTGTCAAGCAATTAGAGGTTCGATCCAGTGGCTAAGTGACTACTGGAGAAGTCGCACGATCGCATTGCAATGAAAGTCTCACCCTTTGGCCTCTTGTGGAGTGCGATGCTGCAAATTTGGGGAAGGTGCGACTTCTGAGAGGTCGCATAGTCGTGTTTCATAGTAGGTCACATTCACTGTCTTCTCCTAGAGTGTGATTCTGCGACTTATAGGTTTGCCAACGGAATTGTGACTAGTGACATTGCTGAAATGGATGTCATTTCACTTTCCTTTTCATTGTTTAACCATACCCATGGTCCTCTTGAATTTCTTGTAGCATCTGCTTCAAATGATTGAATTCAACTTTCAACTCAATTATATCTCTCGTAAATTCCTCTTCACCCATTATCCTTATGCTAGCTGCTTCAATATTTTTCTTTATTCGATTGTGACTCCCCCTCTCAAAATCCTTCACATGACAGTCAATAGTCATTCCTTCTTTCTTTAGTGAACATTACTTGACTACTCGTGAGATGAAACAAGCCTTCTCAAAATATAACAAGTCTATGACTTGTCACAATACCAAGTTCTCCTCTTGGTGTCGTCTTCTTCCTTTCTGTCTTTGTTTGGAAATTCTACCCACAATCAATGTGGAACTACCTCTGGAAACCTCTACCCAACTTTTGCTTGTTGGATTTTTTCTTCTTGTCCTATGTAGTAGAAAATCTTCTCCTTCTTTCCTTGAGCATGTCTGCCCCTCGACTTTCAAATTTGTCAGGCTACTACATATTCATTTTCTTACTTCTCCACTCTCCTTTATTGTTCTTTCTTCAGCAATTTCATTTTGTTGTTGGGTCTTGTCACTATCTATTTTAGGAGCTCTGCATGATCTCCTTCCTCTATCACAATTTCAATTGTGACAATTGTTACCACTCTTCTTCTCTCTACTATCTACACATATAATTATTCATAAGTTAATCATAAAAACAACATATAATATTATAGAATCTTTCCTTTGGCTCAAAAGCACTTCTAATATATTTTCTTCAAAACAATCATCCTCAAGAGCGCGTCGCCTCTTTTCAACAAAATCCTTTTTTTCTCTAATATGCTCTAGTCCTTTTCTCAATCTTTGTTGTGGTTCAATGTTGTCTTTCCTTAGAACATTTTTCTCAATATCCTTCCAGAATATCAAACACTTTTCTTGTAATTATCAATCTTCAAATGAAAAATAAAGTGCAAAACAAAAACAAATTTTACTACCTTCAGCACCTGTTGATAGTGTTAGACTTGCCAACATTCAAAGGGGTCTCGCCAATATGGGTTCCCAACTAGATCTCACACAATTTGGTGTAGGAGCCCCATTCGGAATACGGCTCAATTGTCATGTACTTAAATATTTTCCTTGGCATTAGCTATATGCAAGAGAGAGAATCACATATGTGCCTTCAAAAAGCAAGCAAGAATAGTCATACAGATATTCATAATCCATGCTTGAAAAACGTGGTGGCCATCAAGATTCAAATATTAAGTAAAATTCCCAAGATGCATGTATACAACGAACATCAATTTCTCTAATTGTGGAGCTTTGAAGCCACTACTTGTTCCCCAAAAGTACTAACTCTATCTCTTTGATGCCTTATTAGATCAATCCAAGGTGAAAATTCCCTTTTTTATACAATGAGTGTGTATATATAACAAATGGGGTGATCCTTCACCTTCCTTATGACTCTTGGACTACCCTCATGACTGTTTGACTTCCCTATGACTTTTCAACTCTTACATGACACTTTACATTCTGTAAATGTCCTTTGGAATTCCACTTTACAATACATTTTCGAATAAGAATTTACATAATCCATAAAATTTTGTAGCACATGATGACTCATGACATGACATTGATGACATGGCCTGCACGATGACATGGAAATGTCAAGCCATTCTTTGTTGTTGCTTGGTTTGTGTATTCTTGGAGATAGGACATAATCTCTTCTTTCACCTTTGTATGGCTTAATGATGAGGAGTCTTTAGTGTTATCTAGATCTTGAGTTGTTGTTGTAATCTAATGTCCCTTTGCTTTCTCTTGATTGATCAACTTGTACTTACAGGTACAAAGCTATCTTCTAGCATGACCTCCTTCTCCATATCCTTCATCAGCATCTTGTCATAGCATGATAGAATGCGTGTGAATGCAATTCACTCATGACAAGATGACCTCAGTTGGATAAACCCCTAGTCTAAGATCCAACATGATGATCCATTGGTTGAGCTAAAATTGGGTGGTAGGCTAAGAGGGAGGCTCAGGGACTACGCATTTGTGAAACTCAAGTAGTCAAGGGTCAGGAATGACCCTTGAGATTGTGTTGTGTGCAGTTTAGGCTAGATTGGGCTTGACAACTACACAATTGAGGGGTTTAAGGAGCCAGGTTGAGGGCTTGAGTACTGATTTTTCCCACTGCGCAGTTTTGGAAGGACATGAGGCCAGTTCATTGTGAAATTGCATAGTTCAGGAGCTCAAGGTTGAGGCTTGAGGACTGAGACTGCGCAATGCGTAGTTTCGGGCTAGTTGGAGGGAAAGATTACGCAGTTCTGGGGCTGAAGGGATGGGCTTGAGCACTGAGATTGCATAGTGTGCAATTCTAAGAGGCAGAGACTACACTTTGTGTAGTTCCAAGAGATAATATTGCTTCTTGAGGGTTGATACTGTGCAATGTGCAACCTAGGAGGGTTGAATGAGGGTAAGCGGCCCAATCGAGGATTTTTCCAGTTTTTTACTAAGTGTTGGATCAGTGAGATGAGGCTGAAAAAAGAAATACTTGATCATGATCACACACTTAGACTAATTCACAACACAACGAGGAGAACTCAGAACACATGAATAACATAATTTCCTCAATGCGACAACTTTGCAACAGTTGACACCAAGTGCGACACCAAAGATACACTTTGCGACGACCGTGGCGACACTTGTGTGAGAGTGATTGAAACTTTGGAAATGAATGTGATACATGTTTACATGGTAAGTACAACTCATTAACACAAAGATAATCCCTTGAAACACACCAAAACCACACTTATGTGATGTGCGACACTTACCTTAGCTAAAAGATGACACTTTGATTTTCTCACAAATGGGACCAAAACACATAGAGAATACACATGTGATGACTCTTAATACTTGTGATGACAACATGAAAAATTAAAGTAGGCTTCGAAATTTGGATGTAGGCCAAAATTTTGGAGGGTGTTGTAGCAGCGACAACAATTGCTTTGATTGATTATGGTATCATGTCTCGTCCCACTATCTAAATAGTATTTTTGTTGCTATCTCCTTTGCTTTCTCCTTTCAACCTCTCTATTCAGAGTTTTTCAATGCACTCCCGCTTTGATACCACTTGATGCCTTTCCAAATTAGGACTGCTTAAAATCCCACATTACCCAGATCTATTTCCAAAAATGCACTTCCTTCAACCTTGTTCACAGTCACCTTACTAGATATAGATCCCTTTATAAAATATATAGTAGGATGACTTAAATAGTGGGAGGAGCTAAAAGGTTTAAACCCTTTATAAACCAAAACAACACAATACAGGTTCTTTCACAAACTCGATCCTTTGTATCATAGCATCGTTCCATGCCCTTTCCTTTATCTAATAGCTATCGGAACCAAGTTATTTTCAATAACAATACACAAGGAAAGGTACTTCATACAACCTTCCTATATAACCTTGATCTCGACCTTTTCACATCCGTGAACAATCCTCCAGGCTGACAGATTTGGTCAACGAGAAATTTTCCAATTTTCTACCGCTAATGAAAACCTTTGTTAACCATCAGATTCTGCCCACTCGTGAAAGACCGACATAATAAGAAAACAAGTTAACAAACCTCCAGGCAAGTCCACTTTGCCACATCATCTTCACATGTAAGTTTGGTGCCCATCTGTCACCTTAGCTGGAGCCCAACCCTTTTATATGTGCGTAGTTAAAATCTTTTGGTATTTCATGTTTCCAACCTAGCACAGTTAAATGATGGCTCGTTCAGACCTTCCGAGCTTCTGACCCGATGTTGTTAAATAATGGCACTCCTCTGACAAAGTTCAAGTTTTGAGTTTTGTTTCCTAATGCTATCAAATAATGGGCTTCAGTCGAGACTCATAAACAACTAAGTATTGTGCCACTCTGATCCTTACTGCTGCTTACTAAGTATTTTGCTGCTTACTATGATCCTTCTTCCACTAATTATTCTGATGCTTACTTTGATCTTTCTTCCACTACGCCACTCAGATATTTCATCACAGCAAAATCATTGATCACTCTGTTGATCAATGATCTCTACCTCCAACCAAATGCAAGATATTTTTTCCTTCTCACTTCTCCAAAGCACCATCGCTCCTCAATTATATTCTGTGGATTCAAGTCTCGTAACCTTTGTCTCTGTTACATAGTATTTTTTCACTGACCCTGTATTCCCTGATTCCGGACACTGTCGGTCCATGTTATTGACATTTGCTTTGTGTCATGTTGCAAAATATGTGTCAGTGTCTTCCTTGTCATCTCAAGAAGAATACCTCAGTTCATTACTCCTAGAGCAGACCCTTTTTTACCTATGTTTTTGGGTCATCGCGGGTCACCAGTTATACCACCTATGAATATGGCCAAGATTGAACTAAGCCTTGCAATTTCATCGCTCTGTCTCTGCATTTCACTCACACTGATCTACTTTTGGCAAGTTTTTTTTGACAAATTATCAATGAGTGGTCCTGGGGTTGGTTGTTGGATTAGATGAGCTTAGCTCCCTCCTTTGGGATGGTTGTTCCACCCTTTGTGCAACCTCCCAAAGGGATAAGCTCTTTCTCCCATCTCTTATGGAGGCTCCTCCTCTTATAAATATCTCCTTCATGGCTGAGTTCAAGCTAGTAGTGAAGAATTAATGGTAGGTGGAATTTGAAGTTGGTAGCTTTTAGAGTTTGGAAGCAGCCTCTTATGTAACTTAGCCTGGGATGGTTTTGAGTGGAGTTGGCTTGATTGTATGAGTGTCCTAGCATCATAATTTTGCTTTTTAGGTGGGAGAGAGAGTTATTCATCCTCTTGGGAGACACTTCATAAGTGAATGCTTGTAGAGACATGCTAACAGGACCCTTCAAGGAGACCTACAACGTCAAGGCATGGTTGTAATTTTTACTTCAGCTCATATTAATACAAATCAATGGTTTATTTCCTATATCTTATGTCAAATTGCATATTGGTAGCTTGAAGTTCTTTGACCCTTTAAGTAGATATTTTTTGTCGTATTCTATTATGTTTGTTGTTGTTCTCTGTATGTTGTTTTCCGGTACATAAGTGATTAGAAGACCGAGATCTGGAGCAACACAATGAGAACTTCATCAAACGAGGATTTGAAGGTAGGCCTTCACAACATAAACTATCTAAGGAAATTTTCTTTGGTATTGTCTTTGATGTGACTAGACCCACTCAAGGGCTAGAGGGGTTGCCTCTATCCGCAAAGGGAACTTGCTTGCATCATAGTCTCTCTCTTTTCGTTTGTTCTCTATAGTAACTTCAGTAAATCCTCTCAACCTTCTCTTTCCTCTGATCTTGAAATAATATTGCATTGATTACCTTTCTTTGTATAATTTCACAGAACTCTATGGCTCTCAGCTATTTGTTTCTTCCTTAATTCTACACTTCCATTGTACCTCTGAGCCTTATCTGTAATCTACTCATATCTTGGCCTCCTCACTATATTTTGGTCTGGTTTACTTTTATATGGAATTCTCTTAGTCCTTGGCCCTTACACATTCCTCTTAGCTTCTCCCTTGTGCACTCTAATTATCTACAATATATATCTATATATATATATATATATATATATATATATATATATATAGATAAGTGTTGATCCCTCTTGAGCTTTGATCATACCTGCAAGCATCTAATTCAACACAATTAGAAGAATCAACTTCCACACAATAACATGATTTGCTTAATTGAGTATTGTCCTGTTAATATGCACACATAATAATTACAAAGTCCCTCTCAAACTGATTTACAATGAAACCCCTCTCACCCTTGTGGCCTTATTTGGCCCTAAAAAATACTCTTGAAACTCTCTCTCTTACACAACTCTTTGGATATCCTTCATACCACTTTGACTACATGTTTTCATATAAAAAGGATACTGAAACAAATTTAGGTTTATGTCCATTAATTACTCCAATAATCCCCTATTCTAGGATTCTAAATCCACTTTATTCTCTAAGAAATTTAACTAATCCTAAGTCTCTCTAACTCTCTCAATATTCTCGAGATCTCTCATTTAAGAGTAGATCTAGTTAC
Organism: Pinus tabuliformis; assembly: GCA_031772625.1. Classification (NCBI taxonomy): domain Eukaryota; kingdom Viridiplantae; phylum Streptophyta; class Pinopsida; order Pinales; family Pinaceae; genus Pinus; species Pinus tabuliformis. Next base: position 853,666,942 of record CM062816.1, read on the forward strand.
AATATTCCTCATTTTCAACACTTATATAAGTTTCGCATGAAAGCATAGGAAAATACAAATAATTAAATAAGTATAATCAATTAGAGAACCAACTCCTTTGGTAAATGAAAACCCCTAGGTGTTGAAAATAGCAACCAAAAATGTTAAAAATAACATCAAGAAAAATCCTAATGTAATTTGTACTTGAATTAAATTGGGAATAAATTGTAGTTCCACATCTCATGACAACTTGTATTAGTTAACTAAGTTAATTTGACTTAGTTAGCTTAGTTAATTCGAGTTGAGGGTCTAATTAGAGTCAAGTAGAATGTCTCCTACAGTTAGGAGCACTATTTGAGTTTATTTTGGGTTGTAATGATTTAATTCAGTCTAATTGAGTTAAAGTTAGTTAAACTAGTTCCAACTGATGGAGGATTTAATGGGAGGTCTAATAGTGGGGTGTTGCATGTAGTAGTGGGGTGCGACTTGCAGTAGTGGGGTATCAGAGTAGCGGAAAATAACAATAAGAAATGTTAAAAATAACATCAAGAAAAATCCTAATTTAATTTTTCCTTGAATTAAATAGGGAATAAAATTGTAATTCCACATCACAAGACAACTTGTATTAGCTAACTAAGTTAAATTGACTTAGTTGGATCAGTTAATTCAATTTGAGGGTCTGACTAGAGTCATATAGAGTGTCTCCTACATTATAGGAGCCTTGATTGAGTTTATTTTGAGTTGTAATTAATTAATTCAGTTTAACTAAGTTAAAGTCAGTTAAACTAGTTCCAACTAATGGAGGAACTAGTAGGAGGTCAGACAATGGGGTGTTGCTTCATGTGTTCAACCAATTAACTGATGATTCACTCATAAATAACTCATGCATGTCAAATATTAGAGTTACCTAATTGAGATTAAAGTTCAAGGGCAGTGTTCTATCAATTGTATAATTATCTGAATTGTACAGATGGTGCATGCAATTAGAGAGGAAGGCCTATGAGGATTGCGCAATTCATAATTGAGGAATTTATCCATTAAATATGATCTAATTACTTAAGGAAAAGCATAAGGAAGTAGGAGCTTGGAAGGCTAGGAAATTGGCTAAGTGTTGGCCAAAGTCAGTCTAGGAAGTAATGAGACAGATAGAGATATTGCAGAGGTTGCTCGGTCTTGAGCAAAGCATTGTAATCTTCTCATATTTTTTGAGTAATGAAATATATAGATTGCAAAGGTTTTTAATTGTGGATTTCCCCATGAAATAATTGTGTAATGTGTTGATTGAATTGTTTCTCTTGTATGCTTCCTGATTTCGCGATTGTTTAATTATTTCCGTTGATGAGTAGAGTAGATTCAATTCTATTGTTTTAGCATATTAAAATTAGCAGTTTGAATCTACAAGGAATTTATACATGGTATGAGATCTGAAATCAAAATAGAAGAGAAGAATTCAAAGTTGTCCTTGCATATTAATGGAGTTGTAGTTCAGGGCAGATCTAGAAGACCCTATGTGTAGCCTTCTTAATGGACCTAGAAGGTTGCTAGATATTTAGTGACACAAAAAGGAATTGTGATTATTGACATTGGTAGATTGAGCAATAGAGAGATTTCCCACGGGAAGATCGAGACCCAGAGGGAGTCTAGTTTCAAAGGGAGCAACCCTATGGAAGTTAGTATTTCAAGATCTGGGGAGATCAGACTTATTATTGCAGCAGTAGTGCGGAAGCAGCAATAGAGAAGTAGAAACAACAGTATGAGTAGATCAAATTTAGCTCATGCATGAAAAACCTTGAGGAGCAAGGGAAAGTTTAAATACTTGGTGGTTGAGAGGGAGCTTGAATTACCTCTCAACATGCAAACTCAGAAGTAGCCTCATCAATTTGTGGAGCAACCACAATCGGAGAAGCAGAGAGGAGGTTGAGTGGAGACATCCACTCAAGTAGAGACCTCTAGGAGGGGGGAATTTTGAGCCAAGTAGATAAAGGAAGCACATGAAACCATACCTCCAAGTGAGAGGTGGGGAGATGTGAAGCCAAAGTCCTAAGGTTGCAGAAATCGAGCAAGATCCATTGAGTTTTTTTTTGTCTCATGGATAATTACCTTGCTAAGGGGGCCCACAGTTTTCCATAGCAGGAGGATCAGTGTCAATCAAATACTGAGGAGTGTAGAGCAGTGCTGAAAGCAGAGTAGGAGACTCAGTAGTAGAGTCAACAACAACACAGTTTTCCTAGTAGATAGTTGTAGACACAATTGATTCAGTTTATTTTGTTTGGATTCTTTTTTTGGGTTGCAGATGTTGCAGTAGCAACAACAACAATGACAAGTGTTGCATGCAGAACATTCCGAAGGTATCAGATCAGGATAGAGTTGAATTCCTTTCTTCTCGAGAGGGAGTGTTGAAAATAACAACAAGAAATGTTAAAAATAATATCAACAAAAATATTAATTTCATTTTTCATTGAATTAAATTGGGAATAAAATTATAATTCCACATCAGAAGACAACTTGCATGAGTTAACTAAGTTAAATTAACTTAGTTGGCTTAGTTAATTTGAGTTTAGGGTCTAACTAGAGTCATGTAGAGTGTCTCCTGTTATGCTCCTATACCGATAGGTGTCATATATCTTGATTGACTTGATGAGCTATGTAATATGTTCATACCTTTCCTTGTTGCAAATTTTTTCCATATTTTCAAAAAATCAAAAAATTTAAAAACTGTAAAGAGGGTATACCCTAAAAGAAAAATCAAAGGGTAAAAAGAATAAAAGATGGTCAAAAAATGAAATGAAAATGAACCCCAACAAAAAGAAAATACCAAGGAAAGTGTGCAAGTCTAAATGCCACTACTTTTTAACTCTTGTATAATAAACAATTGTGTGTAGCTTGTTAACTTATGCCACAATTTCTGAATAGTCAAACAGCTTAAGCTTGGCTAGTTCATATTTGAATTTTATGTTTTAGAAGTAGAAAATAAAATTTGAACAAACTGTTCAATCTTGGCAGATAAGTAAATAGGTAGAGTGAATAAAAGGAGCTCAATGTAACATAAGCCCTTTGATGTAATAAGTGTAGACTTAGATAGATATCTGCATGAAAAAGAAAAGAAAAGTTTGATAAGGATTTGCCAGTCTAAGTGCACCCTAATAAATAAGAAAAAATGTTAGGTTAAAGTAGGTAGGGTAGGTAGATGATGTTGCAGAATTATATGTGATGAATGATGACTCTAAAATGTGTTAATCTTTTACTTTCATCACAAGACCAAGGCATACATTACATTGAAAGCATTTCAAGCAAAGCAAATTCATAATAATTAACTCCCCTCCTCATTTTTCCCTAAATTTTCACTAATTTCCCCTAAGTACTAAGGCATTTGCTAAATTAGAGGTGCTCAGAGCATTTCTCTGACTTCTGGAGGGACCAGACCCTCGGCCCAATAGTTTATAAAGCCTAAATACTTAAATCATTCATTCACCTTCATATTCTTTTCCTAAGTAAAATCCTATTTTACTTAGGAAAATTACAAATATTTCTCATATAAACCCTTTTTCACTTTAAGCCTAAGTTAAATACACACATCAAATGTTTTTATACTTGGCACTTTTTTCATTTCATTATCATATTAAATTTTAACTTATATTGTAGAATTCCCTTAAAACATTTACCCTCTCCCGTATTATTTAAAATATAAAAAACACAGAATTTCTATATATCTTTCCCCTGGTTAGTTATAATCATAATGCATCCTTAATCAGGATTAATGACTCAATCAGTGATTCATTAATAACCTTCATCCCCCACCGCATAAAACGGGCCGTCACGGTTAATTAATAACCTCTCTAGCCAATCTCACCACTCCTGATATGATTAAATTAACTCTTAATCATATCGGGCCCGCCTTTGTTAAAACTCCACATATCACATCCTCCGTCAACCATCCGATCAAGTCCTCAAGATCTAATGGCCATTATGAATATCACGCGACCCTTTGTGACCACGCGTTAGCACATGATCACAAAGCGATTTCCTGAAAAGTACCCCGCCACGCGTCGAATGCTTTATGGAATCACTAGCCTAAGGTCTAATACCGTCCTTCCCCAAAAGCGATGCGATATGAAACCGCTTACCACCTTCCCGCATATGACAAAAACGTCATATCATTTGCCACTGATGTCACCCGCCTAAAATCCAAAACCGCTCCAACCTTTGACTTTGTAAATAAAAAAAACAAGTCATTTTCAGTGCTTTATACTGTAAACCTATGCGCCCATGCAAAAGAGCATCGAGGTCAACCAATTCAAGCTTCCAGTCACCAACCTGCTCCAAAACCTTGCAGCCGACACCAACCAGAACCCTGCAACCGTACCCAGCACCTGCATTTCATTGCTCATTCCCCAAAAAGAGGTATTTATCAAAATCCCAACAAAAACCCTACAAATACTTCTTTTCCACTGTTAATTGACGAAAAGGCCCAAATTCATAATAATTCAATCAATATTTTCGTCATTTAAAGTCTCCCATAGCCTCTGTGTTGCCCATTTCACAAAGAAAACCACAGTTTCCTTCTGAATCCACAAGAACCAGACATGGAAACCCCTTTGGCTTTGAATGTTGCACCCCTAAATGCCCCTCACCGAGATTTAGACTATCTGCCTTTAGCAGATAGGGACTTTCAAATAAAAGACCTCACCACTAACAAAAATCACCTCAAAGTCTTTTGCCAAAGTAGAGATGACTACCTGAATGGCTCTGATATCCTAGGACTGTGGGAATCCAATCTTCCCATGTACTTTTTACCCTCAGTCCATGTTTTCCCAGATATAATTCATCAATGCCATGCCAATTATGACCCTAACCATCGAGCAGTTATGTCTCCAAGCCAAACAGTCCTTTTCCCAATAACTGCCGAATCAATCAACAAAATGTTGCAATTTCACTCCAGTCAAGCTCTCACTCCCCTCTCCATGGGAGATTTACTTGAGAAATCAACTAAATTGTCCCAAGACGAACTTAATCGCCTCTATCAAACTTTCATACTGCAGAAACATTAGCCTAAGTGCCCACATCCTTACATGCAAACTTTCTTCACAGATATGGGAAGACTCATAGTTGACATGATATCTTTAGTAATGGGTTTCAACACTAGTGAATTTGTTGATGAGTTAACCCTAGTGTTGTTGTCAATCTTTACTCCTAGACTCACCCCTGCTATCAAGTATGACTATGCCTCCTATATTGCTCATAAGATTCATGACCAGTTCATGAGACTGGAGAATGAAAGAGTTTTCAAGTATACCACCTTTATGTATCATCTCATGCTTTATTATCAGTCAGACAATTTCCCATTCCTTGTCATGAAACTTGATACCAAAGGCAATCCAAGGTCTGTAATTTTTTAGTCTTCCATCTTCCATGATTCCTTTGAAACCCCTTACTCCTATAATGAGTTCATTAATCAATTTGTTCATCCAGCAACCACCTTATTGACAGGGGTTTCCCCTCCCAGGATCAGTGGTGACATTAAAAGGATCCTTCAACTTTCCAAGCAGTACAAAGTGGGTGACTGGTATCTATACCAGAACTTTACAGAAATCAGGATGTATGGGTGTGAACTTGCCCCCTTCAAGTTACCAAAATATGTTCCAATGCGATTGTTTGCATTAGAATACTATAGGTAAATGTGTAATTCAGATTTGATCCATTTTACTAAAGCCAAAAAGAAAGCACAACTCAGGATCAAACATCAATTAGACCCTATCATCTGCAACACTAGGGAAGCACGGAATGCAACAAAGAGAATTCTAGAAGACTACCTTAGATTACAAAAAAGTTTTGGTTGGGCTCCATATGACCCTCATGGCTTTATCTGTGATATAAGAATGAAGAATAGGTTGTCACCATATATGCACCATAGAATCCCAAAAATTTAACAGTTTGCCAACATAGATGAATGGAGAGAAGGGACCTTGTAGAACTTGATAGTGAGCAGGTCAACATAGAAAATGTAATGAGAGATCTTGAAAAGACTCTTGACTTAGATTCTTTTGGACAGGTACATTTTGATACTTCTCAGAAGTTAGCATCAGGGATAAGTACCACAGTAGCTGGAACCTCTGAAAGGCACTCACAGCATACCAATACACCAGTTATAGGTACTTCCAAAGGTAAAGAAACAGAGATGAGCACTCAGGCTACAGAACAGTCCATAATGTCTAAACAGCCTTAAACTTCCAAAGAGCAAGCCCACATACACACTCCTCCAACCCAAGTCAATGTGGGAGAACCACCAATCTTGCAGACTCCTCTGAATGAGGAAAAGGCCAAAAAGAGAGACAGGGAAGTAGGTACCCCTGCCAGTGGACCCTCAGAACAGCCCGGTGCTAAGAGGCACAGGCTAAATCCTCTTTCAAAAGAAGAATTTTATGAAGAGACTACTAATAGTCAAAGAAGAGAAGGTGTTGATAGTCATCAAACTTTCCCAATAGGTGGGACACCTTCCAGCTCACAAAGACATGAATTGGAGAGACAACAGAGCGCAGAAGTATCATCTTTCAGGCCCCCAGGAAAAGAAAATCCAAACATCAAGAAAAAGTTCAAAGATATAAAAGCCAGAAATGAGCCATTAAGGATCCAAGTTTACAATTAGTATTTGAAAATTTCTCCCACTAATTAGAATAGGTTGATGTTAGCCAATGACATCAAGAAGGTAAAATGATAATTAGCTTTTTTAAGCCCAAGGTACAACAACCTCAATCAGCCGCAAATTACCTCAAAACTGATTTTGAGTTCATGGAAAAGACATTCATCCCCTGGACCAGATTGAGTTACACAAACAGACAGGGGAGATGGTCTACTCTACCTTGACTAGTAAGGCCATGATGGCCCAAAGACTAGAAAATTATTTGAACAATACAACTGCCCAATTACAGCTGGAGAAAGCCTCTTCACAGGCTAAAGACAACAGGATTAAATCATTAGAAGAATTGATCATTGGATTGGGTCATGATCCAAAAGATGTGAAGGCTGTAGAAGCCTTGATTAAAAAGAAAGATGAAGACATAGCTGCCTTAAGAAAGCAGCTAAAGTTGCCTCCTTCACGGCATCCACAGACTGCTGAGGTCATACAACAAAGGTCTGAAGAAGAGCTGATGGATTTAGTCCTAAAGCTTAATGAGCAGCTGAAGGAGACTGAACAAGAATTAGAGAAATCATTGAAGGACAAGCAGGGAGAGTCGACCTCTTAGCCTCCCAATGTGATTCCAGTAGTTTCCACTGTAGTCCCTTCAACCCTTGGAACAACTCTGGCACCAAACATTCCAGTGGTCACAGTAGAAGCAGTGACAGGAACAACAACAACAGGTACAACACAGGCAGGGATTTCAGGTCTTAGCACAGAGGAATTGATAAAATCAATGGAGGAGTTAAAGCTCCAAGTTACAGAGTTCCAAAAGGTAAAAGAACAATTTGTTACCTTAGAACAAAAGTATGATCTTTCAAAGATAAATTTTGCAGAGAAAGTAAGGGAAAACAAAGGGTTAGAACAAAAGGTGAAATCATTAGAAAAATACCTCACATTTGATAGACCCTTGGCAGATACTAGGAAGATCCTTTGGACCAACATCACTCAGTCTATAAATGATGTTTTTCCATATATACAAATAATTTTTGAGTAGATGGAGTTGATAAAGCTAGCCCTTGAAGAAGTCCAGAGAACAAAGGAAGAATTAGGAAGGATGCCTAAAGAGGCTACCAGACTAATTAATTTTTTGAATACCAAGAATAAATACCAGCTTGGAGAACTAGGCATTAGAGATAGAACAGGGACTATTTTGGAAATCAAGAAAGTTTTAAATAAAAAGTCTTTAATGCAGAATTTGGAAAGAAGATGCCTAAACATGCAGGAGGAAATTGATGATTTCATGAAGAAATTTGGCATATTGTAGAGTAAAGGACTTCCCAGTCCTTTAGTTATCAATGACAAGCTGATGACACAGATAGATTATGTTGACAAGTTGACTAAATACACAGACAACCAGGCCAACTCATCTTCCTATGCAGCTAAAGCAATACCTACAAGCAGAGTTCTTTTTGATAATCTTGAGAACCTATTCTATGTGGAGCATGAAATAAAACACCTGTTCCAAGTTCAGCCTGATTTCTTTAGATATACTGAGGCTGATGAGATCCTTAGAAAACTTCAAAGGACCAGAATACCACAGGAAAAATGGCGGGCAGAGATGATAGAAATTTTTTGATTTACCTTTGGTAAAAAGGTAAATTTCCATTTTTACCATAGTCAATGATGGTAACTGAAGGTAAACAAGGATCAAACAGGTCAAAGAGTATCAAAGCAGATAAAGAGTATCGTAAAAAGATCAAAAGCAAGGCAACCAACACAAAATTACTAAGAAGACAGCAACATGCCTAACCATAGGGCCTGCCTCCAGCACATTCACAAGAATAGGAATAGAAAGCCATCATTTTGCCTTTTCTTCTATCTACGAGACCATCTGTCTCTATTTTTCATGTAACTTATTGTTAGTCATCCTAGAATATATCTCACTTTTTTATGAGATATTTTTTGTAGATTTTTGTATAAATACTTCCTCATTCGGACTATTGAGGGTGGATTCTTAGATATTGCTGTAAAACTGATTACTTTGGAATAAAGTGTCATTGGACAAATCTTGCATGGTTGGTTGGATGAAGAATTAATGCAAAGGACTTTTCACAGGATTCATGTGTCAAACACCAGACAAATAAGTATTTTATATCTCATGTGTTATTGTTTTCTTGTTTATTATATCAATTGTGTTTCATATCTGAATATTAAAATGAAAAAGAATAATTCAGAAAGTGCTTAAGTGCAATCTGTCTTCAATCATTTTTATTCTAAATGTTTTCTTCTAAACTAGCATAAGCAGTGAATTCTTAATTGCTCCTATTTCCTAGTTTACTCATTTTGATCGTAAAAAATCCTTAATTTCTTTTTATTGGTGATCATCAAAGTTCCCTGCCCTTAAAACATGTTGAAGGATTCTTAATTTCCCTTCATCCCTTTTAATTCCATTCTATCTTTTTAAGTCTCTATTTTCTCCCTGTTTAGCTATCTTGCCCTATGAAGCCATCCTTTGTTGAAAAACCAAATCTAGTTGAGCCATCCTCTTTGACTTCATTAGCCCAATGGCCTAAACTATTCAGTGCTACCCCTCTTCTATTGAATTTCACCACCCAAACACAATCAAAACCCCCAAGCTTTCATAACTAGCCTAATATCTTCCAAAACAATGCTAAACCTTAAAGAGAGAGCCCTCTCTAGATACAGATTGGCTAGATTCTGTACTTAAAAGTTGGTTTGTGGTTACCTTGTACCCCTTTCCCTCTTCTTACAACTTCTGGGAAAATCTGAGTGATAACATAGTGGTGACTCCACTAGCAAATGAATAGTTTGTTTGTTACTATTGTTTGCTTTATAAACTACAGACAGAGCCTGAAGTTAGCCAGATAGCCTTTGAACTGCTCTTTCTTTACAATTTCATATTAGATGAATGTGTAGAAATTTTGAATAGTTAAGTACTTATTCACAGAGATTATCCCGATTATACACTATTGCATAATACATAACCTCCTCTACGTTGATCATCAATTTAGCAGCATTAAAATCAATGAAACATCAATCGCATGCGCACATTAACACAGTATGTAACCCGAGGAAAGCATACAGCTGAAAACCCCACACTATCTGTATATTATAATGATTGAGAAAATGTAACAATACATAGTACAATACTCCTCTCAAGTACTCAGTACTATCTCCACCTGTTACACACAAAACTAGCTTAGATCCGAACAAGTCACAGGTTCAAATCTCCTCCGCTGATTTGCCTGCCTCCACTGCACAATCCTGCAAGAGAATCATGTGAGCACAAGCTACAATTGCCTTGATATTGGCCCACACTGCGTAGTCCTCATTGGCAATACTAAAATCCATGCATGTGAAAATCTCATGCACAACTGATAGTCACAACTCACCCTTTCACTTACCTCTAACACCTGTCTCTGTTGAACAGTCCATGCACTAAGTTAACTGATGTATTCTTTAGTTGCTATATAAGTTAATAATTAGTGAATTAATTAACAATCAATTCACACAACTCATCACTAGTGTATTCTTTAGTTATACTAAATACAACTAGTTCAACTAAGTCAAATTGAACACAACTCCATCAACTCCACATCTAACTCCACAGAACTCACATGCATGAGTTCTAACTGAAGTCCTCCATGCAATAGCTCAACTAACACATAAGAAACCACATGATTCCTTTTGTCAGCTGCATGTGCCACATCCGTAGCTCGAACTGAAGTGCTCCAAGAGAATAAGATAATGTTTAGAGTCCAAATATTACTAAGGGCTAATAATATTTGATTGTTTCTATTTTTAGCCTGGCAGTCTAAAAATAGACTCTGATCACTCCGTTGTGAACCAAAAATAGAAGTCCATCTATTTTTCCCAACATGACCAATCATCCATAAACAGCATCCTGCAACTCATAGACCATGATCCATATGTCTAAAAATAGACATAGTCTAAAAATAGACTTTGTGCCAAAAATAGCCTGCGGGCCCACTTAGTGAAGGCGACTCCTTTCCACTAAGCTCCATCATCTTGTTGCATTCTCAACAAGATATGGATTATCAGCAACCCCTATCCTGCAACTCTGGAATGTTCTGCATGCAACACATTTGTCCGGTCCACTTGCTCCAACAACAATTGGAACAAAAACACTCCCAATTGACCACTTTGTTGGGCTAGGAACATACTCTGATGCTGAAGCTCTACCTGCTGCTGACAAGTGCTCCCTCTCTGACATCTGTGCTACTGCAACATCTCCATGCATCTCGCACCATTGCACACTTCTCTGTGCCACCTAGCATTGTGCAAAACACTTGTGCCTCTCGCATTGCTGCAGCTGCTAGCTATGTGCTGTCCTAGGATTCCCTACACTGTCGCTCTCTCTGCTGCTCCATCCGCATCTGTCTCTACCCAATCATTTCGTTCTTGCTACTCCACATCGGGGCTCCCGTAACAAGGTCTCATCCAAGAGGTTGGGTAGCTCAAGGATCCTGCCCCTACTCCTTGGGACGATCACTCTATATCGCCCCATCTCCTACCTGGAGGTATGGCTGCATGTGATCCCTCAGCCCACCTGGCTTGAAGTTTCCCCCTACTGGAGGTCTCTGCATGAGTAGATGTCTCTACTCGATCTCCTCTCAGCTTCCCTTGTTGTGGCTGCTCTACAACCTCCTGAAGCTACTTCACCAATCGTGGCTCCTCCACAATCGTCTGAGACTTCTTCTGGCTCTGCATGTTGAGAGGTAATATACGCTCCCTCTCAACCACCAAGTCTCCATCAGTTGCCTCGCTGCTCAAGCCTTTGCATGCATCTTGAACCTCAAGAGCATACAGGTTCTTGACCCGTGAACCAATCTACTTCACCTGTCTAGTGATGATGTGTCTAAGGAAAACCTTTCCCTCACTGAAGACTACATCATAGCCTCTGTTTTCCAGCATCGTGATCGACACCAAGTTTCTCTTCAGTCCTGGTACATACTTGACATCGGTCAAGGTAAGGCAAGCTCCATGCTCCCTCCAAAAAATAACTGTGCCTACACCTGAGACACTATACTTCTCATCATTACCCATCGCTATGAGTATCTGGAGATCTTTCTCCTCCAAAGTACTAAACAAGCTCTTGTCACCGGTCATGTGGAAGGAAGCTCCACTGTCAAGAAACCAACCACTTCCCACCATGGATGAAACCATGCATGCGAAGAGTGTGAAATCCAACTCAAATTGTGAAGCAAGTGCCTCACCTTCAGATCCTTCCTCAGATCCCTTCTTGGATTTCTTCTTTGGATAATTTGCAGCATAATGGCCCAACTCATGACAACAAAAGCATCTCACCTTCGACTTGTCAACCTTCTTCCCATCATTGGAAGAACTGGATTAGGAAAGAGAACCCTTCTCCTTCCCCTTCTTCACCTTACTCGCTAAGGCACAGTTCCCCTCATCATGCATGCATGAAGAACTATCTATGGTGCTTCGTATGTTCTCCGCTTGCACAAGATCTGACCAAAGTCTCTCCCATCCTGGCAATTTCTCCCGACCATTGACAGAGTCCTGATAGGAATGCCAACTCTTCGGAAGACCAAGGAGAGCCAAGCTCACCAAGTCCTCATCATCAACAGTCACCCCCACACTTCCCAGCTCATCCCTGCACTGGGTGAACTTCGTGAGATACTGGGGCACACTGTCTCCATTCTCACACTTAAATGTTTCTGAGTTTATCCTTGAGCGCCATTCCACCAGCTCAAAAACTCAACCGCCTCTGATCTAAAATTCGTGAGAACAAAGTATTTCTCGTACAGAGATTGACTATATGGGCTTTTACCATATATCTCACCTTCCAAAATAAGGATGAATCCAAAGGCTACCTAGCCCGATTATAGACTCTGCCTGAAGAAATAAAATGTAAACACTTTCTGAATAATAGATCTGATGATCAACTTGGCTTTGATATCCTGTAGAAGTTTTTCTACAAATCAACAAGCTCTGATACCATGTAGAAATTTTGAATAATTAAGCACTTATTCACAGAGATTATCCCGATTATACACTATTGCGGAATACATGCATAATACATAACCTCCTCTACGTTGATCATCAATTTAGCAGCGTTAAAATCAATGAAACATCAATCGCATGCGCACATTAACACAGTATGTAACCCGGGGAAAGCATACAACTGTTAACCCCACACTATCTGTATATTATAATGATTGAGAACATGTAACAATACATAGTACAATACTCCTCTCAAGTACTCAGTACTATCTCCACCTGTTACACACAAAACTAGCTCAAATCCGAACAAGTCACAGGTTCAAATCTCCTCTGCTGCTTTGTCTGCCTCCACTGCACAATCTTGCAAGAGAATCACGTGAGCATAAGCTACAATTTCCTTGATATTGGCCCACACTGCGTAGTCCTCATTAGCATTACTCAAATCCATGCATGTGCAAATCTCATGCACAACTGATAGTCACAACTCACCCTTTCACTTACCTCTAACACCTGTCTTTGTTGAACTGTCCATGCACTGAGTTAACTGATGTATTCTTTAGTTGATTTATGAGTTAATAATTAGTGAATTAATTAACAATCAATTCACATGACTCATCACTAGTGTATTCTTTAGTTAGACTAAATACAACCAGTTCAACTAAGTCAAACTGAACACAACTCCATCAACTCCACATCCAACTCCACAGAACTCACATGCATGAGTTCTAACTGAAGTCCTCCATGCAATAGCTCAACTAACACATAAGAAACCACGTGATTCCTTTTGTCAGCTGCATGTGCCACATCCGTAGCTCGAACTGAAGTGCTCCAAGAGAATAAGATAATGTTTAGAGTCCAAATATTACTAAGGGCTAATAATATTTCACTGTTTCTATTTTTAGCCTGGCAGTCTAAAAATAGACTCTGATGACTCCGCTTTGAACCAAAAATAGAAGTCCATCTATTTTTCCCAACATGACCAATCATCCATAAACAGCATCCTGCAACTCATAGACCATGATCCATATGTCTAAAAATAGACTTTGCGCCAAAAATAGCTTGCGGGCCCACTTAGTGAAGGCGACTCCTTTCCACTAAGCTCCATCATCTTGTTGCATTCTCAATAGAATGCTACTTCAGTCTATCTCCGGTCTAGTTTATGGACTGAACATCTAGCTTCCAAACATTTGACCAGTTCCTCATGTCAAATAAGTCTTTAAGAAAATCTAAATCCCATATTTAAAGCCTCTTAAAGAAAATCATAGAAGTTGTTTTGTTAATACCAATTAAGAAAAACCAATAACACAACCTAAAAATTTGGCTTCAAAAAGGACTCGTTACACCAGAGCTAATCCTAATCCCAATCCACCACAAGTGTTTGAAAATCCTAATCTGATCCCTAGAATTTTTAGGAGACAGGAAAGTCAAGAAATTTCTACCAGTTCCAAGCCCACCTTCAGATCAACATCATGTCCTGTTACATGGATTTATCTTGAAGATGAACCCTTTGATGAACATTTTGAAACCTCTCTGTTTAGGACATCCTCTCATTCTGAATTAATTGACCTAATCCCAGATCCATTGTTCATTGAAGAATTATAGCTCGAAATTGTTAATTCATTTATTGATAGACATTTGTAGAACTCCATACAATCTGATCTTACCTCTGAAGGAACACCCAATCTTTCTATAATCACTACTGCCTCTACAAGTTCATCACCACTTCCCCATACATCTTAACCTCAAACCACCCCTTCTACCCCTCCACCTACCACTCTGACGCCTATTGTTATCCCAACTCCAACTGTTGTTTCATCACTACCTGCTGCAATGGCAAACAGATACACTCCCTTGGTGTTACCAGCCAATTTAGGTGCCATGCCCCAAGACTACCAAAGTAAAATCACTCCATTTGATGGTTCTCGTACCTACACAACCCAATAACATACCAAAAAGATGATTGATTACTTTGAAATATATGAAATAGATGTTGATGATGTAGGAATGAGAATATTTATTCAGAGTCTAACTAGAGAAGTCAAAACATGGTTTAGAGCCCTACCTGCAAACAATATAGACAACCTAGAAACCCTCTATAGAAAATTCTTGAACAGATGGGAGAAGAAGAAATATCCTCTTCATCTTATGACAATATGCTAAACATGATGTCTATCGAAGTCAAATCAACAATCAGATCCTCTGAATTAGCTAAACATGATGTCTATTGACTTCGATAGACATGATGTTTAGCTAATTCAGAGGATACTCATCTTATCAGAGTATTCTAGTTGTCATAAAAAATGTTGACTGAGTCTTCAAATATTATCAGAGTATGAAAATTTAAAGCGAGGAACACAAGAAAATGTGCAAGATTACTGCACTAGGTTCAACAATGTCTATAATGTTATTCCTCAAAACCTCAGACCTCCTCCTGATTTAGCTTTAATAAAATTCCCAAATGGATTTGATTCTGACATGGCCTACCAGCTTAGAGAAAGAGCTCCTTGCACTTTGGAGGATATGCAAAGCATAGCTATCAGTGTTGAAGCCAACCTGATATCTAAAAGAGCCAAGGTTAGAAGTGAAAGGAGAATACCATTGAAAGAAGAATCCTCGGCTTTTGAACAAAAATTAGATGCTATAATCAAAGGGATGGATAGGCTAAGAGATAGAGTGGAGACAATTGAAAGGAAAACCCCTTGGGATGGTCAGCCAACCAATACTGGGAGAAATCCCAATTTCAGAAAAAATCAGAATCAGAACACTACGAAGACTGGTCCTAACCAAAACATTAGGCCCCCATTCCAGGAAAATTATGCTGAAGCCTCAAACTCTGATGAACCAGTAGAAGACACTCAAATAAATTTAATGGGACTCAATAATGAACAACAAGTTTTCTTGACCCAGGAGGATCAAGAGGCTCATATTCTCAAACAATTTCAAACTCAATCAGGTGAATCATTTGACTTCAGGGAGGGATATGACGCAGCCATTTATGAAGTGCACAAGTAGTATAACCTAAGGAGTAGAAGAATTGATGTTCCTGAACCCAAGAAACAAAAAACTGCAAAACATCCCATCAAAGGTAAGATAAACACTACACCTGTACATATTCTTTCTAGATCAGATGCTAATCCTGCTAATCCAATAATTGAAGATGTATCCAATAATCAACCTAATAACAGACAACTCTCCACACCTCCTCCCCCCAAAGGAAATGTGGAAGAACCTCCAGAAAATGATTTAGAAGAAACTTCAAATCATAACCCCACTCCTAAGAAGGAGAAAAATACAGAAAACACAAAAGAAAAAGAGAATCCCACTGTTCAAAATACAAGAGCTCAGACAGAAAAATCTTTCAATCTAGAGACTGAAGTAGGCAAAATAAATATTGTTGTTCCATTATCTGAATTAGCTAAACATGATGTCTATCGAAGTCAAATCAACAAATCACTAGAAATGAAGACTCAGTCAACATTTTTTATGACAACTAGAATTGATCTTTGGCCCCGAAGTAAATGGAAAACCTTCAGAAGGAGGAATTCCTCATTTTTATATAAGCTTAAATATACATGACAAAATTCTTCACAATGCCATGTTTGATTCTGGGGCATCTCACAACCTAATGTCCAAGTCTGTAATGGAAAAACTAGACCTAGATATCACCAAGCCATACAAAGACCTCTTTTCTTTTGATTCTAGCCAGGTGAGATGTTTAGGATTGATAAAGGACTTGTGTGTCTCATTGGTTCAGTACCCTTCAAAGATAATGTTAATGGATATAGTGGTAGCAAATATTACACCGAAATATGGCATGTTATTATCCAGATCCTGGGGTGCAAAGCTTTAGGGATCTCTTCAATTGGACATGTCCTATGCTACTATCTCAGTTTTCGGCCAACCTAAGAAGCTATACAAAGAAACTTTGATGAAATATGTAGTAAGTAGTCAGGAAAAACCCCAAAATTTCCCCATCTACTCAGTACACTCTAATATGGACTCATTCATTCTTTACAATGCTAAAACCAATCCTTCCAATGACTTAGAAGTTTTAGTAGCAGAACCAAAAGAAATTAAAAAAGGAAAATCTAGTGTTCAGATCCAGGAAATCTCAGAAAACAATGAAATATCAGATACCCAAGGAAAACCAGAAGAAAGTGAAAAACCAGATCTCACAGTTAAACAAATTCCTGATACTCCTGATACCAACTATGAACATGAAATTCTTTGGCATTTAGAATTTGATGGTTCAGTCAATAAATTAGGAGCAGGAGCAGGAGTTTGGGTGTACAATCTAGAAAATGACCATGCTGAAGGCCATGCCTACAAGTTAAATTTTAAGTGCACCAATAATATGGCAGAGTATGAAGCTCTCTTGTTGGGTCTCAAATTTGTTAAAAGATTAGGAGCAATTAGAGTATCTGTCATAGGAGATTCTGATTTAATCATTCAACAGATTAAAGGGAAATATCTAACTAATGATCCTAGATTAAGGTACTACAGAGGAACGGTTATAAAGATTCTTAATACTTTTCTGGAAACTCAGCTTGCTAAAATCCCTAGAAAACACAACTTTCAAGCCCATAGTCTGGCAATGTTTGCCAACACCTACAAATTACCTTTCGAACCTAATCTTCAGTTTACAGCCGAGATTAGACACAGACCAGCCATACCTGATAATGTAAAGAACTAGTAAGTGTTTGATAGTGATGAGCAGATAATTAACTTTTTGACTTTAAATGAAGATTTTTCTAATGGTCACATAGATGTATATACAGTTATTGAATTTGACCAAACAAATGAGGTAGAAAAAAGCATTTTAGAAGAGAGTTCAATTCAAATGCTTCATCCCACAAAGTTCACTAAAAAAGAAGTGCAAGACCTTAAACAAATGGATATTGATGAGATAGTCAAAGGAGAATCAGAAGTCATTAATTTAAAAGAAAATCATCTACCTAAAGGATTAACCCCTTTAGAAGACCTCTTTGGTTCTAATGACATTCCAAAGAATCCGAAGATGGAACCACTAAAAGCAGACATTGAAGAATATAACTTAGGGACTGAAGAAAACCCAAAAATGATAAACTATCAAATTCTTTGCCTCCTGACCAAAAGATAAAATATGTTGAACTCATGAGAGAATTCCATGATGTCTTTGCCTGGAGTTATGAGGATTTGAAATCATATGATACCTCTATAATTCAACATACAATACCTTTGAAAGAAAACCAGAAACCATTCAAACAAAAACTCAGAAGAATCAACCTTGTGCAATTACCATTGATTGAAAAAGAAATTAAACGTATGTATGAAGCAGGGATAATTGTCCCGATTAGATTTTCAGAGTGGGTGTCTAATTCAGTGCTACTAGGAAGAAAACTAGGGAAATTAGATTATGTGTTGATTTAAGAAATGACAATAAGGTTTCCCTGAAGGATAATTACCCTTTACCTAAGATGGATCATATTTTGCAAAGGGTAGTAGGTTCTTCTAGAATTTCACTTTTACATGGGTTCTCAGGGTATAACCAGATTCTGGTTCTTCCTGATGACCAAGAGAAAACTACTTTTACAATATCATGGGGCACTTTCATGTACATCAAAATGTCATTTGGACTCAAAAATGCAGGAGAAACTTTTCAAAGGGAAATGGACATTGCATTTGCTAAAGAGATTCATGATTTTCTTGTTATATATCTGGATGACCTAAGTGTTTTTTCTAAATCAGATCAACAGCATTTGGACCATCTCAGACAAGTATTTCTAAAATGCAGAAAATATGGTATCTCTTTAAATCCAAAGAAGTCCTTGTTTGGCATGGAGGAAGGTAAACTCTTGGGTCATATTATTTCCAAAGATGGCATTCGAATTGATCTTGCTAGAATAGAAGCTATCTTACAGATACCTCATCCAAGAAACATTAAAGAACTTCAAGCTTTCCTAGGAAAGATAAATTTTTTGAGAAGATTCATATCTAACTTAGCTAAACTCATTAGATTACTTAATGATATGTTAAAAAAGGATTCAAGTATCAAATGGAAAATAGAAGCCAAACAAGCATTTAAAGAAATCAAAATGGCTTTAACTAGAACACCGATCCTAACCAGTCCTCAATTTGATAGAGACTTCATAATATTTTCATTTGCATCAGAACACACTATAGCAGCTATATTATTGCAAAAATATGATCAAGGATGTGAGAAACCCATAGCCTTTTTTAGTAAAGCACTTAGAGATACATCATTAAAATACAAAATCATGGAGAAACAAGCTTTTGTGCTTGTAAAAGCCATTAAAGACTTCAGAGTCTATATATTATACTCTCATGTGATAGCCTATGTACCAAATGTTGTTGTCAAAGACATCCTAACTCAGGATGGAATTGAGGGCAAAAGAGGTAAATGGATTGCTACCATATTAGAATATGATATTGAAATAAAACCTACAAAACTGATAAAAGGACAAGGATTGGCCAAACTCATGATAGAAACCAATTGTCAAGCCCTGGACATAAATGAACTAGATAACGAACAGGAGATGGTGACTCCACAAATCAGCCAGGCCTTTTTAGACTCACCTTGGTATGCTGATGTTATTTATGTATTACTAAACCTACAGGCTCCTCCAGGGTTATCCAGAACAAAGAAAAGGTTTTTAAAAATGAAAGCTTCAAAGTTTTGTATTTTAGATAATGCTCTCTTTTGGAAAAACCATGAAGGAATTTTATTGAATTGTTTACTAAAAGATGAAGCTAACAAGGCTCTCCAAGAATTTCATCCAGGAGACTATGGTTGACACCTTTACTGGAAATCAACTATAGACAAGATCCTAAGGGTTGGATTCTATTGGCCAACCTTTTTCACTGATGTAAAGAAATTTGTCACTTCTTGCCATAAATGTCAAATTTTTTATGGCAAGAGAAAATTGTTACCTTTACCCCTAAAACCAATTTCCACTGAGAAACCCTTCCAACAATGGGGCCTTGACTTCATTGGAGAAATCCACCCTCCCTCTTATGGCCAACACAAATGGATACCTACTGCCACATACTATTTTACCAAATGGATAGAGGCCATCCCATCCAAATAGGCCAATGATACAGTAATCATAGGTTTTCTAGAAAACAATATATTTTCCAAATTTGGTTGTCCTAATAAAATCATAACTGATAATGTTGCTACTTTCAAATCAAAGAAAATGATCAGTTTCTGTAACAAGTACCACATTACTTTAGGCCATTCCATATCCTATTACCCTCAAGGGAATGGACTGGATGAATCTTCCAACAAGAGCCTCATTAATATCATTAAAAAACTATTGGAACAGAACAAGAAAAATAGCCACAAGAAATTGATAAATGCACTATGGGTAGACAAACTTACAACCCAAAAATCCATTGCCACCAGTCCTTATGAGTTAGTATATGGCATGGAGGCTATATTTCCTTCATCATTAGGAGTTCCTATTATGAAACTACTTCAAGAAGCTCAGGTGGAACCTAATGACATTTAAAGAAGAATAAACTAGACCATCAATTTGCAGCAGACCAGAGAGGAGGTGTACCAAAGATCCCAAGTGTTGCAGGAGAAGCTCAAGAAGATATTTGATAAAAGGACCAAGGCAGATGACTTCTACCTTGGAGACAACGTGTTAAGATAAGATTCCAGAAGAGAGGATAAGGGGAAACATGGGAAGTTTGACTTCCTATGGAAGGGACCTTATATTATCTATGCCCTACAAGGAAACAATACATATTATCTGAAAAACTTGGATGGCACAGAAACAGAAGAAGGACCAGTTAATGGTCTGAAGTTGAAACATTACTTTGATCCTACTTATTAATGTTATCCTAATGGATAACATGTACATACTATATCCTTTGTACTGTCACAGTTTTGATTGGACAGTAACTTGCTGGAGTTGAAGCCTGAAGAGAAGGCCGTAAGCTTCAGGAGTGTCACTGTCATACATACAATAAAGAAACAAGTAGAAGAAGAGTTCATAGTGCAATCAAAATCATTCGAAGGCCATCTGACCTGTTGTTCTTGACTTTCCACCAGGAAAAGCCATCCCCAAGTGGAGCCAGTGTTATGCTCCTATACCAATAGGTGTCATATATCATGATTGACTAGATGAGCTATGTAATATGTTCATACCTTTCCTTGTTGCAAAGGTTTTCCATATTTTCAAAAAATCAAAAAATTTAAAAAATGTAAAGAGGGTATACCCTAAAAGAAAAATCAAAGGGTAAAAAGAATAAAAAATGGTCAAAAAATGAAAAGAAAATGAACCCCAACAAAAAGAAAAGACCAAGGAAAGTGTGCAAGTCTAAATGCCACTACTTTTTTACTCTTGTATAATAAACAATTGTGTGCAACTTGTTAACTTATGCCACAATTTATGAATAGTCAAACAGCTTAAGCTTGGCTAGTTCATATTTGAATTTTATGTTTTAGAAGTAGAAAATAAAATCTGACCAAACTATTCAATCTTGGCAGATAAGTAGATAGGTAGAGTGAATAAAAGGAGCTCAACAGTGTAACCTAAGCCCTTGGATGTGATAACTGTAGACTTAGATAGATATCTGCATGAAAAAGAAAAGAAAAGTTTGATAAGAGTTTGCCAGTCTAAGTGCACCCTAATAAAGAAGAAAAAATGTTAGGTTAAAGTAGGTAGGGTAGGTAGATGATGTTGCAAAATTATATGTGATGAATAATGACTCTAAAATGTGTTAATCTTTTACTTTCATCACAAGACCAAGGCATACATTACATTGAAAGCATTTCAAGCAAAGCAAAGTCAAAATGATTAACTCCCCTCCTCATTTTTCCCTAAATTTTCACTAATTTCCCCTAAGTACTAAGGCATTTGCTAAATTAGAGGGGCTCACAGTATTTCTTTGACTTTTGGAGGGACCGGACCCTCGGCCCAATAGTTTATAAAGCCTAAATACTTAAATCATTCATTCACCTTCATAATTCTTCTTCTAAGTAAAATCCTATTTTACTAAGGAAAATTACAAATATTTCTCATATAAACCCTTTTTCACTTTAAGCCTAAGTTAAATACACACATCAAATGTTTTTATACTTGGCGCTTTTTTCATTTCATTATCATATTAACTTTTAACTTATATTGTATAATTCCCTTATAACGTTTACCCTCTCCCGTATTATTTAAAATATATAAAAAAACCCTGAATTTCTATATATCACGCCCCTGGTTAGTTATAATCATAATGCATCCTTAATCGGGATTAATGACTTAATCAGTAATTCATTAATAACCTTAATCCCCCGCAGCATAAAAGGGGATTAATTAACCCTCGCAGTTAATTAATAACCTCACCAACCAATCCGGTTGCTCCCGATATGATTAAATTAACTCTTAATCATATCGAGCCCACCTTTGTTAAAACTCTGCATATCGCATCCTCCGTCACCCGTCCGATTAGGTCCTCAAGATTTGACGGCCATTATGAATATCGTGTGACCCTTTGTGACCACACATTAGTGCATGATCACAAAGCAGTTTCCTGAAAAGTAACCCGCCACGCATTGAATGCTCTATGGAATCGTTGGCCCAAGGTCTATTACCGCCCTTCCCCAAAAGCAGTGTGATATGAAACTGCTTAACGCCTTCCTGCATGTTATCACTCAGGTTGTTCCCCAAAAGATCTGAGAAAATGGAATATGGCCGAGGTAACCACTAACCAATCTTTTAGATGTAGATTCTAGTCAATCTGCAGCCAGAGAGGCTCTCTCTTTATGATTTAGCTTTGTTTTGCTATATGATAGACTAGCTATGAAGCACAAATGTTTATTTGTTTGATTTTGGATGGTGACATTCAATAGAACAAGGTTGTAAAGTATGAGAAGTTAAGACCATTGGATTAATGGAGTCAATGAAAATAAACTTCTGGGTATGGTTTCTTTGGCAAAAGGAGGAACTACAGAGCAAGATAATTAAACATGGAACAATCTTCAAGCTGGAATAGGATGAAATGGAGTCAGGGAATGAAAGGCAATTAAGGATCTTTCATCATGCTAATAGAGGGAAAATGGATAAATATTACCAAGGAGCAGTTAAGAATTCCTTAATTATATTCAGAGTGTGAGAACCAGGGAGACAGGAGCAGTAAAGAATTCTTGCTTATGCTAGTCCTATAAAAAACATAAAATGTGACAGGAATTGAACACATAGTACAGTAAATTAAATTCTGGGCTATTCTTTTTTCCTGCAATTTAGAACATGATACTTAGATGATATATAAACTCAGAAATAGTAAAACAAGAGTTAAAAGACTTATTTATCCATGAGATAATCCAAGAATTCTGCAACATGGGCTTCTGCCATCAATTCCTTAACCAGAGAGTTCATCAGCAAAGCATTCCAGCAATCTTTATTCATAAGAGTTCTCAAATTTATAGCGTAGGTCCATAATGATATTCACCAACCCCTAACACTTGGATTGGGGAGGTATTTGTACAAAAAGAGTTACAAATATCTCATAAAGAAAATATCAAGCAATAACTTTATCCATCTACTTCTTCAAAGGAAGTAAATGACATTGAAAACAGAGCGCAATGAATGTAGGAGTAATTTCCGTTGTAGTGGCTGCCTTAGGTGGTCTGATATATTTGACTTTTTAACTCAACAAGTCGGCTGGTAGCTGTCTCTTTATTTCGCGTTCCTGCATTGCTATCCCAGTCGTTTCATCTGTGCCTGATTCCGCTTTAATGCATTTTGGCGTGAATTCCTTCCTCTGTTGTTTTCATTTTTATAATAGGTGGCACGTGCATTGAATTTGAATCATGCAGATGATCAAAAAGAGAACTAAAACTACAATGGTAAAATCTCTAACATGTTATGCCACCATTGCTCTGTTGGAAATTGGTGTCTTTGTAGTTTTATCAATATTTCATCAGCTTCAGTATACCTATAGAAATTGGGCTGGATTTCAAAAAGATGTGTTATTTCATGCTCAATATAGAACAGATTTTCCAACTTGTCATATAAGCTCTGTCCAGAGAGAGGTACTATGTTCTCTGAAGTGCTTGATGATGCTGTGATCTGATTGGTAACATATGTATTCACCCTGTGAGCATATTGTTCATGTGTCAACAGCCTCTGATTGCTGGTTAACAAACTAGGTAGACCCTTTTGCTGCAAGACTGTAAACTTTTCTGTAAAAGCATTTATTTCCATCTTCATTTCTTGACACTTTCTCTCCAGATTTTGTATAAAATTCTTCATAGTTAGCACCCTTTTAACTATCAAAATGGTACCTGTTCTGTCCCTAATATCTAGAGCTGCTAGTTGTTCTCTGGTATGAGTATTCAAAAAATGAATTAGTCTATTGGCCTGTTCGGGCATGTTTCTCAATAATGCTCTGGCCTTTTGAATCTCCACTTGGGCTATTTCTATCAATTCAATTTGCTCATGGATAGTCTGTATTGATCTCCATTGATCAGTGATGGACTGGCCAATTTTAGTCCACAAAATTGTTTTGATTTCTGATAGAGGTTTATGAAGAGATACTCTTTCTCCAAGGATTTTACCTTATTTTCCAAGGCCTTTACCTCTCTTGTTTTTTCAGCCACAGTTATTTTATATTTATCATAGCTTACCTCTAACTTGGCCAGTTTTTCTTTGGCTTCCTTTAGTTCTGCCATTTGGAGTTTTAATTCTTTTATTTCCTTCATCATCTTTTCCATGCTCATGCTGGTATTTGGTACTGTCGTTGTTGCGGCTGCTGAAGTATCTGTGACTGATGTACCTATTGTCGATGCTGGGGCAGTGGGAGGGACTTTTGTTGTTGCTGTAGAAGGAGCAGTTGTAGCTACTGGGGCTGTTTGAGATGGCTGAGAGGCCAACTCTCCTTGTTTTTCCTACAATGCTTTCTCCAAAACCTGTTCTGTTTCACTTAGCCTTTGATTCATTTTTATTAACAACTCCATCATGTCTTCTTCTTCTTTTTCTTTCGCTATCTCCGTGGTCTACGGATGCATAGTAACTGGAAGTTTTAACTGCTTCTTGAGGGCAGCTATGTCATCCTCCTTTTTCTTTATTAGTGCTTTTATTGCCTTAGGATCCTTGGGATTATGTCCCAACTCAATGATGATTTCTTCCAAGGACTTTATCCTGTTTTCCTTGGCCAGAGAGGATGCCTTTTCCAACTCTAATTGAGCAGATGTATTGTTTAGTGAATTCTGCAATTGTTGAGCTAGTATGGCTTTGTCTGCTAAAGTGGAATAAACCATTTCACCGGTTTGTTTGTGCAGCTCAACCTGGTCCAAAGGGTGAATGTCTTTGGCAAGAGCCTCCAGATTTGTTCTAATATAATCGGCAGCTGACTGTGGCTACTGCACTGTGGGCTTGAAGTGACTCAAGATCATTTTCCCTTCCTTGATATCATATGCAGACATCAATCTCTGCTGTTTGGCAGGAGTCATTTTGAGGAACTGATCGTAAAGCTGCATTCTTATTGGCTCATTTTGTGCTTTGATGTCCATGAATGGCCTCTTAATATCAGAACTTTGTTTGCTTTGTGGCCGTGCTGATGAAATTTCCATACTAGGCTGTTTTCCCAACTGCTATCCATGAGAACTGGTAAGCGATTCTATCCCTGGGGAAGTTAGTGGGCTGGCTGCCCTTTCACTTCTTGGACTTTCAATGATCTCCTCTATAACTTCCTCTTCAGGTAGAGGATCCACTCTCTATTTCTTTGCTTCTGGCTGCACCGTTGGCCCACTTATGGGTGTGGCCTCTTCTTGCCTGTCTCTTTTGTTTCTTCTTTCCTCATTAAGAAGAGTTTGTAATATAGGGATTTCAGGTACCTTTGTTTGTGTTGAAGGACCTTGCCCTTGGCTTTGTTCCTTTGATGTATCTAGCTGGTCTACCATTATATCTTGCTGCTCTGAATGCGGCACTTCTTTGCCTTTGGATGTAGCTACAGGTGGAGTACTTTCTTAGGCAGGTTGTTGTGAAGTTGTAGCAGATGATGTGCCCACTCCAATGTGTTGAGGCAATTTGAAAGAGACCTGTCCAAAAGAGTCCAGGTCAAGAGTTTTTTCAAGGTTTTTCATTTCCTGTTCCATTTTCTCTTCCTCAGTAATCTGTTCTACCAGTGTGCCCTCTACCCATTCATCTTGATTAGCATACTATTCTATATCAGGGATTCTACAATGATCATAGCCTGATAGCCTATTCTTTGTCTTTCTATCATGAATAAATCCCTTTGGGTCATAGGGTACCCACCAAAAACTCCTTTTTAGTTTGAGTTGCTCATCTAATATCTTTTCAGCATCTTTCCACCCTTCCTTTTTGTTAATAATGAAGGGGCCTAGTTGGTTTCTTAGCTTCAGCTGAGCCTTTTTCTTGGCGGCATAAAAATGAGTCAGATCTGAGCTAATAAATTTCCTAAAGTATTCAAGGGAAAACAGTCTCATAGGTACATACTTTGGCAGCTTTTAGGGGCAAAATTCACAGCCATAAATCCTGATCTCTATGTGATTTTGGTAAAAGTACCAATCACATATTTTATAGCTTTTGGACAGCTGCAATTTTTTCTGCACTTCAGCTGAGAGTCTGGGAGGGGGACTTCTCATCAGCAGAGATGAGACTGGATATATAAATAAATCAATGAAGTCACAATAAGTATAAGGAGAATTATGGACTAGATGGAATACTGGGGTCCAAACTATGACAGATCTCCTTTCTCCTTTTGCATCCAATTTCTTGACAGGGAACTAAAAACTATATGTTTGATAGTATAAGAACAGATGATATATATATGATGTATACTTGAAAACACCTTCTCTGTTCAGGGTCATGAATTGTTCATGGATTTTGTTGCTAATGTAGGTAGCAAAGTCAAATGTGATGGCAGGAGGGTGTCCTAGAATAAATATGAACATCAGAGCTAAAATGGTTTCATCAACATACTCACTTGTTCTAAAACCCAGGACATAGGATATCATGTCAATAACAGTTCTCCCAACTTCATTGAAATAGACCTGGTGAAAAGGAGGTGAGTCTCTGGGCTGGGAGTCTGGGCTCATGAATAACTTGGCAATTCTGCCTATTTCTGCAGAGGATTGTTTGGAGCTTTGGTCCAGCAAATATTTCATAGACAGAGGAGCCAGGGGCTGATTAGGCTTGAAATGTAACATCTCATTGATTGAGTCAGGAGTGATATAGAATAGGACAGTGCCATTTGGAGACATGACTACTCTTTGAGTAGGCTCATAGTTAGCACAACACAAGTGGATTATATCCGGAAATACATTAACTGATGGAAGATAATATATGGGCAGATTGGACTCCCATATGCCATAGAGATCAGTCTTGTTTAGGTAGTTGTTTCTAATTTCACAAAATGTTTGTAGATGGTCTTTGATACCCATTAAGTCTTGTATTTGGAAGTCCCTATCAGCTAAGGGCAACCATTCCAGCTCCTTGTTTGGTGCATTCAAGGGGGAAACATTGAGGGCCACTGGAGCCTCCATTCTTCAATCCTCTATGATTATTTAATTTGAAATTTTTAGTTTTCACAGCAATAGTAGGTAAAATATCAGTTTCTGGGGCTTTCTGCGGGAATTGCAGGCCGAAATGAGCTTGATCTTCAGCTAAATGGATGAGTTTGCAGAGGGAGACAAATTCTGAGGAATTTCTCGGGAAAAAATGGGTAGAACAGCGGTTAAAATGCAGAGGTTCGAGGGCAACACTGTGTTTTTATTTATGGAACTCTGGTTTTCTGCGAAAAATGGATAAAAAGGGTTGTTTTGTGGAAAAAATGTGAAAAACAGGGATAGTTATGGTATATTTCTCAAGAGCTGTCGACTGGATTTGCACAATTTTTGGTTTCACGGATTTAACTCAGAGAAAAATCGGAAATACACAGGGTTCGGAAGCAATTGAGTAAATACCTGCTTTAATGGGCGCTCTGTGCAAAATGCAAGTGGTGGGCCGAGCTTGAAGATTGGTTTGCAAGCTGGAGTTAGCTGGGTGGCAGACTGTGCAGTGAAACTGGTATTTCAGTTGAAAATCACATGAACGTGTCGCATAGAACAAACCAACACAAATGGACGAAAACGACCTTTTCACGCCAATTTGACAAAAAATTTGGATTTGGCGCGCTTTGGTTGGATGACGTCAGCATGATGTGATGATTTTGTCGTATAGTGGGGGTACGGAGGCTGACTTGGCAGTGACGTGGCAGACACGGTGGATGATGCGGAGGCGGTGTTATCACTTAAGAAGCAATTACCAAATTGGTCACATCAGTTTGTTTGTGAAGGTTAGGTGTTAGTCCAAAGTTCAATTTTTCCATGTTTACTTTAGTGTCAAAGTCTTAGTGTCTTGAGAGTCTTGGTAGAATGGTTAAATAAAAGTCAATAGTCCGTTCTCATTCACCATTGGTCCCATAACTTACATAGAATCTCTGTATCAAGCTTGTTGTAAAGGCTCTTATGTGTTATGAAATGCTTTAGGTGTTTTCGTAGCACAATGCAGTTTAGGTGATTTCGTAGCGCATAACCCAGATTTTACACTGGCTGCGCTACGAAATTGGAGATTCATGTAATCCGTAGCAAATCTTTCTTAGTTGTCATATCTGTCAAGTTCAGTTATGGTTGCATCATCCATTGTCAGCTTATACACTTCGCCTATCATGTCCAACTACTTATCTTCATTAGAGTCGTTAGGTACCTTGGTACGCTCGGATTGCAAGTTTCAAGAAAAGCCAGACATTCACTGTCATAATTATGATTGTATTCATGGCATGAGGAACAAATCTGCAAGCGTTCAATTTGAATGCATTGTACATCAAGCGAGGCAGTTATCAAGCGAGGCAGCCATCAAGCGAGGCAGGGATCGAAGATTGAGTAGTGCCAGTATTTCAAACCTTCATTACGCTAAAGTCTCATGGAAGGATCTCCAAAAAGAAAAGAGCACAGGTCAGGTAGATGTTTGAGGAACGAACCTGAAGGTTTAGATATTATCTTGAGGAACAGAGAAGTTGAGCATGCATTCAAGCAAGTTGGATGTTGGAATTTTTGCGAGAAACTCCAGGGAGGGCATGCACAAATCACCAAGGAATTTGCCTTGAATTTCACAGGACTGAATTCAAAGGTTGGGATGCTTGAATTGCAAATCTCACCAGAGGTAATATCCACAGTTACTGAGATTCCAAGGGGACAAGAAAGTTGGTTTAAAAATTTTAAATTTGATATGACCCCCTGCAAAGAATTTTTGAAGCCGGAGTTCATTGACTCAGATTTAAACAAGTCCGTGCCTAGAAATTATGTCAAGGACTCATGTGCCAATTTGCTTACCTACATACAAAGGTACCTTACCTGTGAAGGGAATAATAATAAGGTGTATTCATATCATTTCAAGCTTCTGCTGCATTTCATAGGAAAAATATCTCTTGATTTACCTTTCTACTTATTTTGTAGCCTAAGCAAAATGTGTGACAAGGTGCAGCTAAGGAAAGAAGCCTGTGAGACCTCATTGTTTCACCATGGCTTAGTCAAGTTGATCGTTCTACATGAACTCCGGAGAGTAGGTAGGGGCTGGCCCACTTTCATGTTTATGTTTGGCTTTAAAAATGAAACTGGTCTCAGCCCCCAAGCTATAAAAAATTCTCCACCAACAACTAGTCATCATACAGAAACAAGATCCAAGAGATTCACAAAATTGAAAGCTAGGAAACAAGTAACGGAGCCCGCTAGATCAATGGCTATCCAAGACACACCTCAGCAGTCCCTGAAAAAGAAAACTCAGATCAAAGAAGGTAGACGTGAATCATCTACAGGAGAAGTAGTCCAGAGAAGAATGACCAGGAGTCAATTAGCTAAGGAAAAAGACAAGAAGGTGGTTGTTGAGGAAAGCCCTGTTTCAAAGGGAAACTTGAATGACTTACTGCAAGCCATTGATATTGAAGAATCTCCCCTGGTTCAAGTAGATTTGATAGAATCAGGTAAAGACAAGACTAAAAGAACCAAAGCCTCGAAAAAGCTCAAGTTTGATGATCAGGTTGCTCAATTTGTCTTTAAGCCAAGAAGACCCATGACGAGGAATTTCAAACAGATACAGGAGATGCTACCAGAAACAGGTGAAACAGAGGAGATCGTAAAAACTCATGACAAACCTGTGACTTTGTTTACATCATCATCACAGCTGCATAAAGAAGATAGAGGAAAGGAAATCATCCAGCAAGAGGAATATAGCATTGAAGAATTGAAAAATAAGTTAAGGTTAGCAAATCTTGACATTGCTAGATTGAAGAAAGCCTCTAGGAAGCATGCAATCAGGGAAGCTCATTTTGACAAAATGCAAGCTCTATGGGAAGACAAAACATTCCAAATACCCGAGGTGGTTGACTGTAATGCACAATATTATACCTGGTCAATCCCTGCAATAAAAGAAGCAATGTTCATCAGAAGAGTTAATATGAAACTTAGAGCTGGGATCAGGGTTATGAAGATACAAATTGAAGAGTTGAAGCTACAGCTAAGCCAACGGGAAAGATCTCCTTAAGGAAACCACACAGCAAGTAAGGTTATATTCAAAATTTTGATGATTTACCTTGTTACAATTTCTTGAAGAATGATACATCTCTACTCAGTTTTGGTAGCTTCAAGTTAGTTGAAAGGGATATGTCAAGATAAAAGAGGCTCAAGTCAGTCATATTTTGGTGTTAAACTGCTGAAAAGGATGCATAATGCACAGCTATAGCTGCATAATTAAAGCTCAGTCGACCAATTTTGAGGGACCAAGGGAACATTTTTGAAAGGAAATCTTAGAAAAGGTCATTTACAATGTGCAAGCAACCAGCCACGACAAAACAAGCGGAAAGAAGTTACATGAACTTTAAACTTTTTGTTATACAAATGATCACCACTAATATTGTAAATGACTTTTAAATTAGCTTTAGAGAAGTTTTGTCATCACACATGTATAGGGGAAAGGCTTACAGCACATGAGGAACGTGGCACTCCAATAGATTGTTGGCTAATTAAAGAAGATCAACATGGTTAATTGGTTCTGAATATCTTTGAGGAAACCAAAAGCATATAAACAGGGGTAGTTTCCTACTTCTCAGCAGCCGTAAAGGGGATAAGACATTAAGGACCAGTAAGGAGCTTTGAACATCCACCACAGCTAAATTGAAGGAGACCACTTGTCAGAGAACGAGATTTGATTGTAATTAATGCTCTTACCAGCATGATGTGGAGTTAGACTCCTAATTGTCTTAGGTTTCTAAAATATCTAGTTAGCAGTTTGTTGCATTTAATAAGTAGTTAAAGTTGGAATAGGTGTCATAGCAAGCAGAATTCGAGTTCCCCTCATGCTGGAGGAGGAATCTCGGCTTTGTAAAGAATTCTATATATAGCAGAAACAGCAATGTACTTGGGGTTGGAAAATTTCAGAGAAATTGGAACTATTGTGCTATGTATATGACTCAGTTTTAGTAATACAATACTATGCTTTACTTCTCAGGAATTAGAAGGAGTTTACTGTTCAGAATGTTGTGTATTATCCTCTCCTTAGTATTTGCAGTGGTATAGATGTGTGATTACTTAGAAATCACTGATTGTGCTCTAATTTCCTTCACATATTTATAAACTGTGTTGTCCTATATGTTTCTGGTGTGTTCTGAATGGTTGAAATCTAAATGTCTTGACTTCTATGTAAGGTTGATATCATTGTTATACTAAAACGATTTTGACTCCATAAGCCCAATGGATACTTTTTAGTTGTGTTTCCACCACTTACATTTTTATCTTTGTTTCATAAGAGTTAGCCATCTTAATCATAATCAAAAATCATTAATCCTTTGAGAGAGCCCTCTCAGGTTGGGGAGGCTAAGCCTTAGCCTAAAATAGGTTTGAAATAGTTACTTAAGGTCTTCCTAGTCAGCAACCTTCCAGGGTCTGATTTTGAGATAACAGGCAGGGTGGTGGGTGACGTGTCAAACGACGAGAGAGTGACGTCAGCGGAGAGGGGGCATAGGCGGTAAGCGGTTTGGCCCCCACACCACCTTTGGGCCATGGTGGTATTGGAGGGGGGGCAGCGATCACCCCGGGTGCCTGTCGCGTGTCCTCTGTACGGTGGAAATACTGCCCATCCCCCGGACGCTATTGTTCGGCATATAAGGGGCTGCGATATGTATGTAGGCCGTCCGATCTGGGGGATTGAATCCAACGGTTGGCGGCATATAAAATAGGCGGAAGGCTATGCTACGGGACCCATGCGATATATTTATTGTTTTGTAATGTTCTGTGGGTTTTTTTAATGTATTCAAGCTTTGGGTGTATTGTTCGGGTTTGGTTATTTATTTAACCAGATGTTAAATAAACTCCATTGTTATATTGCACGGGGAGGAGGGTTGTCAACAAGGTTTCGGGTAAACCTTGGACCCCAAAAACTTTAACATATGGCTTTAATAAGCCCGGGGCGGGATAGTATAAACTTTGGGGTTTTTGTATAAGTTTTATATAGTATGGGAGGGGAAATATATGTCGGAGTTATATAATAGAGTTAGAATTTTAATATGAAAGGTAGATTTACACAAAACACTAAGTTTCAAGGTAAACTTAGGCTTAGAAGATAGAAGGGATCCAAGTCATGATCCTTTAGAGACTTAACACAATGGAAGAAAAAGGATTTTTACACAAGAAATGTGGCTTCATCTGCCTAAGAAACCACAAATTTTTGCTTAGTTTTTCTCATAAAGTGAAAGGAACTAGGACCACTGAGCAGATCCCAATGTCCTTGAGGGGATGTTAGTAAATGTTCTTGGGGAAATGAGAAGGGAAATTAGTCATGCTCCAAATGTTTTGCAGCCACTTTTCCATGGTACCAGTGATAGCCATGAGATAGATCATAAAAAAGACAAAACTGTTCATGAACTTGCTTCTGCAACATCCAATTGCCTACCCAGCCTAACACACCTGACATATTTTCTTCTCTTTTGATTGGGTGCATTGAACTAGCAAACCCTCTCTCTTTTGTTTTCTTTTAACTGTTCTCCTATCTAAGTCTACCCTTATGTCTTCCAGGGGCTCAGATTTCATTGTTGAGCACCCTTGCTTCTCTACCTAACTACTGATCTGTCAAGCTCAAACTATTTGAACAGACCTTATTCTCTAATGCTAAAACAAGAAATTTAAACATGGACTAGCCAAGATTGAGCTGTTTGGCCATCCATCAAGTGTGACAGAAGTCACTGATTGCATATTTTAAACTTCTTTGCAAAAATAGGACAGTAGTGGCATTTTGACTAGCCCACTTTTCTAGTCTTTTCTTTGGGGTTCATTTTCTTTCTTTCTTGACCAATTCATTCTTTTTTCCCTTTGATTTTTCTTTTAGGGCATACCCTCTTTACATTTTTTAAATTTTTTGGTTTTTTGAAAATATGGAATCTTTGCAGCATGGAAAGAATGATCATATTTGGCATTTCCATAGTCAATCATGAAATATGACACCTATTGGTATAGGAACCTAACAGTGGCTCCACTTGGGGATGGCTTTTCCAGATGAAAAGCCAAGAACAGCAGGTCAGATAGCCTTACATTCAACTCTTGTTGTAATCTGAAATTTCCTTTTGCTGTAAACAAACAAATCTGTATCTCTGTAACATATATGCTTTTCCCATAAGCTGGTTTGAACAATTACAGCTCTGCCTGTGATAGTTTGTCTGAGTATTGTCATTATTTTTATAGCTCCCAAGTTTCCTTCTTCACTTCTTCTGATAAACTCAAAATGTCATACAAAAAGGTGGCATAATTCCTTGTCTTTTTCTCAAACTTGCTGCATCTTATTCCCTATCTTATTACTGAAATAAACTACAGAAAATAAACACTATTATGTACAAAATACAGTCCTAACACCTTAACGAAGTGGATCAATGTTATAGACATTTTTGGGCACTGCAACCCCAATCATAAATGTCCATAAAACAAGGGCTCTTAAGTCCCTAAAAGTGTTGTTCCAACCCCTAAAAGAACAAGGTTAGCTGATTACATCATCTCCCAGAAGTTCTCTATGAAAAACTACTCAGAACTGGTCAAAATTGGACCATCTCACCTGCTCCATGGTCAAAGTGCGCTGCATCCCACTTAAATGCACACGGGAGGTGCGATGCATACTGAAAAGCCCTTCTATGGGGTGCGATGGGTGAGAGTGGACAAATGGCAAGGTCAATTTGCGAGGTAGAAGATCATGGAATCTTCCAGAAACTTCTCCTGTGACACTTGCCTCTCTGCATTTGCCCAGGGATGAGTAAGAGATCATCAATCTCCAAGTGGAATCAAGAACTATCAAAGAGAGGACACTAATCAAATCTCAAAAGCTGACTCAACCCCCTTGCAAACATCTATATATGGATCCCTCATCCCAGAGATCCAGAGGATGGAATTTTGTATCTTGTAAGGAAGTGTTGCTGGTTTCTTGGTGTAACATCATATTGTTGGGTGATCTAAGCTTTTCATGAGGTGAAGAAGGGCTTTCTTGCTGAAAGGATGACATTGGGTTAGAACAATTGGTTGTAATCCTCTTTGCTATTTTTGATTATTAATAAAGCTATTCAAGTTTTCCTCCACATTCTTGTATGATTGATGATATATTCATTTGTGTGGTCAATATATATCTGGTCCTATATTGTTTATAATAGTAGATCTCTGTTCTTGGATAGTGTTATGCTGCTTTGATTCTACAGGTGCTCTTTGAAGTTAGGTAGACGAGGAAGCGAGTGGCAAAAATCTATCAGAAGGGAGAGGAATCAAGCAAGGAACCAAGCGCAAGACAGAGGTTGGTCTCCTTTGTTCCCCTCTTATCTACTTTTTATAAAGGAAAATGAAAGTGATTTTAGTTTGTTTGTTTCTAAGGTAGCTACCAGCCTTAGTGGGACTAGCAGCTCTGCATAGACACTAGATTTCCTGATAACAAAATGGCGACTCCGCTGGGGAGCGAATAGATTGTTTGTTTGTCTATATTTGTTTGCTTTATAAACTCACAGACGGAGCCTGAAGTCAAGCCAGCTAGCCTTCGAACTGCATTTGCTATGCAAGTGCAAAGTAGATCAATGCTGCTTCAGTCTATCTCTAGGTTTTTTTTATGAACTGAACAATTGATTTACAAGCTCTCTAATTGCCCTTGTGGTGGCTCTAGTAACCTCCTTAGATCTACCCCTGTGATTTATTTACTGATTACCACTTGCTCGGCCTAAATCCCTGAACTGTGCTGCAGACTGTGATCAAGAACTGGATCAAAAGTCTCGCACTATACCATCACACCCTCTCTTCAAGGATATCAGTATGCGTCGCACTTCCCATGTGCTGTAGGTGGGATGCATACTGGAATCCCTGTGTAATAGGTGCACTAATCAGAAAGGGCTAATTTTGCCTCCAGACTTTGGTTTTTTTCACTCTTTTCAGCTCTATTTAGGAGTTTTGTTTTTTGTAGTCGGTATACCTCTGTTGGAAACCCCCTTCCTTGCCATTCTTCTGCCTCCATTGTGCAAAGAACTGTAAATTTTTTTATGTATTGTGATCCATTTTCAGTTCTCTTTTACAAAGAAGTAGCGTAATTGAACTATCGTTTCTTGATTTGGAAGTGTCGCAAGTGTCGTTTTGAGTCATAGAAGAGAATCCGATTGTTCTTGATAGTCGATTACACTGTTACTCTTGTATTTGATTCGAATTAGTAGTTTTTCAAGTGTCAAAAGCAAGTTTTCAATTCCAAATCGCAAAGTGTCGTCATTGTCTTCATTTTTTCTTGAAAAGAAACTTGTTAGTAATGTCGCTTTGAAAAATAATTCGAATTTGTGTTTAGCTTTCTTTTTATCATTCACACATTAAGAAGGCTGAAAACAAATACATGCATGTGCATTTGCATTTAGACTGTTTGTTGGTTTGATTTAGGGCAGTGCATATAGTGTGTGATCTCTGCTCTATGTTGAAAGAATATTGTCTCTCTTTCCTTAGTAGCTAGGATTTTCATTGCAAAAAGAAGATTAAACGATTGTTTATCATCTTAGATTGCATTTTAGGAATTGTATATCTACATCACGCGGTGAACCTGAAAGGAAAATTTCTTAAGCAAGATCAACTGTAAAATAAATTTAATGAATCTAAAAACGCTTTGGAACCTAACGCACAACATTTAGAAGTCTAGGCTAGAGACGTATTCCGGTGTCGTAAAGCCTGGTAACTGTTGTTTTCATTGCTGGTTGGGTGATTCCTCCACTTTGAGACGATAAGTGCCAGTACGGACTTGTGCTCCCACGTACCGTCGAGTATATATTGGGAGACCACAATAGGCTTTATCCTTTATCCATAGGAAGCCATGTCTGCCGCCCTATCGATCGCAATGCACTGAACACAGCATTCAGGAAGATTGACTGCCGTACCGTAAAAAGTATTCTGCAGTTTTGCGATTTCTTTGGTAATCCCTCTGTCTAGATTTCTAGAGTAGTCTCTTTCATTCCTTTTCAGACTCCTTAAAGGAAAACGTCCATCTGAGCACTTGTCGCTTCAAGCTCATTAAAAATCGAAGGCGACTAGAGTCATCTTTTGTTTTTTCTCGACTCTTAAAAATTGAAAAAACAAGTTGTGTCAAAGTGTCTAAAATTTATTTTAATCGGAATAAACATCACCTTTCCTATGTTGGTCTTAGGTTGAGAAAAATGGAGTCCACAAACTAAGGATTTTCCCTTGGAGGAAATCCTAGTCCTTTCTCCTCTTGGGGAGATGTTGGTGCACCCCATATGGCCACATTGTTGCTTCCAGGATTGACAATCGGCTTGCCCGTATGGCTCTTCTCGACCTCTGTCGTTCAGAACACCGTGATTCCTGAACAATCAAGTCAGCAACTAAATGATACCAAGGTTACCCCCCAACCTTCTACTTCGTCCAATTCTCCCTCTCCTCCTTCCTCTTCGCTTGATGAAGCTGGTAAAGCCAAAAATCAAGTAATTGAGAAGAAGCAGGAGAAAAATAATAAAGAGAAGAAGAAGAAGGAGCCAATGGTGAAAAGGGGCAACCAGGCGTTGTCTAGCGAAAATCCACACACTGCACCGTCCAGGCCTAAATCGCCATGTGTCATTTGCAAATGAGACCACTATTATCGAGATTGTCCTTGCATCCCTCGGATCCTAAGGGACTAGTCTCCTCGTTTGCACAATCTGGTGTCATCAACCTCTGACGATCATGTTGAGAATACATCGTCAACTAGTGAAAGTGAAGCCCCTGGACAAAAAGGAAAAAGTAAATTTCCTTGTAAACTGTGTGAAGGCGATCACACCGTCCACCGTTGTCCCTTCTTAGACGAGGCTAAAAGAGTTTTGGACAACTGTCCGGTTTCACCGTTACGGCTTCCTCTTGGATATAAGAAACTCTTGCCGAGTCCGTCACTAGTTGAAAATCCGGCTGACATGCCATTGTGGTCGTCTGAAGCATATATCATTGAAGATGAACCCTCTGAATCCACACCAGACGAAAGTCAAAAGGTCGAGGCGGCAGTTGACCCGATCTTACCTTCAAAAGGTCCATCTTCAGATGATACAGTCACCGGAGAGAACAAGAACGACACTGTTCAAATTCTCTTCGTAAGCACAGACTCCGATGAACATGGGGGCAATCTACCCATTCCTTTACCGCAGGAAGGAAGTTCGTCAGAGTCATATCCGGCCGTCTATTCGGTCCCACCTCCAAGCAACCTAGTTGTTTCCTTCGATTGGAATCTACTAGGCAGATCCTGTTTACCGGCCAGTGTACCATTTCGAATCATTGCTTAAATATATAGAATGGTCATGGCCGGTACCATCATAGATGAAGGGGCTTCTGTGAGTATCCTTTCCTCAACTGCTTGGAAAGCTTGGTTCACCATCGCTTTTGCCTGAAATGAGAAATCTAACAGTCTTTGACAAAGGAACCAGTCGACCATTAGGGATCCTTCCCAATGTGCCGATAACATTGAGAAGGAAAACCGTTCACATGAACGTAATGGTAGTCCAAGGACCCCTAGATTATAATCTACTCCTTGGACGTGACTATATTTATTGCATGGGAGCCATTGTCTCCTCACTCTTTAGAGTAATGTGTTTTCCGCATGAAGGAAGAGTGGTCAAGCTCGTAGACTAGCTTTCATTCCCTAGTTCACACATAGCAAATAGTCAAATACCATCCTTGAATGGTCTTTTCACGCAAGGAATGTCTCATCAATCCCCAGTCCATCCACCTGATGAACGCAAGTGATTCGGAGGACATGACTGAAACCCAGGGGGCATGCACCCTGGCTTGTTTCAACAGGAAAACCTTGGGTATAGGGTAGGTTTCCGCGAAGGATATATGACTTGTTTATGAGATTAGACTGGAATAAGATTCCTTTGTCAAAGTTATGCGAGTGGAGCCAGTTGCGCCACTCACCTTTGTTTATTTCGGTAGACATCTCCGAGGAAGTGTTTTGTCCGCGGTACGGATAGAAAAATCTTTGGTAACTTGGAAATTTTTCACTATACCCTGGGGCATGCAAACCTTTTGGCATGCAAGCGAAGAGCGACCATTTATTTTTTAAATTTGTCGGTCCTCTAACCCTTTAAGCTCGTAGGATTGGTCATTTCCTAACTTGCATAAAGAAAGGATGCGGGGTAAAGCTTTGAAAAAATGCCTTTTTAAATGAGACATCCTTATTATACGACTGGATCGAGCAGTTTTAACACAGAATTCAAGCTCGTTAAAAAATAAACATAAGCAATGAGCAAATGTTCCCCCAGAGTTTAAGCTCATTAAAAAATGAACCAATTTCCGGTAAATAACCATCGTGAATGCATTATCATCAACCTTTGAAGCCTTGGTCGTGTTCTCATCATCACCTCCACTCTGTATTGGCCGATCATTCACCTCCATTTGATTGTTTACCCTTTTCGAGGAACAGCTGTGAAGAGTGATCCTGTTAGCCATCCTTGTGACACTGCCGTGATTGGAAAATTCCAAACCTTACCTAGAATTAGCTGCTACCCGAATTTATCACTCGTTCCTCGAAAAACGAGTCTCCTTTAAGCTCTTTTCATCTTACTCATAAAATATGAAAATATTGTCGAGCAATTGGCCTCTCCAGCTTGTTAAAGTGACCGGAAGTGCTATCCCTCCTTTAGATTTTAATCTGTTTGGACCTGAGGGATTATTACACAAAAAGATCGAGCGCTTGTTTTGTTCGGCTCGTTAAAATTACCGAAAATCCATCCCTGTTGTATTATTTTATACTTTTTTGGACTCAAGGGATTATATGACGAAAAAGGATTATTGGATTTTTCTTTACGTCCCTTTTCAAACTCTCTAAAATTGAAAAAAATCGAGTTATCTTTGTCGTTAAACTCGTTAAAACCGAATAGCGACAAACTTGTCCATACAGACAAGAACGAGTTTCACTATTGCTAGGCTCGTTAAAACATAGCGATGGGTTTTCCCGAAGGGAAAATTATAGAACAAGCATATGTTATCCTCCTCAAGCTTGACAAAAATAAATAGGTACTGGTCAGCAATGACTGGGGAAAAATTGGGAAGAAAACTTGAAGAAACTTTGTTGGTAGCAAGTCGCTCTTGAACATGACACTTTAACTCCGCATCTGAGTCGGGTTGGGTTATTCTGTTCACCAGTCATATCACCATTGGTCCATCACACCATCCATATTTGGGGTTAACGCTACCAATCCATCATGTCAGTGTCACCGATATGTTCAAGAGAAGTCGCTCAGAGAATTCACCTATGTCTCATCCACTGCAATACATTTACGCTCCATTCTTTCATGACTGCCACCCTGAACCTTATGTCATCAGATCGTTTTCACCTCCATTAAAATCATTTGCTCTGTTCCGTGTCATTGATGTGGAATTCACTAAGGCCCTCCTATGACGGATCGCTTCTTGTCGACATCAGCTCACTATCCAGGAAGTTGATCTAGGAACAACCCTTTCAGTACTTTGAAGCTTGCATGCCTTAATGGAAAGTTTCTCACTTCCGGTGACAGGTTTACATCAATGGCCTTCGACCGAAAGATTTTGTGTGGTGTTCGACGCCAAGTCCCTTATTCACACCATGTGAATTGTACTGTAGTACCTTGAGGGTCATCATCATTATCGGTGATTCCTCTCGCGCCTGTTAACAGCTTACATCATTGGCTGGTAATCAAGCGATGTCTTTCCATGTTCGACTCCAGAACATCTCTCACATGGATCGACTTGTACTTTGAGTGAAGATCGAACGAGATTGAAGACCCCGGATCTAGTTTCATCCATCCGGGCTGCGATATATATTCAGGAAAATAAATACATCAAATGTACATCATTGCTGCATAGATAATCATCCAATCCAAGGGATGATGGCTCTACCAGAATCATCAGTCTACACTCAGACGATTTTCTGTCTTATGTACATGAAAATGAATTTATAAAGCTGAGCATGGGAATGCCCGCCTCAGCTAGATCATGAAAATATTATGAAGATAATGTATTGTATTGTATCTTATTACAGGTCGCCTTCCAGCTCGAAAAAACTTCGGATCCTCATGATAAAGCATTTCACCCGACATCAAAAGATTAACGACCTCATGCTTTAGGGGGTAACTGTTATAGACATTTCTGGGCACTGCAACCCCAATCATAAATGTCCATAAACCAAGGGCTCTTAAGTCCCTAAAAGTGTTGTTCTAACCCCTAAAAGAACAAGGTCAGCTAATTACATCCTCTCCCAGATGTTCTCCATGAAAAACTACTCGGAACTGGTCAAAATTGGACCATCTCACCTGCTCCATGGTAAAAATGCGTTGCATCCCACCTAAATGCACACGGGAGGTGCGATGCATACTGAAAAGCCCTTCTATGGGGTGCTATGGGCGAGAGTGGACAAATGGCAGGGTCAATTTGCGAGGTGGAAGATCATGGAATCTTCCAGAAACTTCTCCTGTGACACTTGCCTCTCTGCATTTACCCAGGGATGAGTAAGAGATCATCAATCTCCAAGTGGAATCAAGAACTATCAAAGAGAGGACACTAATCAAATCTCAAAAGCTGACTCACCCCCCTTGAAAAAATCTATATATGGATCCCTCATCCCAGAGATCCAGAGGCTAAAATTTTGTATCTTGTAAGGAAGTGTTGCTGGTTTCTTGGTGTAACATCATAGTGTTGGGTGATCTAAGCTTTTCATGAGGTGAAGAAGGGATTTCTTGCTGAGAGGATGACGCTGTGTCAGAACAATTGGTTGTAATCCTCTTTGCTATTCTTGATTATTAATAAAGCTATTCAAGTTTTCCTCCACATTCTTGTATGATTGATGATATATGCATTTGTGTGGTCAATATATATCTGGTCCTATATTGTTTATAATAGTAGATCTCTATTCTTGGATAGTGTTATGTTGTTTTGATTCTACAGGTGCTCTTTGAAGCTGGGTAGACGAGGAAGCGAGTGGCAAAAATCTATCAGAAGGGAGAGGAATCAAGCAAGGAACCAAGTGCAAGACAGAGGTTGGTCTCCTTTGTTCCCCTCTTATCTACTTTTTATAAAGGAAAACGAAAGTGGTTTTAGTTTGTTTGTTTCTAAGGTAGCTACCAGCCTTAGTGGGACTAGCAGCTCTGCATATACACTAGATTTCCCGATAACAATCAAAATAATGCTTGAGCATCCGACCATTGACTGGCCCTTCCCCTGCTTCTGTACCATCCAGGCTTCCTAAAAAGTAGGTGTTGTTTCCTTGTACAGCCTGAATAATAAAAGGTCCTTTCCATAGGAAATCAAATTTGCCATGTTTTCCTTTATCTTCCCTCCTGGAGTCCCACTTCAGCACTCTGTCTCCTATGAAAAAGTCCTCGGCCTTTGTCCTTTTGTCAAAAATCTTCTTAAGTTTCTCTTGTAGAATCTGAGTTCTTTGATACACTTCCTCTCTAGTCTGTTGTAAATGAATTGTTTGATTGATTCTTCTCTGAATATCATTGGGTTCTGCCTGTATTTCTTGCATCAATTTTATCACAGGGATTCCCAAGGATGAAGGGAATATAGCCTCCATACCATAAACCAACTCATAGGGGCTTGTTCCAATAGATCTTTTTGTAGTTAACCTGTCTGCCCACAGTGCATTAATAAGCTTTTTGTGCCAATTCTTCTTATTTTCCTCCAATACTTTCTTTATGATGTTGATCAAGCTCTTATTGGATGATTCAGCTAGACCATTACCTTGAGGGTAATAGGCTATGGAGTGGCCTAAGGTAATGTGGTACTTGTGGCAAAAATTGATCATTCTTTTGGATTTAAAGGCAGCAGCATTATCTGTTATAATCTTCTCTGGACAACCGAATCTAGATAGGATATTGGTTTCTAAGAATTGCATGATGATTGAGTCATTGGCTTGCCTACAAGGGATGGCCTCTATCCACTTGGTGAAATAGTCTGTGGCAGTCAAAATCCACTTATGTTGGCCAGAAGAGGGAGGGTGAATCTCCCCAATGAAATCTAAACCCCATTGTTGAAATGGTCTCTCAGTGGAAATGGGTTTTAGGGGTAAAGGTAACAGTTTTCTCTTGCCTTCAAAGATTTGACATTTATGGCAAGAAACTACAAATTTCTTTACATCAGCAAACAGGGAGGGCCAATAAAACCCAGCTCTTAGGATTTTATCAACTGTTGATTTCCAATACAAATGTCCACCACAGTCCCCTGCATGAAATTCTTTCAGCACTTTGTCAGTTTCATCCTTTGTTAAGCAATTTAGTAAAATGCCTTCATGATTTTTCCAAAATAAGACATTGTCTACAATACAAAACTTTGAAGCTTTCATTTTCAAGAATCTCTTTTTAGTTCTGGACAACCCTGGAGGAGCTTGCAGGTTTAACAATACATAAATTATATCAGCATACCAAGGTGATTGTAAGAAGGCTTGATTGATCTGTGGAGTCGCCATCTCCTGTTCGTTATCCAGTTCATTGATGTCAAGGGCTTGAAAATTGGTTTCAGTCATCAATTTAGCTAATCCTTGTCCTTTTATCAGTTTTGTTGGCTTAATTTCAATGTCATATTCCAAAATGTTAGCTATCCATTTGCCTCTCTTTCCTTCTATTCCTTCTTGAGTTAGAATGTCTTTGACCACGACATTTGGGACATAAGCTATTATATGAGAGTATAAGATATAAACCCTGAAATCCTTGATAGCCTTTACAAGGGCATAAGCTTGTTTCTCCATGATTTGATATTTTAAAGGTGCATCTCTAAGTGCTTTGCTGAAGAAGGCTATTGGTTTCTCACATCCTTGATCATCTTTTTGTAATAGGACAGCAGCAATAGTATGTTCTGATGCAAAGGAAAAGATTATGAAGTCTCTATCAAACTTTGGGCTTGTGAGGACTGGTGTTTTGGTTAAAGCCATTTTGATTTCCTCAAAGGCTTGCTTAGCTTCTATTTTCCATTTGACTTTGGAATCTTTCTTTAGCATGTTATTCAACAATCTTATCAATTCAGCCAAGTTGGGAATGAATCTTCTTAGAAAATTGATCTTTCCTAGAAAAGCTTGCAATTCTTTGATATTTCTTGGGTGAGGCACTTGGAGAATAGCTTGTATTCTGTCCGGGTCAATTCTAATGCCATCTTTCAAGATTATGTGACCTAAGAGTTTGCCTTCTTCTAGGCAAAAAAATGATTTCTTTGGGTTAAGTGATATGCCATATTTTCTGCAAATTAGGAACACTTGTCTTAGATGTTCTAAATGTTCTTGATCTGATTTGGAAAAAGCAGTGAGGTCATCAAGATATATGACTAGAAAATCATGGATCTCTTTTGCAAAGGCTATGTCCATTGCTCGTTGAAATGTGGCCCCTGCATTTTTAAGTCCAAAAGGCATTTTCACATACTTGAAAGTTCCCCAAGGTGTTGTAAAGGTAGTTTTGTCTTGATCGTCCGGCTAAACCAGGATCTGATTAAATCCTGAGAATCCATCTAACAGTAAAATCCTAGAAGCCCCCACTACCCTTTGTAATTTGTGGTCCATCTTGGGTAATGGGTAATGGTCTTTGAGAGAAACTTTATTCAGATTTCTTAAGTCAACACACAGTCTTATCTCTCTCGTTTTCTTCCTAGTGGGCACTAGATTTGAAATCCATTCTAAGAATCTAATAGGTGCAATTATTCCGGCTTGGTACATACTTTTGACTTCCTTTTCAATGAGAGGAAGGAGAACCGGATTAACCCTTCTAAGTTTTTGTTTAAAAGGTTTTTGATTTTCTTTTAAAGGTATTGTGTGTTGGATGACCGAAGTATCATAGGACTTGAGGTCCTCATAGCTCCATGCAAAAACATCTTGAAATTCTCTAAACAGCTCAATATATTTCAGTTTTTGGTCGGGAGGCAAGGCTTTGGACAATTTTACCATCTTAGGATTTTCTGCAGTTCCTATATTACAATCCTCAATCTCTGCATTTAAAGGTTGCATTTTCGGCTTTCTTGGTATGTCATTTGAATCAAAAATATCCTCCAAAGGAGTCAGGCCTGTGGGCAAAAAATTATTCTTCAAATCAATTACTTAAGATTCTCCCTCAGCAATTTCATCAAGGTCCATATGTTTCAGCTCTTGTAAATTTTTGCTGGTAAAGATTGTTGGATGCAAAATGTGATTTGTTGTTTCAGCTGATATATTTTTCTCAATTTTGTCTATTTGTTGTTCTTCACAA
This sequence comes from Pinus tabuliformis, assembly GCA_031772625.1. Taxonomy (NCBI): domain Eukaryota; kingdom Viridiplantae; phylum Streptophyta; class Pinopsida; order Pinales; family Pinaceae; genus Pinus; species Pinus tabuliformis. Next base: position 853,711,268 of record CM062816.1, read on the forward strand.
ATGGTGCTTGTGTCTATGTTTGTGCTTGAGAATTCCTCTTTCAAAGTCAAGAAATTATTAATTTTTCTGTCATTGTCAAACACCTGCCAATTTTTTACGTTGTCTGGAACAGCAAGTCTATGTTTAATCTCAACAATAAAGTGATGGTTGGGCTCAAATGGCAACTTACAAGTGCTGGCAAATGTTGCCAAACTATGAGCATGTAAATTGTGGTTTCTCGGAATTTTGGTTAGCTGAGATTCTAAGAAGGTGTTGAGTATTTCAATTGCTGCCCCTCTATAAGCCCTTAGCCTGAGATCATTTGTAACAAAGTTTCCCTTCATCTATTGGATAATCAAATCTAAGTCCCCTAGAATTGAAATCCTAGTTGCCCCTAGACTTTTAATCAATTTGAGACCTAGCAAAAGGGCTTCATATTCAGCCATATTGTTTGTACATCTAAAATTCAGCCTATATGTATGTCCTTCAGCATGATCATTTTGCATATTGTGTATCCAAATCCCTGCCCCTGCTCTTAATTTATTTACTGACCCATCAAACTCTAAGTACCACAAGATTTCTTGATTGTAACTAGCATTGGGAGTTTTGAAAACTTGCTCAGTGGGCAAATTTGAATTTTATAACTCACATGGTTTGGCTTGTTTGTTTGTTGCATCAATCACTTCAATAATTTTTAGATCTTGAGTAGTGGATTGTTCATTTATGTTTCTTGATTGTACCGATTCTAGCAACTTGGCATATATTTTTGGACACATTTCAGCATTGTATAAGATAAACGAATCCATATCAGAATACATGGAATAAATGGGGAAATTTTGGGGTTTCTCTTGACTGCTGACCACATATTTCATCAATGTTTCTTGGTACAATCTCTTTGGCTAGCCAAAGACTGAAATGGTGGCATAGGACATGTCTAGCTGCAAAGATCCTTGGAGTTTTGCACGCCAAGATCTACACAAAAGCATTCCATACTTTGGTGGGATATCAGCTGCCACTACATCCATTAAAATAGTCTTGGTAGGGTAATGCACTAGAGATACACACAAATCTTTTATTAGGCCTAGACACCTGACCTAGCTAGAATCAAATGAGAACAAGTCTTTATATGGCCTTGTGATATCTAGGTCCAATCTTTCCATCACAGACTTAGGCATCAGATTATGGGAAGCCCTCGAATCAAACATTGCATTATGTAGTACTTTATCATGAATGTTTAGGCTTACATAGAATGGAGGAACTCTTCCATCTACTGTTTTACCATTTACCTCAGGACCAAAAATTAGTTCCGGTTGGGCATCTAAAACATTCACTGCATCTCTATTCTCTGATATTTGAAGTGACCTGCTGATTTGTTCCCTATATACCTCATGTTTAGCCAATTCGGACAGTGGAATGGATATTTTTAACTTGCCTATTTCTGTTTCTAGGTTGAAAGGTTTTTCCACTTGAATCTTTGTATTCCGGGCAGCAAGGTTTTCCTTTTCTGCTGTGTTTTCAGTGGTTTTTTCTTCATCAGGAGTGTTGTTATGAACTAAATCTTCTTTGAAATTATTTTCAGGAGAGCTGTCTACATTATTTTTTGGAGGAAAGGAGGTGGATGGTTGATCACTTGATGGCTGCAAGTCTGATATGTCCTCAACCGTGGGTTCTTTTGGGTTGAGGTCTGTTTTAGCAGGGAGTTCTGTCAGGGCAGTTTTATCCTTTGCTTTTTTAGGTTGCTTGGTATCTTTCAGCTTGTTGGGTTCAGGAACATCTACCGTTCTGCTTCTCAATTTGTATTGTTTATGAACCTCATAGACAGCTGCATCATACCCCTCTCTGAAATCAAATGATTCTCCGGATTTGGTTTGAAATTGGTTGAAATTATGAGCTTCTTGGTCATCTTGTGTTAAAAAGATTTGTTGTTCACTGTTTAGACCCATTAGGTTGATTTGAGTATCCTCTGTTGGCTCACTAGAGGTTGAGGCTTCGGCATAGTTTTCTTGGAATGGAGGTCTGATGTTCTGGTTAGGACCAGCCTTCCCGGTGTTAGGATTTTGATTTTTCCTAAAGTTTGGATTTCTTATGGTGTTACTTGGTTGACCTTCCCAAGAAGATTTCCTTTCAATGGTTTCCACTCTATCACCCAATCTATCCATTCCTTTGATGATTGCATCTAATTTTTGCTCAAATGCAGAAGGCTCTTCTTTGAAGGGAGTCCTTCTTTCAGCTCTAGCTCGTGCTCTTTTAGAGATCAAATTGGCCTCTACACTAACAGCTATGCTCTGCATGTCTTCTAGACTCGGAGGGGCTCTTTCCCTTAGTTGATATGCCATGTCAGAATCAAATCCATCAGGTAATTTTATCAAGGCTAAGTCAGGTGGAGGTCTAAGGTTCTGAGGAATAGCATTGTACACATTATTGAATCTAGCACAATAGTCTTTGACAGTTTCTTGTGGTCCCCTTTTCAGACTCTCATATTCTGATAGGATATGCAATGGGTCCTTCTTCTTTTCCCACCTGTTCAAAAAGGTTTGGTAAAGGGCATCTGGATCAACAATTGTGTTTACAGCCAGTGCCCTAAACCAGGTCCTTACATCACCGGTTAAGCTTTGGACAAAAATTTTCATCCTGACATCATTATCATCAATTTCATAGTTCTCAAAATAGTCCATCATTTTCTTAGTGTGTTGTTGTGCTATGTAGGAGCCAGTACCATCGAAATATGTAATTTTTCTTTGATAATCTTGAGGCATAGCCCCTGGATTCGCAGGCAACTGCAGAGGAGCATATCAGTTTGCCATATTTATAGGTATAAATGGGACAGCTGGAAGCACAGGGATAATAGCTGAGATGAGTGGAGTGGATGGAGGAGTGGAAGAGGTGCTTTGAAATGATGATGGTGAACTAGAAGAAGCTGCAGCAACAGTAGAAAGGACTGTTGCTTTTCCAGGAGGTGATTGGGTAAGATTTTGTTGAAGTACACCAAGGTTTAAATCAGCGGAATTTTCTTGACTATTTTGGCTCCTAAGTTGCTTTGGGATCAAGTTAGGATTTTCAAAAATAGCTGGAGGATTAGGATCTGGATTTGATATAGTGCAGTGAGTTTTCTTCTTTGGAGCCAGCTTCTAAATCTGTTTTTGGTATTTTCTGGAAATGTTTGAAGAATGATGCTTTTAACAATATCTTTCTAGGAAAATATAAATTGTAAGAGCTTTGAATTTTCCTGAAGATCTTTTGAAAACAATAGGAAACTGATCAAATTTTTGAGACAGCTATTTAGAGCCTAAAAGTAGACTGGAGATAGACTGAAGCAGCTTTTATTTACTCCTGTAATTGCACAGCAAAGACAGTTTCAAAGGCTACCTGGCTTACTTCAGGCTCCATCTGTAGCTTTAGGAAGTAGATAGCAGTAACAAACACAGTCATTCAGATCCCCAGCGGAGTCGCCAATGATGTTATCACTCAGGTTGTTCCCCAAAAGATCTGAGAAAAGGGAATACGGCCAAGGTAACCACTAACCAATCTTTTAGATGCAGATTCTAGTCAATTGCAACTAGAGAGGGCTCTCTCTTTATCATTTAGCTTTGTTTTGCTATATGTTAGACTAGCTATGAAGCACAAATGTTTATTTGTTTGATTTTGGATGGTGACATTCAATAGAACAAGGTTGTAAAGTATGAGAAGTTCGAACCATTGGATTAATGGAGTCAATGAAAATAAACTTCTGGGTATGGTTTCTTTGGCAAAAAGAGGAACTAAAGAGCAAGATAATTAAACATGGAACAATCTTCAAGCTGGAATAGGATGAAATGGAGTCAGGGAATGAAAGGCAATTAAGGATCTTTCATTATGCTAACAGAGGGAAAATGGATAAATATTACCAAGGAGCAGTTAAGAATTCCTTAATTATATTCAGAGTGTAAGAACCAGGGAGACAGGAGCAGTCAAGAATTCCTGCCTATGCTAGTCCTGTAGAAAACATAAAAAGTGACAGGAATTGAACACAGAGTACAGCAAAGTAAATTCTGGGCTATTCTTTTTTCCTGCAATTTAGAACATGATACTTAGATGATATATAAAACTCAGAAATAGTAAAACAAGAGTTAAAAGACTTATTGATCCATGAGATAATCCAAGAATTCTGCAACATGGGCTTCTGCCATCAATTCCATAACCAGAGAGTTCATCAGCAAAGCATTCCAGCAATCTTTATTCAGAAGAGTTCTCAAATTTACAGCGCAGGTCCAGAATGATATTCACCAACCCCTAACACTTGGATTGGGGAGGTATTTGTACAAAAAGAGTTACAAAATATCTCATAGAGAAAATATCAAGCAATAACTTTATCCATATACTTCTTCAAAGGAAGTAAATGACATTGAAAACAGAGTGTAATGAATGTAGGAGTAATTTCCGTTGTAGTGGCTGCCTTTTGTGGTTTGATATATTTGACTTTTTAACTCAATCAAGTTGGCTGGTAGCTGTCTCTTTATTTCGTGTTCCTACATTGCTATCCCGGCCATTTCATCTGTGCCTGATTCTGCTTTAATGCGTTTTGGCATGAATTCCTTCCCCTGTTGTTTTCATTTTTATAATAGGTGACACGTGCATTGAATTTGATTCAATGTAGATGATCAAAAAGAGAACTAAAACTACATTGGTAAAATCTCTAACATGCTCTGCCACCATTGGTCTGTTTGCAATTGGTGTCTTTGTAGTTTTATCAATATTTCATCAGCTTCAGTATACCTGTAGAAATTGGGCTGGATTTCAAAAAGATGTGTTATTTCATGCTCAATATAGAACAGATTTTCCAACTTGTCATATAAGCTCTGTCCAGAGGGAGGTACTATGTCCTCTGAAGTGCTTGATGATGCTGTGATCTAATTGGTAACATATGTATTCACCCTGTGAGCATATTGTTCATGTGTCAATAGCCTCTGATTGCTGGTTAACAACCTGGGCAGACCCTTTTGCTGCAAGACTGTAAACTTTTCTCTAAAAGCATTTATTTCCATCTACATTTCTTGATACTTTCTCTCCAGATTTTGTATAAAATTCTTCATAGCCAGCACCTTTTTAACTGTCAAAATGGTACCTGTTCTGTCCCTGATATCTTGAGCTGCTAGTTGTTCTCTGGTATGAGTATTCAAAAAATGAATTAGTCTATTGGCCTATTCGGGCATGTTTCTCAGTAATGCTCTGGCCTTGTGAATCTCCACTTGGGCTATTTCTATCAATTCAACTTGCTCATGGATAGTCTGTATTGATCTCCATTGATCAGTGATGGACTGGCAAATTTTAGTCCACAAAATTGTTTTCATTTCTGATAGAGGTTTATGAAGAGTAAGCTCTTTCTCTAAGGATTTTACCTTCTTTTCCAAGGCCTTTACCTCTCTTGTTTTTTTAGCCACAGTTATTTTAGATTTATCATAGCTTACCTCTAACTTGGCCAGTTTTTCTTTGGCTTCCTTTAGTTCTGCCATTTTGAGTTCTAATTATTTTATTTCCTTCATCATCTCTTCCATGCTCATGCTGGTATCTGGTACTGTCGTTGTTGCTGCTGCTGAAGTATCTGTGACTGATGTACCTATTGTCGATGCTGGGGAAGTGGGAGGGACTGCTGTTGTTGTTGTAGGAGGAGCAGTTGTAGCTATTTTCTCTCCTTGTTTTTCTTGCAATGCTTTCTCCAAAGCTTGTTCTGTTTCACTTAGCCTTTGATTCATTTTTATTAACAACTCCATCATGTCTTCTTCTTTTTCTTTCGCTATCTCCGTGGTCTGTGGATGCATAGTAACTGGCAGTTTTAATTGCTTCTTGAGGGCAGCTATGTCATCCTCCTTTTTTCTTTATTAGTGCTTTTATTGCCTTAGGATCCTTGGGATTATGTCCCAGCTCAATGATGATTTATTCCAAGGACTTTATCATGTTTTCCTTCGCTAGAGAGGATGCCTTTTCCAACTCTAATTAAGCAGATGTATTGTTTAGTGAATTCTGCAATTGTTGAGCTAGTATGGCTTTGTCTGCTAAAGTGGAATAAACCATTTCACCAGTTTGTTTGTGCAGCTCAACCTGGTCCAAAGGGTGAATGTCTTTGGCAAGAGCCTCCAGATTTGTTCTAATATAATCGGCAGCTGACTGTGGCTGCTGCACTATGGACTTAAAGTGACTCAAGATCATTTTCCCTTCCTTGATATCATATGCAGACATCAATCTCTATTGTTTTGCAGGAGTCATTTTGAGGAACTGATCATAAAGATGCATTCTTATTGGCTCATTTTGTGCTTCGATGTCCATGAATGGCCTCTTAATATCAGAACTTTGTTTGCTTTGTGGCCGTGCTGATGAAATTTCCATACTAGGTTGTTTTCCTAACTGCTGTCCATGAGAACTGGTAAGCGATTCTATCCCTGGGGAAGTTAGTGGGTTGGCTGCCCTTTCACTTCTTTGACTTTCAATGATATCCTCTATAACTTCCTCTTTAGGTAGAGGATCCACTCACTGTTTCTTTGCTTCTGGCTGCACTGTTGGCCCACTTATGGGTGTGGCCTCTTCTTGCCTGTCTCTTTTCTTGCTTCTTTCCTCATTAAGAGGAGTTTTTAATACATGGATTTCAGGTACCTTTGTTTGTATTGAAGGACCTTGCCCTTGGCTTTGTTCCTTTGATGTATCTGGCTGGTCTACCATTATATCTTGTTGCTCTGAATGTAGCACTTCTTTTCCTTTGGATGTCGCTGCAGGTCGAGTACTTTCTTGGGTAGGTTGTTGTGAAGTTGTAGCAGATGATGTGCCCGCTCCAATGTGTTGAGGCAATTTGAAAGAGACCTATCCAAAAGAGTCTAGGTCAAGAGTTTTTTCAAGGTTTTTCATTGCCTGTTCCATTTTCTCTTCCTCAGTAATCTGTTCTACCAATGTGCCCTCTACCCATTCATCTTGATTAGCATATTGTTCTATATCAGGGATTCTACAATGATCATAGCCTGATAGCCTATTCTTTGACTTTCTATCATGAATAAATCCCTTTGGGTCATAGGGTACCCACCAAAAACTCCTTTTTAGTTTGAGTTGCTCATCTAATATCTTTTCAGCATCTTTCCACCCTTCCTTTTTGTTAATAATGAAGGGGCCTAGTTGGTTTCTTAGCTTCAGCTGAGCCTTTTTCTTGGCAGCATAAAAATGAGTCAAATATAAGCTAATAAATTTCCTAAAGTATTCAAGGGCAAACAGTCTCATAGGTACATACTTTGGTAGCTTTTAGGGGCACAATTCACAGCCATAAATCCTGATCTCTATGTGATTTTGGTAAAAGTACCAATCACATATTTTATAGCTTTTGGACAGCTGCAATTTTTTCTGCATTTCAGCTGAGATTCTGGGAGGGGGACTTCTCATCAGCAGAGATGAGACTGGATATATAAATAAATCAGTGAAGTCACAATAAGTATAAGGAGAATTATGGACTAGATGGAAGAATGGGGTCCAAAATATGACAGATCTCCTTTCTCCTTTTGCATCCAATTTCTTGACAGGGAACTGAAAACTATCTGTTTGATAGTATAAGAACAGATGATATATATATGATGTATACTTGAAAACCCCTTCTCTGTTCAGGCTCATGAATTGTTCATGGATTTTGTTGCTAATTTAGGTAGCAAAGTCAAACGTGATGGCAGGAGGGTGTCCTGGAATAAATATGAACATCAGAGCTAAAATGGTTTCATCAACATACTCACTTGTTCTAAAACCCAGGACATAAGATATCATGTCAATAAAAGTTCTCCCAACTTCATTGAAATAGACCTGGTGAAAAGGAGGTGAGTCTCTGGGCTGGGAGTCTGGGCTCATGAATAACTTGGCAATTCGGCCTATTTCTGCAAAGGATAGTTTGGAGCCTTGGTCCAGCAAATATTTCATAGACAGAGGAGCCAGGGGCTTATTAGGCTTGATATGCAACATCTCATTGATTAAGTCAAGAGTGATATAGAACAGGACAGTGCCATTTGAAGACATGACTGCTCTTTGAGTAGGCTCATAGTTAGCACAACATAAGCGGATTATATCTGGAAATACATTAACTGATGGAAGATAATATATGGGCAGATTGGACTCCCATATGCCATAAAGATCAGTCTTGTTTAGGTAGTTGCTTCTAATTTCACAAAATGTTTGCAGATGGTCTTTGATACCCATTAAGTATTGTATTTGGAAGTCCCTATCAGCTAAGGGCAACCATTCCGGCTCCTTGTGTGGTGCATTCAAGGGGGCAACATTGAGGGCCACTGGAGCCTCCATTCTTCAATCCTCTGTGATTATTTAATTTGAAATTTTTAGTTTTCACAGCAACAGTAGGTAAAATATTAGTTTTTGGGGCTTTCTGCGGGAATTACAGGCCGAAATGAGCTTGAACTTCAGCTAAATGGATGAGTTTGTAGAGGGAGACAAATTCTGAGGAATTTCTCAGGAAAAAATGGGCAGAACAGCAGTTAAAATGCAGAGGTTCGGGAGCAGCACTGTGTTTTAAGTTATGGAACTCTGGTTTTCTACGAAAAAATGGATAAAACAGGTTGTTTTGTGGAAAAAATGTGAAAAACAAGGATAATTATGGTATATTTCTCAAGAGCTGTCGACTGCATTTGTACAATTTTTGGTTTCACAGATTTAACTCAGAGAAAAACCGGAAATAGACAGGGTTCAGAAGCAATTGAGTAAATACCTGCTTTAATGGGCGCTCTGTGCAAAATGCAGGTGGTGGGCCGAGCTTGAAGACTAGTTTGCAGGCTGGAGTTAGCTGGGTGGCGGACTGTGTAGTGAAACAGGTATTTCGGTTGAAAATCGCATGAACGCGTTGCATAGAACAAACCAACACAAATGGACGAAAATGACCTTTTCACGCCAATTTGACAAAAAAATTGGTTTTGGCAGGTTTTGGCACGCTTTGGTTGGGTGATGTCAGCATGATGTCATGATTTTGTCATATAGTGGCGGTACGGAGGCCGACTTGGCAGTGACGTGGCGAACACGGCAGATGATACGGAGGCGGGGTGGTGGGTGACGTGTCGAATGACGAGAGGGTGACGAGAGGGTGACGTCAGCGGAGAGGGGGCATAGGTGGTAAGTGGTTTGGCCCCCACACCGCCTTTGGGCCATGGTGGTATTGGAGGGGGGGTAGCGATCACCCCGGGCGCCTACCGCGTGTCCTCTGTACGGCAGAAATACCGCCCATCCCCCGGACGCTATTGTTCAGCATATAAGGGGTTGTGATATGTATGTAGGCCGTCCGATCTGGGGGATCAGATCCAATGGTTGGCAGCATATAAAATAGGCGGAAGGCTATGCTACGGGACCCGCGCGATATATTTATCGTTTTGTAATGTTCTGCGGGGTTTTTTAATGTATTCAAGCTTTGGGTGTATTGTTCGGGTTTGGTTATTTATTTAACCGGATGTTAAATAAACTCCATTGTTATATGTGCGCGGGGAGGAGGGTTGTCAACAAGGTTTTGGGTAAACCTTGGACCCCCAAAACATTGACATATGGCTTTAATAAGCCCGGGGCGGGATAGTATAAACTTTGGGGTTTTTGTATAAGTTTTATATAGTATGGGAGGGGAAATATATGTAGGAGTTATATAATAGAGTTAGAATGTTAATATGAAAGGTAGATTTACACAAAACACTAAGTTTGAAGGTAAACTTAGGCTTAGAAGATAGAAGGGATCCAAGTCATGAACCTTTAGAGACTTAACACAATGGAAGAAAAAGGATTTTTACACAAGAAATGTGGCTTCCTCTGCCTAAGAAACCACAAAGTTTTGCTTAGTTTTTCTCATAAAGTGAAAGGAACTAGGACCACTGAGCAGATCCCAATGTCCTTGAGGGGATGTTAGTAAACGTTCTTGGGGAAATGAGAAGGGAAATTAGTCATGCTCCAAAGGTTTTGCAGCCACTTTGCCATGGTACCAGTGATAGCCATGAGATAGATCATAAAAAAGACAAAACTTTTCATGGACTTGCTTCTGCAACATCCAACTGCCTACCCAGCCTAACACACCTGACATTTTTTATTCTCTTTTGATTGGGTGCATTTGAACTAGCAAACCCTCTCTCTTTTGTTTTCTTTTAACTATCCTCCTATCTAAGTCTGCCCTTATGTCTTCCAGGGGCTCAGATTTCACTGTTGAGCACCCTTGCTTCTCTACCTAACTATTGATCTGTCAAGCTCAAACTGTTTAAACAGACCTTATTCTTTCTTTATTTACCAATTCATTCTTTTTGCCCTTTGATTTTTCTTTTAGGGCATACCCTCTTTACATTTTTTAAATTTTTTGGTTTTTTGAAAATATGGAATCTTTGCAGCATGGAAAGAATGACAATATTTCGCATTTCCACAGTCAATCATGAAATATGACACCTATTGGTATATGAACCTAACACCACATACGACAAAAATGTCATATCATTTTCCGCTGATGTCACCCACCTAAAATCCAAAACCCCACCAACCTTTGACTTTGTAAATAAAACAAACAAGTCATTTTCAGTGCTTTATACTGTAAACCTGTGTGCCCATGCAAAAGAACGTCGAGGTCAACCAGTTCAAGCTTCCAATTGCCAACCTGCTCCAAAACCTTGCAGCCAACACTGACCAAAGCCCTCCAGCCATGCCCAACACCTACATTTCATTGCTCATTCCCCAAAAAGAGGTATTTATCAAAATCCCAACAAAAACCCTACAAATATTTCTTTTCCACTGTTAATTGAAAAAAAGGCCCAAATTCATAATAATTCAGTCAATATTTTCGTCATTTAAAGTCTCCCATAGCCTCTGTGTTGCCCATTTCACAAAGAAAACCATAGTTTCCTTCTGAATCCACAAGAACCAGACATGGAAACCCCTTTGGCTTTGAATGTTGCATCCCTAAGTGCCCCTCGTCGAGATTTACACTATCTGCCTTTGGCAGATAGGGACCTCCAAATTAAAGACCTGACCACTGAAAAAAATCACCTCAAAGTCTTTTTCCAAAGTAGAGACGACTACCTGAATGGCTCTGATATCCTAGGGCTGTGGGAATCCAATCTTCCCATGTACCTTTTACCCTCAGTCCATGTTTTCCCAGATATAATTCATCAATGCCACACCAATTATGACCCTAACCACCGAGCAGTTATGTCTTCAAGCCAAATAGTCCTTTTCCCAATAACTTCCGCATCAATCAATGAAATGTTGCAATTTCACTCCAGTCAAGCTTTCACTCCCCTCTCCATGGGAGATTTACTTGAGAAATCAACTAAATTTTCCCAAGATGAACTTAATCGCCTCTGTCAAACTTTCATACTGTAGAAACATCAGCCTAAGGGCCCACCTCCTTACATGCAAACTTTCTTCACAGATATGGGAAGACTCATAGTTGATATGATATCTTTAGTAATGGGTTTCAACACTAGTGAATTTGTTGATGAGTTAACCCTAGTGTTGTTTTCAATCTTTACTCCTGGACAACCCCCTGCTATCAAGTATGACTATGCCTCCTATATTGCTGATAAGATTCATGACCAGTTCATGAGAATGGAGAATGAAAGAGTTTTCAAGTATACTACCTTTATATATCATCTCCTGCTTTATTATCAGTCAGAAAATTTCCCATTCCCTGTCATGAATCTTGATGCCAATGGAAATCCAAGGTCTGTAATCTTCTGGTCTTTTGTCTTCCATGATTCCTTTGAAACCCCTTACTCCTATAATGAGTTCATCGATCAATTTGTTCATCCAGCGACCACCTTATTGACAGCGGTTTCCCCTCCCAGGATTAGTGCTGACATTAAAAGGATCCTTCAACATTACAAGTAGTAAAAAGTGGGTGATTGGTATCTATACCAAAACTTTATAGAAATCAGGATGTATGGGTGTGAACTTGCCCCCTTCAAGTTACCAAAATATGTTCCAATGTGACTGTTTGCATTAGAATACTATAGGAAGATGTGTAATTCAGATCCGATCCATTTTACTAAAGCCAAAAAGAAAGCACAACTCAGGATCAAACATCAATTAGGCCCTTTCATCTACAACACTAGGGAAGCATGGAATGCAGCAGAGAGAATTCTAGAAGACTACCTTAGATTACAAAAAGTTCTTGTTGGGATCCATATGACCCTCATGGCTTTATCTGTAATAGAAGAATGAAGAATAGGTTGTCACCATATATGCACCATAGAATCCCAAAAATTGAACAGTTTGCCAACATGGATGAATGGAGAGAAGGGACCTTAGTAGCAACTGATAGTGAGCAGGTCAACATAGAAGATGTAATGAGAGATCTTGAAAAGACTCTTGACTTAGATTCTTTTGGATAGGTACATTTTGATACTTCTCAGAAGTCAGCATCAAGGATAAGTACCTCAGCATCTGGAACCTCTCAAAGGCACTCACAGTAGACCAATACACCAGTTGCAGGTGCTTCCAAAGGTAAAGAAATAGAGACGAGCACTCAGGCTACAGAACAGTCCATAATTTCTAAACAGCCTGAAACTTCCAAAGAGCAAGCCCACATACACACTCCTCCAACCCAAGTCAATGTGGGAGAACCACCAATCTTGCAGACTCCTCTGAATGAGGAAAAGACCAAAAAGAGAGATAGGGAAGTAGCCACCCCTGCCAGTGGACCCTCAAAATAGCCCGATGCTAAGAGGCACAGGCTAAATCCTCTTTCAGAAGAAGAATTTTATGAAGAGACTACTGATAGTCAAAGAAGAGAAGGTGTTGATAGTCATCAAACTTTCCCAATAGGTGGGACACCTTCCAGCTCACAAAGACATGAATTGCAGAGACATCAGAGCGCAGAAGTATCATCTTTCAGACCCCTAGGAAAAGAAAATCCAGACATCAAGAAAAAGTTCAAAGAAATAAAAGCCAGAAATGGGCCATTAAGGATCCAAATTTACAATCAGTATTTGAAAATGGCTCCCGCTAATTAGAACAGGCTGATGTTAGCCTATGACATCAAAGAAAGTAAAATGATAATGAGCTTTTTTAAGCCCAAGGTACAATAGCCTCAATCAACTGCAGATTACCTCAAAACTTATTTTGAGGTCATGGCAAAAGACATTCATCCCCTGGACCAAATTGAGTTACACAAATAGACAGGGGAGATGGTCTACTCTACCTTGACTAGTAAGGCCATGATGGCCCAAAGACTAGAAAATTCTTTGAACAATACAACTGCCCAATTACAACTGGAGAAATCCTCTTCACAGTCTAAAGACAACAGGATTAAATCATTAGAAGAATTGATCATTGGATCGGGTCATGATCCAAAAGATATGAAGGCTGCAGAAGCCTTGATTAAAAAGAAAGATGAAGACATAGCTGCCTTAAGAAAGCAGCTAAAGTTGCCTCCTTCATAGCATCCACAAACTGCTGAGGTCATACAACAAAGGTCTAAAGAAGAGCTTATGGATTTAGTCCTAAATCTTAATGAACAGCTGAAGGAGACTGAACAAGAATTAGAGAAATCATTGAAGGACAAACAGAGAGAGTCAACCTCTCAGCCTCCTAATGTGATTCCAGTAGTTTCCACTACAATCCCTTCAACCCTTGGAACAACTCTGACACCAAACGTTCTAGTGGTCACAGCAGAAACAATGTCAGGAACAACAACAATAGGTACAACACAAGTAGGGATTTCAGGTCTTAGCATAGAGGAATTGATAGAATCAATGGAGGAGTTAAAGCTCCAAGCTACAGAGTTGCAAAAGGTAAAAGAATAATTTGTTACCTTAGAACAAAAGTATGATCTTTCAAAGATAAATTTTGCAGAGAAAGTGAGGGAAAATAAAGGGTTAGAACAAAAGGTGAAATCATTAGAAAAAGACCTCACATTTGATAAACCCTTGGCAAATATTAGGAAGATCCTTTGGACCAACATCACTCAGTCTATAAATGATGTTTGGCCATCTATACAAATAATTTTTGAGAAGATGGAGTTGATAAAGATAGCCCTTTAAGAAGTCCAGAGAACAAAGGAAGAATTAGGAAGGATGCCTAAAGAGGCTACCAGACTAATTAATTTTTTGAATACCAAGAATAAATACCAACTTGAAGAACTAGGCATTAGAGACAAAACAGGGACTATTTTGGAAATCAAGAAAGTTTTAACTAAAAAGTATTTAATTCATAATTTGGAAAGAAAATGCCTAAACATGCAGGAGGAAATTGATGATTTCATGAAGAAATTTGGCATATTGCAGAGTAAAGGACTTCCCAGTCCTTTAGTTATCAATGGAAATCTGATGACACAGATAGATTATGTTGACAAGTTGGCTAAATATGCAGACAACCAGGCCAACTCATCTTCCAGTGCAGCTAAAGCAATACCTACAAGCAGAGTTCTTTTTGATAATCTTGAGAACCTATTCTATGTGGAGCACGAAATAAAACACCTGTTCCAAGTTCAGCCTGATTTTTTTAGATATACCGAGGCTGATGAGATCCTTAGAAAACTTCAAAGGACCAGAATACCATAGGAAAAATGGTGGGCAGAGATGATAGAAATTTTGTGATTTACCTTTGGTAAAAAGGTAAATTTCCATTTTTACCATAGTCAATGATGGTAACTGAAGGTAAACAAGGATCAAACAGGTCAAAGAGTATCAGAGAAGATAACGAGTATCGGTAAAAAGATCAAAATCAGGGCAGCCAGCACAAAATTACTAAGAAGACAGCAACATGCCTAATCATAGGACCTACCTCCAGCACATCCACAAGAATAGGAACAGCAAGCCATCATTTTGCCTTTTCTTCTATCTACGAGACCATCTGTCTCTATTTTTCATGTAACTTATTGTTAGTCATCCTAGAATATATCTCACTTTGTTATGAGATATTTTTTGTAGATTTTATATAAATACTCCCTCATTTGGAGTATTGAGGGTGGATTCTTAGACATTGCTGTAAAATTGATTACTTTGGAATAAAGTGTTGTTGGACAAATCTTGCATGGCTGGCTGGATGAAGAATTAATGCAAAGGACTTTTCACAGGATTCATGTGTCAAACACCGGACAAATAAGTATTTTATATCTCATGTGTTATTGTTTTCTTGTTTATTATATCAATTGTGTTTCATATCTGAATATTAAAACGAAAAAGAATAATTCATAAAGTGCTTAAGTGCAATCTGTCTTCAATCGTTTTTATTCTAAATGTTTTCTTCTAAACTAGCATAAGCAGTGAATTCTTAATTGCTCTTGTTTCCTAGTTTACTCATTTTGATCATTTAGTAAAAAATCCTTAATTGTATTTTATTAGTGATAATCCAAGTTCCCTCCCCTTAAAACATGTTGAAGGATTCTTAATTGCCCTTCATCCCTTTTAAGTCCATTCCATCTTTTTAAGTCTCTATTTGCTCCCTGTTTAGCTATCTTGTCTTGTGAAGCCATCCTTTGTTGAAAAACCAAATCCAATTGAGCCATCCTCTTTGAATCCATTAGCCCAATGGCCTAAACTATTCAGTCCTACCCCTTTGTTATTGAATTTCACCACCCAAACACAATCAAAACCCCCAAGCTTTCATAACTAACCTAATATCTTCCAAAACAAAGCTAAACCTTAAAGAGAGAGCCCTCTTTGGATACAAATTGGCTAGATTCTGTACCTAAAAGTTGGTTTGTGGTTACCTCAGACCCCTTTCCCTCTTCTTACAACTTCTAGGAAAATCTGAGTGATAACATCTCCTACATTATATGATCCCCGGTTGAGTTTATTTTGAGTTGTAATTAATTAATCTAGTTTAACTAAGTAAAATTTAGTTAAACTAGTTCCAACTGATGGAGGAACTAGTAGGAGGTCAGACAGTGGGGTGCTTCTTCATGTGTTCAACCAGTTAACTGATAATTCAATCACAAACAACTCATGCATGTCAGATTTGAGAGTTACCCAATTGAGATTGGAGTTCAAGGGAAGCATACTATCAGTTGTATAATTATCCGAATTGTACAAATGTTGCATACCATTAAAGGAAGACCCTAAAGGAACTGCACAATCCAATGGACAAAAAATCCTATTAAATATGGGCCTAATTCCTCATTAAAAAAACAAGGAAGTAAGAGCTTGGAAGGTTTGGAAATTGTCTAAGTATTGGCTTAGGATTTTCTAGGAAGCAATGAGACAGATACAGATAGTGCAGAGGTTGATCAGGCTTGAGCAAAGCATTGTAATCTTCTCATATTTTATGACTAACGCAATATACAGATAGAAGTTTGAATCTAAAAGGAATTTCTACATGGTATCAGAGCTAGAAATTTAATTCAAGGACAAATTAAATTAGGATTTTTCTTTATGTTATTTTTAACATTTCTTCTTGCTATTTTTAACAATTTAATAGAAGTGAAGAATTCAAAGTTGTCCTTGCAGATTGATGGAGCTCTACCTCTCATAAATTTCTACAACTTCCACTAGTTGGTATCAGAGCTATATTTGTAGAAATTTCTACATGGTATCAGAGTTGAAATTACAATAGAAGAGAAGAATTTGAAGCAGTCCTTGCATATTGATGGAGTTCTAGTTCAGGGAATGATCCAAAATGGATTTTGGGTAGACTTCTAAGTCTAAGTGCTCCTCACAGAGGAAAATGAAAGTCTAAGGATGCTCCTAGAAATAGTCCCGTTGCATATATCTTTTCATTCTGGATCTACTGCAACTTGAATGGGCTAAAACAGACCTCGGATGCAGAAGTTATCGTAGAAAGAAGATTGCCTTTGTCCTTTGAAAAAGGAGGCATTTCTCCTAAAAATTGGCATAAAAGGCTTTATAAAGTAAAATCGCATCGGAAGGGTCGAGCAAAGGACCTAAAACAGAGGCAGAAGGAACCTCCGACTGCAACCTTTGACTTATTGCATCAAAGGTAGGCCTTCGCCCGATGTTGGGACCCCAGGCAGGGCGATGAAGCAATTGCAATGATCGGCATCGGCAATCGGCATCGGCATATGAAAATAATATAAAGGAAGGACCCCAGGCAAATGAGACATTGCAATCACCGATATTGGTGTCGAAGAATCAACGTCGGCGTATGTCATGCCATATGGAAAGACCCCGAGCCATAGCAAATGCGATATGCCATATACCGATCTATGACGTGTGATCTCAGCCATCGGATCGAAAAAGAGATCAACGACCAGGATTTAATCAGCAGTCGAGAGATCGGTGATCCCCAACACAAAGGGTTGATGCGATATGGACTGTCTGATCGGGGATCAGATCAACGGTCTAGATTTAATCATCAATCGCGATCAAAGATCCCCGATAATAGGGCCAATGTGATTGCAATAGCGAAAAGTGATAAAAGGCTGGACCCGAAGGGATTATAGACCTGATTCTATAATTTTTGAAGTCTGGGAATTCAGATTTTTCAATGTATTCCCGTGTATTTGGGGTTTTGGCCAATCCACCTATGCGATGTGATATGTGACTAATGGCGGACCCGATAGGGTTTATAGGGGCAATTTAATGGAATTTGAAGTCCGGATTTCACGCCCGATAGTGTATTTTTCAGAAAATCTCTGTGTATTGGAATTTTTGTCCATTTTCGGGTTTTTGCCTGGAAAAAGGCCCCAATCCCTTTGTAACAGCTCCTGATCATTGTGCCACACTACAAGTAGGCATTTTATAGACAATGATGCATTTGGGAACATGTAGAGCCACAGAGCCAGATGGCCAGTCGAAGAGACAGAGAGCAGAGAAGCCGCAGAGCCACAGAGGGATGATTACATGCAGAGAAACGACTGGGGAAGCTGCAGAGCCAGAAAAATGCCTCAAAGGAGTCAGAGAGCTCAATTGACGGGGTCACTAAAGATTGTTGTAGCTAACGTGTAGAGAGCTGGAGGTCACTGAAGGAGAGCTATTAGCTGAGAGAGAGTGAAAAGCCAGAGAGCACGATTGACTGGTAGCAAAGCTGCTAAAGGTCGCTGGAAGGTTGCAAAAGGTCACTTGGAGGTCAAGCGAACCATTAATGCACGCAGAGGCCGAGAGAGAGCTCAGAGAAGCCAGAGCCGAGAGCCAGAGCCAGAAAGCTGAGAGATTGAGAGCTAGGGATGAGATGGTGTTCCAAGCCCATTGTGTTTTGTGTAAACCAGTGGAGTTGAGCATGGAGCTTGTAAAAGAATTGCTGCCATAATCCCAAAGAGCCTAGTCGAGTTGACTAGAGCTCAAGGAGACGTAGCCCAAGATTTTTGGGTGAACTCAAAATTAATATTGTTGTTATGTGTGTTGTTTTATTGCTGCATCTTGCTGCTATGCGTGTGTTGCTTATTTGCTGCTTTACTTACTGTCATATGTATTTTATACCAACATAAGCAAGTGAACTTACAGCACATAACTGTTTTAAAACAAATATAAGCATACACCTATGTTCAAGCACATTATTAATTCTGCATTTGGTTAATCATAATATCTTGGGAGTATTTAAGCTTTGGAAGTGGGAGAACCTCTTGATATGAACTAAGTATGCACCTAAGTGTTTGATGATGGATGAGATCTAATGATGGATCAAGATCATAAGACCTGAAATGACTTATCATTATGTGATCTAATAATGGATAGGCTAGATCTGAGTGTTAGCAAAATTTTTGTCCTTTAGATTCTATGATATGGGTATATCTAAAGTCTGGAATAGCTACAAATTCATAAGTTATTATTTGCAGATCTATACGCTGGTTCGCCTTGGTGAAGGTGTGTATACACACTGGTTCAACACTTCCAAGTAGCGTATGCAGAAGAAAAGCTTGTTGTTCAGAGATGACTGATCTATCTGATCAGTGCTATTGTTTTACTATTTTTTTTCAATGATGTCTTCATTAGATATGAAAGTAAAACTAATTTTATAAGGAGATTGAGTCTGGTTTATTGTTTGATTGAGTAAGAAGGGTTTCCGTTCAGAAATGATTGATCTATCTAATCAATGCTGCTACTTCTTTGTTGTCTGCCAATGATGTCCTCTTGATTGATATGAGTTAAATGATCATGTCTGAAGCAGATATGATTGAATGCTGAAGTTGAATGAAGTTATGAATAATGATTCTGATTGTATACTTGAAATAGTTATGTGATTGGTTCATAATGTTGTGGTAGATCTGAGTATAGCTCAGGGTTCTCTTTAGAAATGCAGTAGTCAAGTTTTCAGTATTTTAAGTTCTATACGTAGGTTTCTTTACTAAAAAGAGCGTATGCACTTAGGTTGACTTAAGTGAAGTAGTGTATGCATTTTTTTAGTTGAATGATCAGGAATGCAGTTGATTCTGGTTGTTGATGTAGTGTTCTGAGTTCAGATTTGTGTTCTGGTTACAGTGATCTGACTGTTCCAGTTAATTGGTTGAATTTTGAAAGTGTAGGTTGATTGATTTTTGAGTAAATGGTTGATTCAGAGATTGATGATTGAGTTTCAGATTTGATGAGTTTCAGTGATTGATTGATTCGGTTGTGGTTGATTTAGAAATTGATGATTGGGTTTCAGTTATATCAGAGATTGATGATTGGGTTTTAGCAATTGGTTGATGTAGTTGTATTTGATGGTTATATTGTGGTGGTGATTGATTTCAAGCTTCAATGTTACTGATGGGTCCAGTATGAAAATTTGATGAAATGTGGCCTACATATTGTGTTGTGTACCAAGAGTATCCAATCTGAAAATTTATGAAACGTGGTCCCTGGAGGAAGAGTGAAGGTGGTAGCCTTCTGTAGGTTGGCACCTACGTACTGGTAAACATATCAGCCAGTACAAGAGCTAGGGGGTTGGAGCTCCCTTCTAGTAGTAGCTGGAGAACGAGCGAAGGTAGTAGCCTTCTGTAGGTCGGCGCCTACATACTGGTAAACATATCAGCCAGTACAAGAGCTAGGGGGTTGTAGCTCCCTTCCAGTAGAAGCTGGAGAACAAGAGAAGGTTGTAGCCTTCTGCAGGTGGGTGCCTGCATACTGGTATGAGTCTATGCTAGTACAAGATTGTAAACAACTTATTCTTTATATTAAAAGGAAGACAGAGACAACAACAACAGGTGGTTTTCTCCCACATTGGGTTTCCACCTTAAATCTTGGTGTTCATGTGTGTTTCTTATGTGTGATGATTTATTTATTACAACACATGGTTAATGTTTATCTAATGGTTAATAAAGTACTAATGCACTAGTTGAAGACAAACATATGATGGATTAATTGAATTGTAAGTTCACTGGATATATGCTAATTGTCTTAAGAATAGTCGTGTGCACACGCAGGTTCAATTCAATAAAGTCGTGTATAGAAATCTGAATATGAAATGTAAAAATTTATTGATTTGTAAATACTAATTCACCCCCCCCCCCCCTCTCAGTGTTTTTCCCAACACCTTCGACACTCCCTTGATATGGACAAGGGTGCGTCTGGGAGGCTCCAGAAGCTCCCACAACAAGAGAAAGGGAGCTTATAGGGAATTTTTTCCACAATTTTGTGCCTGGGACTCTAGGATTTGTGCCACTTTTTTAAGCCCATAGCCCAGGTCACTGCCCAAAACTCAATGACACCTTCAGAAATGAAATTTCACAGCAGAACAAAGATACATTTGCAAAAACATCAACAAGGACTAGACTGGACCCCTACTAGCCATGATAGGAATTTCGTCAAACATGTCACAAACATGAAAGCTACAGGTCTTAACAACATAATTGAGCATAGGAGTCTCATACTTATCCGATAATTGCTAAGAAGCAGTGATGTCTCAAACAATTAGCTGCAATTTCATCTATTAGGCCATAGATACATTGTTCATTCATTTACAAGTAAAAACATGATGAGAGCCATACATAGCCACTATCATAATACATGTTCATAACCAACATAATAACAACAACGGTACCAAGGAAACAACAACCATATAATCCACATATAAACATTATAATACTCATGAATTAACAAGGAGAAATAACCTCATATTAATGATGCAAAGGCCAATCTGTAACAACCCTGAAATAAAAACATATAATTAATTAGATTAATCATGCTATTTATAATCAACACGCAATTTATCAACTAATTAACATCAATTTCAAAAATATGAGTAGAGAAAACTTACCTGTGGTGATGATGTTTCTCACTTGTGATTTCAAGGTTGAACGCTAGTTGAATTCTGTTAACTGCAACAAAGTCTCGGGGACGACTCTCCACCCAACCATAGGCTCAGTTGCACAAAATCTTGCTACAACTGGCCAACCCTGAGCCCTCAATCAACGTACTACTGCCAGGGAATCCTTTGTCTCACAACACTATTCTCCCAAGAGAATGGATGGTGGAATCATGGAATGATGGAATGCCTCTCATCTTCCTCACCATCTATTAAATAGAGCAAACATTGGAAGGAAAACCACATGTACACACTCCATGTGTCAACATGCAACTTTACTGCTTTCTTGTTTTATTTCTTTTGTTTTTACTTTTTGATAGCTTCACTGATTTTCACTGCTTTCTTGTTTTATTTCTTTTGTTTTTACTTTTTGATAGCTTTACTGATTTTTACTATTTTTTTGTTTATTTTTATTTATATTTATTTAGAGCTTTAGTATTGTTATTTATTATTTTATTATTATTTATTATTTATTTACTATTACTATTTTTTATTTATTGTTTATTATTTGTATTTTAATACTATATTATATTATTTATTATTTTTATTATTATTTATTATTTTTATTATTATTTATTATTTATTATTAAGGGACATTACATACTCCCCCACTTTAAGGAACTTCGTCCCGAAGTTAAGTTGAATTATTTAACATTTTATTTTGTTATTTATTACTTCATGTTGCCGACACCCTCTGCTGAACTAGTATAACTAGCAAGCATCGAAAGTTTCACAACACCCGAGAAATCCCAAGGAATCTCTGTCCTTTTTCCCACTTTCAGAACCAGGCATAAGCCTCCTCGATCTGTATCCTAGTCCAAGGCTAGCCCCAAGGCTCGTGCCTGACTTAGACCTCATCTACCCCAAGGCAAGCATCTGGTACGGTACTCAATGACTCTGGGCATCTCGCAAGGCTGGCCCACTCCCTCCACAACTACTAAGGTGCACAGCCCCAGGCATCGAAGTCCTTACACCCCCACCAAACTTCGGCATCCCAATCCAATAACAGGCACCTAGCCTAGAACATTAGGCACTTGGCCTCCTCAAGATGGTCCCATAGCCCTTCAAGAGCTACACAAGACAAAGGAACCACTAGCATATGTAGTGTTGATTGAGTTTGTCCCCAGCCCATATGGTCTTACTTATTCTCCCTCGTGCGAATGGGCTCGCACAAGATCATCAAATAAACCAGTGATCTTGGCCCATTTGTGGAGTCCTGTCAATCATCACACCTCAACATGCAACCAATGCATTAGCTATACCATCATAGTATCATAGAAAATAATCCACATGCCAAGTCTTGCATGTCATCATGAGAACATTCATCATTGTTATCACAACATTCTAAATAGTAAAGAACTACATTCTCTTGCATATCGTAAAATTTTCATGCGATTACCACATGTTTCACATCATAAAACACCCTCATAAGTTATAACATCAACATATTTGCATTAAAGACATATCATGACATCACATAATAAACTAAGCACTTGTCAATATAACCTCATATCATAACATCATTATCCCTATGCATATCATATTCATCATGAGCATTCAACATCATTATCATACCAAATAAATAAATAAGCACCACATATACGTCATTAACCTCTCATGAGAACTATATCCATTTACCACATACCATGATATCATGAAACATCATTAATATGAGAATCATCAAATACTTTATCAAATATAGAACAACAATACACTATAAGCATTCTTATCATGAATTAATTTCATTTACATATATGAACAATGAATGCTAACTATGAATTAACATTAGTTAACATCCCTCTAGGATTTATGTTATCTTATGAGTACTATTAGTGTCATGATTTCATCAAGTTACCAACTACCCTTCAATAACAAATTCAAATTTCCAATTTACATCATTCTTAGTGGATTATCATTTAGAAATCAATATTTAGCAAAACATGCAATCTACTCCATATGAATAAACTTGGAAAGTTTCTCATCACTTGGTTCTTATAGATCTGATGTTGATTTTCTATCTAAAATCACTTCAATACCATCTCACCATTCAACTACTTAAGCTTTTAAATTTCTCTCATATTTCATGAACAACCCAATGTTATATATTTAACTAATAACTAAAAGGATCTATCCTATTGTGAATCTATATTACATCTATTAACCATAATGTTCAACCATACCACATTAAAATTTCTTGAGTTAACATTTTATAACTACTTGTATGTTGGTTTAGCAGTTCAAAAATGGCTAGTGACATTATCATTAAATAAAAACTCAAACACATAAATTTTTAAATATTAATTTAATCAATATACACTAAACTTGTGATTTTTCTTAAATAATCCAATTAACCCCTTTGTTTTTAACCATTTCTCTTAATAAATAATTAATTACAATAATTAAATACTCTCAAAATAATATAATAAAAATAATAATTTATAATTTTCTTTTTCCATATTGTTTTAATCCTAAAACATAACAAAAGATATATCTATATATATATATATATAGATAAATAAAATTAAAAATGCATTATTATATCCTAAAAGAAAATAACCATGTAAAATTTGTAATTGTTTCTTACTTCGTTTCAGACACTCCATATTTTTTTTCAATTATCTCTTTGGAAGTGCTTATTATGGTTACAAATCCTGACTTAATATTTAGGGCATAATTTAAGGTGTTTGATGTTAATAAAATTGAGACAATGGTAAATGTTTAATTTCATATTGGACAACTATCCTTTTAGAAAGGTAGCGGGACACCAAATCTTTATCGTCATTCTTAAACTAACTCATAAGTAATTAATAGCTATTTACAGGCCATAGGGTATTAGGGTGGATCGCTGCCATTTCTGGCTCCCACTTTATAGGCAACTTGCCCCCAGGTTTCTTATATAAATATTAATCAATGAGGACCGAATTGAACACCATAATTTAAAGTAAAATGTCCTGTTACATCAACAGGCCAAATCCAGATTTAAAAAGAAAGGCGAATCAACCACAAAGTTTCCCAAAACCAAACGGTTGTTTGTGGGGATATGTCTACAGTTTAGAAAATCACCATCTACAAACAATTGTCTGAAAAGTTGACGACTGTTTTAGGGATAATTTTGGTTTACAACTTGGAACATTATAATTTGCAACGTAAATAGTCGAAAACAATTATCGACAGCGCAAAGAAATGAAATCTCTATTCCTAAACTGGCAGCAATGCTGCGATTATGTTATCTGTGATATCCATATGCTACAATCTAATCTCAAGAACACAGAAAAATGAGACCTCTAGTTTTAAAGTCGCAGAAATGATGTGATTCATGTTTATCTTTATTGTCCACTTATTACAACCAGTAAATAGAAGAGATTTCGCACATAGGGAAAAAATACTCAACACACATGTTTTGATATAGTTTCCATATTTTCTAAGTTAAAAAGCGTAAGCATATGCTTTAAAAGTTGAAACAGAAAGTTCAAAATGACTGAGATCATTTTAACTTGATTAAATTACCATTTTACTTGGTCCGACTCTGTTGTTTACCCTTGGGCTCTCGCGGCTTTCACCGTTTCCTACTCTAAACATGCGGCAGCATCGGGTTTCAAGTTTCAACTGTAGCATGAACTCAAGAGTGTAAACCATAAACATCATACAATGAGGGCCAAGAATTCTTTTTTTCTTCTCAACTCTGGAAAAGTTTGGAAAATATAAACCCTTGCCAGTGGTCACAAGTTTGGAAATATAAACCCTTGCCAGTGCTCACAATGCATTTACAAGACTTTTGAACAAGTTTGTTCTCATTAAATATTTAATGTTAACGCTATCCCATTCTATACACGTCAATTGTCTTGATCGATCTCGAGGACAACGAGTTGCAACAGAAAGATTGGAATACTAACATTTGAGTCAAACCTTAAATTTTTATAAAAAAAGGTATTGACTCCGGATAAACAAAGAGCATCATAGCAAACACTGGTTCAAAATTAAACAGAGCATACCTGAAAATTAGACAGAACAGGAGATTTCACCTTTCTTGAAATCTAGCATTTTCAAAAAGTCATAAATCGAAAACTAATATTTTCAAACTGTCGTGAATCAAAATTTAAAGGTCGGCCTGATTACCTAAAGGAAAGGCCCTCTGTCTTATAGATCCCTCTAATAAGTCTCAAAAGATTTGAAGAAAGATGTTTTCGCTTCCTACCTATTAAATAATTTCAAACAATAGCTAGCCGCTTCAGCGTAAAACATCTCTAACCAAAATTTAAAGATTTCCCAGTCGTAATTACTACAGCAAAACCCTGCTCAATTTGGAAGATCTTTTACTAAATTTCACCAGTGACTTCTCCGAACTAAAAGAAGTATACAATGATGTACTGTTAAATTTATCGGCGTCTGGAAGGACATACTGTTAAAATTATACCGGAATGTGCACCATGGAAGTTTTGAATAAATTATCCTATTTTATGGAACTACTGGCTATGGGAAAATTTGTACCCGCAACTTGCAGAGCCACATTATGTGAGTGATAAGTCACAACTAGAGTCAAAAGCTTCAAGTCATAGCCACACTTGAAAGTTTTCTTTGTCGCAGCCCAACGATAAAACAATTGAATTTTTTATTTTTTTTTAAGTGGATAGAATCATTAGGATGTGACTATAATTTTATTTTTTTTTAATAAATCATTTAGATCGAAGTTTTCTACATTAAAATGTCTATAGGCCCTAAGAGTTGAACCTAGGCTCTGATACCATATGTAACAACCTCGAAATAAAAACATGTAATTAATTAGATTAATCATGCGATTTATAATCAACATGCAATTTATCAACTAATTAACATCAATTTCAAAAATATGAGTAGAGAAAACTTACCTGTGGCGATGATGTTTCTCACTTGTGATTTCAGGGTTGAACGCTAGTTGAATTTTGCTAACTGCAACAAAGTCTTGGGGACGACTCTCCACCCAACCGTAGGCTCAATTGCACAAAATCTTACTACAACTGGCCACCCCCAAGCCCTCAATCAACGTACTACTGCCATGGAATCCTTTGTCTCACAACACTATTCTCCCAAGAGAATGGATGGTGGAATCATGGAATGATGGAATGCCTCTCATCTTCCTCACCATCTATTAAATAGAGCAAACAATGGAAGGGAAACCACATGCACACAGTCCATGTGTCAACATACAACTTTACTGCTTTCTTGTTTTATTTCTTTTGTTTTTACTTTTTGATAGCTTTACTGATTTTTACTGCTTTCTTGTTTTATTTCTTTTGTTTTTACTTTTTGATAGCTTTACTGATTTTTACTATTTTTATGTTTATTTTTATTTATATTTATTTAGAGCTTTAGTATTGTTATTTATTATTTTATTATTATTTATTATTTATTTACTATTACTATTTTTTATTTATTATTTATTATTTGTATTTTAATATTATATTATATTATTTATTATTTATTATTTTTATTATTATTATTATTTATTATTTATTATTAAGGGACATTACACAATCAGGGTTGGGACTTCCACGAACCACCCGACCATAGACATGGCTAATCCAAATCTCTCTTAAACTAGTCACCCCCATGCCATATTCCAAGCATGAATGTGGGATCTCATGGAAAAATCCATCAAAATCGGACCAGGGCTTCCATAGGCCAAACCACCTCAACCCATCAAATAGTGATTCCACCTCACGGCCGGACATCACAAACCATCACCATATTGGCCTCTACCCAAGCCTTCCATGGCTCCAGAGTGTTTGTTCCAACTAAGGCTTCCAGAACTAGTAACTCAACCCACAATTGTCTCTGGGCTTTCAAAGCATTTGTCCAATCAGGGCTTCCAGGACTAGTAACTATACCCACTAAGGGCTTCCAGAGCATTTTTCCAACTAAGGCTTCTAGGACTAGCAACTCAATCCAAGTTGTTATAGGGCTTCGAGAGTGTTTGTTCAACCAAGGCTTCCAGGAACTAGTAACTCAACCCAAGCTAAAGGAAACATGAGAACCAACTAGAAAAACAAAGAAATGAACCCACAACACCATAGCTATCAAGGAAATGACAAGGCTAGGCAAATCCATTGTTAATCCAGGAAGTCCTCCATGCCAATGACATATCATAACGAAGAAACCACATGCATATGCCATGCAAGCCAAAACTAGTGAGGAAAACATACATGCAACTCGGTCCCTGTAAGAAAAACCTATTGTAGTTGTTGATCCCAATGTCCTCTTGTGCTTTCCTACTCTTCCTTTGAATTCTTACTCCCAACAACCAATTATGCCACACTCTCCAAGAGTGCTCCGAGAAAACTCTAAGTTTCCATGAGTATGAGAGAGAGAATAGAATGAGAGCTCCAAAACAGAACTGACAAAAATTTCACACTGATCAAGCATAAGCAAAAATCTTACCACTTAATCCTCAGAAGACTTTTTATTAATGAGGCCTCTATTTTCTTCATTTTCCATTATTTTCCTTCAATTTCCTCCTCATATTCAACCTATGACCTTTCACCTTCCTTTTCTCCTAATTCCTTTATTTTCATAAATAAAATGCCAATAAATTCCTCATGCCTTTTCCATTGCCTTTTCCAATTTCCTTAGCCATAATAAACCAAAGTGACACCCCACTAGGATGTTTTTTCCCACCATTCATCTTGGAATGCATGTCCCATGATTGTGGTCTTATATTTTTATATTTATATGGATCTTTTTTAACCAAGGCTGCTATAGAACCCTCCCCCTCGAGGGAACATCGTCCTTGGTGTTCAATGAAACCTATAACCAACAAGACCGCTGAAAATAACAAATACTACACATGGAGCTTTATAACATAGCTCGTTGCAGTATTTACAATGACCATTTGCTAAAACATGACAAACATTCTGTTTACTGGAGATTTATAACACAACTCATTACGGTATTTACAATAATAACCACATATACAAACATATATAATTTCTTCACCTAACAAATAATCTATGGAGCTTTATAAATCTAGCTCGAGACAATATTTAAAATAATACACACATATACACATATGCACATTTTTTCAACCAACAAATAAAAGGATATGATGCCTGCATCCGCAATAAGGGAATCCAAAGGCTCACACCCCACCCTCTAAGTAATACCAAGATTCACCTCATTCCCAGGAAGTACAAAATCCACTGCAAGGTCAAATCTGCATCCAATGTCCCGTGCTATAATCTTGTGCCATTTGTCCTCTCAGTGAACAGTTATCTTTTCATTGTTCCAGGGCAAACTCCCAATGTGCATTTGATTCGTTCCCAACATAGCCAAGGAATTAGATGCCTCACATCCATTCACTTTATCTTTCATGTTAGCTTTCTCTTGATTGTCCTGCCACCATCCATTTACACTAATGTACCTAACCAAATTAGCCAGTTGTCATACTCTTACCTTCAACTACCCTTTCACGTGCACCAGCTTCATCTGAGTCTTTCATTACCTGTTGGGTTCTGTTATCACCCCAAGAAAATCTCCTAGGTTGTAGCTCGGAGATGCTCGGGAACATTACAAATTCAACTTATTGTTGCAAATGGATAAATGGAAGACATGATGCTTGTTCAAGCCAAATAACCACTTCTACTTTCTCCAAACATGCGTGAACACCCCCAGACTACAAGGCTTTAGACCACTAATTACTCACAATTTAAGGGTTGGATGAAGGTGGGGAACACTGACCACACCAGCAGATGCACACGACCATGTGATGGCTCGCTGCAACCAGTAAAGAAGTCTGCAAATCTAATTCCCTAATGCACAGACAGGATGACAGCTTTCTAACATTAGGTGAAGAGAAACCTGAATGGCTTATTCACTGATACATACAAGACTTTAACACAGAGATAGGATGACAGCTTATCTAATGCTAAACATCAAGAACTCAAAAATAAAACATATCAGGCATAGCTTAGAATAGAAGAAGGATGAAAAGTGAGCAATCAACACCAAAAGAATTTTGTATTAGCTGAAAATGAAGACGAGACGCTGCAAGTATCAAAATAGTTACAGTCTCCAAAAGTTGAACTTTACATCAAAACATTAACCATCAACCCTAATTACATCTTGTTTCTGGGTATATATAGAGTTTCATTACAAAGGCACTCAGCTATTCTAAGTATGGAGGGGTCGTAATTGACCACCAACCACTTTAACTGCATGATGGAGTCTGAGTGTGATTACTTGTCTCATGAGTGAATTTGATCTCCTCAAGTGCTCTGCTATCCTCTCGGGTGGCTAGAGTATCGTATGGGACAAAGTCCCATAACTGTTAAATGCATTTATCTACTCGAGCTCTGTCCTTTCCCTTCTCGGCCATACTGTCTGTTGAATGCGGTTGTTGAGGAGGAAATGCACCGAGTACTGGTAGGCGGTTGTCTTCGTCCTTCAGGTGCATGGAATGGTCAGGGCAAGTGGATTGCATGGCGAATGTACGAGACGAATGGAAGAGCCAGACTGGCTGTCGGATTAAGGGGATAGATGGCGGGGATTACTTGGTTGAGGGAATTGGGAGATATGGAAGCAGAGTGAGTGTGAGTCGTTGGATCTCGAGCTGACAGATCCAACAGTTATCGGACCAAAGAGACATGTGGTAGTTAACGGGCGAGGACGGAGGATGGGCGATAAGCGGTATTGCTCGCACTGGCGTTGGGGGTTGGGCGGTAAACGTACAATGGCATGCGATACCACTCGGAGCGTGACCTGTGGTGGCGGGGAAAGGACGAAACCACTTTTCATCGCATGTTATCATCCTAGCGGTTCGAAGGCACGGGGAGAGCGATTGTCGTCTGATCACGATGGAGATGATCGGATGGCGGGGAAACAGTCATGCAAGTTACTGCGAAGGGAGCCATTAGAGTGGGGTGACGGAGATCAACAGCTGGGGCTATGGTGAAGATTTTATGGAGGCGCATGGTCGTATGGGCGTGGGTTTTATAGGGTTTTGTGTGTTTAACGGCCGGGACCTGAAAAGGGGCTTTTATATGATTTTTTACGAAAAACACAGGGAATAGAGACAAAAGAGGGGTGAGAGAGGTAAAGAAGAAGGTGAGGCCAACCACCATAGGCTTTTCTTCGAGCACGACCAAGGACCAAGTTGGCCTCCAGTTTTAGAAAATCTAGATTATATAGCAGAGCTAACACTGGCTCCTTCTGGGGATGAGATCCTCCCTGTGAGGTCTCAAGAATTGTAGATCATTGCCTTTTCTGTGAAAACCAAATTAGCAAAATTTCCTAGTGTTCCATTGGGCATGGAGTCTAACTGAACCTACATTAAAACTGATAAAATAACATATTTACAAATTTAAGGCTAAAGGCCTTAAATATCATAAGTTTTCAGAAAACGCCCATTAACTGGGCCATCAAAAACTGCCTGCCCTTCCATACTTTGCAGTATGAAAGTATTGTTCCCTTGGATCTGAGAAATGATAAAAGGCCTTGTCCAAAAAGAATCAAACTTCCCATGGTTTCCTTTCTTCTCTTTCAGTGCGTCCCACTTCAGAACCAAATCTCCAACCTGAAAATTATCTGTTTTTGTCCTTCTGTCAAAATCTCCCTTGATCTTCTTCTGATGTGCCATAAACCTTTCAACCAACCATTCTCTGATTTGATGTACCTCTGCTAAATCAGTGATCCTTTTTGCCATGTCTTCTTCCTCACTCTGCTCTTCTTGCAAGAACTTTGCCACAGGGAGGGTTAACTGAATTGGGAATACAGCCTCAGTGCCATATACCAGCTTGAATGGAGAATTCCCTATGGATTTCTTGGTGGTTACTCTATTAGCCCATAGTGCATACTTGAGCTTAGAATCCCAATTCTTTTTGTTGTCTTCCAACAGCTTTTTAATTATCCTTATCAAGCTCTTGTTGGAAGATTCTGCTAGACCATTGCCTTGAGGGTAGTATGAGGTGGAATGAACTAGCTTAATGCCCATTGAGTCACACATGTCCACCAATTCTTTTGCCCGGAAGGCTGCTGCATTGTCTGTAACTAGTTTATGAGGACAGCCAAACCTAGTGAAAATATTTTCATTCAAGAACTTCATGACCACATGGTGATCAGTCTTTCTGGTAGGGATTACTTCAATCCACTTAATGAAGTAATCAGTGGCTACTAAGATCCATCTGTGCTAGCCACTGGAATGTGGATTGATTTCTCCAATAAAATCCAGGCCCCACTGCTAGAAAGCGCCACTAGCATGTATGGGTTTTAAGGGCAGGGACTTCAATTGTTGCTTCCCCTCAAATCTTTGGCACCTGTCACATGATTTAACAAAGGAAAAGACATCAGCAAACAAGGTGGGCCAATAGCACCTAGCTCTGAGGATTTTGTGGGCTATAGTCTTCCAATAGTGATGTCCTCCACATATGCTGGAATAAAACTGCTGCATCACTTCTATGGATTGTTCTTTGTCCAGACACCTCAAGATAACTCCAGAGGGGTCCCTCCAGTAGAGAAGATTTTCATGAATGCAATATTTTGCTGCCCTGAGCTTAATAGTTCTAGCTTGGCTTGAACTAAGGCCTGGAGGAATTTCTAGCTTCAACAAGAATTGAGCCATTTCAGAATACCACTCACAAGAGGCTATATTTTCTACCAACGACTAATTTCGCCCTGGTTCTGTTGTTTCTTTTGATGTCTGACTATTCTCTAAATTCATGCTTATGAAATTTATGTCCAGCATCCTGCAGTTATCTTCGGCCATCAATCTGGCAAGGCCCTAACCTTTGACAAGCTTGGTGGGCTTCAGTTCTATATTAAATTCAATAAGCTTTGCAATCCATTTAGCCCTTATTCCATCAGCATCAGGCTGCGTTAGAACATCTTTTATTGAAGGAGAGGGTACATATGTAATTATCTTGGAATGCATAATGTAAATTCTGAAAGCTTTCAAAGACTTGATAAGAGCATATGCCTGTTTTTCAATGATATCATACTTCAGCTCAACATCCCTTAATGTTTTGCTGAAAAATGCCACTGGATGCTCTGAGCCTTCTTCATCTACTTGCATCAAAACTGTTGCAAGGGTGTCATCAGAGGCAAACGAAAATATATGGAACTCCTTGCTGTAATCTGGGCTGATTAAAGTAGGAGCTTCCATAATAG
Source organism: Pinus tabuliformis (assembly GCA_031772625.1). Taxonomy (NCBI): domain Eukaryota; kingdom Viridiplantae; phylum Streptophyta; class Pinopsida; order Pinales; family Pinaceae; genus Pinus; species Pinus tabuliformis. The sequence continues at coordinate 853,743,521 of CM062816.1, forward strand.
CTTTCTTAATGGATTCAAAGGATCTTCTTGTTGCCTCGGTCCATCTGACTTTTGACCCCTTTTTCAACGTGGAGGTAATGTGTTTTACAAGTTCTAAAAAATTAGGAATAAATCTCCTTACAAAATGTATCTTACCCAGAAAGGACTGGATATCCTTCTTTGATCTTGGGACAGACAAAGTCTGTATTGCTCTTACTCTTTCTGGGTTAATTTTGACACCTGTAGCAGAAACAACATGCTCTAACAGCTTGCCCTCTTCTAAAGCAAACTGTGACTTTTTAGGATTGACTGAAATCCCAAACATTCTGCACTTTAGAAACACTCTCTTCAAATGCTGCAAGTGTTCATGATGGCTACTGGAGTACATTGTTATATCATCAAAGTAAACAAGGAAAAATTTGTCCTTCTCTCCCACAAATGCTATATCCATAGCCCTCTGGAAGGTGGCTCCAATATTCATCAACCCAAAAGGCACCTTGGAATACATAAAAGTACCCCAAGGAGTGGTGAATGCAGTCTTCTCTTGATCATCTGGATGTACAGCAACCTGGTTGTATCCTGAAAATCCATCCAGGAAAGACATCACTTTGGCTCCTGAGACCTTCTGCAACAAATGCTCCATCTTGGGCAGAGGATAGTTGTCTTTCTTAGAGAATTTGTTTAAGTTTCTGAAATCAACGCAAAGCCTGATTTCTCCACTTTTCTTCCTTACTACCACTAGGTTGGATACCCATTTGGAATATCTGAGAGGGACTGTGATTTTGGCAGCCAGTAATTTCTTTATTTCCTTTTCGATTAGAGGGAGGAGCAAGGGATTTATGGGCCTCAGCTTCTGCTTAAAAGGGATGGTGTCTTTCTCTAAAGGGATTTTATGCTGGATGATATTTTTGTCATATGTTTTCAGGTCACTATATTCCCAGGCAAAAACATCAGCAAATTGTTTCATTAAACTACAGTACTCAGAACTCTGGGCAGCAGACAAATGGGTGGACAGATTTATATGTCTTGGCTGATTTGGACTCCCTATGTTATGCTTATGGACTACAGATTGATCTTCTTTTTGGGCAGACTTATAAGGCACATCATTCTGGTCAAACAGCTTTTCTAAAGGGATTAGACCTTTAGGTATGTGATTGTTGGGCAGTTGGATAATGTTGTTTTTGCCAATTTTATTTCCAAGCTGGGACTAGGGGTTTTCTTCCAAAGCTTCATTTTCTTGATCAATTTGTGTTTCAGAGAATTCATCAATGACTTGAAGAAACCTATTTACCTCATCATCATCCTCAAAAACTTTCCAATGCTGGACATTTTCAGGCAAGGATGGTCTATATTTCATCTGAACTTCATAAACTATACTGGGAGGCATGGGAGGAATAAACATGCTAGCAGATACAGCAAGGGAATGAGCAAGCTGATTTCTAACTCTAGTGATATATGAGATACAAAAACTATCAAAAGAATCTTTGAGCCTCCATACCTCATCTCTATATGCTTACATCCTTGGGTGCTTTGCCTGAAATGTTTTGTTCACTTGCTGAATGATAAGATTAGCATCTCCAAACACCTTTATGTTCCTGATTCCTCTATCTTTAGCTGCATTGAGACCCAATATCAGAGCCTCATACTCTACTATATTGTTCGTGACTTGAAAAGCCAGCTTGAAAGACAGATGTGTGCTTTCTTGTTCTGGAGATATCAGCACCACCCCTACTCCTGCAGCCTCCCTTGAACATGCTCCATCAAAGAGAATTTCCCAAACCTGACTTCCTTTCTCTCCCTCAGCGTGATTCACTAGTTTCTTGATCTGCATTCAGGCCTTCTGGTATTCCTCAATTTGGAGAATACATGCTCCAAAATCGGTGTCCACAGCATAAATGAGATGATTAGAAGGGTTCTTCTCATCACTAATGATGTAGGTCAGTTGTGCTTCTCTGTATAATCTCCTGCTTTCCCCTCCAAAAACTAGGACGGTGGCATAAGATAAATCATTTTGTAATGTCCCACCTAGTCTCTTAATCCACCCTCTAGATAGCAGCATGCCAAACTTGGGAGGTACATATGCTACCACAATATCCATAATCATGCTCTTCATGGGCAACTGAGTTAGGGTAATGGCTAGGTCTTTGATTAATCCTAAGCATTTTACCTTTCTTGAATCAAATGAGAATAAGTCATGATATGGTCTAGTGATATCAAGGCCTAACTCTTCCATGACAGCTTTAGGCATCAAATTGTGGCTGGCCCCTGTGTCTAGCAGGCGATTATGGAGGGTCTTATCATGAATGGTCAAGGAGACATAGAACGATGGGGAGCTATTATCAGCAAGTTCGATCATTGGGCTAAGCACAATTGCAGGCTTATCATCTTGTAAATTGACGTAGTCAGTGGAGGCTGGTGAGGATTTTAGCTCAAGAGCATCAAGGATAGGCTTTCTAAAAACTTCACTCTTTACAAGCTCTATCAGAGGCACAGATACTTTTAACTTCTGGACTTCTAATTCAATGCTGAAAGGGGAAGGAGACTTATCAGGAACTCTTAACACTTGAGCTAGTGCTTTGAGGATGACTGGATCAGCTGTTGGCTTCTTCTGTCTGATATTCTATTGCTCTGTTGGGACAACAGCTCTTTGGGAAGGATTCTCCTTGACATTGTTTGCTTTTGACCTCATCTTATATCTTTGCTGCTCATAAGTCTGCAAAACAACCTCTCTGTCCCACTTTTGACTTTTTTTCTCCTGTAGCAATGATTCTTCATAGGCAGCCAATGTCAAAAAGGCAGCACTGCATTTATCTTCCATGCAATGAATTTCATCCTCTTCTTCAGACTGCTCCTCTTCCATGACTACGTTCTGGAAGGGAGCCTTCACTCTTTGCTATTCATTTGCTTCTTTACCCTTCTGAATGATCTGCAATTGCTCGTTTGCTCTTCTGAATGGATTTGGTTTTCTTGGAGCAAATGTGTTTGGAAGCCTTTCTTTTCCAAAGCTCTACTCAACTTTCAGCTTAGATATCTCAGCAACCAATGACTCTATCATTTTAGTCATTTTATTCATTTTGTCTAACTTAGGTTCTGAAGATGAAACAAAGGAAGAAGAAGCCTCACCTCTCTGCCTCCTTCTATCAACCTAACTTTTGAGCTTTTCTGCAGCCATGATATTTGATTCCACCTCTAAAGCTGCATCCTGCATTTCAGCTAGAGTGGCACATCTTCTTTCTCTCAAGAGTAGGCAAAAATTAGATTCAAAAGCATTGGAATAGGTGAGTTTGGCAGAGGTGGGGGTAGGCTTTACTTCAGCTGGTATCTTACTATACATACGGTTAAATATTTTATTAAAATCGGGCAATGATTCCCCATTCTCCCTCTTGAGGTTTCCAAACTCTGTATGGTAATAGAGCAGGTCTTTCTTATCTCCCCAATGCTTCAAGAATACATCATCTAAGGCTTCAATGTCTACTATTGACCTAGGGGTCAACTCTTTGAACCACTTTCTAGCCTCACCATCAAGGCTCTGGACAAACACTCTCATCCACACATCATCTTCACTGATATCTAGGTTATCAGCATAACTATAAAAAGACTCAAGGTGTTCTTCAGTTGTTACTCCCTCTGTACCAGTGAACTTAGGCATATATTTCTGATATTCTCCTGCAGGCATGGCATTCAAAGGAATAGGCAAGACCAGGGGTCCATACCTAGCAGCTATGATTCTTTCCATCTTCGTGGGTGCCTGTTGGCCTACCATGACTGGGATGGGTGGGAGGATACTGGCAGTTTGAACAGTAGGGGGCAATGAAATGGATGACAGAGACAAAGGAATATGATGGACTGTATGGGAGGCTTTCTTTGGACTGAGATCCAAAGGGGAACTGGATGAACAAGGAGCTTTATGAATCTCTGCGGGTATTTCTTCACTAACAATGTTAGGCTCTAAATCTTCAAACTGTATATCCTCAATTATAATCTTCTCTTGTAGAGATACATAAGATTTCTTAGGCTTACCTGATCCTGATGCTCCTTTCTGTGATGTTTTCCCTTGCTTAGCAATCTTCTCAGGGTCAGGCACTGGGTCAGCTGGTGATTTCTGAGGATTTCTCCGGTTATGCCTCGCAAACTGAGCCAGAACTGAAATGTGGAGTCACCAAAGGTTGGTTCTCTAGTAGAGTCGCCAGATAGATAATTACAACCTGAAATGTGTCCAAACCTTGTCTATTATCAAAGCATGGAACTGTGTCAGCTTCCCAGGGAAGCTGAGCTTCAATCTCCTCTCCCCGGCAACAGCGCCAATTAATGTTATCACCCCAAGAAACTCTCCTAGGTTGTAGCTCGGAGATGCTCAAGAACATTACAAATTCAACTTATTGTTGCAAATGGATGAATGGAAGAGATTATGCTTTTTCAAGCCAGATAACCACTTCTACTTTGTTTAACTCCAGACATGCATGAACACCCCCAGACTACAAGGATTTAGACCACCAATTACTCACAATTTAAGGATTGGATGAAGGTGGGGAATACTGATCACACCAGTAGATACACAAGACCATGCGATGGCCGGCTGCAACCAGTAAGGAAGTCTGCAAATCTAATTCCATAATGCACAGACAGGATGACAGCTTTCTAACATTAGGTGAAGAGAAACCTGAATAGCTTATTCACTGATACATACAAGACTTTAACACAGAGATAGGATGACAGCTTCTCTAATGCTAAACATCAAGAGCTCAGAAACACAACATATCAGGCATAGCTTAGAATAGAACAAGGATGAAAAGTGAGCAATCAACAGCAAAAGAAGCTTGTATTAGCTGAAAATGAAGATGAGACGCTGCAAGTATCAAAATAGTTACAGTCTCCAAAAGTTGAACTTTACATCAAAACATTAACCATCAACCCTGATTACATCTTGTTTCTGGGTATATATAGAGTTTCATTACAAAGGCACTCGACTATTCTAAGTATGGAGAGGTCGTAATTGACCACCAACCGCTTTCACTGCTTGATGGAGTCTAAGTGCGATTACTTGTCTCTATGAGTGAATTTGATCTCCTTGGGTGCTCTGTTGTCCTCTCAGGTGGCTGGAGTATCGTATGGGATAAAGTCCCATAACTGTTAAATGCATTTATCTACTCAAGCTCTGTCCTTTCCCTTCTCGGCCATACTATCTGTTGAATGCGGTTGTTGAGGAGGAAATGCACCGGGTACTGGTAGGCGGTTGTCTTCATCCTTCGAGTGTACGGAATGGTCAGGGCAAGTGGACTACATGGTGAATTTATGAGACGGATGGAAGAGCTAGACTGGCCGTTGGATTAAGGGGATAGACGGCGGGGATTACTTGGTTGAGGGTATCGGGAGACATGGAAGCGAAGTGAGTGTGGGCCGTTGGATCTCGGGTGGACAGATCCAATGACTATCAGACCAAAGAGACGTGTGGGAATTAACGGGCGGGGATGGAGGACGGGCGGTAAGCGGTATTGCTCGCACCAGCGTTGGGGGTTGGGCGGTAAATGTACAATGGTGTGCAATACCACTCGGAGTGCAACGCATGGCGGCGGGGAAAGAACAAAACCACTTTTCATCGTGTGTTATCGTCCTAGCGGTTCGAAGGCTCGAGGAGAGCGATTGTCATCCGATCACGGCAAAGATGATCAGACGGCGGGGAAATGGTCACGCAAGTTACTGTGACAGGAGCCGTTAGATCGGGGTGACGGAGATCAACGGCTAGGGCTACGGTGAAGATTTTATGGAGGCGCATGGTCGTATGGGCGCGGGTTTTATAGGGTTTTGTGTGTTTAACGGCCAGGACCCGAAAAGGGGCTTTTATATGATTTTCGACAAAAAACACGGGGAATAGAGACAAAAGAGGGGTGAGAGGTAGAGGAGAAGGTGAGAGCAACCACCATAGGCTTTTCTTCGAGCATGACCAAGGACCAAGTTGGCCTCCAGCTTTAGAAAATCCAGATTATATAGTAGAGCTAATAGGTTCCACACATATCTCCCAGAGTTCCATCAACTTTCTTCTTTCCCAACCAATTCCCAAGACCCTAAAATCATAAAAGACAAGAACAAGAATCCAACAAGAAGAAAATGATGAAAGCCAATAACAATATGACACCACAAACAAAATGGCATGATCATGCACTAGACATAACAAAACTGCAAATCAATCACAAGAAAATGACAAGGTACCAAAAGCACAAGACTCTTAATAGACACCATGACTCAATCCCCATGGGTTCCCATTGCTTCCAAGGGAAAGATCAACCTGAGCCTTCTTCAAGATTCCATGGAAATCTCTTTTTCCATACAATCCCCTACATCATACTGCCATAAACACATAATTTTCATTGCATAAGTGAACATAACATTACACCAATTACCTTACCTTGTTGCACCTAGCATGTTTCCCCACAACTGCTCACACATGTCGACTACATGTTCCAAGGATCAAGGTAACATGTCTACTAATTTGAAATCAACCTTTACCAAGACTAACAATCATGTCATAATCCATAGTCAACTCATAGTCATTAGACATAATGCTACAACTATCACCTACTTACACTCAAGTACATATCAGTTATCTCAACACATATGTGTGAGTAAACCCATCTTAAAACAAAATCATTCCTTTGAGCAATCTTACATACACATAGTCATATTATGCAATTCATCAAACATTCAACCAACTTTCAAAGATACCATGTTAAATAAATCAATTGGATGACATAATCAAACACTCAAATATCAAATATATGACATAGTCAAACTCATACTTTAATGTCATAACCCTAACCTTCTGCATAAGCCAATCCAATTTAGCATGATACATATAACATATAGAACTTAATTCAATAACACTAACCATTAACTAACATATAACAACAAAAAGTTAACATATAACATGCTCGTCAATAACACATAACATAATCATCAAGTTAATTATCATAAAACAACAATAGCAAAGCATACAACCACATGTTATTATCATTCATGACTATCTGACACATGTGCACATGACTACACTAATCAACTAGAATTTATCATACATGTAACCATAATAATAATAGAATGGCAAGCATATCAGTAATCCTAATGCTTGTAACAAACACTAACCAACATACATGCATGCCCACCATTCAAACATGTATGATGATATGCTCTTACCCCGAAGTCCATTGTTGCAAATTCACTTTAATGATTTGCATCTCCTACTCTATCTCAGCCAACACATTAGCATCACAATATACCAATATCATCATGATGACCTAATTGCATACAATGACCTCACGATGCATGTCTGACCTACCATACATGCATAACCATAACCATTGTAATGCATGCATAACAACATATAGGCACTGACATGCATAACAAATACATATACGACCGATATGCATTCATGATTAACGCATCCCAACAACAACATCATCAACTTCCACATGGCGACACAACGGAAACAATGACCACCACCATGCATACACAACAAGCACATATACAACCTACATGCATGCATGACAAACACATTCCACCCATCCATTCCAAGGGCCAAACCATGCTCTGATACCACTTTGTAGTATCATATAACACCCAAAGAGAACAAAAACCAGACATTCCCCAAAGAGAACGAAACTCGCTTTGATACCACTCTGTGGTATCATATATGACCCAAAGAGAGAGAAACCTGCTATGATACCACTCTGTAGTATTAGATATGACCCAAAGAGAGCGCAACCCACTCTAATACCACTTTGTACCCTCCTCCCACATCTACCCAAGTAACCGACCAACCGGGGTAAACATGTGACGAGAAGTTACTATGATATGATTCGACTCCCTATGTTCCAGTTAAGGAAGTGGAACCGACATAACACATCACACATACCTTCCACATTAGCAACATAACTCCCAGGAGCCATCCCAACCACTCAGGTAACCAACCCCTGAGACCAACTGAAGTTTTAGTTCATTAAACCCATAGACGCTCCATTGATATGGACAAGGGTGCGTCTGGGAGGCTCCAAAATCTCCCATAGCAAGGGAAAAGGAGATTCCAAGGACTTTTTTGCCCAGTGTTATGCCTGTGACTCTAAGATTTGTGTCACTTTTTCAGGCCCAGAGCCTAGGTCACTGCCCATAACTCAATGACACCTTCAGAAATGAAATTTCACAAGCATAACAAATATACATTTACAAAAACATAAACACGGACTAGAATATACCCCTACTAGCCATGACAAGCATTTTGTCAAACATGTCACAAACATGAAAGCTACGGGTCTTAACAACATAACTAAGCATAGGGGTCTCATACTTTTCTGAGAATCGCTAAGAAGCATTGATGCCTCAACACATCAGTTACAATTTCATCTATTAGGCCATCGATACATTATTCATTCATTTACAAGTAAAAACATTGTGAGATTCATACATAGCCACCATCATAATACATGTTCATAACCAACATAACAACAACAACAATACCAAGGAAAAAACAACCATATAATCCACATATAAACCAGTGTAATGCTCATGAATTAACAAGGAGAAATAACCTCATATTAGTGATGCAAAGTCCAACCAGGTTTGGGACTTCCACGAACCACCCGACCACAGACATGGTTGATCCAAATCTCTCTTCATCCAGTCACCCCCATGCCATATTCCAAGAATGAATGTGGGATCTCATGGAACAATCCATCAAAACTAAAGCAGGGCTTCCAGAGGCCAAACCACCTCAACCCATCAAATAGTGATTCCACCTCACGGTCAAAAATCAAAAACCATCACCAGATTGGTCTCTACCCAAGCCTTCTAGGGCTCCAAAGTGTTTGTTCCAGTCAAGGCTTCTAGGACTATTAACTCAACTTATAGTTGTCGTCGAGCTTCCAAAGCGTTTTTCCAACCAGGGCTTCCAAGACTAGTAACTAAACCCACGAAGGGTTTCCAAAGTGTTTTTCCAACCAAGGCTTCCAGGACTAGTAACTCAACCCAAGCAGTTACAGGGCTTCTAGAGAATTTATCCAACCAAGGCTTCCAGGAACTAGTAAATCAACCCAAGCTAATGGAAACATGAGAACGAACCAAAAAAAAAAATGAACCCACAACACCATGGCTATCTAGGAAATGGCAAGGCTAGGCAAATCCACTATCAATCCAAACAATCCTCCATGCCAATGACATATCATAACCAAGAAACCACATGCATATGCCATGCATGCCAAAACTAGTGAGTAAAACATACATGCAACTCGACACCTGCAAGTACAACCCACTGTAGTTTTTGATCCTGATGTCCTCTTGCGCTTTCCTGCTCTTCCTTTTCCTTCTTGCTCCCAACATCCAAGTATGCCACACTCTCCAAGAGTGCTCCTAGAAAACTTTAAGTGTCCAAAAGTATGAAAGAGAGAATAGAATGAGAGCTCCAAAATTGAACCAACAAAAATCTCACACTGACAAAGCATGAGTAAAAATATTACTAAATGATCCTCAAAAGCCTTTTTATTAATGAGGCCTCTATTTTCTTCATTTTCCATTGTTTTCCTTCAATTTCCTCCTCACATGCAACCTGTGATCTTTCACCTTCCTTTTCTCCTAATTTCCTTTATTTTCATAAATAAAATGCTAATAAATGCCTCATGCCTTTCCAAAGTCTTTGCCATTTCCTTTGCCAATTTCCTTAGCCATAATAAACCGAAGTGACACCCCACTAGGATGTTTTCTCCCACCATTTAGCTTGGAATATGTGTCCCATGACTGTGGTCTTATATTTTTATATTTACATGGATTTTTTAACCAAGGCTACTATAAGCGCAATCTATCATCGGTTGGTAGGTGGAAATCCCTAACTTGGTTGGCATTTTCATATGTTAATATGAGATATTTTCCTATAGTGACCTATGACCATTTATAGTGATTATGTTGGTGATTTTATGGCTGATTTGCCATGGTTTCTATGTTGGTTATATGTTGTATTCTATTTATGGCTCTTGACATGTTTTGATAAGTATTTGAATGTTTAATGAATACATGAGCTAACCGGTGTTATTGCAGCTAGTAAGAGAGGGCTTGCAGCCTTCTTGGTGTTTCTTAGATGAAATTCATAAGTTTATGATCATATATGCATTCATGACATGTAGCTTACATGTTTACCATATGTTATGCTGAAATTTCTATTATGGATTAGGCAAGTCTAGGTCAAGTTATTGCTTGAGTTTTCATTGATTAACATTGTCTTTACCTTTGATTGAATTCTGGAAAGTTACATGAAATTATGGGTAGTGGTCTGGAGGCTAGCCTAAAAAAGTGGCTCAGATATCAGAACCGTTGGCAATGGACTCAGGAATTTAGGTCATAAATCCATGGAGGCAAGCCTAAGTGTGTGGTTGGGACCTCATAACCACACTGATGTTGTGGTATGCATGCAGTTTGGGAGTTTCCCTAGTGAAACAAGTTCCAACTCAAGGATTGACCACTTGGGGTGGTTTGCAACCTCCCGAGTGGTTTGTGGTCTCTAAGGGATGTCAGTTTGTGGTCAGATCGCAGATCCCACTTCCATAACTAGAACTTGGAGATCGGGTCATATCATGGTGACACTCATCTCATGTTTACCCTTGCGAGCTTGTAAAAACGGGTAAATGTGGGAGGACATGTTTACATCTTGCAAGTTCAACAAATTTTTTCATATTCCAAAATCCATACAATCCCCATGCTTTAGAAGTAATCAAGAATATTCTAGACAAGATCAGGGATCATAAAATGCGATGATTTATTACAAATCCACAACATTTCTAGCTAAACATTAGTTTTGACTTTTTCAAATTGCGAGCTTATCAACATGAGGACACGCCAATTTCTATAGATCACTCATTTTTCCTCAAACTTTAACTTTGTCATGTAAAAAACAGACTTAATTCAATAAGGTGTGTTATATGACAGAGATCCTTGTTCAAGTTTTGACTGCTTTGGAATGTAAGGAATAGACTCTAGCACTGAGCATATGTGTTTTTTTATTTCTGCAAGAATTCATGTATACTTACGAAATCAGTACTGAAATTTTCCACAGCCTCCTTAACAAGAGTTTGATACCAGCAACATGTACTTCCTATAGTCTTATATTGTTCATGGCCTCTTTTTCTAATATATGACATTATCTTGTTTGTAATATAGCTAGAATTGAATCTTGAGTAAAGACCTTGAGTATGGTACACATGATCATCCAGATACTTTTGCATAAACTTATCTACCTCCAATCAGAAAAATATGGTATGTCATTATTCTTGAAAGATGATTCAAGATCTTTTAGAGCCTTGACTGATATCGATCTTGTAACTTCAAGACAACGTCCTACTTCTGAACATATAATACATCAACTTAAATCACATGTTTGTTATGCCATACTTCAAACATGTATATAATTCACATATTCTCTTAACTATCACTATATTGAATGGGGCCATAATTCAAACTGAGATGGTGCCATTACAAGATGACTTTCATGCTACATATGTGAAAGGAACTCCTTCACTATTCATAGCCATTAAAACTATTTTTTTTTAAGGATAACAGTTGTAAGGCAATGGATCAAACCTTTGCCATAAACTTATGATCTTATTTATATTTCAATCATCAAATAATCTTCTTATAGTTTTGTTGGTCCCTTTTACATAGGCTAATGTGATGATGTCATTTCTAGAAAAGTACTTCAACCTTGCCATATATACTAAAGCATCAACCCTTTTCTTATGAATAGTGTCCTCCACAAAATTCTTTACTTGTGGCATAATCTCCTTGCTTGTATTTCAGGTTGATGGAGACACACTTTTAATTCCAACCTCAAAACAACTTTGATAGCAATAATACGTACCTTGCAATGTAATCAAACTTCAATAGATTTCTTGAAGAACACCTTTGCTCCCTTCTAAGATTCTTTGGTCTTTATATCTTCTCTCTAAAGTCTTTTTGGCCTAGACAAAATAACCTTAGCTTATATAGACTAAGAGAGTATTAGTGGGTCTAAATATAAGAAGAAATATCTTTTTTGCAATGGTCATTCACAACTTCTATTTGGACTTCTGAAGCATTTTGGACTTCTCTGAAAAAAAACATAGATCGAGCTTTCTATCTCTTGAGATCCTCTTCAAAACAATTGAGGTTTTGATCTTTGATCTCAAACCATAACACAATGGATACTTTTCATCTTAGAAATTACTCTAATGGACAATGATACATCATTAACAACAAAATTTATCCAATTCCCATTACAGGTGACTTCAATTATCTCCTTCAAAGTCAACTTATATAAACAAGTCCTGGGGTTCAGTCACTTTTTTAGCATAATCTAGATCCTTGGCCCAAGATTACTGTTGAGGCCTTTCACCTTCTAAGGTTTTCAGTCCTCCTAAGTTTTTTTATGTGGCCTTTTAGCCTCCTTTAATTTGAACTAAATATTTTCAGTCTCCATAGATAGAACTTCGATTTTTTTTTTATCTAACCCACGTGGATTTAAACTTTGAATCTCATGCTTTACATATTACTTCATAACAATGCGATTTCAAATTGAGCTACACCCTGTGGGTGACAAAACTTCGAATTTGGATGCAGAGTTATCTAGGGTTTAAATAAAAGGGGTAGATCTTGGCCTTTCCTAAAATAGTCAGTCCTTTTACAACCAAAATTTGACTAGGGATTCTTTAGCTCAAATCATTGACACAGGGGGGAGCTAGGCTTCTTTTTAAGGCTGATCTTTCACCCATGCTTTGATACCATGTTTATTTCTCATTGATATTTTTTGATCTTATATATGTTAACATCTATTTTCAAAGGCGGAACCACCCTGAATGTTGGGGGAGGTGGGTCGAGTAGGGAGTCTCGAGTAGAGATAGAGGGTAGGGATGGAGGGTAAGGATCTCTGCTCTTCCTAAACTAATAATTAATTAATATTATTTCTTAGTTTAATCTATATTTCATTCAAATTCATCATAAAGTAATTACAGAGATGATCTTCAACAGCAAGACATTAAGATCATGAAGAGACAACCAAAAATAAGGACACAAGCATTTACCTTCAGAAAACCCAACAACCTTTTCCATAGAGAAATTCATTAGTTCAATAAGAGACACACCTAGATCATCTAGTAATTAAGAATGCTTGGTCAAACCTGGTCCAATTCCCCCTAGTCAATTCATAATCTTTCCCACTAAGCCTAATTTGATTAGGTCCGCTAGGGAAGAAATTTGGCCTACTCCTGTATCCAAGAAATTTGGTCCTACACCTCTAATATGCCTTAGATAATTTGGTTTATCATATAGATAAAAATTTTGGTCTACCTTAGTTCAATGTACCTCAACATCACTTTAGTATGTTCCAAATATAATTCGACATACCTTCATATAGCTCAGTATTCCTTAGATCAGTTTAGTATGTCCTAGAATAATTCATTCAACACTTTGACTTAGATTTGACTACCTCATATTCATTTTTTCTCTTTCCTTAGACTTGATTTTGTCTCTACCTCAAAATGTCTTGAACAGGAGATCTAAATTGTGCACTTGGAGGGAGGTCGAATGCCTCATATATATAGTAGACTAGTTATCTAAATGGGTGCCTATGCATTGGGGTTGACTTGGCTAGGAGGAGAACCGACTTGGCTTCTTTGGAGCCAAAAAATCAATTTCAAAAATTCAAATTTTCTCTTTTCAAAAGGACATGAAGAACATGCCTTAATTTTATTTTGACATTAAGATGAAGAACATGCTTTACATTTAACATTATAAATATACCAATGGTTAAAATATTAGTTATGAAGACTAACCATAGCTACAAAATTCAACACATTCCTCTATTGGTTGTAATGGCCAAATGATACTCCAATCATGTACACATGTGTACTCTCATGAGGGTTATATGTTGATGAACTAATTCATAGCTTATCACACACATGTTTGTTTGAGTCTTTGCTTTTCATTCCACACTAGTGCTAGTAATCTATTGTGAACTAATTTACAATTAATCTATAGCACTTTATTATTCCTTTACGTTTCAGATGGTTTTAGCTCACTGAATCCTCTCGAGACATACTTCTTCTTATTGTGATGTTGTTACATTCTTGTATTATGTTTTTCCAATTTGTCAATTGTGTACTAATTTTGTCCTCATTCTATGGGTATTTCATACTTGCCCTTACATTAATAACTCTTCACTTGAAATCCAAAAGGAAAAACAACATTGTGGCAACCAGACCTACATACTGGATGGGGATCCTATCCAAAATGATGTGAAGTATAACTAGACTTCACACCAGAGATACCCCCTTATGATTGGCGGTACATTTTTCTTGGTCAATAGATTTTGTGCTAGAAGGAGGGTCGATGAAAAGTTGGCCCTATGGAGCTTATGTCTTAAATTTTTACTTGAAATGGATCCTTCCCGAATCCTTATTCCATGTTTCTTTTTTGAAAGAGAAAATATTGAAATCCCCATCAAAATAATCAATCTCATGTCAAAGAATAAGTTTGATGGTGAGGGTGAAATCTATGCATCTGAACATGTCTTCCAATTTCTTTAAAGTTGCATCTCTAATTGTGTAGTCATGAAAGTGCCATATGCAAACTTTTCACTCTTACTTTTGAAGCTTGCATCAAATCATGGTGTAAAAACTTGCCAACTAAATCTATCCATTCACTTGAATGATTCATTGATGAGTTTCTATCTGCTTTTGAAGAGTATAGTCCTAAAAATTTATTTAAAGAGATTAGTAAGATTAGAATGAAGCCTGATGAATCATTAAAATATTTTTTCAATATCTTTTACAATATTTGTTATATTTTTCCAGAGAGATATATAGGTTGGAATCATTTGATCAGAGAGTTTCCATGATTGGTTTCCCTTTCTGAGGAACAATTTAAATATGAGTTGAATAGTGACAATCAATCATCAAACTATTCTAATGATACACATGTTACAAATCAACTAAACTTTTTTCCTCCTTTCGTTATGCCGAGTTTTGTTTCTTTTTTAGATGTGTGTCAAGGAAATTCTCAATCCTCGGAGGAAGAATTTGTCAAGTAATGAGGAAATTTCAAGTGAAGAGGAGCAAAGTTGTTTTATCTCACACGCTGTTATAAACTACTTAAAAGTGGGCAAGCTAGAATTGAAATCGATAAGCCATCTCTCAATTATCATGTTGATGAATTTTAAGTCGATTCGTGTAATCTTCCATCTCCTCATGATATGCTTTTATCTTTACCTCCTTTTTATGACCAAGACCATATCTTGGATAACATTAAATGTTCAAATAGTTTCATATACCATAGCATGGATGTTGATTTGTTCATTACTTAAGAAGATATGAGTTTTGAATCATATTTAATTGATGTTCCTCCAATAGAGCCTTTTCATCTTATTTTAGCCTTTGCCCACTACTCATTGTAGCATGACCTATTTGATGAGTCTGCAACACCAGCAATTGCTTTAAATCCTTTAGATATTCATTTTGTTAAGTTAGATTGTAATCAGGTACAAGATGGTGATTTCTCACATTTGGAAGAAGAAAAGAATATAAATATTAGCCATCTCTCTTTTGATTTCCAATCCTCAACATGTGGAAAGGAAGAGTCTACAACCCAACCATTCATGAAATCCCTTTGGTTGATTCATCCCCATTCCTAATCGAGGAAGAATATTTCCAATTGAATGATCAATTTGATGATATCCAAGCATCTAATTAAACCCATGGCTTTGACAATTGTCATCTTGTTAACAGTGACCTTGTCGATATGTCTAGTGATGGTTGTACATATGCATATTTTTATCTCACCAAGCCACTAAGATTTGATTCTCTAGCATTTGAAGGCTTAGAGACTTGTCCGAAGAGTGAGGCACTTCATCCTTTGCTAATAGTTATGTTAGGCCCTCACGATCTTGATAAGATCCTTGGACCAGATGATAATAGGGTTTTCTCACAAGATTCTTTGCAGATCTCAATTGCATTGAATGAATGCTCATCTCTAAAAGTTTTTTTGGGTTTTCAAGCTTATCATTTTTTTTATCATGATAGAATTATTGATTGGCTTGGAGAGTATTTTATGTTAAACTCTTCTGCAATTGAGTGGCTTCTTATTTCTCCTTTGCTCAATATGAAGGAAAATGCGAATGAATGCACTTCTTTGAGAGGTTTCCAAAGTCCTAAAGTTTATCATTCTATATATCAAGATAGAATTGTGGCTTGGTTAGAGAAATCCTTTCTAACAAATTATTTTTCCACCAAGAATGACCTTCTCTCTTTTGTGCAAGTTATACAGGTAAATATCTTTACATTTGCACATTATTTTGTATTGGTGTTAATCGTTGATATCTATGTCTTTGCAGGTCAAGAGCAACTCTAGTGGCTACAATGGAAGTTTGAATTCACATGACTTTGATCTCCTTTTCAATTAGATTAGGGTTTAGGTTTAGTTTTAGTTTATTTTCTTATTAGAATAGTTATGAATGGTAGCTGATTTTATTTCTTTTGTTTGTTTTTCACATCTTGTTTTTTTTTGTCAAGTTTTTTGTGATCCTCCAGGCTTGACCTGTGGCTTAAGGAGTCACGACCCAGGGGCATATAAGCCATCAAAGTCACCTGGGGATCGCACTCGACCTGAGCCACACCAGCCCTTAGTTGATTGTATTTTTTAGAATGTGTCCTCCCCCTAGCACAGGGCACAACCACCCCCTGTGATGTTTGATCCTGGGTCGCCTTGCTGACGAGGCGCATCCTCAAATGGTTATGCTAGTGGGACTTGAATTTTCATCCGCATTTTGTTAGTTATGTTGTATTTCTCTTTTATTCTTCAGTTAGTTGCATTGAATTGACATTTTATATTGCATTTAGTTTAGTTTTCTTGCACTGTTCTTTCTATTTCTTTGCATTGACATTTACCTTTCCATTCAAGCCTTGTTCTCTCCATTGTCTTTTTCAAACTTGTGCATAAATAAAACCCTAGAAAAGATTTCCTTACCCATCTTGCCTTAATGTTGAAATCCCATAAGTGGTTATGTGTGGCTATGATGGTTGTTCCATGAGATAATCATTTGCAGGTTGTGGCATTGGGCTATGTCCTCAATATGTTTTCCATGAGTCTAATATTTTAATGAGGAAAATATGAGTAGATACTCATGGGGAACTCTAATAATCAATTCATAGGACATACATCTATAACCTGAATTTTAATTTCAGTTTGGTCCTGAATATTTGATTTTCTTCTTTTACTGCCCACTTTCCAGTTGGATATGGAGACATAGCATGAGGGAAAAATCAAGTCAGGAAATCGTCTAGTCTCTATAAAACAAGAAACAACGTCTCTTTCCCTTAAAATAAGTTGGGATCCATCATCCACCCTTGATCTATCTAAAAAAAATGAAATGGATCTTGTGGGGGAGGCCCCCAAGATATGAAAAATTGCAATGCCAGAAAGAAAATGAGAGAACACACAATAACAAAACCACAAAGAAATTTTTTATTAAAACGGATAATAACTGTAAGAGCTACGTTGTGGCAGACAAACTGTCATTTTACAAAATGTGACTTGTTACTTATAGCCTTTTTCGATTACAATACCACAGGTAAATTCCATGGGTGAATGTCACAATACCATGGGAAAATACTATGGGTTAATGAATATTATAGGTGGATGACGCTTACAATACCATGGGTGGATGCCACTTACAATACCATGGGTAAATTCCATGGGTGGATAAATAACATGGGTGAATGAATACCATGGGTTGATGCCACTTTCTATTCGGATCATTCCTCCCTCCTTAAGAAGCAATGGTCCCCATTGTATGAAGTTTCCTCCTGCAAAGCCTTTGTTGAATATGAAGAGCCACTAAAGAGAAGAGTTGTATGTGGTTAACTCGTAACCATGATGAACGAAGATCTGAGGATAGAGATACCCTGTAATGCTTGTGACCAACTCTGATACTCACAGTGTGTAACCTAGAAAATGGACTTCGATGAAGTGTGGGTTTGTGGATGACCCATAACCATGATGAATGAAGATCCGAGGATAGAGATACCATGTAATGATTGTGACCAACTGTGATACTAAGAGTGTACGACCTAGCAAATGGACTTCAATGAAGTGTGGGTTTGCAGATGACCCATAACCATAACAAACGAAGATCTGATGATAGAGATAACCTATAATGTTTGTGAACAACTATTATACTAACAGTGTGTGGCCTAGCAAATGGACTTCGATAACAAGGATTTTGTGCAGTTGACCCATAACCATGATGTTGATTGTTGATGAAGTAGCAGGTGCCTACATAGCCTAGGGTAGGAGGGCACGTCTCCAAATAACCCAAGCCGGATGCTACTATGCTGAAACTGATGAATGTGAAGCAGGTGCCTCCTAAAGCGGAGTGGGAGGGCACGTCTCCAAAGGGAACCCGCTCCGAATGCTGCTCCAGAGTTAAAATGGACATAATTCGATCAATATATAACTCAGAATCTTTATTATAACCTGTTTTTGGAAACAAAATGACCATTATGCATCTTCCTATGTGTTGGAAATCCTTATCTTGACACTCTGGAATCTCAGATTCATGCTACAACTGTTTTGTCATCACAAAAGTTCTGAAAAAATAACTGATTTTAAATCAACGATATCTTCCACATTTGAACTCCAATTCAACCCATTTTTTTTAAATTGGATGATTTTTCAAGAGGAGCTCCAATCTGCAATCATTTTTTTGAAATCTACATAGAAACTAAAACAAATGATAGAGTTGTCGTCTACCAGTGGTCGTAAAATAACTTCTGCAACGTAGCTGATTTTAAATCAGTGATATCTCCCTTTTAGATAGAGGAGGAATGACCTGTTATAGAGTTTTTTGAACCCAATGTTTCGCACTACCAAGTGAGTCCATTATCTGGACTTCGATTCGGCCAATTTTCTTTTAATTTGGATATTTTTTGCAAGGAATCCAGATCTGTTATTTTTTTTTGTAAATTTTGCACCAAAAGTTTCAAATTTGATCTGCAAACTCATCGCCCAAAAACATTCCTGCAAAAAAAAAAATTCATTCTGTGGATGACATAGCACATGCCTGAAGTTTGTTGAATATTGCTGCAAAATTTGAAACTGAAATATGCATTAAACCCTCATTCCCATGGAATCATAATCTGCTCTGATACCACTGATCCGGATTTTGGGGGGAGACCCCCAAGATCTAAAAAAAATGAAATGGATCTTGGGGGAGAGGCCCCAAGATATAAAAAATTGCAATGCCAGAAAGAAAATAAGAGAACACACAATAACAAAACCACAAAGAAACTTTTTATTAAAACGAATAATAATTGTAAGAGCTACACTGTGGTGGACAAACTGTCATTTTACAAAATGCGACTTGTTACTTATAACCTTTTTCGGTTACAATACCACAAGTAAATTCCATGGATGAATGAATACTATGAGTGGATGTCACAATACCATGGGAAAATACCATGGGTGAATGAATACTATGAATGGATGCCACTTATAATACCATGGGTAAATTCCATGAGTGGATGAATAACATCGGTGGATGAATACCATGGGTTGATGCCACTTTCTATTCTGATCAACCCTAGTGCAAAAAACACCCTAATACATAATGCCAAGTGCATGATAAAAGAAAAAAATCAATTAAAAATGGTAAAGGCATGAGAAAGACTTATTTTGCAAAGAGGTGATGCAAGCAACTCCGATGGGGCTATGGATGTTTGTTGGTAGCAAAGCAATGCTTGTGATTTCTTGAGTGACTCCGGTGAGGCTATGGATACTCGATAATAGCGAAGCAACAATCTTAAATTCTAAACACAATAAAGCCTCTTTCATGTTATCCATGCCATCATCAAAAACCAATGTTCCACCGAGTTTCTGGGATGGGGAAACGTGGGAGCAAGGATACGCACAAGGGGGGCGTATATAAACAACCCCAAAATTTAGATAATTTTGAGGGAAATGGGGGACGTCAAAGTCATAAAAATTATAAAATTAAAAATTATTAAAAATTTAATATATAAAAATAAAATCCCATAAATATGTCAATAACTAAATAAAAAATCTTAATAATTATGAAATGTACATCTAAAGACTAAATATGATCATCACTACATATTAGACTATTATTATTTATGAATTATCAACGATTATTTGACATTTTTGCATTGAAAATCTAAAAGTAAATTATTAAATTGAATCCATCATTTGACATTATGCGATATTCCATCTAAATTCATCCTTTGGCATGACGCAAGATACATCTAAATTAAATTAATAAATTTATCATTTGGCAATGGAAATTATGCAACGCACATCAAATTTTCAAAAGCAATGAAAAATAAATTCATCATATGACAATGACAATGACATTATGTTGAAGTTTAAAATAATCATAGAATACTAAACTAAAAGTAAACATAGAAAGCACTGAGGAATGAAATACTAGTAAATTTCTCAAAAAATATTAAATAGTACTAAATAATATTAATAAGTATTAAGTTGTAATATACTTTTTTTATTATTGTTTTTAATTTTTTTTTAAGTTTTAAATTTTAATATAATAATTTTTTTTAAATTAATTTTAATATAATATAATTTTTAGACTACCGCATTGTGATTTGCCTCATCATTCATGATTCACCTTCTTTGTCATGATTAAAGGGAGCATAAACATTGCTTTCTATATTGTGCAAAGAACATCCATTTCTGGAATGGTGACTTAGCGCTACTTTGCATTACTTTGTTTTGGCGATCAAGAAGAGCTATAGTGTGTTGAAATATTAATTTCAAATTGCCGCGCGTATTTAATTCAAGAAAACCACCAACCTCCATCGCACCGCTTTTGCTGAGCAAGTGGTATTCTCCGGAGGGAACGCGATAAAACCCTGAGCTGACGTGTGTCCTCGGTACTTTTCCAAAACCACCTTTTCATCGGGAGGTAACGTTCGTTTGGTTTGGGCGAGCGATAACCGTTTGATTAAAGTGAAGACTGTCCACCGTCCGATTAAGTCAAAGTTGATATACAGGCCTGCAACAAGGATTTACGTGAAGTTTTGGGTTTGACCGCCGTTTGTTTCAGTGAAGAAATTAATGGTATTTACTCCTATTCGTAGATTGTAGGTAAATGTTTTTAATTTTATTATTTGTTTAAGTCACGGAAGTATGGGCATAGCTAATAGTATTTTAATTATATTGTTTTTAATTATTCACGGGAGTATGATAGGTAAAATGAGTGAAAGTATATGTGTAAGTTTTTTTTGTTAAGAAAATACAAGGGAAGCAGAGCGCATAGAAAAATATACACACAGCAGTGTTGTTCGTTGGAAAAACGAAGGGGAATATGCAATACGCAGCAGCGTAAATATATCAGGTTCTTTTTTTTGTTGAAAGGAATTTTTTTTGGTTGAAAATGAAATGTAATGCACTCCAGCATATGTATTGAAGAAATTTTTTTTACAGCAGTGAATGTAATTTTCTGTAGTTGAAGATTGTTCTTACAGTAGTAAATGTAAAAGAAATTTTTACACACAGTAGTGTAAAATTTCTAAAAGAGACAGAGTAATTTTTTTTAAGTTCATGGTGAATCCCTCTGTTAAGAGGATAAAGTTTGTATCAGGCAGTTCATTAATGAATATAAAGTTTTTATGTGTGTGAAAAACTCTGAGCTTCTCCAGCAATCTATTTTAAGCTTCCCTGTGTTAAAGATCCTGTGGCAAAACAGAGTATTACTCTCTGTTCAGTGATTTTGTTTTGGAATTTATCAGAAAATTCCCAACAGTGGTATCAAAGCTTGTCTAGGCTCTTTGAAGGTGTCAAAGAAGCTGAAGGAAGGACTTCTTGCTGCAGCAACTTCTCAGTCAAGAAAGGATCCATTCAGTGATTTTTAAATACACATTCAAATATTTGAAGCATAGCTGAGAGTGCAAGGAATGGCTGGCTCCAACACCAGCACTAGCATGGGTACTTTTAATACTCAGCTCCCACAGTTTAATGGGAAAAACTATGACTATTGGGCAATAACCATGAGAGCCCTGTTTGCTTCACAAGATATATGGGAACTTGTTGAATATGGGTTTGAAGAACTAGGAGATGAAGATGAGTTTAATAGGTTAACTCAGGCAGGGAAAGATCTATTGAAGAGCAATAAGAAGAAGGATTCCAAAGCCCTCGTATTTTTGTATCAAGCAGTGCATGAGAGTGTGTTTCTAAGGATAGCAGCAGCAAATTCATCCAAAGAAGCATGGCAAACTCTCAAGACAGCCTATCAAGGCATGGAGAAAGTGAAGATAGCAAAACTACAGTTGCTGAGGAGAGATTTTGAGAATCTATGCATGAAGGAGTCAGATAATATTGACTCATTCTTCACACAGGTGATTGGTTTGGTCACACAGATAAGGACTCATGGAGAAATTCTTGAAGAAAGGAGGATTGTGGAGAAACTATTGAGGGTCCTACCCTCAAAGTTCGATGTGATTGTCACCACCATAGAAGAGACAAAGGATCTCACAAACTTTTCAGTTGATGAACTTCATGCATCACTAATAACACATGAGCAGAGGTTGAGTAGAAATGAAAACTCATCTCTAGAACAAGCCTTTAAGACCCAGATGTCTTTTGGAAGAGGAAGAGGTCAAGGCAGAGGAAGCAAGAGAGGAAGAGGCAGAAGCCAAAACAGAGGTGGAAGGAACAGTCCAGCAAATTCTCAAGGAAGAGGCAGCAATCCAAATCAGAACCAAGGCCAAGGTAGCAGTCAACAAAGTGGACAACATCATGCTCAAGGACAAAGGTATGAAAAATCAAATGTTCAATGTTATTATTGTAAAAAATATGGGAATTATGCAAATGAATGTAGGAAGAAGCAGCATGATATGAGTAATAAATCTAGTGCAAATATCACTACAGAAAATATCAGCCAAGATAATGTGTTGTTAGCTTGTAATATGGCTGAAAAAAACAGTGATGATATATGGTTTCTAGACTCCAGTTGCAGCAACCATATGACAGGAAACATAGCCCTGTTTTCTGCTCTAGATCAGAGTGTGAAGTCACAAGTCACACTTGGGACTGATAGTAAAATTTCTGTTATGGGAAAAGGAGAAGTAAAAATATTTACAAAGAAAGGTGAAAAGAAAACCATAGTAGATGTCTATTATGTTCCTGGAATGAGATGTAACCTCTTGAGTATTGGACAGCTTGTTCAAAAGGGTTACAATGTTTTCTTTGAGAATGATGTATGCACCATCATGGATAGAGCACCCAGCAAAAGATGTATTGTTGAAGTGAATATGACAAGGAACAGGATGTTCCCTCTCAGAATAAAGGCAGATTTAAAAAATAAAGAAGTAATAGCAGCAGTGACACAAGAGGCTTTCCAAAGTGTACCAAAGGATGAAAATTGGTTGTGGCACTTGAGATTTGGACATCTCAACTTTGGAGGTCTTAACTTGTTGAGTAGAAAAGGAATGGTAAGAGGATTACCATTGATAGAGAAACCGGACAGCCTTTGTGAAGGTTGTATCTTGGGAAAACAACACAGAGAAAGTTTTCCATCAGGGAAAAGCATAAGGGCAAAGGCACCCTTAGAGATTGTCCACTCAGACTTATGTGGACCGATGCAAACTCCATCACTAGCAGGCAGCCAATATTTTCTAACATTCATTGATGATTTCACCAGAAAGACTTGGGTTTATTTCCTGAAGAACAAAAGTGAAGTGTTTGAAAAATTTCGAAATTTCAAGGCACTTGTGGAAAACCAAAGCAGGCTGCATATCAAAGTTTTAAGGACTGATAGAGGAGGTGAGTATATCTCCAAAGAATTTCTACGGTTTTGTAGAGAAAATGGAATCCATAAGCAGTTTACAGCTAGGTACACCCCGCAGCAAAATGGAGTTGCTGAAAGGAAGAACAGGACAATCATGGACATGGCGAGGAGTATGTTAAAGGCAAAGCATTTGCCAAATGATTATTGGGCTGAAGCTGTACACTGTGCAGTATATATTTTGAATAGATGCCCAACAAAAGTAGTCATAAACAGAGTGTCGGAAGAAGCATGGAGTGGGAGAAAGCAAGGAGTCACCCACATGAAAGTTTTTGGTTGTGTGGCTTATGCACACATTCTAGATCAGCTAAGGAAGAAGTTGGACAGCAAAGGGGAGAAATGTATTTTCATTGGATACAGTGAGGAATTCAAAGCTTACAAGTTGTATATCCCATCTACCAAGAAGTTTTTTGTGAGCAGAGATGTTCAATTCATTGAGGAGGAAGCTTGGGATGGAAGCATAGAGAAAACAGTGAATGTTAAAAATTGTTTGTCTCATGATGAAGATGATGAGGAGATGGCTAAAATACATCCCCAAACAGCAGCGCCAACACAAGGACAGCAAGAGACACCCTTGAGGAGAAATGAAAGTGCTTCTCCAAGCACACCACAAGGAGGAAATTCAAGTGCTTCTTCAAGCACTTGTACACCAAATGAAAGAGGTAAGAAATTCAGAAATTTAAGTGACATTTATGATGAAGGTATGAATTCTTTGTTTGCTTTATATTGTCATGTTGATGACCCTATTCATTTCGAAGATGCAATTAAGGATAGGAAATGGATAGAAGCTATGGATGAGGAGATCAATGCCATAGAAAGAAACAAGACATGGGATTTGGTTGAATTACCAAAAAGAAAAGAAGTCATTGGAGTCAAATGGGTCTACAAGACCAAGAGTAATTCTGAAGGCAAAATAGAAAGACACAAGGCAAGGCTGGTTGTCAAAGAATATAAGCAGCAGTATGGGAGAGACTATGAAGAAACTTTTGCACCAGTTGCTAAAATGGAAACCGTGAGAGCATTGCTGTCCATAGCAGCACAAAATAAGTGGAAAGTTTACCAAATGGACGTGAAGTCAACATTCCTAAATGGAGTGTTAAAGGAGGAGGTTTACATTGAACAACCTCTAGGCTATGAAAAGAAAGGCCAAGAGCACAAGTGTGCAAATTGAAGAAAGCTCTTTATGGGCTGAAGCAAGTGCCAAGAGCATGGTACAGTAGGATAGATTCCTATCTACTGGAAAATGGATTTGAGAAGTGTGAGGGAGAACCCACCCTCTACATCAAAGAAAATGATGGTAAAATGCTAATTGTTGTGTTATATGTTGATGATGTTATTTTCACAAGTATCGATGATCATCTCATTGAAAGTTTCAAAACAGTCATGAAAGAAGAATTTGAAATGAGTGACATGGGTTTGCTGAGATACTTCTTAGAAATAGAAGTAGATCAAAATGAAAATGGGATTTTTATCTCACAAGAAAAATATGTTAATGAAGTATTGGAAAGATTTAACATGTAGGACCGCAAACCAGCAATCACTCCCACAGTGATGGGATTAAAACTCATTAAAGAGGACAGCAGCAAGGATTTTGATCCTAGTTTGTACAAGAGCATAGTTGGCAGCCTTATGTATTTGACTGCAACTAGGCCAGATATAATGTTTGCTGTTAGTTTAATTTCCAGATTCATGGAGAGGCCAAAAGAAGCACATTGGCAGGCAGCAAAAAGAATTCTGAGGTATGTTAAAGGTACTAAAAGGTTTGGCATTTTATATACTGTCTCATAATGTTCATATTTAATTGGATACATTGATAGTGATTGGGCTGGAAGTGTAGATGATCAGAAAAGCACATCCGGTTATGTTTTTCACATGGGTTCAGGAGCCATTTCATGGGCTTCTAAGAAACAGCCTATTGTAGCATTGTCTACAGCAGAGGCAGAATATGTGGCAGCTACAGCAGCAGCATGTCAAGCAATTTGGATGAGAAGAATGTTAAGGAGCTTAGGCCAAGAGAAAGCAAAAGGAACAGTGATTTTTTGTGACAATAGCTCAGCTATTGCATTATCCAAGAATTCGGTGTTTCATAAGAGAACGAAACACATTGACACAAGGTTTCATTACATCAGGGAACTGGTAAGCAATGGAGAAATTGTTTTAAAACATTGCAGGACTTAGGAACAGGTTGCAGACATTCTGACAAAGCCATTGGACCAGAAAAGCTTTGAATTTTTAAGGAAATGTTTGGGTATGACTGATAACCCAACAGTTGAAATTAAAGGGGAGTGTTGAAATATTAATTTCAAACTGCCACGCGTATTTAATTCAAGAAAACCGCCAACCTCCATCGCACCGCTTTTGCTGAGCAAGTGGTATTCTCCGGAGGGGACGCGATAAAACCCTGAGCTGACGCGTGTCCTCAGTACTTTTCCAAAACCACCTTTTCATCGGGAGGTAACGTTCGTTTGGTTTGGGCGAGCGATAACCGTTTGATTAAAGTGAAGGTTGTCCACTGTCTGATTAAGTCAAAGTTGATATACAGGCCTGCAACAAGGATTTACGTGAAGTTTTGGGTTTGACCGCCTTTTGTTTCAGTGAAGAAATTAATGGTATTTACTCCTGTTCGTAGATTGTAGGTAAATGTTTTTAATTTTATTATTTGTTTAAGTCACGGAAGTATGGGCATAGCTAATAGTATTTTAATTATATTGTTTTTAATTATTCACGGGAGTATGATAGGTAAAAGCGTGAAAGTATATGTGTAAGTTTTTTTTGTTAAGAAAATACAAGGGAAGCAGAGCGCATAGAAAAATATACACACAGCAGTGTTGTTCGTTGGAAAAACGAAGGGGAATATGCAATACGCAGTAGCGTAAATATATCATGTTTTTTTTTTTTGTTGAAAGGAAATTTTTTTGGTTGAAAATGAAATGTAATGCGCTCCAGCATATGTATTGAAGAAAAAAAAAATTACAGCAATGAATGTAATTTTCTGTAGTTGAAGATTGTTCTTACAGCAGTAAATGTAAAAGAAATTTTTACACACAGTAGTGTAAAATTTCTAAAAGAGACAGAGATTTTTTTTTAAGTTCTTGGTGAATCCCTCTGTTAAGAGCATAAAGTTTGTATCAGGCAGTTCATTAATGAATATAAAGTTTTTATGTGTGTGAAAAACTCTGAGCTTCTCCAGCAATCTATTTTAAACTTCCCTGTGTTAAAGATCCTGTGGCAAAACAGAGTATTACTCTCTGTTCAGTGATTTTGTTTTGGAATTTACCAGAAAATTCCCAACACTATGGAATAGGCGTCAGTAAAATCCAAGAATGACTTAATTCCAGTTGTATCTTTTGGTGTTCTTGGCTATGTCGGCACTGGATAAATGGGCTTGAGCTAGACTGATTTGGAAAAATGTAAGGATTTGTAGATCTTCCTGCCACAGTGGAGAATGCAAGCATAAAAACACTGACTAGTCATCCATCAAGGCCATTATTTCTTGTGGTTCGAGTAACACACATGTTTATATTTGGGAGTTGAAAAAAGGACAGCAATTGTAACTTACAGTGTTCTATCAATTGCGAATATTCCTTATGCACTTGCATCGACGTCGGAAATGCAATTTGAGCATTTTGGATGTAATAGGAAGGAGAAGCAATATTCAACCACATAAGCTTCTATTGGTTTTCATCAGCATACATTGGATGTTTCCTTTTTTGGTGCAAGTGGATTCATACTTACTGCTACAAATTTCAATTCAAGTGGTGTTGATTTGGTTGTATGGGATACTCTTGCTTCGCCAATCACTCATCGTGCTCCTATTATATGTTATAAAGGAGGTGCTTACTTTCTTACTGTATTTGATTATGACAGATAAAGAAGATCTATATCTCCCTTAATTGTCACAAGGAGAAAAAAGGAGTGATATTGGAGTGAATAATGCTCGTTTCATTGCTACTGGTAAAAATAAACATCAAAGGCAATTGAAAGAAAGAAATGAGGTTCCATCTTCACGTCTAAAGACACCTATAGAAAAGAGGCATATGGCTCCTCTAGACAACTTGGTGAACAAAGCACTAATGAAATGGTTTAGTACATAATGAAGGCATACCAAGGAAATATTCCAAGAACATTAGTCATTCCTAGAACGAGTTTTACTTTAACAAGCAGAAAATTTGAAGATGTCATAATGACTAATACTCGGGGATATGAAGTTGAACGTGGTATCACCATCAAGTCAACTAGATTTTCATTATACTAGGGAGAAAAAATGAACATGAATATTGCACACACCAGATTGATTCTTTAGGGCGCGTTGACATCTCTTAAGAAGTTACAGCAACCCTGTGAATCATAGATGGTGCATTGGTTGTGATGGGGTATATTGAGAAAGTTTGTATCCGGATTGATATTGTTTTCATCAAACTCTTGAAGTTACAGCAGCCTTGTGAATCATAGATGTTGCATTGGTTGTGATAGGGTATATTGAAAAAGTTTGTATCCAAACTGATATTGTTTTCATCGAACCCTTGTAGAGAGGATGAGGCCTATTCTCATTATGAACGAGATGGACAAATGTTGTATTGAGTTGCAAGTCAATGGATAGGAATCCTACCAAACTTTCCCACATGTCATTGCAAACGTAGATGTAATTATAGCTCCTTATGAAGATCCTTTGCAGGGGTGGAAAATTACCTTCACAAATTTTTAGAATGGATGAAGAAAAGATGTTGGAGAGGCTTTGAGGTAAAAAAAAAAGAGAGAGAAAAAGGAGTTGATGGTATAGTATACAAAGCAATAGTGCCTTCTGTGGATATTATTGTTGTTAAAAGGCGCCTTCTCATCATGTAGGATCCACTATGATTTGTGGCTTCAATACAAAGATATTGGCTCTTAAAGATATCAAGAATTGCAATATTGTAAAGTTCCATGGTTTTTGTGTCATCATGAATCAAATTTTCTTCTATATGAATATATGTCAAATGAAAGCTTAGGTGAACTGCTTCATGGAAACTCTTATATGTTGAATTGGAAGACACGCTATAAAATTTCTCTTGGGTCAGCTAAAGGTCTATCCTTATTATATACACAGTATCATCCACCGTGACGTAAAATCCAATAACATTCTTGTTGATGAGATGTTCGAAGCTCACGTAGGAGACTTTGGACTAGCCAAGATTATTCACAAACCACAATCAGAATCTAAGTTTGCTATTGCAGGCTCTTGTGGCTATATTGCTCCGGGGTTGAAGTTGTCAGGACAGTTGTACGAGTTATATAATATTACAAGTTGTGATATCAAAATCCATTATGTTCCTTTTTCATATTGTAAATATTATGTTTTCATGAGAAGACAAAAATGCTAAAACTCAATAAAATATCAAAAGGTCTTAGTATTTGAATAGGTCATGGGGATTTGAAGAGTCAGGGGAAGGTGAAAAGTCACCTTGCATTTGTATAAATATATCCCCATGCCTCCAAAGCAAGGGTGGGATGGGGGCTTTTAACACTTGATTCTAATTAGTATAGACATAGTTGTCAGTACTCAGAGTTTTGAGCATTAGGATTTTAGGTACTCAGAGTTCTTGTTTTTTGGAAATTGTAGGTTGAGTTGTGTTGAGGTTAGGATTCTATCTTGGAGATGATATGAGTAGTCTTCATTTTATTATTGGATTTTGATGGTTTGTGGCGCATGTACTTGAATTTGTCACATTATTAATGAGAAGCTCTTTATTTTTGACACAGATTCCTGTGCATTTGTCTTTTGGTTGTAATGGCTAATTGATACTCCAATCAAGTATGCATGTGTACTTTCATGTGGATTATACATTGATGAACTAATTTGTAGCTTATCACTCATGTGTTTGATTGAATCTTTGCTTTTCATTCCACGCTAAAGCTAGTAATCTATTGTGAACTAATTTGCAATTAATCTCTAGCACTTTCTTATTCTTGTCTGTTTTGGATGGTTTTAGTTCATTGACTCCTCTCAAGGCATACTTCTTCTTATTGTGTTGTTGTTACATTTTTGTATTTTGTATTGCAAGTTTGTCAATTGTGGGTTGATTTTGTTAAAAATATGAGAAAGATGAGAAAGTTACTGTGCACACAACAAATCATTGACTTCCACAGATCTTGATCCTAAGAAAGTGGATCTATGATTGCGACATGACACAACAACAACTCATACACATTGGAAACAATCGCATCTAGAATAATACCTCGAAATACTCACTACAACCTATAATACACATGACGCACATGACATGGAAGCATTAGTTCCAACACCCTCTCTTAATGCTTACATGGAAGCATTAGTTCCAACACCCTCCCTTAATGCTTACATGTAGAAAATATAAAAACAACACATTACAACAATAAATAAATCTTTGTCAGATTTGTCTGATATCGTCATCACTAGCACTCATATCCACTCTAAAATCTCAGGGTTTCTGCTCTTTTCTTCACCACACTTTCGAGCTTCCCACTTGATCCAATTAAGACATAACCGCTTGAGAGCATGGTTGACGTGCTTTGCAAAATTGACGCTTCTCAACCTCCCGGAGCGCAATGGGTCAGTCTCAGTATGAAGCATCCTATGGAATTGCCACCCTCTGTTGAATCCGCGACCCTCCGTAGCCTTCATCAGTGACCTAGGATAGCATTCTAGATACAGAATGTCTTCAGCGAACAATTCTACAACTTGACCTTATAAAATAACATGTACTAACAATCACGGAGACGGATCACACCAACTTAACCTTATTAAAAACTCCTTGTGACTAATGCTCGTGAAACACAAGATAGAGCACATTAGTCTTTTGAATAATTGACCTCTTTTTTATGGTTCTTTATCCTTTTATTTTGGCATACCAAATAATTTTATAAATAAAATAATAACAACTATGCACACCACTAAATATCAAACTCACACAAATATATTAGTGCCGAATAAAATATAAAAGCAAATCAACATCTAAACACCATGATCATCACCTCCACATATCTCCGTAGAAAAACAGGCCCATTATCATTGGCCTAGTGTAGCAACTGACGCACTGGAATTGATATATAAATGGCCACTCGGATAATTCCGAGTCAAATAAATCTCAGGTAGCCATTATTTTTTTCCATGAGCCCGTTCAATGACAGATCTGCTACATGGCACCGAAATCATCGATTCTTCCAACTTGATCAGATCTTCAAACAATTCTTTTTCCAGTTTGTCATCGCTCATTCCAAACTCGGCCCTCAAGAAGTGTTTCCTGTGCAGCAGAAGTGTCATAGATAAATGCTTTATGGATCGACTCTGTTACTTCCTTTTTCCGTCGGCCCTCTTGTCCTTTGGGGAAATTAATCGGCATGACATAGCTGACTGCTGGAACCACAGGCCTGTAATGGAGTATTATAGACAAAAGCATCGAAAGTTAGAGACATGGCTACCGTCGAATAGTATGGTCTCTTGTATCCCCAGTAGAACTTAACCTCCATCAATATACTCCCATGCTTTCCAATCAAGACAAAACTCTGGCTCAAATGAAGTCCAATATCTCTGATGGCGTCCATTCCAGCATCTAGACCAAATGTTAAAATGAACTGAAATTAATCATTGAAAAAACAGCACAGACCGGAACTCAATAACAACGAATCTGGCTCAAATTTACCCAAAAAAGGTCCACCGAAATCCTTGAAACGCAACAAATAGGAGGACGGGGCAAGGTTCGTCTGATTCACCGGCTTCCCGATACAACTGATGGCAAACGAGCATACTCTTCTCAACAAATCTGGCCCGGATTCGCTGAAATGGTTGATCTTTAACCGATTTCACATCCCACGTTCGGCAGCATTACAGATTTCGAGAAAGAGTTGGAGTGCAGCAACCTTGATTCTATCATATCCGAATGTGTAGTTAACCACGACTGTCACCGTCCATCACAACATGTTGAAATTGCGCACTGAGATTCCAGCGAATCACTGCGAGCGAAATCTCCTGCTTCGACGAATGGCGCAGAAATATCCTGAGCAGTGGTCACTTCCACGACTGTCACACCGTCCTTCAGCTCAACGAACGCTCGACAGGACTGCTCAATACTCTACGTGCAAGGTCCTGATCTTGCAAAATATCTGCGAATTCACAGATCTTCTATAGAGACACGTCCTGGGCAAATCTATAACAAGCAACCGAAAGTTCTGATTTTCATATATAGCGGACGATTAATTGCAACGCAATTTATAAAAATAAATAAAATAAAACAAAACTATACATCTACACAGGGAACACAAAACACAACTATTTTTTTCGACCGCATCATAAATTGGCACTCTAAGTTTTTTCTACCGCATCATAAATTGGCACTCTATGTACAGAAGTCATAAATTGGCACACTCTATGTAAAGAAGTAAGGGTGATCAAGTTTCCCCATTTTTCTGGTTTTCCTGAGGGAATTAAGCCAGTGCTGGATCTGATACCATGATAAAAGTATGAGAGATGAGAACTGATCACACAACAAATCACATTATATATTTTTTGATCATCACGGTTATATAAAATGTAAACCACTAATTTTCACATATCTAGATCTTAAAAAAGTGGATTTACCATTAGGAGATGACACAACAACAACTCATACACAGAAAACAAAGACATCTAAAATAATATCTTGAAATACTCACTACAACCTATAATACACTGACGCACATGACATAGAAACATTACTTCCAACAATTTATCACTATTGGTTAGAAACATTTAAAATCGAGTTCCCTCTAACTAAAACTTGTTGCATATTCTTAATGTTACACTCGAATTTTATGAGAGTTCAAATCTCAAGTGACGCGAGATAATTCTCTTGCTTATTCTCAATACTACAATACAGATCTTAGGAAACTTGAAATCATGCATTACTCTATAGACCTTCAAAAACTTGAATTTCTATTGCGAATTTTGATTGTGAACAATGTTCTTAATAAGAGAGGTGAGGAAGGATCAACCTGAATCCCTGAGGATTTGGTTGCATCAAAATACTCACTCTCAGTCGCGAATGGTACCCAACATATGAGGACATTATATATGTGAAAAACCTGCATATTAAGATATTATAAAGTATAAAAAAATAATAATATGATTCGAAGGTATAAAAAAAATTATAATAGTAAGTTCTTGTATATCACCTGGATATGGCGCAGATAGAGTTGAGGACAAGCTTTTAATAATATCTTGCATCAAAACCACATTTGGTTGCAGTTGGACGCTACAACACAACGGGATGCCACTGGAGACTACAACAAAATAATGGTCACACTTGGACACTGCAATAATGTGCCCATTTTTATTTTCCTCTATAGTATAGCTAGGATAGATTTTCATGGTATGTGATGGCCACGTCACATGAGTAGGATTATGTCATCGGGAGTCTCGGAGAGGTTTTGAAGAGTTTTTATGGGATCTGATGGCATTTTCTTGGCATATTCATCATCATGAGTAGTTCCGCACAACTTCTTTATGGTTTTGTAGTTTTTTTATAATTCCCTAAAATAGGGTTATTATTTGGCATAACTTAAATAATTACGCTTAAGACGACATTCCGAGAGGAATTTTTGATGGAACACCTTATTGTAATAGCTTGTTGGAACTAGAATGAAAAGATCTACAAGATGGGATGTTAAGAAGTGATTTCCCTTGGCTGGAGAGAGTATGATGAGTGATTTACCATTTTCCCAGCTTAAAAATGACTTTAATTAGTCATTTAGTTAAAAAGGGAAAATATTAATTAAGGGGGAAAGGCCAAACGTGACTTAAATAAATTAAAAATTCACTCAAGACAAAGTCAAGAAGGAGCTTCTAGAATAATAATAAAATAAAATCCTTCTAGAATATTGGTGATCTATATATTGGGCCTTTAAAAGGAGGGGGAAGAGATCATTTGAAACATCTTGGAGTTGAGCTCCTTTCTTGTGAAGGGGTTTAGAGAACTGATAGTTCTCAGCTTCAACAGTGGCCCTAGGATGGAAACCCTCAGAGGATTCACTGACGGTGGGCGAGTACTTGTCTCTTCTCTTGGTGAATTCATCCAGAATTCACGTGAGAGATTAGCAGTTGCATTTCAGTTGAGTTTTGGAGGGTCAGTGCAACATTGGAGCATAATATTGAGGCCAACTTTTCCATCTCATCTATGTTAGTTGTATCAACATGTAAACTATAATTTATCTATTATAATAAAAGTTGAGATTATTTATGAACTACAATACTTTATTTGTTATATTTACATTGGTAATGCTCTGTTAAATAAATGGAAATTTTATGAGGAGAATTAACCCATTTTGAGATTTAACCAAATATTTTGTTTCAGATGATGATGATGATGATGGTGGTGGTTAATGTCCACTGAGACCACACTTTGGTCTATCGGACCTAAAGAAACAAATTATTTAGTTTGATTTAAGATTTTATTCCTATGCTCAAAAAGCTTGGAGAGAAGCCTCCTGAGCTCACTATAATTTTGACAACGTAAAAGGCTAGGAAGGTCAGTATTGCAACAAAGATTTTGAAACTGAGATCTAATGTGGTTGTATGCGAGGCACTCTAAGAGAAAGTGTTTTTCATCCTCAATGTTCGTATTCTCACAGAGATGGCAGAACCTTTCCATCCATGGTGTTTTAGGAACTACCTAACGACCCGTTTCACTATGGAGCTCATGAGAGTTCGTTCTAATCTTGGCTATATTAATTTTATTCTTTGAGCTAGTTAAAACAGAGAGATACTTTTGATCTTCTAGGGTGGGGTTATATGAACTCCTTATAATATTTTAATTTTCTTTTAGCTGCTTAATCTTTCTCACACCACATTTTTTCTTTGAACTTAGAAGTAACAATATTTTTAATGTTATTAATATTTTGCAATGCAACATTCTCGTCAATCTCCCAATGGTTTAATCAGGCCCTGGTGTCTTTATACCAACCTCGTTTGAGCCTTAAGTGGTTTTGGCTAGAATTTAAAGCTAGCTTAGAAAGTCTATGGTCTCCTATGTTATTGAGCTTGTGCTTGTACAACATAAGCCTAGTCATAGCTAGGCTCTCGATAGGGGAAAGACCCACTTCTATAAGGAGAATAGGATAGGGTGTGTTGCTTTTAATTTTGAGGTTATACGTTATAAAACTCTTCTGGATTTGCTCAATCTTTCTCCAGGATTCTCTAGAGATGCTACAACCCCAAACCTCACATCCATATAAGATAACCGGAGTGACTAAAGTTTCAAAGAGGAACTTCTTTCTATCCCACATTATGAGGTTTGTTGTTTTACAATTATTTTCAAGACCAAAATAAGCTTTCCATCCCCCATTAATCCTTTTCTCAATGTTATAGTTCGAGTTGAGCTTGTGATGAATATCAATTCCTAAGTACTTGTAGGAAGACACTTCCTCCAAGTTACTATTGTCATACATCAAATTAATGTAAGTGTCCTTCTTGGATTTGATAATCATAACTTTTGTTTTGTTAGTGTTAACAATCATACCCACGGTAGAGCAGAAATCCTTAAGAAGTATAAGTTTCTTATCAAGATTAGATGGGCAACTTGCGAGAAGAACAATATCGTCAGCATAAGGAAGAAGGATGATGACTATCCCAACTAAGATCGTGCCAGCACATCCTGCTTCCTCTAAACAACCTTCTAGCTTGCTGAATTGAGGCTTTTGTGATCCATATCAATTTTATGAGAAAATTTTCGGCGTAAATCACATGAAATTTCATTTGTTGATGCGTTTCAAACTAACTTGTCCTAACAATGAACCACACTTGTTGGTTCGAAATGCATCGACAAATGAAATTTCATGTGATTTACCTTCTAGCTTGTTAATGTAAATGCCAAATAGAGTAGGGGAGAGGGGGCAACCTTGTTTAACTCTGCTATTACACTTAATATCTTTCGACCACCCCTCATTGCTCTTTAACTTGGCAATTACATTCTCGTATAACCTTACAGCGGCAGCTCTCAACTCAAAAGGAACCTTTAGCTCTTCTAATCTGTTCCAAAGGTTGTTTCTAGGAACCGTATCGAAAGCCTTTCTAAAGTCCACAAAGCAACAAAAGAGATAGGATTTATCATTGTGGCATTCCTCCACAATGATCCTAAGTGTAACGAGGTGGTCTATTGTTGAGTGTTGCTTTCTAAAACCCACTTGGCCTTTAGCCCGCTTACCTTCACTTTCAAGCAATATGCTCAACTTCCTTTCCAAAATAATACCATATAACTTGGCTAGGAGAGGGTTGATCATAATTGTTCGATAATTGAAGGGGTTATTTGTATCCCCACTTTTAAAAATAGGGATAATGAGGCTTTGAGTCCATGGTTTAGGAACCCTTGCTTGATCACTTGATTGAAAAGCTTGTGAATGTGGGGGATGAGGACAGGACCTCCAATTTTTAAGATTTTCACCTAGTAACCTTCAATGTCCTTAGCTTTCTCATTAGCCAAGCGATTAACCCCAAAATCAATGTCTTCTAATGAGAAAAATTCTTTCGTTGTGAACAGGGTTTCAAATTTATCCATGACATTTGGATATTCATAAAGCTTTTTAAGATAGGAATTCCAGTCCTGTAAAGCGATTTTATTATTATCTTTAGTTTTCCTAGTTAGAATCTGCCTCCAAAATTTCTTAGGAGCTACCTTAGAGAGGTGTAAGAGATTCTCTTATCTTTTACAAATATACTGCCTTTTTTTCCTTTTAGTTAGGGCTTTGTATATTTTTATCTTGCCAACTTTAAGAGATTCATCAACAACTTCCTTAATTGCTCTCCTCACACTTTTACAATCTTTGTCATACCATGGGTTGGTTTTGCTATTTCTTTTATTACTTGAAACTTTAATTGAGAACTTGTTAATAGAATATGAGATGGTTGTAGTAAAATTATGATAGAGATCTTCTATGTTGTCTATACTAGATAAAGGAAGAAAAATAGTTTTTAATTCATTTAGAAAGAGATCTTTTTTATTTCTATCAAAGATTAACTTCTTTTGGCTATAAGGATTATCTTCTATGGGATCTCTATGCATGACAAAATTGAGAGTTATAAGTAAAGGCCTATGATCAGAGTCAGGCTCGTGGTTGTTTAAGATGTCAAAATTTGTTATTTCGTTGTATAGAGGGAGATCGGAGATAACATTGCTACCAAGCCCATGGATGCAGGTCATCTAGCTAGAATTGGGCCACTTCTTTAGACCGTTGCAAATTATGAGATCTTGAGCACTACAGAGCTTGACTAGCTCCGACCCAAACAAATTCTCCCCGAGGTCTTCAGAGCTCCTTTTGTACTGGCTAGCCAGAGGAAGGTCTTCGTCTAACCAAAGAGGATTAGGGTTGGAATGATTGCTTAGAAGAATAGCTTGGTTGCTTGAAGTTCGAGCATTAAAGTCACCCATTAAAAGGATATTGCCTTCATTCCTTAGGCTAGAAATATCATTCTCTAAACCATTGTAAGGACTATTTTTATCTAGATTCTTTTTCTTATAGAAGTTAGAATTGATGGGGGGGAAATAACAGATTGCTATGTAGGTCTTTTTATCATAAATGTCAGTAATTTCTATCCAACTATATTGGTTGTAAGGGTCATTTTTATAAATCCTAGCATGGGGAGAGATGTTCTTCTTAATGTAACAAGCTATACCCCCAATGCCTCTACGGGAGGATCACTTATTCTAGGTAGACCATAATGTAAAACCATCTATGTTAGGGACCTTAGATTCTTCGTGCTCCCAAGTTTCAACAAGAAAAATAATATCAACATCATTCGAGATCCAACTTAGCTTGGGGCCTTTGTTCCATGGAAAGCCCCAACAGTTCCAAGAAAGAATCCAAAGCATGTTGAATTGCTATTTATTATTATCTTTTTGGTTTCTATATCAAATAACGGCTTTTCTATTTCTGATTATTGCCCATTTTCCTTCCTTCCCAGCTTCCTTTACCTTTTGAACCTCCTTTCTCAATTCTATTTGATCTTCTGGAATGAGATCTTCATTTATAAATATTCATGTTCCTTTTAGACTTGATTTTTTACTAAGTATGTCATACTTATGGTCAGTAGAGCTCACCTTTATTCAGATCAACCTTCCTTTATTCTCATTTAGTTTCCCCAACCTTATTTCTTCTGTGAGACACGTTGTTTCAATTTGTAATATGTTATGTAATTCTATCTGGGCTATGGCTAAATTATCCTCGTCTACCTCCTCTTTCAAACCGAAGATTATAAGGTTCAAGGCCATTTTGTTATGCTCATGGTCTAATTCTATCAATTTTTTCATTTCATCTTTAATTGGTTTGATATCTAATTTACCTGCCACACTATTTAGGGTGAGGTGGCTATTAAATTTTTCTTCTAGCTCTTTAATCATGTCCTTCATTTTAAGACTCCTAAAGTATCAGCATCTACTTGTTGGGATATTTGGTTCATATATTGGTTTTGTTTTTCTATAACCTGCAACCTGGTCTCTATTGCCTCCATCTTATTCTCCAATAGTTCTATTTTATTTTCTATTTTTTTTTGGATGTTGTCTTCAAGAGATGTGAATTTATTTTCCAGCATGGCTGCTATCTCTGTTTGTATATTGACTTCTCTTTCTTCTCTATGTTTCTCTAAAGACTCTATATACTCATAGAGGCTCTGTAGAGTAACTGTGCTAGGTCTACCTTAGGTAATCTTTGGTAATTGTGGTGAATTATTCATATTTGAAAATATATGAGCAGATATGTATTAGAAAAATATAAGGAATGTGTGCACCTGATATCAACAAGCCAGACCGCATACGCACGTGCCCCAGATTGTTTTTCTATTGCCGCAAAGAGATCGTGAATTATTACCGTAGAGAGATTGTAAATTATGACCACATAGATCATAAATTCTTACCACAGTGAGATCGTAAATTATTACTGCAGAGAGATTGTAAATACATCATCCTAAATTATTAACGCAGAGAGATCGTAAATACATCAACCTAAATTATTACCGCAGAGAGATCGTATATAAATTTGGATTCCTTAAGGGTATAACAATATGAAAATTTTCCACAATCCTCTAGCTGCAAGAAAAATTTGAACACAATTTGGGAAATAAAGAATGTGGATGGGGTCTCTATCTCATCCTTTTAGGAGAAGATGAAAGAAAGCAGGGCATATTATGGAAATTTATTTAAGGAACCTATGGGATGGAGCATTGAGGAAAATTTAAAGGTGAATAATCTCTTCCCCAAAGTTTGCATGGATGAGATGAATTTATTTTTAATTAAAGAAGTGTCCAAGGAAGAGATCTAGTCCACCCTTTATTTAATGCAAAAAGGAAAAAATCATAGGCACGATGGACTTACTATTGAATTCTATTTAGGGTTATTTGATCTCCTTAACGATGATCTTCTAGAAGTTATTAAAGAATATAAACAATCCATTAAAATACTTGGCTCTCTCAATGCAACCCATTTGGCCCTTATCCCTAAGAAGTTAGTGGCTTGCTCTTTTGATTACTTCAAGCCAATATCATGTTGTAATGTGATATATAAGCTCATATCCAAATTAAGTGTGAATAAACTTAAGCCTTTGCTTAGTGATTTTATATAATAAGAACAATTAGGGTTTCTTTTCAATGTGTAAGTCCATGATGTATTTGTGCTAGCTCCTAAAGGCCTACATGCAATCAAGCTTAACAAATCCCCTCCATCGTCCTCAAACGAGACCATACAAAGCCCTATCATAAGGTCACATGGGTTTACACTAATTTGGTTCTAATTCAACTAGGAATGCACAACTCTATGGTTAATTGGATTATGCATTACATTTGTATTGCATCCTTTGTAGTTATTATAAGTGTTTCTCCCTAAAAAAAATCATCCTTCCAAAGGTATGAGACAAGGTTTCCCCCTATCCCCCTTCTTGTTTCCCTTGGTGAAAGAGGGGCTAGGTATGCATATGACTAGTACTATATCTAGGGGAGAATTGCAAGGCATAAAGGTTTCCCCATATACAATCATCTCTCATTTTTTATTTATTTTTATCAATGTTCTTCTATTTTGTGCACACTATATTCAATAATGTGCTACTCTATAGAAAATTTTGGATTTTATTGCATAACTACAAGGATGGAAATTAATTTGGTAAAATCAAGCTTACTCTACAACTTTTTGAGGTAAGATTTGCTTGATTAATTGGATTCATTGTTGTCTTTTCCTTGTAAGCTTCTAGATGAAGGAATGGAGTATCTTGGATTTATTTTGAATCCTAATTTGTACTCTTTTGAGGATTGTATTTAACTATATAAAAAATTCAAAGGCAAGATATATCTAAGGGTAAATACAAAACTATCAAGGAGAGGGAATTTGGTTCCTTCAAAAGAGATGTTGGAAATCATTCTAAATTGTTGGAATTCCATTATGAAAGAACCAAAAGGAAACCTCAAAAAAATAAAAAAAATAAAAAATATAGCTTTCTCTTCCTTTGGATAGGGTATATGAAATCATACGGAATTCCTCTAGTAAGGTGGTCCTAGATAGTCCAACTGTCTCAGTGACTGGGGCATCAAAAATATTTCTCTCTTCATCCAAGAACTAGCTAAAAAAATCTATGGAGGATCACCTATATTATATCACTTTAGTTCCATGCTAGACATCAAAATACTTGAGTGGTCTCCCTATTGAAGACCGGTTTCGTATTCCTCGGAAGTCAACCAAGAATTTCTCTAGAGTCTAGAAATCCTTTGTCAATGATTTCCCATTCATTATATCATGGATTGTTTGTAATATTGTAAATAGACAAAGGGTTTAGCTACATGATGATCCATGGTTAGGTATTTATGAAGATTTAAAATTATCAGAGGATCTCATTAAACTACTTACACTATTAGGGTCTTTGCATGCTATGGGGTGCCAAATCCCATAGTGATGATCAAATAGATAGGAAGCAGTTGGATTTTTGCATCAGACTTGGGTGTAGGGTCAATATGCAAATGAATAGCATGCATATGTTAGTAATATTGCCTTGAGTTTTATCAATAAAGTGAAATATAGGGAGGACATTCTCCATTGGTTGAAAAATCACCCTACTAAAAATTTATTTGCAAATATTAGATCCAAAATACGAGCAAAGGTGGTTTTTTATTTGGGGGGGGGGGATTTGTAAAGGCTAAAACTATTCTATGGTTAGCTTTGAGCAATAAATTTCTTACATGGGACAATGGGTTGAAGAGAGGTTGGATAGGCCCAAACAGGTGTGCATCGTGTAGGTGTTGGTAAATTTAATTCTGTCTTAAATTTTGTTACATTAGATTATCAATCCAAGTAAATAAACTTGTGAAGTACATGACACATTATATGTTAGGAGTTTAGCTTACAATTCTAATGGAAATAAATTGCAATGAAAGAAAGTTCTACTCAATGAAAGTGAATAAAATAACATGAAATGAAATACTAATCTAGAAAAGCATACACGTCTAATCTATGAAAGCATAAAAAAATTACTCTAAGAAAGCATATAATTTTAGATTATGAAAGAAAGAAACTTATTCTAAGAAAGTGTGGAAATATTATCTACTGAAGCATGAAAGAAAAGAAAGAAAATGAAATCTAGTTATGAAAGCATTCAAAACTATTTTTTGAAAGAAAACATTCTTAGTCTATGAATGCAAGCAACTCTAATCTATTGAAAACATGAATTATAATCTAAGAAATACTATAAAATTAATCTACGGAAGCACGATAAAAGATTGATCTATGAAAGCATTGAAATCTAAAAGCATTGAGAAACTTTTCCAATCTATAAAAATACATTGAAATATGTCCAATTGAAAAGGCAATGAGCTCGAACTAGAAATGTTGTGAAAATCCTATTTTATAAGTATGAAAGTGAAGAAAAAAACAAATATGAATGCACAAATGAGAAACCTATTATTTTGTATGAATGAATGAGAATGCTTTAGAATGTAATTTTTTTTGTTTTTCAAGCACTTGATTGCACCATGGAAAAGAATGAAGTGACAATTAGAAACCTAAAAACATAGTATTTATAACAAGTAAATAAATCAAATCCTAAACTAAGTGATCATTGTAATGTGATTTATTTCTTAATTAAAAAGATTAGAATTGTTAAAGAATTGTGATGACTTCAGAAAATAGATTGATTTAGGTTTAGAATGAGTCGTCACTTTTTTAATTTGATGGACAATCAAATTATTTCTTCTATTGTTACATTTGTTCGCTGCAACACGAAATCTGAACATTTCCATTTGAAAGATCCATGCATATCTCCAAAACTATGCACTTTTTTGAAGAAATTTTCATGAGTCACCTAGGATCATTCTGCACAAAACCCCTATTTTAGTTTCTTAATATTTGTCTTAGTTTTCCTAGAAAATGAATTAGAAGTTGACTACTGAAACCTGCTACTAATCTAGATCACCATCTTTGATCTAGTTCTTAGGGTTCACACTTGCAACACTAAGCAAAGTGCTACTACTGATCTGCAAAATAAACTAATTTAAAATATAAGAAAACTAATCTAAACTACATATATTATAAAACTACATGAATTATAAAACTAAATCTTATAACAAAACAATAATATAAAACTATAAACTAAATAACACAAGAACTTTTCAAATGTGTTTTACTCCATCATAGTTTGAAATTACACTTCAAGAGTTCCTCCCTTTGAATGGAGAAGACATTCCTATTTATACAAAAACTAAGATAACTAATTAATAAATGTAGATCCAAAAATCTCTCCTATATCCACAAATATCTCATGTAGTTACAACCATGTGTTAACATCTAGCAAGTGACATCTCTACATATACTCTCACAAATATCTAAAATATTTTATAAGAAATCTTATCAAAACTTCCATGATTCTTCTCCATCAAATATGCCTGAATGATTATCTCAAATCTTCCTCGAATCTTCAAGAGCTGAAGATGAAATTTGAAATTGAGACTAAATGGTCATATATCACATTGTTGAAGTCTTCAAAAATTTTAGGTCCCTATAATACTAGTGTATTCCCTTATTATTATTGTCATTGTAGCCCCTTATTATTATTGTTGTGCCCATATTGTTATTAGTGTGCCCCATAGAAGCCCACTATTATTATTGTTGTGCTCTTACATTATTATTTCTATGTCAGCTCTGATTATATTGTGACCCCTTAGACTCCTATATATAGAAATAAGGTCTTGTCATTTGTATCATCCAAGAATTTTTCATTTGTGTAATGTAAAATAGGTTGCCCCATCTAAGAGGCTAATTTTGAAGTCGTTGATCTATATTTGTGAGCTGGTTGCATAACATTTGGTATCAGAGCTTTGGATTCTAGGGTTTCGCTGCTTTAAACAAGTCATTATGTAATTTTCACTATAACTTTTTTTATACGATGTTTCAAATGCTGAAATTAAAATCCATTTGAGAGGAAATCTTGATGAACCTTGGGTACGAATTTTAGATCTTGTCTCACTATATTTTTGTAGATATGATCCAAGGAAGTTAGGGTTTTTGGAGGCTCCCGAATTATATCTCAAACAAGTGACCTGGGGAAAATCATCATAACTTTTTCTCTGAGCATCAAATTGAAATTTTGTAAAAAGTTATAGAAAGAAAACAAACTTTAGTTTTCTTTGTATCATTTCCAAGTCCAAGGTAGAAACAGTGACACGTGGAACTTCGTACAAGTTTTCTCTACTAAATCAGTCTATAATCATATCATTGTGGGAGATTTGGAATAACTCTTTCTTGGAGAATCCAATCTTGATCAGACTTGCGGGGTTGGAAAGAGGACTCGGAGAGATACTGCAGGAGGAAATTTAAGACCTTGGAGATCCAAAATTACAAAGATACAATAGATTTAATATCAAGCTCCTACAAAGTGAAAAAAGGTGTGTAGTCTTTTTAAAATTTTGCATAAGTTTGGTTTGAAAAATTAGTTTGAAGGAATTCAAAGGGCACAGTGAAGCATAATTATCATTAATTGATGCCCCGAAGAGAGAAAATAGAAACACCTAGTAAGCAACCTAAAATCTGTAGCATGACTCATGAAGAAAGGGAAGAAATGCAACATGATATATCAAAATTACGAGACCAAGTGCAACAAATTTCACTCTCACAAAAAGTAACAGAAGCTAAGATGGATGGTTTAAAGAAAGGTGTGGAAGAAAATATGAATGGCGTGGAAGCTAAGATGGATGGCATGGAATATAAGATTTATGGTTTAGAAGTAAACATTGAAGATTTGAAGAAAGACATGGAAGGTTTGTCAAAATGAGGTTTGGCAAAGTTGCGACAAGAAATGCTTCCTAATGGCGAAAAGGTAGTAGAGGAAACTCATAACGAGAACAAAAGAAATATTAGTCGTGATTTCATAGACTCTAACATTGGATTGAAGACCCACCATGTTCCAAAGATCGATATGATGAAGTTTGATGGCAAGGATCCTGTAACATGAATACTACAGATGGAGCAATATTTCGATCTCCATAATGTGCAAAACACACAAAAGATATGCATTGCGACTTTATATTTGGAACCCAATCAGTTTGTATGGTATTGATGGATTTTCTCTCATAAACAAATTGTCACTTGGGCAATTTTTATGGAAGAAGTGATAGCACATTATGAGGATATAAAAAGCAACACATTTTTTAGCCAAATGATAAATCTCAAACAAAAGGGTTCAATGGTGGAGCACATTTAGGACTTCCAAAAATTGAATATAAGGGTAAAAGATATTCTAGAGGAGCATATGATTTATGTGTTCATAGGGACTTTAAAGGATAACATCCAACATGAGGTTCCCCTTTGGGAATCTGATTCAT
This sequence comes from Pinus tabuliformis, assembly GCA_031772625.1. Lineage (NCBI taxonomy): Eukaryota > Viridiplantae > Streptophyta > Pinopsida > Pinales > Pinaceae > Pinus > Pinus tabuliformis. The sequence continues at coordinate 853,788,199 of CM062816.1, forward strand.
TGGAGAAGGCATTCTGGTTGGCAAGAAAAATTGAAAGCAAAATTATGGCAATGAGGAAGCCTACCAATCACAACTATAAAGATGGAAGTGTTGTTTCCCCTAGCTTTCCACAAACTACAAGGTTGACACCACAACAATTGGAAGAAAAAAGAGAAATTATTTTACGTAGATTGTGAAGAGGAAGAAGAAAAGGAACAAGAAACATCAAAAGAAGAGGATACACACCAGGAACAAACCCTAGAGAAAGAAGAAATGAATCTGACCATATTATGTAATGCATTGGCTGGAATTACCACTCCTCAAACTATCAAGATAGAAGGACATATCAAGAAGAAAAAGGTAATAGTGTTTATTGATTCGGGCAGCACCCATAATTTTATTCATTGTAAGATAGCAAAGGAATTGAATTGCTTCCTATATCCAGCACCAGAGTGTCAAGTGATGGTTGAAAATGGAGGAACCATAAATTTCTCTGGAAAGTGCCATAATATAAAGCTGTCCATGGGAGAATATGTGTTGAATAGTCCAATGCTTTCCATTCCGATGGGTGGTGTTGACGTTGTACTAGGAGTCCAATGGCTACAATATTTGGGTATGATAGCTTTTAATTTTCAAGAACTTTTCTTGAAAAAAAATTCAGAAGGAAAGGAAGTTGAATTAAGGGGTATTGCAAGGAAATCGGGAAATATAATTAGCTCTAATGGCATGATAAAGCCTCTAAATAAAGAAAAATGTGGCGTAATTGCACAATTATGTTCACTGGAGGTTCCCACATCGAAATCATCTATTTCTCCAGATCTCCAAAAATTCTTGGACAATCATTCCAAGGTATTTGAGACTCCCAAAGGCCTCCCACCTATTCTTGATCATGATCATGCTATTCATTTGATTCCAGGAAGTGTTCCTCCAAACATCAGGCCTTACAAATATCCCTATGCACAAAAGAGTGAAATTGAACGTATGGTTGCAGAAATGTGAGAGGCTGGTATAATTCAGCCTAGTCAAATTTCTTTCTCTGCTCCAGTAGTATTGGTGCACAAGAAGGATGGATCATGGCACATGTGTTTGGATTATAGGGAGCTCAACAAGCTCACTATCAAAGATAAATTTCCCATTCTTGTCATTGATGAAGTATTGGATGAATTACATGGAGAAATTTATTTCACCAAGTTGGACCTTCGTTGAGGATATCATCAGATCAGAATGAAGACTAAAGACATTCTAAAAACAACATTTAGAACTCATGAGGGTCATTATGAATGTTTGGTCATGCCTTTTGGCCTTATTAATGCACCTTCTACATTTCAAGGTTTGATGAATTCCATTTTCAAACCCTTCCTTAGAAAATTTGTGTTAGTATTTTTTAATGATATACTAATCTATAGCAAGTCTTGGAAGGATCATGTTCAACATTTTGATAGAGTGCTCAAACTATTGGAGGAGAAACAATTATATGCAAAACCCTCTAAATGTTTCTTTTGAGTACAAGGGGTAGAATATTTGCGTCATATTGTATCTCATGAAGGTGTTAAGGTAGACCCTAGAAAAATTAAAGCCATTAAAAAATGGAAAATCCCCACATCCATAAAGCATCTGCGAGGATTTCTCGGGTTGAGAGGTATTATCGCAAGTTTGTTAAGAATTATGGGAGAATAACAGCACCTCTAACAACATTATTGAAGAAAGATACATTTTCCTGGACTCCATAAATAATGAAAGCCTTTGAACATCTTAAAGAGGCAATATGCCAAGCACCGGTCTTAGCAATGCCAGACCTCACAAAAACCTTTATTATGGAATGTGATGTCTCAAGAAATGGAATCAGTGTTGTTTTAATGCAAGAAGAAAGACCCATTGCTTTTGAAAGTCGTCTAATCAAAGGAAAGTATTTACACAAAGCTATTTATGAGAAGGAAATGTTGGCAATACTACATGCACTTAAGAAATGGCGACCTTACCTAATGGGAAGACACTTCAAGGTAAAAATGGATCATGATAGTCTTAAATACTTTTTAGAACAAATATTATCTTTAGAAGAGCAACAAAAATGGGTCACAAAGATGTTGGGTTATGACTTTGAAATCATTTACAAAAAAGGGAAGCAAAATGTTGTTGTAGATGCACTCTCAAGAAAGGATGAGGATGTGGAAGAATTGCTTTATGCCATTTCTATTATCCAACCAGATTGGATAAACGAAGCAAGGGATGAATGGAAGAATGACGAAGAAGTGTGGGAACTCATTCAAAAGTTGCAATAAGATCTCAGTACATCTGATACATTTAGATGGAAAAATGTTTCGTTATGGTGCAAAGATCGCTTATACCTATGCAAGAATTCCAAACTCAAACAAAAGATTCTTTTGGAATTGCACACCTGTCCCTTAGGAGGGCATTCAAGATTTTTAGAAACTTACCACAGGGTTAAGAAGGATTTTTTTTGGGATGGCCTTAAATCTGATATTCAAAAGTTTGTGGTGGAATGTTTGGTTTGCTAATAAAATAAATTTGAGACAATTAAGACCCCAGGTCTATTACAACCTTTATCCATTCCAATTCAACGTTGGGAGGAGGTTTCAATGGATTTTATCACATGTTTACCCAAGTCTAAAGGAAAGAGTGTCATCGTGGTGGTAGTTGATAGACTTACCAAGTATGCACACTTTTGTGCATTATCTCATCCATTTAAAGCCAATATATTTTCTATGACATTTATGGAAACAATTCAAAAGCTACATGGACACCCAAAGATTATTGTAAGCAACAGAGATCCTATTTTCAATGGAAATTTTTGTACATAATTATTTTCTTGTCTTGGTATTCAATTAGCTCATATCTCATCTTATCATCCTCAATCTGATGGGCAAACTGAGATAGTGAATAAATGTTTGGAATGATATCTTCGTTGCTTTGTATATGATAAACTGACACAATGGGTCAAATGGTTGCCTCTGGCTGAATAGTGGTATATCACTTCCTTCCATACTACAACAAAATGACCCCATTTATGGCACTTTATGGATATCATCCACCGTCCATCACATCATATTTAAGAGAAAATTCTAAGGTTCAAGCAGTGGAATATCACATCTAGCATCAATAAAAAGTTCTCCAACTCTTAAAGGATAACCTGAATTTGGCGCAAAATAGAATGAAACAACAGGCAGATCAACATTGCAGCGAAAGAAGTTTTGATGTAGGTGATTGATTATTTCTAGGAATACAACCATACAAAAAAATGTCCCTCAAGCAAGCTAAGAAGGATAATAAATTATCACCAAAGCATTATGGTCCATACAAGGTGTTGCAAAAGATTGGTACTATGGCATACAAATTGGAACTTCCTGCGTCTTCCCGAGTGCACCCAGTTTTCCATATTTCATGCTTAAAGAAGGTTATAGGTGACAAGCTCCCAGTTCAAACAATATTTCCAAAACTTGATGAGGAAGGAAAAATCATATTGGAACCTGAAGCAGTCACTGAAACAAGAACTCGACAGCTACGAAATTGATCAATTTCAGAGTATCTCGTCAAGTGGAAGAACTTACCCTTTGAAGATTCCACATGGGAGGATGCGAATTTTATACAAAAGCATCTAGAACTACTCAAGCATTGAGGACAACACGTTTTTGAAGGAGAAGGGCATGTTAGGTCCCTATAATACTACTGTATTCCCTTATTATTATTGTCATTGTATCCCCTTATTGTTATTATTGTGCCCATGCTGCCCCCATATTGTTATTATTGTGCCCCATAGAAGACCACTATTTTTAGTGTTGTTCCCTTACATTATTATTGGTATGTGGGCTCTGATTATATTATGACCCCTTAGACTCCTATATATATCAAGAAGGTCTCGTCATTTGTATCATCGAAGAATTGTTCATTTGTGTAATGTAAAGGAGGTTACCTCTCGAAGATGTTGATTTTGAGGTTGTTGATCTATCTTTTCTTCTATTTTTTGAGCTGGTTGCATAACAAAAAATGCCTACAAACATCACAAAACTCATCCAACTTTTAGATATAAGGGAAAACATGTTATTTTTCTAATATTTAATCATAAATTCAATCAAAATACTAAAATAAATGCATTGGAAATAATAAGTCCAAACCCATATAACATTTCAGAGACTCAATATTTACCCCCAACTAAAGATGTTGCATGTCCTCCTTGCATTGATTCTTATGGACTGAAATCATCTCATTTTCTGTATCCTTTTTGAGTGAAATATTATTTTTTTATCAACAAGATGTTTTGTGACTTGAGACACTTTTCCATGATTTTCATATTTTGCAAAATTTTCTTCATTTGTTTCTTTTTCTTAAGAGCTTGCTATTATGGAGCCTTCTTTGAAATATATCTAAGTGGCAGCTCTTGTGGATGGTTCTTGTGTGGAAACCACAAGTATTGCGAGTGTTGGTTTTTTTGTGGCAACACTTTTCTTTTACTTTTATTCTTGCTGCAACAAGGAATACTTGGAAATGAATTCAAATGATGGCCCATATATATATATATGTGTGTGTGTGTGTGTGTGTGTGTGTGTGTGTGTGTGTGTGTGTGTGTGTGTCATTAGCATGGAGGATTGCCTGGATTGACAGTGGATTTTCCAACCCTTACCATTTCCTCGATAGCCATGGTGTTGTAGGTTTATTTATTTGTTTTTCTGGTTGGTTATCATGTTTCCTTTAGCTTGGGTTGAGTTATTAGTTCTTGGAGCCTTGGTTAGACAAACAGTCTATAGCCTGACAACAGCCATGGGTTGAGTTACTAGTCCTAGAAGTCAGGTTGGAACAAACGCTCTGGAGCCCTAGATAGCTTGGGTAGAGACCAATCTGGTGATGGTTTTGCGATGTTCGATTGTGAGGTGGAATCATTGTTTGATGGGTTGAGGTGGTTTGGCCTTTGGAAGCTCTGGATGGTTTTGATTGATGCGTTTTATGAGATCCCTCATTCATGCTTGGAATATGGCATGGGGGTGACTGGCTGAAGAGAGAGTTGGCTCAGCAATGTCTACGGTCAGGTGGAACATGGTAGTCCCATATCGGGTTGGATTTTTCATCATTAATATGAGACTATTTCTCCTTGTTATCTGATGAGTATTATATTGGTTTACATGTGGATTATATGGTTGTTGTTTCCTTGGTATTCCTGTTGTTATTATGTTGGTTATGAATATGTACTATGATAGTGGCTATGTATGGATCTCATCATGTTTTCTCTTGTAAATGAATGAACAATCTATGACCTAATGGATGAAACTGCAACTAATGTGTTGAGGCATCAATGCTTCTTAGTGATTCTCAAATGAGTATGAGACCCCTATGCTTAGATATATTGTTTACTCTTGTAGATTACATATTTGTGATATATTTGACGAAATGCTTGTCATGGATAGTAGGGTTCTTGTCAAGGGATTGTTTAAGTAATTTCATTTGTATCATCATTCCCTTGTTATCTTTCTCTTCTGAATGTGTCATTCAATTCTGGGTAGTGACCTGGGCTCTGGGCCTAAAAAAGTGGCTCAAATCTCAGGGAAATTGCACAACACTGAGAAAAATAGTCCTTGGATGTTGGCATGCCATGCTGTGGGAGCGTCCAAACCTCTCTAGATGCTAGCATGCCCATATCATGGGAGAGTCCAGGGGTTAATTGGTCTAAAAACTCAGTGGGACTCAGGGGATGGTTGCATAAGAGGTTGGGATGGTTCCTAAGAGTCTTATTGTTGTTATGGAAGGTCTGTATGGTGTGTTTCCGTTGTTTCCACTTCCTTAACGTGACTTAGGAGGTTAAATAATATCATAGTAACTTCTTGTCACATGTTTACCCCAGTTGGCCGATTACTTGGGTAGATGTGGGAGGAGGGTGTTACAGAGTGGTATCAAAGCATGGCTCACCCCTCGGACTGGATGGGTTGTGTGTTGGTCATGCATTCATGTTAGTTCCATAAGTGTTCCTTATGCTTGTAATCCATGTGCTTGTTGCATTTGCATGGTGTTGATCATGGTTGTAGTGATGTCACAATGTGAAGGTTGATGGTGTTGTTGTGGATGTTTCGTCATGATTGTATGGTTATATATGCATTTGTTATGCATGTAGGGTTCTATATATTATTATGCATGCATTTTCATGGTGAAGGTTATTGTGCATTAGGTCATTGTATGAAATTAGGTCATCATGATGATATTGGTATGCTATGATGTTAATGTGTTGGTTGAGATAGAACACGAGATGTTGATCATTAAAGTGAAGTTGCATCATTGGACCTCAAGGCAAGAGAACGTCATCATACAAGTTTGTATGTTGGGCATGCAGGTATGTTAGTTAATGGATTTTTATATACATTAGGTTTATGTACATGTCTATTGATGTTATGGTTACATACATGATAGATGTTAGTTGATTAGTATAGTCATATGGACATGTGTCAGATAGTCATGAATGATAGTAACTTGTGGTTGTATGCATTTATATTGTTTTTGCTATATGTTAGTTAACTTGATGATTAGGGTTATAGCATTAATATCTTGATGTTATATGTATCATACTAAGTTGGATTGGTCTATGAAAAAGGTTAGGATTATGACATTCAAGTATGAGTTAATATGTTGTGATATTGTGTCGTACTAATCTAGACTGTCTGTGCATATGTGATTGCTATGCATGATTGACAATTATTTATGGGATTATGATGTGAACATGTTAGCTAGTTATTGTTATGGATATCATGACCCTATTTATGTTTGGGTTGATATGTTGTGAAGTTATATCATGCTAATCTATCTTGATTGTGCAGACAAGATAGCCTCCCCTGAGATACATTAATGTATGAGTTTTCTTATGTCGTCTATTTGGTGTTTGAATGTTTGATTATGTTGTTTATTTGGTGTTTGAGTTTTCGGTGTCTATTATGTCGTCTATCTGTTGTCTGAATGCTTGATTACTTGAATGATAAGAGTATGTGTCTATAAGATTTCTTGCCGAAATGATCTTGTTTTAAGATGGTTGTACTAATACATATGTTGAGACAGTTGATATGTACTTGAGTGTAAGTAGGTGATAATTGTAGCATTATGTCTAATGAATATGAGTTGACTATGGATTATGACATGATTGCCAGTCTTGGTAAAGGTTGATTTCAAATTAATAGATATGTTTCCATATTATTTGAAACATGTGATCGACATGTGTGAGCAATTGCAGGAAACATGCTTGGTATTAGTATGACAAGGTAATAATTAATGTGTATATATAAATAACAGTGGGGTGATGTGATTGTATATAGTAAGACTTAGTTGAAACAAGGTAAAAAGGTAAAAGAAAGGAATTTGGCAAGAATTCCTTTTGGCTATGTTTGGAAACCCTATATCCAAACGAATGAGAGTTTTACATACAATGTGAAGTATTCTTAACCATGATTTGTCTGAAATTATGTGGATATGTGCTATATTCATGGACATGTAGTTGACATGTATAACATCTGGTGTCTAGTTATAGCTAAATCCTTCAAGGGAATTGGGGTCCCTTGAGACATGGCACATATGTGTTCAGCTACAAGGAAACATGCTTGGCATAATAAGGTATGCTAATTGGTATATTTGTGTATTTATTTATACAATGACAGTTATGTGTTTATGGAAGTATGATGCAAGGGACTACATGGCAAAAGAGATTGCCATGAAATCTTGAAGAAGGACCGGGTTGAGCTTTCCCACGAAACCATGGGGATTGAGTCATGGCATCTGTTGTAGTCTTGTTCTTGTGGTTGATTGTGATTTTGTTTGCATCTTTTGCATGGCCATGCCACATTGTTTGTGGTGTCGTATTGTTGTTGGTTGCCATGGTTTTTTTCTTGTTTGCTTCTCAGTCTTGCCTTTATTGTTTTGAGAGTCTTGGGAATCAGTTGGGAAAGAGGAAAGTCAATGGAGCTTAAGAGGAGCTGAATGAAACCTAGCAGGTAATGTAAGACCCAAATGAATCTCGGTGCATGAGTAAGGGAAGTTGAAGGTAAGAATATGACAATCGGTTGGATTGGTTTGATCCATTGGTGTAAATGGACAATGGTAGTACAGTCATGAGAAAGGTAATAGGAAAGGTAAAGTAAATGGACTTGAGGTTTCAGATGCCTTGGTTATGTTGGGAATCATTGTTCTCAATGTTGTGCAGGTTGTGCACGGACAAAGGGAGTTATCTTAACCTTGACCTTATGACATTTGGTAATTGTGTGCATGTATGTACGTCGTTGTCTGACTAGATCATTAATGTTTTATGTCGATGTTTATATGTATATATGTGTATGCATGCATATCATTTTCTGATAGGATCATGATTGTTTATGCTAATGATTATATACATGTATGTATTTATGTATCTATGTCACTGTCTGACAGGGTCATCAGGGATCATTCTAGTGGACGAATGATTGCTTATGTAGGTGAATGGCATGAAGAGGTTCCTGGTCCTACGAGGAATCAATCGGGAAGAGTAGCTTTGACAAATCTATGAGGTCAGTATCATGAGGATATGAATTAATGTTTATGTTATGGACAGGCTAGACTGAGGGATGCATCAGCGAAATGAAAGTAGTGTGGATTGCAACATGCTAGGACAAGCATGGATAAGACGTTGGAAGCAAGGTTTCTTGGTAGAGATAGTGTGGTTTTGGATGTGTGGTACTACTATTGCGTATATGTTGTATATGTTGTACATGTTACATCTATGATGTTGTGCGCATGTGGTGTTGTGTATATATAGTGTGTGTATAGGTTGTTTATGCAATGTTATGTACATGGTGATACAAATAGTGTTGTGTGAATATTGCATATAAAGTGTTAGGAATAGGTGGTGTTATGTACATGTTGGATATGCGTTGTTGTGTACCCATTGTACTATGTGCATGATGGATATGCGGTGTTGTGAGCATATGGTGTTGTGCACATGTTGGATATGTGATGATGTGTACACATGATGTTATGTACATGTTGTACATGCAGTGCTATGTACATATGGCGTTGCGTGCAATTTCTACATATGGTACTATGTACATATGGTGTTGTGTGCATGACTATACATGTGGTGTTTTGTGCATGTGGTGTTGTGTACATGTGGTGTTGTGGTGTGGGTGGTGTTGTGTGCATGTGGCGTTGTGTACATGTGGTTTTGTGTACATTTCATTCATTTGGTGTTGTGTACATATGGTATTGTATACACATTGTACAGGTGGTGTGGTGTACATATGGTGTTGTGTACACATTGTGTAGGTGGTGTCATGTACATGTGATGATGTGCCCATGTTGTGCAGGTGGTACTATGTACATGTTGTACATATGGTAAGGGTGTACATGTGGTATGTGTGCATGTCATACATGTGTTGTGGCCATGCGGTACTATGTATGTGCATTGTGTAGTCATGGTATCTTGACATGTGTATTCATTGTGTTGTACTATGCGTACGTACTTGTGTTGTGTTGTACACTAGGTGTATTGTGTTTTGGTGTACAACGGATGTAGGAGTATGTATTGTGTTGTGTTGTACACTCGATGTAGGTGTATGTGTGGTATGTCACGTGTAGGTGCATGTATTTCATGGTGTTGTATGTCATGTGTGGTTGTATGTGTGTGATGCACAACATGTGTATGTGCACATGGTTGAGGAGAAGGAACTGGGTGTTTGTCAGGCGTGGCAACCAATCCTGAGTGAGAAAGGAATAAGGATAAAGGTAGAAGCTAAGGATTGATTAAAGGATAAGTATTATTATTTTATTTCAGTTTTATTGTGCATTTGATTTATGATTCTAGTCTATGATGATTACATGTGATCTACGATTCTGGTTTATGATGGTTACATGTGATTTATGATTTTGATCTGTGATGGTTGTGTTTTGAGCTAACCTGATGTGATATGCTTATACATGATAATTTGGTCAAAGATGCTAGTTTGACTTGTTGTGACAGGAAGCAAACAGAATTGCAAGTGTGCCTTGTTGACGAGCTACCAATGAGGTATGATGTGAATTTATTTCAATTTATTTTGAATCTAATGGAAGTTATGTGCTTGGTACAGAAAGCACGGAAATGCATGGTTGGGTGGTTGAAATTGATGGCAAGCATAAGCAACAACAACAAAAGAAATTGGAACAAGCAAAAATATGTTGGTAAAGCATTCGGGAGCAGGGCCATTTTGGGACACTGATACCCAATAGTGTCCATTTATTTCCATGAGCATGCTATGACCAGTATGATGGTTTTGAGTTAGGTATATGCCTTGGTTTTTTTACCTTCCGAAGCGAGGAATCCTTACCAAGGGATGGACTACCTAGGATGGGGGTGCCAACAAAACTTGGAAGGTGTGTGACTTCATGGAAGGGGATAACCAGATTTCCCGAGGGACTGTGTAGCAAAGAAGGGAAGGTTGGGGATGGATTGTTTTGGTCATTAACATTGCTAGATTGAATCAAATGCACATTGGGAGTGTTCCCCGGAACAATGAGTCAGTAACTGTTCACTAAGAGTTCAAGTGGCGCAGGATTGTAGCGCTGGAAATTGGGTGCAGATTTTAATTTGGCAGTGGATTTTGGACTTCCAGGGAAGGAGGTAAATCCTGGTACTACTTTTAAGGGTGGAGGTGTGAGCCTCTGGATTTCTTGTTGCAGATGCAGGCATTTTATTCTTTTTATTTATTGGTTGAGAAAATGTGCATATGTGTATATGTGTATATTATTGTAAATATTGTATCGAGTTGGTTTATAAAGCTCCACAAACAATATGGTTATTTGTTAGTTGAATAAAATGTGTATGTGTGTATATGCAGTTATTATTATAAATATCGTAATGGGTTGTGTTATAAAGCTCCAGTAAATGGTATGTTTGTCATGTTTTAGCAGATGGTCATTATAAATACTACAATGAGTTATGTTATAAAGCTCCATGGGCAGTATGTTTTGTTTTCAGCGGTCTTGCTAGTTATAGGTGTCATTGAACACCGAGGATGGTGTTCCCCCAAGAGGGAGGGTTCTGTAACAACCCTGGTTAAAAATCTATGTAAAAATATATAAGACCACGGTCATGGGACACATATTCCAAGCTGAATGGTGGGAAAGACATCCTAGTGTGGGTGTCACTTCACTTTATTATGGCTAAGGAAATTGGCAAAGGCAATGGCAAAGGCTTTGGAAAGGCATGAGGCAATTATTGGCATTTTATTTATGAAAACAATGTAAATTAGGAAAAAAGGAAGGTGAATGGTCATAGGTTTCATGTGAGGAGGATATTAAAGGAAAATAATGGAAAATGAAGAAAATAGAGGCCTCATTGATAAAAAGGATTTTGAGGATTAGTTGGAAAGCTTTTGATAGGTTTTGGTGGAGCACTCTTCTTTTCTCTCTCTCTCTCTCTCTCGCATACTCTTGGACACTTAGAGTTATCTTGGACCACTCTTGGAGAGTGTGGCTTACTTGGATTTTTGGAGAAATAAGGCAAAGGAAGAGCTGGAAAGTGGAAGAGGACATGGAGATCAACATCTACAACAGGATTTCTTTGCAGGTATCAAGTTGCATGTATGGTTTCCTTGCTAGTTTTGGCATGCATGGAACATGCAAGTGTTTTCCTGGTTTTGATCTTTCATTAGCATGGAGGATTGCCTGGATTGATAGTGGATTTTCCAAGCCTTTCCATTTCCTGGATAGCCATGGTGTTGTGGGTTTATTTCTTTGTTTTTCTGGTTGGTTTTCATGTTTCCTTTAGCTTGGGTTGAGTTTTTAGTTCTTGGATCCTTGGTTAGACAAACACTCTAGAGCCCAACATCAGCCATGGGTTCAGTTACTAGTCCTGGAATCCAGGTTAGACCAAATGCTCTGGAGCCCTGGATAGCTTGGGAAGAGACCAATTTAGTGATGGTTTTGTGATGTCTGACCGTGTGGTGGAATAATTGTTTGATGGTTTGAGGTGGTTTGGCCTCCAGAAGCTTTGGATGGTTTTGATTTATGTGTTTTATGAAATCCCACATTCATACTTGGAATATGGCATAGGGGTGACTGGCTGAAGAGAGGTTTGGCTTAGCCATGTCTATGGTTAGGTGGAACGTGGTAGTCCCATACCGAGTTGGATTTTGCATCATTAATATGAGGTTATTTCTCCTTGTTATCTCAAGAGTGTTATACTAGTTTAAATGTGGATTATATGGCTGTTGTTTCCTTCATATTTTTTTCTTATTATGTTGGTTATGAATATGTATTATGGTAGTGTCTATGTATGTCTCTCATCATGTTTTCACTTGTAAATGAATGAACATTGTAACTATGAACTAATGGATGAAACTGTAGCTAATGTGTTGAGGCATCAATTATTCTTAGTGATTCTCAGATGATTATGAGACCCCTATGCTTAGATATGTTGTTTACACCTATAGATTACATATTTGTGATATGTTTGATGAAATGCTTGTAATGGCTAGTAGGGGTCCAGTCAAGGGCTTGTTTAAGTAATTGTATTTGTATCATCATTCCTTTGTTATCTTTCTGTTTTGAAGGTTTCATTCAATTTTGGGCAGTGACCTGGGCTGTGGGCCTGAAAAAGTGGCTCAAATCCCGGGGACACTAGCACAACATTGAGAAAACTTGTAACACCCTCCTCACACATCTACCCAAGTAACCAGCCAACTAGGGTAAACATGCGACGAGAGGTTATTGATTGGATTCAACCTCCTATGTGAGCTTAAGGAAGTGGAATCGATGGAACACATCAACTAACCTATCCACATTAGCAACAGAACCTTCAGGAGACATGTCAGCCACTCAGACATCTTGTCCGTGGGTCCCACTGATGTTCTGGACATCTTAAGTCTCGGTTGCTCACATGCTATAGGCGTGAGAGCATCTAGAAACCCAAAGTCACTCTCATAGGCTTGCTTGCCAGCATCTAGAAACCCAATTTGCCAGTTCTGTGCCAGTGTCCCTAGGATTTGAGCCACTTTTTTAGGCCCAAAGCCCAAGTCACTGCCCAAAATGGAATGATAGTTTAAGATGAACAACAGGGAAATAATGATGCAAAAGAAATAAGTTAAATAATACCTTAATCAAACCCCTACTAGCCATGACAGGCATTTCGTCAAACATATCGTCAACATGTAACCTACAAGTGTAAACAACAGAGTTAAATGTAGGGATCTCATACTTATCTAAGAATCATTATTAACCATTTTTCGCTCATGTCATTTGTTGCATTATGATTTATTAACTCATAGATACATTATCCATTCATTTATAAGTAAGAACATGCTAAGATCCATAAATAGTTGTTGTCATAAAACATACATATAACCAACATAATAACAACAGAAATACCATCAATATATCAGCCATAAGATCCACATATAAATCAGTTCATTTACACATGAAACCAAGGAAATGAATTTCTCATTAATGAATGAAATAAACCAAATAGAGATGGGACTACCACGTTCCACCCGACCATAGATTGGCTTAGTCAAGTCTCTCTTCAGCCAATCACCCCCGTGCCATATTCCAATCATGAATGTGGCACTCATAGAACACACCAAAAGAACTAAACAAGCATGGATGCCACCGGAGTTCTCCACCTACAATGTGAGGAATTTGAGTGCCTCCTATCCACTCAGGCTTTACTGTAATCCACAATTTGATCCAGGGATCACTAGGCCCTACAGCAAGACACACCCTCCAGGCTTTACTGTACATCCCATCCCAGGACTACTAAGCCCAACGGAGAGAAATCCACCTCTTGGATTTACCGTATATCTTGCCATTCACCAGCAAGTATTCCTAGGTCCACCAAGGCACACAAACTTCGCTTTACCGCAACCCACAATCTAGCTCATAGGTTACTATGCCAATGGATTTACTGTGATCCATAGTCCAGTTCAGGGACCACTACGCCGTGTATTTTTCATTTCAGAGATCCACCCCACTTAGCTTCAAATCCATCCGGTCATCCTAGCTCAACCGTATATGAGTACATATCTCATCAAGGCTATCAGGAAATGGAAAGGGTAGGTTGAAGAACATTTTCACACATGAAAAAACCTATGCCATTATATAAAATAACCACATGCAATACCATGCATGCCAAATCTAGCAAGGAAAATACACATGCAAATCGATACCTGCAATGGATCTTGTTGTAGCTACTAGATCGTGTCTTTCCTTGCTTGATCTTTTTTCCTCTTGATTTATTTTCCTTTCTTGCTCCAATGCCAAAGTGCTCTGAGAAACTCTAAGTGTCCAAAAGAGAGAGAGAGAGAGAGAGAATAATGAGAGAGCTCCAAAACTCAACTGACAAAAGGTTACACTGACCAAGCTTGCCCACTGATCCTCAGAAGCCTTTTTATCAATGAGGCCTCTATTTTCTTCAATTTCCATTGTTTTCCTTCATTTTCCTCCTCAAATGCAACATGTGACCTTTCACCTTCCTTTTCTCCTAATTTCCATTATTTTCATAAATAAATGTGCCAAAAATATTGTTTTGCTTTCCAAAGCCTTAGCCATTTCCTTTGCCAATTTCCTTAGCCATAACCAACCAAATGAACACCCCCTAAGATGTCTTGCCCAACATTCATCTTGGAATAAGTGTCCCATCATCTGTGGTATTTATATATTTTACATGAGTTTTTAACCAAGGATGTTATAGAACCCTCCCCCTTGGGGGAACACCATCTTCGGTGTTCATTGACACCTATAACCAAGAAGACTGATGAAAACAAAACATACTGCCCATGAAGCTTTATAACACAACTCATTGTAGTATTTACAATGACCATCTGCTAAAACATGACAGACATACCGTTTATTGGATCTTTATAACACAACTCATTACGATATTTATAATAACCACGTATACACATATGCACATATGTTAAACCAGAAAATAAGATAATATGATGCCCATATCAATCAATAAGGGAATCTAGAGGCACACACCTCCACCCTCAAAGTAATACCAAGATTCACCTCATTCCCAGAAAGTCCAGAATCCACTGCAATGTCAAATTTGCATCCAATGTCCAGCACTACAATCCTGCGCCACTTGTCCTCTCAGCGAACAGTTACTGGCTCATTTTCCCAAGCCGCACTCCCAATGTGCCTCTGATTCCATCTGGAAATGCTAATGACTGAAACAAATCCATCCACGACCTTCCCTTCTCTGTTATAAAGTCCCTCAGGAAATTCAGTCATCCCCTTCTATGCAGTCACTCACCTTCCAAGTTCTGCTGGCACCCCCATCTTGGGTAGTCCATCCCTTGGCAAAGCTTCCTTGCATCGGAAGATACAAAAACAAGGCATATACCTACCTCAAACCATCATACCAATCATAACATGCTATGGAAATCAATGGACACTATTGGGTATCAGTGTCCCACAATGGCCTTGCTCTTGAAGTTCTTTACCAACATACTACTGCATTTTCCAATTCCTTTTGTTGACATTGCTAATTCTTGTAGTCGATTTCAACCACCCAACTAGGCATGTTCATGTATTCCTATACCAAGCACATAATTTCCATTAGATTCAAAATAAATTGAAACAAATTCACAGCATACCTCATTGGTAGCTCATCAATAAGGTACACTTGCAATTATGTTTGCTTCCTGTCACAACAAGTCAAACTAACGGTTTGATCAAAACATCATGCATAAACATATCACATTTGGTTAGCTCAAAACACAACCATCATAGATCAACATCATAAGTCACATGCAACCATCATAAACCATAATCATAGATCACATATAATCATCATATACCATAATCATAAATCACATGCATGATAAAACTAAAATAAAATATTGATACTTTCAGCAATCCTTAGATTCTACCTTTGTCTTTATTCCATACGCACTCCAAAATAGTTGCCACACTAGAAAAACACCGAGTGCCTTCTCCTAAACCATGTGCACTTACACAGTGTGCATCACATACATACAATCACACGCTACATACAACACCATGCAATACATGCACCTACACCTAACATACAACACATACACCTACACCTAGTGTACAATACAACACAAATATGTATATAGAGTGCAACACAATGAATGCATATGTCACGATACCATGACTACATAATGCACATACATAGTATTTCATGCCCGCAACACAACATGTACGACATGCACTCAATCCCACATGTACACTAGTACCACATGTACAAAACACCACATGCACAACATGTGCACAACATCACATGTACATGGCACCACCTGCACAACTTGTACACAAAACCTCATGTACACTGCACCATTGTACAACATGTATACAATACCACATGTACATAGTACCACACGCACAATAGGTACGTGATACTACATGTAAAAAATGCAACATACACGACATGTACACAACACCACCTACACACAATGCCACTTGTATAACATTTACACAACACCACATGCACACAACACCACTTGTACAATCATACACACAACACCATATGTACATAGTGCCACATGTACAACATGCACACAACACCACCTATACATAGCACTACATATCCAATATGTATATAGAATCATATGTACACAGCACTACATATCCAATCATGCGCACAACACCATATGCAATATTCTCACAACACTATATGTACCATCATGTACATAACACCTCATAAATAACATGTACACACACTAGATATACATAACACTGCATGTGCACACATCATAGATGCAACATGTACAACATATACATCATATGCACAATAGTAGTATCACACATCCAAAACCACATTGTCCTTATTGTTGTCACTCACTACTTTATAAAGTTATCAGTTGCCCAGAGTGCAGAAAAGCAGTGAAGTTTGAAGCCATTTCCCAAACCACAAAAGCTCTCAAATCTTAATCTGACCCTCTCCATTACATAGTTCTCGTGATAAGCTTATGTGGAAGTCTAAAAATGGACTTCTGGATCAAAAGTTGGAGCAATTTTAAAGTTACCCTTGGAAAGCTAGAAAACAAAGGGAAATAACCCAAAGGAAAAGGCTCATCGCAAATCGCAATTAGAGCTTCCTTCGGCAGCAAGGAAGGTAGTAAGATCAACAATAAGCTGATTGCCGATATCACAAATTGGTTTTCAATAGGACAAAGGGAGAGTGAAAATCACAATCGATGGTTGGATGGCCCATGGCACATAGCGTATCGGCGGTTCATGATGTTGAACGCCGATATCGCATATCAACAATCACATGCACAAAGAGGTACACATAGGCAAATGGCCTTGAACATTTCTGAATGCCAATAAACACTAATATCGTCGATAATTTAGGCCCTCAGTGTTAAGTGACAGGAGGGGCCGATTTCATTTAACAAAGAAAATCACTGAAAAACCAAGGGCAGGCGGACCCCCTTTCTCTCCTCCAGGGGGCCACGTGGCAAGATATTAAAGGTCTCACATATCGCACCTCCCATAACATCGGCGTTCGGGAATTCAAGACATGACCAAGGTTAAAAAGACTGCGAAATGGAAATTCATTGATATAGTGTTAAATCGTCAGGGAAGGCCAAAATCATTTAACAAAGGAAATCAACGCAAAACAGGGACAAGCGAGCCTTTTTCTCTCTCCTCTAGGGGTCCACGTGGTAGACTACCATTGGTCCTCACAAATGACATGGCAACTGATGTCATCATGATGTGGCAATACAGAGGTGATGTGGCAGTACAGAGGACATATGGCACGCAGATTCAACATTTTTAGGGGGTTCTATGTGGTCATTTCTAGGTGACATGTGTCACCACTCACAAGGTGACACGTGGTAGGGATAATGTCACCAATCCCGCAAATCAGAGATCGGCAAAGGTAAAAGGTCACAACTCCAGTTACATATCTACGATTGTGATTTACGGTAAAAAGGGCTCTGATAAGGGGGTTGGTCCACGATCACACGAAGGTCCAAAGAACCAAGGGCCATGCACTAAAGGCGCAAATCGATGATCGACGATTACACAGGTCAAAGTTTCTCCTCCACTGAAGTCCCTTCCGGCTTGCGATTGTGATATGTGAGAACTTCCTGGATGCGATATTTTATGTGTTACATCTTATGGGGATTTCACGTCCAGACTCTTGGTTAGCGCAATGAAATAATTTAAATGGTCTCCCTCTCCCAGAATTGCGATATGCGGGGGATCCTCCCGAATGCGATATTTCATGTGTTCTATCTTATAAGGAGTTCGTGTCCAGACAATCGACCAGTGCTATGAAAGGAGGTAAAATGTCCCTTCTCCTATGTTGCGATTGCAATATCTTAGGTGGGCCCGATCCCATAGATCGGCAATCGCAAGTGTTAAGGGGTGTTATCAAAGGCAAGCACTATAAATCTTGGGTATGCGGGATTATAATTAACAAAGAAAAAATTCCCCAAACAAGAGTCTAAAGGACTTAGCGCCTGAGGGCTAAGCATCTAGTTCAAGCCCCCGGTCATATGAAGGAAATTACAAGAAGTGGTCGAATTAAAGGGGCTAAAGAAAATCGGAAGGTCCTGCCCTGTAAACATTGATTTTAGAGGAAAGGTCTCGCTGCCGTAAGGCCCTAAGCGCATGGTACAAATTCTTAAAGATGGATGGGTCAATAGCTGAAAGCATTGAATGAAGTAGCGGTGTAGTGGTAAACCAGTAAGGGGGGCTCAGGAAGACTTAATGGCACATCATGGTGCTCCACTCCTATACGCAACAAAGGATTGTTGGGAGGGGCTCGTTTTCTACTCTGTGACAGACACTCATAGTCGACCCGCTCCCAACTCTGGAGAACGAGCTACTTTGGAAGTTAAGGCGAAAGCGACAGGGGTCAGCTGAGTAGCTAGAGAGATGCATGATGACAGAGACACGACCTAACTAAAGGTTTTCACAGGAATGGAAGAAGGACCTATTCCTCCATCATCCTCTAGTTTTCCTTTTATTTATGCAATTTTTGTTTATTTCCAAGGGATCAAATCCCGATTGTAATCATGCTGGGAAGCATAGCCTGGCATGCCTATATAGCTAGTCTATGAGACAATTCGAGCATAGGCAAAGATATTTTGTAAACTGAAAATCCAAGCTCCCCTTCTTCTTATAAATAGGGGGAATAAACACTGATAAAAGGTTAAGGAATTCTGCACCTAGGGGTCATTATTTCTGTGGATTCCACTTTGGTTCTACTTGCCTATACATGAGGGACTTGAGTGATATCTGGCTGAATGTAAATGGGCTAGTACGTTGGACTTATATTGGATTAATGAAACTGCCTGGTGATTCCTAGCAGATCAATGTGAACTATGTTTTCCCTTCTCTAATATCATTTCATAATATGTTTTTCCTTATCTGAAATAGTGTAATGAGATTGTCGATTTCTCCCTGATTCATGGATTTATCCTGGCTACTAAATAAATAACAATACCTGTGTCTATTACAGATTACTTGTGTTATTCAGTAGCCTATGGTACGTGTAGTAATTACAGATTTACTTATGTTATTATATTAACCTGCAATACCTATATGATCACAGACTTACTCACAATGTTTGGTGATAGTGGTACCCATGTTATACTTGGTATGCAACCTCAATAAGTACTTTGTTTTTTCTATCTTTCCACCTCCTCTCTCTTTCATACTTATGCTGGAACATCTTTGCCTAGGATTTTGTCCTATTTAAAACCCTCTGCATCGAATTTCATCCTTCCTTTCCTCCTCTTCACTTTACTACAACCTCAATATAAAGTTTCTTATTGTTGTGTGTCGACCATCAGAACCAGACATTTCTCTTTGAGTTTGGCTCAATATACCCCCTGAGCATTTGGATCCATGTATCAGCTTGAGTTTACCTGCATGACAGACTATTGAACCAAGCCCCCTTTATAATATTTTTAACTATGTGACAATTAGCGTGTTGCACAAACCCACTCACAGATAATCTTCCATGCACTCCTCTATTTAAGATGTCCTAGGCATTGGTCTACAATCAACCCAGAGGTTTTCTCTAGGAGGATTTATACATCCCTTGAAGCACTCGTGCTGCAAGTGCTAGAAAAATCCACAACACTTACCAAGAAACCTTGATTCCAGTGTCTTATCCATGCTTATCCTAGCATGTCACAAACCACATTGCTTTCATTTTGTTGATGTATCCCTAGGTATAACTTGTTCATAACATAAGCATACGAAAAATACAAGCATACAATATAAATTCATTTGTCATTACTACTCTTCCCACTTGATTCCTCATAGCCAGGAACTTCTTCATGACATTCGCATGCATAGGCAATCATTCCTCCACAAGAATGATTCCTAATGACCATGTCAAACAGTGGCATAGATACATGGACACATACATACATATACATAAACATTAGCATAAAAAAATCATGGTCCTGTCAGACAACAACATACATAAGCACATATATATACACATAAATGTTAGCGTTAATAATCACGATCCATAATGACCCTGTCAAACATGACATACATACATACATGTATACATATAAACATCAACATAAACCAAATATCATAAGGTTAGGGTTAAGAGAACTCCCTTTATGCATGTAACACATGTGCAACATCAATAACAACAGTTCCCAACATAGTCAATGTATATGATGCCTCAAGTCCATTCACCTTACCTTTCTTGTTTACCTTTCTCATGAATGTTCTACCATCGTCCGTTTACACCAATGGACCCAACCAATCCAATTAGTTGTCATACGCTTACCTTCCATTGTGCTTACTCATGCACCGAGTTTCATTTGTGTCTTACATTACCTGTTAGGTTTCATTCATCTCTCCCTAAGCTTCATTAACTTTCCTCTTTCCCAACCAATTCCCAAGACTCAAAACAATAAAAGGCAAGAACGAAAACAACAACAACAATACCATGAAAACCAAAAGTAATATGACACCGCAAGAAATTGGCATAGCTATGCACCAGACACAATCAAAATCGCATATTAAGCGCAACAATCACAAAAGACCAAAATCACAAGACTAACAATAGACACCATGAATCAATCCCCATGGTTTCCAAGGAAAGCTCGACCTGAGCCTTCTTTGAGATTTCATGGCAACCTCTCTTTCCATGCAACTCCCTGCATCAGGTTTTTATTTACACATATTTTTTAGTGCATAAATAAACATACCAATACACCAATTACCTCATCTTTTTGTGCCAAACACGTTGCCTTGTAGCTAAACAAGTCCATGGCATCTCTCAAGGGACTCCAATTCCCTTGAAAAATCCACCTGTAACTTGAGACTAGCTAATATACGTGTCAATTACATGTCCATGAATATAGCATGTATCCACATAACGTCCGACAAGATTAAATTTAAGAAGACTTCATATAGGCAAAGCACTTATTTGTTTGGAATTAGGGTTTCCAAACATATCAAAAGGAATTCTTTCCCAATTCATTTCTTTTACCTTTTTACCTTGCTACAATCGAGGCTTACTATGTACTGTCACATCACCTGATCCAATTCATATCCATAAACAACTGTCATAGAACCATGACTATATCAGGATGAAACAAACCCTTGAAGAATCCAAAACAGCAATCGAAAGCACCCTGAACCAGTGGCCATGGCAGCCGGCGTGGAACGACGAGGACCTCGGTCAAAGTGCGCTAACCGAGGCCCATGGAGACTGGGCAGGAGGTCAAAATAGCACGTGGGAGCCCCGGATCAGGAAAAGGAGCTAATTTTCGATGCACTTTCGATGCACATTAGCGCTTAGCACCAACGCGCATCGCTAGGCAAACAGGGCCGAAAAGGAGGAGCCTTAAGCACTCGATGGCGTGGGGGAACCAGAGGACTGTGGGCGGAAAAAGGTAAAGGCACTAAAGTACAAAGGCAGGACCCGCACCCTGGAAACCAGCGGTATTGATCGGGGCGCCCTTGAATGGTAAGCGGTTTTGGAGAAAGCAGAGTGATCACACTCAGCGATTGACGCGTGGCAGTGGAGGTGAAAGAGAAATAGTTGTGATCGCACGTTATCGGTCAAGCAAGCCAACTGCGCTCGACATGCGAATGACGTTGGATCTAGAGGAGCCCAGATCGAATGGCTGAGATTGTGCCCAATAGACAGAAGTGGAATCGACAGGGGATTCAGCCACGATTTAAGGGGATTTGGAATCCGTTGACCACCACGGTGGAGAAAGAAACGAATCGACGAACACGCTGGCGCTGTTTCGATGGAGACACGTGGCTACTTCCCAATCGTTCATGCTGGCGTCGAACAGGGAACTCCCAGCACGTAGGCGACAGGCAAATCGACACAGGCGGGAGAGGAACCGAACAGGCATGGAGGTCGAATGGCTAAAGCCATGAACAGAGACAGTGAACAAAGATTTGAAAGAGAGAGAACGAGGAGTCCACTCGACCAAGAGAGATAGTGAATAGTGAACCCTGAGAGGAGGACTGAGC
Organism: Pinus tabuliformis; assembly: GCA_031772625.1. Classification (NCBI taxonomy): domain Eukaryota; kingdom Viridiplantae; phylum Streptophyta; class Pinopsida; order Pinales; family Pinaceae; genus Pinus; species Pinus tabuliformis. The sequence goes on from CM062816.1 coordinate 853,810,615, forward strand.
ACAGAGAGTAGTAAAGCCAAGCAGAGGAGACAGAGGGCCGAGCTGACCACAGGCAGCATCGAGCACCAGAGAGCTTGAGGAATCAAGCCTTCCCATCGAGGAATCTGTCTGGATTGAGCATCACAGTTGGCTCTTTCCACTATAGACCGAGGGTCACAGAGCTGGTAGGAAGAACAACAGTCTATGTACTCCAAGTGGCTTGGGGAATCCAAGAACCACCCTGCCAAGCAAAATATGCTTCAAGAGAACTCATATTGAGTCCCTGCATTGTAATTTCTCTGTTGAAAGACACATAAAACAAGGCCACCACTGAAGCTAGACTGGAGACGTAGCCCTGGAGAATAGGGTGAACTCCTTATTAAAAATTGTTTGTGTCTTTGTGTTTCTTACTCTATTTCTCTGCTTTCTTTCCATTTATTTTCTGTGTATTGGCAATCTGATCGATCCATTGTTTCAATAACACAGAACACACACACACCAACATATGGGTCTGTAATACCTTTTTGTTTAATAAATATTCAACTAAGGTCACTCATAGGGTGATTTTCAAATCAAGTGGTATCAGAGCTTAAGGTTGTAAGGTTAGACAAGCTTGTGTTGGTTTAGTTGTGGATGCTCACTAGATCAAAGGTCAAACTAGGAGAAGGAGAGGTGGTGGAAATTAATCTTGAAATTGGGAGAGTCTATTCTCGAAAGACAATGTCAGAAGAAGGTTCTATAGGGCCAGACCCTCAATTCCTAGAAATTTTCCTAGCTATAAAGTCCATGGTAGAACAAATGTATAGGGACTTTAGAAAGCATAAGGGTGAAGATTCATCAAGCTCTAAGCAAGATAAAGAATAAGATGAATCTCATTCCCATGACCACTCCAAAGGAAAGGGGAAAGAAGAAAGCTTCCCTACACCTCCTAGTAGCCCTGTACATAATAAGAAAGCATCTTTGATTAAGTTAGATGTTAAATTTTATTTGCCTATATATGATGGAGAGCTAAATGCTAAAAAGTTGGACAATTGGATTAGACAAATTGATGTGTATTGCAGAGTACAAAATATAGACTCAGACAAGAGCAAGATTCAGCTAGCAAGCCTTTGCCTAGGGGGCATTGCCTTGGTTTGGTGGGAAGGCAGAACCCAAGCTTATATGTCTGGAGTGAATTTGTTACTGCAATCAAAAAATAGTTCTATCCATTGGCCTACATGCAACAAGCCATGATGAGCTGGCAAACTCTTCGGCAGTTGAAAGGGAAAAGTGTACAAGGGTATACTCAAGAGTTCAGAAAGAGAGCATTGATGTCGAGTATTTCATTAGACTCACCAGAAACTCTTTTGAAGTACATTGGTGGTCTACACAGCTACATGAGGCATACCATCCTCATGTTTAATCCCACTAGTATAGATGAGGTATCTGTACAAGCTACTCATATGGAAGCTAGAGGAAAGAATGGAAATCCAGAAGTTGGGGGACCATCCCAACCCACTGTAAGCAAGAGCAAGGAGAAAAGAAAGCAGAAGTGGAAAGCAAGGAAGGCTAACACTGCACAGAAAGGAAAAGCCTCATGCACCCACTATAAAAAGGAGGGGCATGATGATGAGCATTGTTGGATTCCACATCCAGAGTTGAGACCTAAGAAGTCTGAGGGCAAGAAGAAGAAGATTGTTGCAGCTATTCAGAAAGATTTGGGGTCAGACTTGGGAGATGAAACAATCATTGCAGCCATAGGTATAAAAGGTAAGAATTCTGAAGCATCTACTAGTAATTCTGTTCAATCTGTTAGTGATGAAGAACATGAGAGAAAAAGGCATGAGCTTTTTCATATTCGAGTTGTTTCCAAAAATCAAAAGATTGATACTTTGTTTGATAGTGGCTCACAAGTAAATCTGATTTCTGAAGCAATTGTGAAGAAATTGGGATTAGAAACTACACCTCATAAGGAGCCATACACATTAGGATGGTTGAATGATAAAGCACAACTACAAGTGACTAGACAGTGCAAACTCAAGTTTTCTTTTGGGTCAGCATTTTTAGATGAGGTTGAGTTAGATATAATTCCTTTGGATATATGTGGAATTGTTTTAGGAAGTCCTTACTTGTATGATAGAAAGGCTATTTTCTATAGAGCCGAGAACAAGTATCTACTTGTTAAAAATGGAGTCGAATACTTTGTAAGAGCTTAGAAGCTCAAGAATAATTATACTCTCATAAACTTAGGACAGATGAAAAGAATGATAAATTCATGCAAACAGTTCTTACTAATGGTTGTAAAGGAAAAGAAAACTAATAAAACCAATGTATTTGAGGGATGTAATTCTGATCAGCAAGCTGATATAGTAAAGATTGTTTCAAAGTATGATGTCTTGTTTCAAGAACCTCAAGGTCTGCCACCCAAAAAGGGAATGGTACATGATATTATTTTTCAGCAAGATGTTCCTTTGCCTAACATTGGGATATATAGGTTATCTGCTTTAGAGAATGCTGAAATCAAGAAGCAGGTGCAGGAGTTTCTCGAGAAAGGGTTCATCAGGCCTAGCACATCACCACGTGAGTCACCAATCGTTTTGGTGAGAAAGAAAGATGGCTCATGGAGAATGTGCATTGATTATCGAGCACTGAATAAAATAACAATCAAAAATCGTTATCCCCTTCCTCGCATAGATGATCTTTTAGATCAATTGAAGAAAGTTGCTTATTTCACCAAGCTGGATTTGCACAGTGGATACCATCAGGTCAGAGTTGCAGAGAAAGATGCATGGAAGACTGCTTTCAAAACAAAGCAGGGATTGTATGAATGGCTAGTTATGCCTTTTGGCTTGACCAATGCCCCTGCTACTTTCATGAGATTAATGAATGATGTACTCAGACCTTTTCTTGATGATTTTGTTATTGTGTATCTGGATGACATTCTGATTTTTAGTAAAAAGTGGGAAGAACATTTAAAGCATGTTAAGCAGACATTAGATGTTTTGAAAAGAGAAAAACTTTATGTTAAACTCTCCAAATGTGAATTTGGCAAAACCTCTCTAAATTATTTGGGTCATATAGTAGGGGGAGGTGAATTTAAAATAGATCCCTCTAAAGTGGTAGTCATTGTAAATTGGCCTAGACCCAAGTCTACTACAGAAGTGAGAAGCTTCTTAGGAGCAACATAGTATTGGAGGAAGTTCATTTCAAATTTTTCCTCAATTGCAGCTCCCTTACATGCTTTGACAGGATTGAACAAGGTGTTTCAGTGGGGAGGCAAACAAGAAGAAGCCTTCGACACCTTGAAAGAAAAAAATAGTACAACACCTGTACTAGCACTGCCAGATCTACAAAGACCATTTGAGATCCAAACTGATGCTAGTGACTATTCCATGGGAGCAGCGTTGACACAGCACGGTAAACCCATATGTTATCATTATGAGACTTTTAATCCTGTAGTAGCCAACTATCCTACCTATGATAAAGAATTGTATGCATTAGTTCAAAGTGTGAAAAAGTGGAAACATTACTTAATGGGCAAAGAAACAGTAATACATACTGATCATCAGCCACTTCAATATCTACACTCCCAAACTAAGTTGCAACAATCAAGACATTACAGATGGATGGGTTTTCTACAATAGTTTTATTTAGTCATCAGATATAAAAAGGGCATAAATAACAAGGTTGCAGACATGTTATCTAGACCCATTATAAATGCATCTACCATACTTAAGCATAATTCTATGCTACATGAAAGCTACATAGAACAGTATGCTCAGGATATGGACTTTAAAGATGTATATGCAACTTTGAGTCAAGGCAAAAGAGTAGAAGAATTGGACTATCATATAAAGGACTGACTCTTATATCACTGTGGGAAACTCTGCATTCCACAAACTGAGAGAGCAAAGATAATTAGGGAAGCACACACTTCTCTGATATCAGGTCACTTTGGGGTAAGTAAAACAGTTGCACAACTGCAAAGGTTCTGCTATTGGCCAAGAATGAGTGAGACAATTTCTAGATATGTAAAGGGGTGTGCTATGTGTGCTAAAAGCAAGCCCAACAACATAAAACTAGGCTTGTACACTCCATTGCCAGTTCCTTCTCACCCTTGGGAAAGCATTTCCATGGATTTTGTTGGAGGACTGCCTAAATCTAGGAAAGGTCGTGATTATCTATATGTTTTTGTGGATAGGTTCAGCAAAATGTATATTTTGATACCCTGTAGTAAACAGATTACATCTGAACAAACTGCAAAATTATTCTTTGAACATGTATGGGTTCATTTTGGATTACCCACTTCTATTATATCTAATCGAGACACCCGATTTGTGGGAAAGTTTTTGTCCAGTCTGTGGGAACTAATGGACACCAAATTAAAGAAAAGCACAGCTTTTCATCCACAAACAGATGGCCAGACAGAAGTAGTTAACAGGACAGTGATCCAGTTACTGAGAGGATATTGCAGCAAGCACCCTAAGCTTTGGGATGAACACTTGTGTTATGTGCAGTATGATTACAATAGAGCCAAACACTCTTCTACCCAAAGATCTCCTTTTGAGACCTGCTTTGGTTGCATACCAAGGTCTCCCTTGGATTTTGTCTCTGGTAAAGATACCATGGTTGATGGACACAGTGACGTGGACAGGGCAACTAGGTTAATTGAACAGATCCAAGAGATCCACCAGGCAGTACAGGAACAGCTGGAAAGGAGCCAGGCCAAGTACAAGGCTAGGCATGATAAGCATGGGATGGAGCATAGTTTTCAAGTTGGAGACCAGCAAGGATGGGATGCAAGGTGAAGGTAAGTAGCTAAAACCTATCAGGTATGGACCCTTCAGGATACTTGAGAAGATTGGTGAGAATGCTTTTCGCCTTGATCTGCCAGCTTACATGCACATCTACTCAGTCGTGAACACAAATTTCTTGAGGTTGTTTGAACCTTCAATGATTGAGGACCCTGAAGAGCAAAGTCAATTGCCTTCTGTTGATGACCTACTACCCGAATATCTTAATGAGTTGCAGGAAGATACAATGCAGGATAGGAAGGTAAGGATGACGCACAGTGGACAAGTGGAATACCTCAGAATTGGGCTTAAAGGTGCGAAGCCGAGCAGTGTGAAGTGGATTGAGATTGGACAAGTGAGATAGCAGTTTCCTCACTTAGTCCATGCTTGAAGAAAACCAACTTTTGGTGGTCCAAAAGCTTTTCAGTTGGGAGGCCGTGATCCAAATTGGATCCATAAACGACTGTCATAGAACCATGACTATATCGGGACGAAACAAACCCTTGAAGAATCAAAAACAACAATTGAAAGCACCCTGAACCAGTGGCCATGGCAGCCGGCGTGAACAACGAGGACCTCGGTCAAAGCGCGTTGACCGAGGCCCATGGAGACTGTGCAGGAGGTCAAAATAGCCCCTGGGAGCCCCAGATCAGGAAAAGGAGCTGATTTTCGATGCGCGTTAGCGCATCGTTGGGCAAACAAGGCCGAAAAGGATGAACCTTAAGCACTCGGTCGTGTGGGGGAACCAGCAGACCACGGCGGAAAAAGGTAAAGGCGCTAAAGTACAAAGGCGGGACCTGCGCCCTGGAAACCAGCGGTATTGATCGAGGCACCCTTGAATGGTAAGCAGTTTTGGAGAAAGCGGAGCGATCACACTCAGCGATCGACACGCCGCAGCGGAGGTGAGAAAGAAACCATCGTGATCACGCATTATCGGTCGAGCAAGTCAACTGCGCTCGACGTGCGAATGATGTTGGATCTGGAGGAGCCCAGATCGGACGGTTGAGATTGTGCCCAATAGATAGAAACGGAATGGACAGGGGATTCAGCCGTGATTTAAGGGGATTTGGAATCCGTTGACCGCCACGGTGGAGAAAGAAATGAATCGACAAACAGGTTGGCACTGTTCCGATGGAGACACATGGCTACTTCCCAAGCGTTCATGCTGGCACCGAACAGGGAACTCCCAGCACGCAGGCGACAGGCGAATCGACACAAACGGGAGAGGAACCGAACAGGCATGGAGGTTGAATGGCTAAAGCCATGAACAGAGACAGTGAATAGAGATTCAAAAGAGAGAGAATGAGGATTCCAATCGACCAAGAGAGATAGTGAACAGTGAACCCTGAGAGGAGGACTGAGCACATAGAGCAGTAAAGCCAAGCAGAGGAGACAGAGGGCCGAGCTGACCACAGGCAGCATCGAGCACCAGAGAGCTTGAGGAATCAATCCTTCCCATCGAGGAATCTATCCGGATTGAGCATCACAGTTGGCTCTTTCCACTGTAAACCGAGGGTCACAGAGCTGGTAGGAAGAACAAGAGTCTATGTACTCCAAGTGTCTTGGGGAATCCAAGAACCACCATGCCAAGCAAAATCTACTTCAAGATAACTCATATTGAGTCCCTACATTGTAATTTCTTTGCTGAAAGACACAATAAAACAAGGCCACCACTGAAGCTGGACCGGAGACGTAGCCTTGGAGAATAGGGTGAACTCCTTATTAAAAACTGTTTGTGTCTTTGTGTTGCTTACTGTATTTCTCTACTGTCTTTCCATTTATTTTCTGTGTATTGGCAATCTGATCAATCCATTGTTTCAATAACATAAAACACACACACACCAGCATATGGGTCTGTAATACCTTTTTGTTTAATAAATCTTCAACTGAGGTCACTCATAGGGTGATTTTCAGGTCATCACCCAACTATTATTTATATAGGAAAATCACTTATTACCTCATCATGCTAATACCAAGCATATTTCCTGCAATTGTTCACACATGTCAACCACACGTTCCAAACATCAAGACAATCATATGTATCAATTTGAAATCAATGTTTTGCAAGACTAACAATCATGTCATAATCCATAGTCAACTCATAGTCATTAGACATAATGCTACAACTATCACCTACTTACACGCAAGTACATATCAATTGTCTCAACACATATGTATTAGTACAATCATCTTAAAACAAGATCATTTCTTCATGCAACCCTATAGACTCATACCCATATCATGCAATTAATCAAACATTCAAGCAAGATATGAACACACCATGTTAGATAAATCAACTAGATGACATAATAGGCACCAAACACTCAAACACCAAATAGATGACATAATCAACAATGAAGCACCCAATATACTGCATAAGCAAACTCATACCTTAGTGTATTTCAGGGGAGGCTATCTTGTCTGCACAATCAATCTAGGTTAGCATGATACAACTTCACAACATATCCACTCAAACATAAATCATGATATCCATAACAATAACTAACTAACATGTTCACATCATAAGCTCATAAGCATTTGTCATTCATGCATAACAATCACATATGTACAATCAATCTAGATTAGTACGACACCGTATCACAAATATGTCTACTCATACCTCAATATTGCAACCATAACCCTCTGCATAGGTCAAACCAGGTTAACACAATGCATATAACATCAAGATCTTCAATGCAATGAACATAACCATCATGCATATGACCAATCCAAATTACAACATCAAGATCTCAATGAAATAACCCTAATTATCAAGTTAATATCATATAACAACAATAAGCTATATATCATGCTCATCAACAACATATAACCTAATCATCAAGTTATCTGACATACAACAAAAATAGCAATGCATACAACCACAGGTTACCATCATACCTGACTATCTACCTCATGTGCATATGATTATGCTATTCAATTATCATCTATCATGTATGTAACCATAACATCAAAAGACGTACATAAACCTAATGCATACAACAATCCTTAACTTACATACCTACATGCCAAACATACAATACATGTATGACGATCTGCTCTTGCCCAAAATTCCAATGCTGCAACCTCATTATGATTATATGCATCTCCTACTCTATCTCATCCAAAACATTAGCATCATAACATACCAATATCACCTTGATGACCTATATTGCATACCATGACTTCAAAAGGCACGTTTGACCTACATTTCATGCATAACTATAACCAAGACAATGCATGCATAACAACTACATATAGATATATAACATATGAGTACCAAACCATATACACCTCATTCTAGCTAGAGTCCATTTATCAATGCATGATCATATCAAGTACACAAACCATGACATCATGCATGACAACAACAACCACATCACGCCCCTATACTGATCCAAAATGGATTTTGGATAGACTTCTAAGTCTAAGTGTTCGTCATAGAGAAAAATGAAAGTCTAAGGATGCTCCTGGAAATAGTCCCATTGCATAGATCTTCTCATTCTGAATCTACTACAACTTGAATGGGCTAAACTGGACTTTGGATGAAGAAGTTATCACAGAAAGAAGATTGCCTTTGTCCTTTGGAAAAGGAGGCATTTCTTCTAAAAATGGCCTAAAAGGGTACTTAAGGAAATCACATCCCAAATGTGCAAAGGGATGGACTTAATGCAAATGCAGAAGGACCCCCGATCAGCGATCTCCGATATATCGGATTGGAGGTAGGCCTTCGCTCGATATCAGGACCCCAGGCATAGCGACATGTGACTGGGTGATATGTGACAATGCGATTGCGATGAGTGATATCGGCGATCGGTGATTAGGGTGATTGGCGATCAACAGAGCAAAGATTAGGGTGATTAGGGTGATTAGGGTGATTAGGGTGATTGGTGATTGACAGAGCAAAGATTGCTTGTCTGAAAGGTGTTTAAACAGTCAGAGGTTGTTTGTATGCTTGTTTGCAGATTGACTATTGTTTGAGTTTGCAGAGGTGAAGGGAAAGTTATTGATAGCTCAGTCTAGGAAGGACAAGAAGAAAGAAGGGCTGAAGGCATTATTCTTATCCCAAAGGACATCAAAGCAATACTTGAAGCACAAGAGGTTTATTGCAAAAGGTTGCTTGGATAAGCTCTTTGTTAATCTTGTTTGATGTTTTTTTGTTCATTGGCATAATGACAACTTCTACAAGTGAATCCTCAAATTCCTCCTTCATCACAAGATTCTTTGATGGAGACATGAAGCAAGACTTGTTCATCATGATGGAAAAGGTGAGGGAAATGTATGAGGATGGAAGGAAGAGCAGCATACTTAGAGATCAGATGAATTCTGTGGAGGAAGAGAAGCAATTTCTTTCTGACAAATTGCAGGAAATGGAGAGGCAACTTCATATTGCAAATATGAACCTGAAAAGGATACAAGAGTTGGAGTAACAAATCTTTGTTGCCAAAGAAGCCTTGGTCAAGTATCAACTTGAAGAAGAGGTAAACCATTCCAGTTTGTCTTCAAATTCTTCTAAGAATGCTTATATTGGTTATTTTGGAAAACATACCAAAGGCGTAGGTTCCAAGCTAATGTCCAAGATGGGCTATGAAGGAAAGGGCTTGGGTAAGCATGCACAGGGTATTGTTGAACCAATAATGGTTGAGGAAAGGCCTAAGTATTTGGGTCTTGGCTATGGACCAGTTTATGGAGAAGATTCCAAAGCTGCCATGAAGACCATTGAAACAGCTCCAAGAAGGAGTTTCATTTCATGTCTTCTACCCCAATATTGTGAAGATTGTATTCTTGGGGAATGCAATGGTGTGAAGCAAACCTTGCAGAAAGAAGGTGTATATCATCATACACTTGAACCATAGAGTTGTGGAAACTCTGACAGCCTTGAAGAGATTGATGGTGTTCCAAAGGGAGCTACTTCTTCGTTCAACTCACCACCTCATGAAGGTAAAAGAGGTGGAAGAGAAAGGTATAACTCTGGTTCTTATCATATTCCTTTTGATTATGTTCAGCATGATAAATTTCTACATAAGCATGGGAAAATAATTGCATGTTCCTTTTGTGGTTTGGATAACCATAATGTTTCTAGATGTTGGAAAAGAATGGCCACATATAGGAAACTTTTGAAGGAAAGGAAGCAAGAAGCCAAAGGTCCATTGGACAAGGCAAATCATGTTGTCAAGAGGATGCACATGTGTTGCACTTACTGCCATAAGCAAGGACATGCTGCTGCAAAATGTTTGACTCTGAATCCAATAATGCTTCCACAAAATCTAAAGAAGGTGGAAAGAGAAGATGGCAGAAATGGAAAGGAAGTTTCCATGAATGATGTGTCTTGGGATGATTCACATGCTGATGTTGATGTGCAAGGAAAGACCCTTGAAATGGATTGGTAAGAAATGGTTAGAGTTCTTATCCAATTAAGGATTGCATGTCTATTGATGCATCTATTTGCATCTCTTTGTTGATGAGATGCAAGTTTCAGGTTTCTACCAAGAAGGTGAATGGAAAAGTTGAGTAGGAGGCTCACTTTGTTACTGCAACATTATATTTCATTTCAGCTTTGAAAGTACAGTGTGCTTAAGTGAAAGTTGAAAGATGAAATGCATGCATGAGCTTGATGTGCATGAACAGAGGGATGCTGATGATTTCCTTGTTTTTTAACATGTGTTTGTGATTAACTTGAAGGGTTGATTGCTTTGGCATGCATGTAATGCAATGTTGACTTGGAAGAAGTTAACTTGGTCTCCAAGATGGGGATAATGATGAAGTGTTTCATCTTTTGAAAAATAGTCCTAATGGTCTTTTTCTACATGCTTGACTTGAAGGGTCATTTGTTTTAAAGGCATGTTTTATGGGCTTGTTATCTAGTCAATCATTTGTACGCATATGTAATACATGGAGGTATTCACAAGATGTGAAATATGTTTCTTTTTTTGAAGCAGGAGTTTATTCCATCAAGTTGTTGTCTGTGTTTCTGTTGTTGTTAACAGTTGTTGTTGACAACTTTTCAAACAGGTACAAATGAAAATTTTGTGCAGCAGATGTACTTCACATTTTTTTGATCCACCTTGGATCAATGATCAAGGCAGAAAAGTTCAAACTACCTTTTATGGCCATCTCAGCAGGAGTCCTGCAGGAAGGCAAGGAGGAAGACAGTTCTTCCGAGGAGGACCAACACATCCAGGAAGGAAAGTGGTCAAGGGCTTTGGTTCAGAGGCACTATGCAAGGAAAGTGTGTGGAGGCTGAAAGAAGAGGGTTTTGTTACTCTCATTTACTGTTCATATCAGTATATCAGTCTTTTGGAGACCAAAAGTTCTTTAGTGGGAAGGCATGATCCAAAATGGATTTTGGATAGACTTCTAAGTCTAAGTGTTCTTCACAGAGGAAAATGAAAGTCTAATGATGCTTCTGGAAATAGTCCCATTGCATAGATATTCTCATTCTGAATCTATTGCAACTTGAATGGGCTAAAATGGACTTTGGATGAAGAAGTTATCACAGAAAGAAGATTGTCTTTGTCCTTTGGAAAAGGAGGCATTTCTTCTAAAAATGGCCTGCAAGGCTCCTTAAGGAAATCGCATCGCAAATGTGAAAAGGGATGGACTTAATGCAAAGGCAGAATGACCCCCGATTAGCGATCTCCGATATATCAGATCGGAGGTATGCCTTTGCTCGATATCGGGAACCCAGGCATAGCGACATGTGATTGGGCAATATGCAACAATGAGAATGCGATGAGCGATATCGGCGATCGGCGATTAGAGTGATCGGCGACCGGAGGAGCAGAAGGTATAAGACCCCGACGATGCGATACGCGAGGTGTGATATCAGCGATCGACAGATCGGCAGTCGGCATACCCAAAGGGCAGACCCCTGGGCCATTGTGATTGCGATTAGCGATCAGGACCTAGACCCGATAGGGATTATGGACCCAATTGCATAAAATTTGAAATCTAATATTTTCGGATTTTTTGTGTATTAGCGCGTTTCCGCTATAAAATTGAAATACAAAGGAAATGACCCGAAAGCGATAAAGCCAGACCCGAGAGGTTTATAGACGCGGCTTCGGGTTATTTGAGTTCCATGTTAAGTAGGATTTCGAGTGGTAAGTGGTATTGAACGGGCTCCACCCGAACCCATACACAAGCCGACATGTGGCATGGCACAGGAGAGAGAAAACTGCCTTTTTTGGCAGGTAATCTTCGTGCTCTTAAGCCACCCAAAACGAACTGTTAGCCTTTGGATCAGAGATCAATGGTGAGCTTGCGATAGCCATAAAAGGCGGACCTGAAAGGGTTTATAGGGGCGACTTTGAGAATTTGAAGTCCGAGACTTCGCGCCCGATAGTGTATTTTCATAAAATCTTTGTGTATTGAAATTTTGTCCACTTTCGGGTTTTTGCATGGAGGAAGGCCCCGAATCCTCTGTAACTACTCCTGATCACTGTGCCACACTGCAAGCGGGCGTTTTTGGCAGACAATGATGCGTTTGAAGCCATAGAGCTGCAAAGCCAGATGGCCAGTCGAACAGATAACGTGCAGAGAAGCCATAAAGCCGCAGGGGAGTAATGACACGTAGAGTAACAGCTGGGGAAGCCGAAGAGCCAGAAAAAAGACTCAAAGGAGCCAGAAGGCCCAATTGATAGAGTTGTTAGCTACGAGAGTGAAAAGCCACAGAGCATGATTGACAAGCAGCAAAGCTGCTAAAGGTCGCTGGAAGTTTGCTAAAGGTTGCTTGGAGGTCGAGCGAACCATTGATTCATGCAGAGGCCAAGAGAGAGCTCAGAGAAGCCAGAGCCGAAGAGCCAGAGCCAGAGCCAACAGCCAAGAGTCAAAGCCAAAGCCGAGAGATAGAGCTAGAGCCAGAGCTATAAAGACGAGAGCTTCAGAGCTAGGGATAAGATGGTGTTCTAAGCCCATTGTGTTCTATGTAAACCAATGGCGTTGAGCGTGGAGCTTGTAAAAGAACTGCTACCATAATCCCAGAGAGCCTAGTTGAGTTGAATAGAGCTCAAGGAGACGTAGCCCAAGATTTTTGGGTGAACTCCATATTAAATATGTTGCCTTATGTGTTTGTTATTTTTTGTAATATTTTATTGTTATATGTATGTTATATCAACATAAACAACAGAATTTTAAAGCACATAAACAGTCAAAAAATAAACACCAACATACACCTTATTTTCAAGCACAATATTAATTCCGCAATTGGTTAATCATAATATCTTGGGAATTTTTAAGCTTTGGAAGTGGGAGAGGTTCTTGTAATTTTGACAAGAAGCCTATAAACCCCATTTTCAGTTCAGGTGGTATCAGAACCTAAGATTGATTAACCCCACCTTCAAAGAAGGTTATATTAGAATGCTTGAATGACAGAGCAAAGATTGCTTGTCTTAAAGGTGTTTAAACAGTCAGAGGTTGATTGTATGCTTGTTTGCAGACTGACTATTGTTTGAGTTTGTAGAGGTGAAGGGAAAGTTATTGATAGCTCAGTCCAGGAAGGACAAGAAGGAAGAAGGGCTGAAGGCATTCTTCTTATCCCAAATGACCTCAAAGCAATCCTTGAAGCACAAGAGGTTTGTTGTAAAAGGTTGCTTGGATCAGCTCTTTGTTAATCTTGTTTGAAGTTCTTTTGTTCATTGGCATAATGACAACATCTACAAGTGAATCCTCAAATTCCTCCTTCATCACAAGATTCTTTGATGGAGACATGAAGCAAGAATTCTTCATCATGATGGACAAGGTGAGGGAAATGTATGAGGATGGAAAGAAGAGCAGCATACTTAAAGAGAAATTGAATTCCGTGGAGGAAGAGAAGCAGTTGCTTTCTGACAAATTGCAGGAAATGGAGAGGCAACTTCATATTGCAAATATGAACCTGAAAAGGATGCTTGAGTTGGAGTCACAGCTCTTTATTGCCAAAGAATCCTTGGTCAAGTATCAGCTTGAAGAAGAGGTAAACCATTCCTGTTTGTCTTCAAATTCTTCTAAGAATGCTTATATTGGTTCTTTTGGAAAACATACAAGAGACATAGGTTCCAATCTAATGTCCAAGATGGGCTATGAAGGAAAGGACTTGGATAAGCATGCATAGGGTATTGTTGAACCAATAATGGTTGAGGAAAGGCTTAAGTATTTGGGTCTTGGCTATGGACCAGCTTATGGAGAAGGTTCCAGAGCTGCCATGAAGACCATTGAAACAACTCCAAGAAGGAGTTTCATTTCAGGTCTTCTACTCCAAGATTGTGAAGATTGTCTTCTTGGGGAATGCAATGGTGTGAAGCATACCTTGCAGAAAGAAGGTGTATATCAGCATACACTTGAACCAGAGAGTTGTGGAAACTCTGACAGCCTTGAAGAGATTGATGGTGTTCCAAAGGGAGCTACTTCTTCGTTCAGCGCACCTCCTCATGAAGGTAAAAGAGGTGGAAGAGAAAGGTATAAATCTGGCTTTTATCATATTGCTTTTGATTATGTTCAGCATGATAAATTTCCACATAAGCATGGGAAAATAATTGCATGTTCCTTTCTTGGTTTGGATAACCATAATGTTTCTAGATGTTGGATGAGAATGGCCACATACAGGAAAATTTTGAAGGAAAGGAAGCAAGAAGCCAAAGGTCAATTGAACAAGGCAAATCATGTTGTCAAGAGGATGCACATGTGTTGCACTTACTGCCATAAGCAAGGACATGTTGCTGCAAAATGTTGGACTCTGAATCCAACAATGCTTCCACAAAAGCTGAAGAAGGTGGAAAGAGAAGATGGTAAAAATGGAAAGGAAGTTTCCATGAATGATGTGTCTCAGGATGATTCACATGCTGATGTTGATGTGCAGACAAAGGAAAGACCTTTGAAATGGAATGGTAAGAAATGGTTAGAGTTCTTATCCAATTAAGGATTTCATGTCTATTAACGCATCTATTTGCATCTCTTTGTTGATGAGATGTAAGTTGCAGGTTTATACCAAGAAGGTGAATGGAAAAGTTGAGTAGGGGGCTCACTTTGTTGCTGCAACATTATATTTCATTTTAACTTTGAAAGTATAGTGTGCTTAAGCGAAAGTTGAAAGATGAAATGCATGCATGAGATTGATGTGCATGAACATAGGGATGCTGATGATTTCCTTGTTTTTTAACATGTGTGTGTGATTAACTTGAAGGGTTGATTGCTTTGGCATGCATGTAATGCAATGTTGACTTGGGAGAAGTTAACTTGGTCTCCAAGATGGGGATAATGATGAAGTGTTTCATCTTTTGAAAAAGAGTCCTAATGGTATTTTTCTACATGCTTGACTTGAAGGGTCATTTGTTTTAAAGGCATGTTTTGTGGGCTTGTTATCTAGTCCATCATTTGTATGTAGATGTAAGACATGGAGGTATTCACAAGATGTGAAATCTATTTCTTTTGTTGAAGTAGGAGTTTAGTCCATCCAGTTGTTGTCTGTGTTTCTATTGTTGTTAACAGTTGTTGTTGACAGCTTTTCAAACAGGTACAAATGAAAATTTTGTGGAGCAGATGTACTTCACATTTGTTTGAGCCACCTTGGATCAATGATCAAGGCAAAAAAGTTCAAACTACCTTCTGTGACCATCTCAGCAGGAGTTTTACAGGAAGGCAAGGAGGAAGGCAGTTCTTCCCAGGAGGACCAGCACATCTAGGAAGGAAAGTGGTCAAAGGCTTTGGTTCAGAGGCACTATGCAAGGAAAGTGTGTGGAGGCTGAAAGAAGAGGGTGTGGTTACTCTCATTTACTATTTAGATCAGTATATCAGTCTTTTGGAGACCAAAAGTTCTTTAGTGGGAAGGTGTGATCCAAAATGGATTTTGGATAGACTTCTAAGTCTAAGTGTTCCTCACATAGGAAAATGAAAGTCTAAGGATGCTCCTGGAAATAGTCCCATTGCATAGATCTTCTCATTATGAATCTATTGCAACTTGAATGGGCTAAAATGGACTTTGGATGAAGAAGTTATCACAGAAAGAAGATTGCCTTTATCCTTTGGAAAAGGAGGCATTTCTTCTAAAAATGGCCTAAAAGGCTCCTTAAGGAAATCGCATCGCAAATGTGCAAAGGGATGGACTTAACACAAAGGCAGAAGGACCCCTGATCAGTGATCTTCGATATATCAGATCGGAGGTAGGCCTTCACCCGATATTGGGACCCCAGGCATAGCGACATGCGACTGGGCGATATGCGACAATGCAATTGTGATGAGCAATATTGGCGATCGACGATCGGAGGAGAAGAAGGTATAAGACCTCGCCAATGCGATACGCGAGGTGTGATATCGGTGATCGGCGGATCGGCGGTCGGCTTACCCAAAGGGCGAACCCCTAGGCTGTTTCGATTGCGATTAGTGATCGGGACCCGAACCCGATAGGGATTATGGACCCAATTGCATAAAATTTGAAATCCGGGATTTTTGGATTTTCTGTGTATTAGCGTGTTTCCGCTATAAACCTGAAATACAAAGGAAATGACCGGAAAGTGATAAAATCGGACCCGAGAGGTTTATAGACGTGGTTTTGGGTTATTTGAGTTCCGTGGTAAGAGGGATTTCGGGTGGGCCTCAGGCGGTAAGTGGTATTGAACGGGCTCCACCCGAACCCATACATAGGCCGACACGTCGCATGGCGTAGGAGAGAGAAAACCGCCTTTTCAGGCAGGTAATCGTTGTGCACTTAAGCCACCCCAAACAAACTGTCAGCTATTGGATCGGAGATCACGCAGATCAATGGTGGGCTTGAGATAGCCATAAAAGGTGGACTTGAAAGGGTTTATAGAGGTGATTTCAGGGAATTTGAAGTCCGGGACTTCGCGCCCGATAGTGTATTTTCAGAAAATCTCTGTGTATTGAAATTTTGTCCATTTTCAGGTTTTTTCTTGGAGGAATGCCCTGAATCCTCTGGAACTGCTCCTAATCACTGTGCGACGCTGCAAGCATGCGTTTTTGGTAGACAATGATGCATTTGAATCCACAGAGCCAGGTGGCCAGTCGAACAGACAATGCGCAGAGAATCCACAAATCCGCAGGGGAGTAATGACATGCAGAAAAATGGTTGGGGAAGCCGCAGAGCTAGGAAAATGCCTCAAAGGAGCCAGAAGGCCCAATTGATAGAGCTGTTAGCGAGAGGTGGAGGTCACTAAAGGAGAGTTGTTAGCTACGAGAGCGAAAAGCAAGAGAGCATGATTGACAGCCAGCAAAGCTGCTAAAGGTCGCTAGAAGGTTGCTAAAGGTCACTTGGAGGTCGAGCGAACCATTGATTCACGCAGAGGCCGAGAGAGAGCTCAGAGAAGCGAGAGCCAGAGCCAAGAGCCAGAGCCAGAAAGCCAAGAACTTCAGAGCCAGGGATAAGATGGTGTTTTAAGCCCATTGTGTTCTGTGTAAACCAGTGGAGTTGACCGTGGAGCTTGCAAAAGGACTACCTCCATAATCCCAGAGAGCCTAGCTGAGTTGACTAGAGCTCAAGGAGACGTAGCCTAAGAGTTTTGGGTGAACTCCATATTAAACTTGTTGTCTTGTGTGTTTGTTATTTGTTCTAATATTTTACTATTATATATATATGTTATATCATCATAAACAACAGAATTTTAAAGCACATAAACAGTCAAAAAATAAACACCAGCATACACCTTATTTTCAAGCAAATTATTAATTCCGCAATTGGTTAATCATAATATCTTGGGAATGTTTAAGCTTTGGAAGTGGGAGAGGTTCTTGTAAGCTTGACAAGAAGCCTATACACCCCATTTTCAGATCATGTGGTATCAAAGCCTGAGATTTATTAACCCCACCTTCAAACAAGGTTATATTAGAATGCTTGATTGACAGAGCAAAGATTGCTTGTATGAAAGGTGTTTAAACAGTCAGAGGTTGATTTTATGCTTGTTTAAAGACTGATTATTGTTTGAGTTTATAGAGGTGAAGGGAAAGTTATTGATAGCTCAGTCTAGGAAGGACAAGAAGGAAGAAGGGTTGAAGGCATTCTTCTTATCCCAAAGGACCTCAAAGAAATCCTTGAAGCACAAGAGGTTTGTTGCAAAAGGTTGCTTGGATAAGCTCTTTTTTAATCTTGTTTGAATTTCTTTTGTTCATTGGCATAATGACAACTTCTACAAGTGAATCCTCAAATTCCTCCTTCATCACAAGATTCTTCAATGGAGACATGAAGAAAGACGTGTTCATCATGATGGACAAGGTGAGGGAAATATATGAGGATTCAAGGAAGAGCAGCATACTTAGAGAGCAGTTGAATTCCGTGGAGGAAGAGAAGCTATTGCTTTCTGACAAATTGCAAGAAATGGAGAGGCAACTTCATATTGCAAATATGAACCTAAAAAGGATGCATGAGTTGGAGTCACAACTCCTTGTTGCCAAAGAAGCCTTGGTCAAGTATCAGCTTGAAGAAGAGGTAAACCATTCTAGTTTGTCTTCAAAATCTTCTTAGAATGCTTATATTGGTTCTTTTGAAAAACATACCAGAGGCATAGGTTCCAAGCTAATGTCCAAGATGGGCTATGAAGGAAAGGGCTTGGGTAAGCATGCACAAGGTATTGCTGAACCAATAATGGTTGAGGGAAGGCCTAAGTATTTGGGTCTTGGCTATGGACCAACTTATGGAGAAGTTTCCAAAGCTACCATGAAGACCATTGAAACAACTCCAAGAAGGAGTTTCATTTCAGGTCTTCTACCCCAAGATTGTGAAGATTGTATTCTTCAGGAATGCAATGGTGTGAAGCATACCTTGTAGAAAGAAGGTGTATATCAGAATACACTTGAACCATAGAGTTGTGGAAACTCTGACAGACTTGAAGAGATTGATGGTGTTCCAAAGGGAGCTACTTCACGTTCAGCTCACCTCCTCATGAAGGTAAAAGAGGTGGAAGATAAAGGTATAAATATGGTTCTTATCATATTCCTTGTGATTATGTTTAGCATGATAAATTTCCACATAAGCATGGGAAAAGAATTGCATTTTCCTTTTGTGGTTTGGATAACCATAAGTTTCCATGAATGATGTATCTCAGGATGATTCACATGCTGATGTTGATGTGCGGACAAAGGAAATACCTTTGAAATGGATTGGTAAGAAATGGTTAGAGTTCTTATCCAATTAAGGATCGCATGTATATTGATACATCTATTTGCATCTCTTTGTTGATGAGATGCAAGTTGCAGGTTTCTACCAAGAAGGTGAATGGAAAAGTTGAGTAGGAGGCTCACTTTTTTGCTACAACATTATATTTCATTTCAGCTTCGAAAGTATAGTGTGCTTAAGTGAAAATTGAAAGATGAAATGCATGCATGAGCTTGATGTGCATGAACACAGGGATGCTGATGATTTCCTTGTTTTTGAACATGTGTGTGTGATTAACTTGAAGGGTTGATTGCTTTGTCATGCATGTAATGCAATGTTGACTTGGGAGAAGTTAACTTGGTCTCCAAGATGAGGATAATGATGAAGTGTTTCATATTTTGAAAAAGAGTCTTAATGGTCTTTTTCTACATGCTTGACTTGAAGGTTCATTTGTTTTAAAGGCATGTTTTGTGGGCTTGTTATCTAGTCCATCATTTGTATGTAGATGTAAGACATGGAGGTATTTACAAGATGTGAAATCTATTTCTTTTGTTGAAGCAGGAGTTTAGTCCATCTAGTTGTTGTTTGTGTTTCTGTTGTTGTTAACAGCTGTTGTTGATAACTTTTCAAACAGGTACAAATGAAAATTTAGTGGAGCAGATGTACTTCACATTTGTTTGAGCCACCTTGGATCAATGATCAAGGCAGAAAAGTTCAAACTACCTTTTGTGGCCATCTCAGAAGGAGTTCTGCAGGAAGCCAAGGAGGAAGGCAGTTCTTCCCAGGAGGACCAACACATCTAGGAAGGAGAGTGGTCAGGGGCTTTGGTTCAGAGGCACTATGTAAGGCAAGTGTGTTTTGGCTGAAAGAAGAGGGTGTTGTTACTCTCATTTGCTGTTCAAATCGGTATATCAGTCTTTTGGAGACCAAAAGTTCTTTAGTGGGAAGGCGTGATCCAAAATGGATTTTGGATAGACTTCTAAGTCTAAGTGTTCCTCACAGAGGAAAATGAAAGTCTAAGGATGTTCCTGGAAATAGTCCCATTTCATAGATCTTCTCATTCTGAATCTACTGCAACTTGAATGGGATAAAATGGACTTTGGATGAAGACGTTATCACAGAAAGAAGATTGGCTTTGTCCTTTGGAAAAGGAGGCATTTCTTCTAAAAATGGCCTAAAAGGCTTCTTAAGGAAATCACATCGCAGATGTGCAAAGGGATGGACTTAATGCAAAGGTGGAAGGACCCTCGATCTGTGATCTCCGATATATCGGATCGGAGGTAGGCCTTCGCTTGATATTGGGACCCCAGGCATAGCGACATGCGACTGTGCGATATGCAACAATGCGATTGCGATGAGTGATATCGGTGATCGGCGATCAGAGGAGCAGAAGATATAAGACCTCGCCCATGTGATACACGAGGTACGATATCAGCGATTGGCGGATCGACAGATCGGCGGTCGGCATACCCAAAGGGTAGGCCCCTTGGACGTTGCGATTGCGATTAGCAATCAGGACCTAGACCCGATAAGGATTATGGACGCGATTACATAAAATTTTAAATTCGAGACTTTCAAATTTTCTATGTATTAGCGCGTTTCCGCTATAAACCCGAAATACAAAGGAAATGACCCGAAAGTGATAAAGCCGGACCCGAGAGGTTTATAGACGCGGCTTTGGGTTATTTGAGTTCCGTGGTAAATGGGATTTCGGGTGGGCCTCATGCGGTAAGTGGTATGTAATGGGCTCCGCCCGAACCCATACACAGGCCGACACGTGGCATCACATAGGAGAGAGAAAACCGCATTTTCGAGTGGGTAATCTCTGTGCTCTTAAGCCACCCAAAATGGACAGTCATCGTTGGATCAGAGATCATGCAGATCAATGGTGGGCTTGTGATAGCCATAAAAGGCAGACCTGAAAGGGTTTACGGGGGCGATTTCAGGGAATTTGAAGTCTAGGACTTTGCGCCCGATAGTGTATTTTCAGAAAATCTTTGTGTATTGAAATTTTGTCCATTTTCAGGTTTTTGCCTGGAGGAAGGCCGAGAATCCTCTATAACCGTTCCTAATCATTGTGCCATGCTACAAGCGGGTGTTTTTGGTAGACAATGATGTGTTTGAAACCACAGATCCGTAAAACCAGATTGCCAGTCGAATAGACAACGCGCAGAGAAGCCAGAGAGCCACAGGGGAGTAATGACACTCAGAGAGACGGCTGGGGAAGTAGCAGAGCCAAGAAAATGCCTCAAAGGAGCGAGAAGGCCCAATGAGCAGAGTTGTTAGCGAGAGATGGGGGTTGTTGAAGGAGAGTTGTTAGCTACGAGAGCAAAAAGCCAGAGAAAACAATTGACAGGCATCAAAGCTGCTAAATATTGCTGGAAGGTTGCTAAAGGTATCTTGGAGGTCAAGCGAAACGTTGATGCACGCAGAGGCCGAGAGTGAGCTCAGAGAAGCCAGAGCCGAAGAGCCAGAGCCAGAGCTGACAACCAAGAGTCAGATCCGGAGCCAAGAGCCAGATCCAGAGCCAGAGACAGAGACAGAGCCAGAGCCAGAAAGCCGAGAGCTTCAGAGCCAGGGATAAGATGGTGTTCTAAGCCCATTGTGTTCTGTGTAAACCAGTGGAGTTGAGCATGGAGCTTGTAAAAGAACTGCTACCATAATCCTAGAGAGCCTAGTTGAGTTGACTAGAGCTCAAGGAGACGTAGCCCAAGAGTTTTGGGTGAACTCCATATTAAACTTGTTGTCTTATGTGTTTGTTATTTGTTGTAATATTTTACTGTTATATGTATGTTATATCAACATAAACAACAAAATTTTAAAGCACATAAACAGTCAAAAAATAAACACCAACATACACCTTATTTTAAAGCACATTATTAATTCCGCAATTGGTTAATCATAATATCTTGGGAATGTTTTAGCTATGGAAGTGGGAGAGGTTCTTGTAAGCTTGACAAGAAGACTATAGACGCCATTTCCAAATCAGGTGGTATCAGAGCCTGAGATTGATTAACCCCACCTTCAAAGAAGGTTATATCAGAATGCTTGATTAACAGAGCAAAGATTGCTTGTCTGAAAGGTGTTTAAACAGTCAGAGGTTGATTGTATGCTTGTTTGCAGACTGACTATTGTTTGAGTTTGCAGAGGTGAAGGGAAAGTTATTGATAGCTCAGTCCAGGAAGGACAAGAAGGAAGAAGGGCTAAAGGCATTCTTCTTATCCCAAAGGACCTCAAAGCAATCCTTGAAGCACAAGAGGTTTGTTGCAAAAGGTTTCTTGGATAAGCTCTTTGTTAATCTTGTTTGAAGTTATTTTGTTCATTGGCATAATGACAACTTCTACAAGTGAATCCTCAAATTCCTCCTTCATCACAAGATTCTTTGATGGAGACATGAAGCAAGACTTGTTCATCATGATGGAAAAGGTGAGGGAAATGTATGAGGATGGAAGGAAGAGCAGCATACTTAGGGAGCAGTTGAATTTCGTGGAGGTAGAGAAGCAGTTACTTTCTGAAAAATTGCAAGAAATGGAGAGGCAACTTCATATTGCAAATATGAACTTGAAAAGGATGCATGAGTTGGAGTCACAGCTATTTGTTGCCAAAGAAGCCTTGGTCAAGTATTAGCTTGAAGAAGAGGTAAACCATTCCATTTTGTCTTCAAATTCTTCTAAGAATGCTTATATTGGTTCTTTTGAAAAACGTACCAGAGGCATAGGTTCCAAGCTAATGTCCAAGATGGGCTATGAAGGAAAGGGCTTGGGTAAGAATGCACAGGGTATTGTTGAACGAATAATGGTTGAGGAAAGGCCTAAGTATTTGGGTCTTGGCTATGGACCAGCTTATGGAGAAGGTTCCAAAGCTGCCATGAAGACCATTGAAACAACTCAAAGAAGGAGTTTCATTTCAGGTCTTCTACCCCAAGATTGTGAAGATTGTATTCTTGAGAAATGCAATGGTGTGAAGCATAGCTTGCATAAAGAAGGTGTATATCAGCATACACTTGAACCAGATAGTTGTGGAAACCCTGACAGCCTTGAAGAGATTGATGGTGTTCCAAAGGGAGCTACTTCACGTTTAGCTCATGTCCTCATGAAGGTAAAAGAGGTGGAAGAGAAAGGTATAAATTTGGTTCTTATCATATTCCTTTTGCTTATGTTCAGCATGATAAATTTCCACATAAGCATGGGAAAAGAATTGCATGTTCCTTTTGTGGTTTAGATAAGCATAATGTTTCTAAATGTTGGAAGAGAATGGCCACAT
Organism: Pinus tabuliformis; assembly: GCA_031772625.1. Taxonomy (NCBI): domain Eukaryota; kingdom Viridiplantae; phylum Streptophyta; class Pinopsida; order Pinales; family Pinaceae; genus Pinus; species Pinus tabuliformis. The sequence goes on from CM062816.1 coordinate 853,833,703, forward strand.
ACAAGAAACTTTTGCAGGAAAGGAAGTAAGAAGCCAAAGGTCCATTGGACAAGAAAAATCATGTTGTCAAGAGGATGCACATGTGTTGCACTTACTTCCATAAGCAAGGACATGTTGCTGCAAAATGTTGGAATCTGAATCCAACAATGCTTCCACAAAAGCTGAAGAAGGTGGAAAGAGAAGATGGCAGAAATGGAAAGGAAGTTTCCATGAATGATGTGTCTCAGGATGATTCACATGCTGATGTTGATGTGTAGACAAAGGAAAGACCTTTGAAATGGATTGGTAAGAAATGGTTAGAGTTCTTATCCAATTAAGGATCACATGTCTATTGATGCATCTATTTGCATCTATTTGTTGATGAGATGCAAGATGCACGTTTCTACCAAGAAGGTGAATGGAAAAGTTGAGTGGGAGGCTCACTTTGTTGCTGCAACATTATATTTCATTTCAGCTTCGAAAGTACAGTGTGCTTAAGCGAAAGTTGAAAGATGAAATGCATGCATGAGCTTGATGTGCATGAACACAGGGATGTTGATGATTTCCTTGGTTTTTAACATGTGTGTGTCATTAACTTGAAGGGTTGATTGCTTTGGCATGCATGTAATGCAATGTTGACTTGGGAGAAGTTAACTTGGTCTCCAAGATGGGGATAATGATGAAGTGTTTCATCTTTTGAAAAAGAGTCCTAATGGTATTTTTCTACATGCTTGACTTGAAGGCTCATTTGTTTTAAAGGCATGTTTTGTGGCTTGTTATCTAGTCCATCATTTGTATGCATATGTAAGATATGGAGGTATTCACAAGATGTGAAATCTATTTGTTTTGTTGAAGCAGAGTTTAGTCCATCCAGTTGTTGTCTATGTTTCTGTTGTTGGTAACAGTTGTTGTTGATAGCTTTTCAAATAGGTACAAATGAAAATTTAGTGGAGAAGATGTACTTCACATTTGTTTGAGCCACCTTGGATCAATGATCAAGGCAGAAAAGTTCAAACTACCTTCTGTGGCCATCACAGTAGGAGTTCTGCAAGAAGGCAAGGAGCAAGGCAATTCTTCCCAAGAGGACCATCACATCCAGGAAGGAAAGTGGTCAAGGGATTTGGTTTAGAGGCACTATGCAAGGCAAGTGTGTGGAGGCTGAAAGAAAAGGGTGTTGTTACTCTCATTTACTGTTCAGATCAGTATATCAGCCTTTTGGAGACCAAAAGTTCCTTAGTGGGAAGGCGTGATCCAAAATGGATTTTCTAAGTCTAAGTGTTCCTCACAAAGGAAAATGAAAGTCTAAGGATGCTCCTAGAAATAGTCCCATTGCATAGATATTCTCATTCTGGATCTATTGCAACTTGAATGGGCTAAAATGGAATTTGGATGAAGAAGTTATCACAGAAAGAAGATTGCCTTTGTCCTTTGGAAAAGGAGTCATTTTTTATACAAATGGCCTAAAAGGCTCCTTAATATCAGCGATCTCCAATATATCGGATCGGAGGTAGGCCTTTGCCTGATATCAGGACTCTAGGCATAGTGATGTGTGACTGGGCGATATGCGACAATGCGATTGCGATAAGCAATATCGGTGATCGGCGATTAGGGTGATCAGTGATCGGAGGAGCAGAAGGTATAAGACCCCACCGATGTGATACATGAGGTGCGATATCGACGATCGGTGGATCGGCAGTCGGCATACCCAAAGGGTAGACCCCTGGCCCATTGCAATTGTGATTAGCGATTAGAACCGGGACCTAATAGGGATTATGGACCCGATTGCATAAAATTTGAAATCTGAGATTTTCAGATTTTCTTTGTATTAACGTGTTTCCGCTATAAACCCGAAATAGAAAGGAAATGACCCGAAAGCAATAAAGTTGGACCCAAGAGGTTTATAGATGTGGCTTTGGTTTATATGAGTTCCGTGGTAAGTGGGATTTCGGGCGGGCGTCAGGCGGTAAGTGGTATTAAACGGACTCCGCCCAAACCCATACATAGGCTAACACGTGGCATGGCGCAGGAGAGAGAAACCCACCTTTTCAGGCAAGTAATCTTCGTGCACTTAAGCCACCTGAAACGGACTATTAGCTATTGGATCAAACATCACGCAGATCAACGATGGGCTTGCGATAGCCATAAAAGGTGGACATGAAAGGGTTTATAGGGGGGAATTTTAGGGAATTTGAAGTCCGGGACTTCGCGCCCGATAGTGTATTTTCAGAAAATCTCTGTGTATTGAAATTTTGTACATTTTTGGGTTTTTTCCTGGAGGAAGGCCCTGAATCCTCTGTAACCACTCCTAGTCACTGTGCCACGCTGTAAGCAGGCATTTTATGCAAACAATGATGTGTTTGAATCCACAGAGACACAGAGCCAGATGTCCAATCAACCAGACAACGTGCAGAGAAGCCATAGGGCTACAATGGAGTAATGACACATAGAGAAATGGCTAGGAAGCCACGGAGCTGAGAAAATGCCTCAAAGGAGCTAGAAGGCCCAATTGATAGAGTTGTTGGCGAGAAATGGAGGTCGCTGAAGGAGAGCTGTTAGCTACGAGAGCGAAAAGCCAGAGAGCATGATTAACAGACAGCAAAGCTGCTAAAGGTCGCTGGAAGGTTGCTAAAGGTCGCTGGAAGGTTGCTAAAGGTCACTTGGAAGTCGAGCAAACTATTGATGCATGCAAAGGCCGAGAGAGAGCTCAGAGAAGACAGAGCTAGAGCTGAGAGCCAACAGTCAAAGCCAAAGCCAAGAGCCAGAGCCAGAAAGCTGAGAGCTTCAGAGCCAGGGATAAGATGGTGTTCTAATATCATTTTGTTCTGTGTAAACCAGTGGAGTTGAGTGTGGAGCTTGTAAAAGAACTGTTACCATAATCCCAAAGAGCCTAGTTGAGTTGACTAGAGCTCAAGGAGATGTAGCCCAAGATTTTTGGGTGAACTCCATATTAAACTTGTTGTCTTATGTGTTTGTTATTTGCTGTAATATTTTACTGTTATATGTATTTTATATCACCATAAACAACAGAATTTTAAAGCACATAAACAGTCAAAAAATAAACACTAGCATACACTTTATTTTCAAGCACATTATTAATTCCGCAATTGGTTAATCATAATATCTTGGGAATGTTTAAGCTTTGGAAGTGGGAGAGGTTCTTGTAAGCTTGATAAGAAGCCTATAGACCCCATTTTCATATCAGGTGGTATCAGAGCCTGAGATTGATTAACCCCACCTTCAAAGAAGGTTATATCAGAATGCTTGATTGACAGAGAAAAGATTTCTTGTCTGAAAGGTGTTTAAACAGTCAGAGGTTGATTGTATGCTTGTTTACAGACTGACTATTGTTTGAGTTTGCAGAGGTGAAGGGAAAGTTATTGATATCTCAGTCCAGGAAGGACAAGAAGGAAGAAGGGCTGAAGACATTCTTCTTGTCCCAAAGGACCTCAAAGAAATCCTTGAAGCACAAGAGGTTTGTTGCAAAAGGTTGCTTGGATAAGCTCTTTGTTAATCTTGTTTGAAGTTATTTTGTTCATTGGCATAATGACAACTTATACAATTGAATCCTCAAATTCCTCCTTCATCACAAGATTCTTTGATGGAGACATGAAGCAAGACTTGTTCATCATGATGGACAAGGTGAGGGAAATGTATGAGGATGGAAGGAAGAGCAGCATACTAAGAGAGCAGTTGAATTCCATGGAGGAAAAGATGCAGTTGCTTTTTGACAAATTGCAGGAAATAGAGAGGAAACTTTATATTGCAAATATAAACCTGAAAAGGATGCATGAGTTGGAGTCACAACTCTTTATTGCCAAAGAAGCCTTGGTCAAGTATCAGCTTGAAGAAGAGGTAAACCATTCTAGTTTTTCTTCAAATTCTTCTAAGAATGCTTATATTGGTTCTTTTGAAAAACATACCAGAGGCATAGGTTCCAAGCTAATGTCCAAGATGGGCTATGAAGGAAAGGGCTTGGGTAAGCATGCACAGGATATTACTGAACCAATAATGGTTGAGGAAAGGCCTAAGTATTTGGGTCTTGGCTATGGACCAACTTATGGAGAAGGTTCCAAAGCTACCATGAAGACCATTGAAACAACTCTAAGAAGGAGTTTCATTTCAGGTCTTCTACCCCAAGATTGTGAAGATTGTATTCTTGGGGAATGAAATGGTGTGAAGCATACCTTGCAGAAAGAAGGTGTATATCATCATACACTTGAACCACAGAGTTGTGGAAACTCTGACAGCCTTGAAGAGATTGATGGTGTTCCAAAGGGAGCTACTTCTTCGTTCAACTCACCTCCTCATGAAGGTAAAAGAGGTGGATGAGAAAGGTATAAATCTGGTTCTTATCATATTCCTTTTGATTATGTTCAGCATCATAAATATCCACATAAGCATGGGAAAATAATTGCATGTTCCTTTTGTGGTTTGGATAACCATAATGTTTCTAGATGTTGAAAGAGAATGGCCACATACAGGAAACTTTTGAAGGAAAGGAAGTAAGAAGCCAAAGGTACATTGGACAAGGCAAATCATGTTGTCAAGATGATGCACATATGTTGCACTTACTACCATAAGTAAGGACATGTTTCTGCAAAATGTTGGACTCTGAATCCAACAATGCTTCCACAAAAGTTGAAGAAGGTGGAAATAGAAAATGGTAGAAATGGAAAGGAAGTTTCCATGAATGATGTGTCTTGGGATGATTCACATGCTGATGTTGATGTGCAGACAAAGGAAAGACCTTTGAAATGGATTGGTAAGAAATGGTTATAGTTCTTATCCAATTAAGGATTGCATGTCTATTGATGCATCTATTTGTATCTCTTTGTTGATGAGATGAAAGTTGCAGGTTTCTACCAAGAAGGTGAATGGAAAAGTTGAGTAGGAGGCTCACTTTGTTGCTGCAACAATATATTTCATTTCAGCTTCGAAAGTACAGTGTGCTTAAGCGAAATTTGAAAGATGAAATGCATGCATGAGCTTGATGTGCATGAACGCAAGGATGCTGATGATTTCCTTGTTTTTTAACATGTGTGTGTGATTAACTTGAAGTGTTGATTGCTTTGGCATGCATGTAATGCAATGTTGACTTGGGAGAAGTTAACTTGGTCTCCAAGATGGGGATAATGATGAAGTGTTTCATCTTTTGAAAAAGGGTCCTAATGGTCTTTTTCTATATGCTTTACTTGAAGGGTCATCTGTTTTAAAGGCATGTTTTGTGGGCTTGTTATCTAGTCCATCATTTGTATGTAGATGTAAGACATGGAGGTATTCACAAGATGTGAAATCTGTTTCTTTTGTTAAAGTAGGAGTTTAGTCCATCCAGTTGTTGTCTGTGTTTGTGTTGTTGTTAACAGTTGTTGTTGACATCTTTTCAAACAAGTAAAAATGAAAATTTAGTGGAGCAGATGTACTTCACATTTGTTTGAGCCACCTTGGATGAATGATCAAGGCAGAAAAGTTCAAACTACCTTTTGTGGCCATCTCAGTAGGAGTTTTGTAGGAAGGCAAGGAAGAAGGTAGTTCTTCCCAGGAGGACCAACACATCCAGGAAGGAAAGTGGTCAAGGGCTTTGGTTCAGAAGCACTATGCAAGGAAAGTGTGTGGAGGTTGAAATAATACGGTGTTGTTACTCTCATTTAGTGTTCAAATCAGTATATCAGTCTTTTGGAGACCAAAAGTTGTTTAGTGGAAAGGCGTGATCCAAAATGGAGTTTGGATAGACTTCTAAGTCTAATTGTTCCTCACATAGGAGAATTAAAGTCTAAGGATTCTCCTAGAAATAGTCCCATTTCATAGATCTTCTCATTCTAAATCTACTGCAACTTGAATGGGCTAAAATGGACTTTGGATGAAGAAGTTATCACAGAAAGAAGAATGCCTTTATCCTTTGGAAAAGGAGGCATTTCTTCTAAAAATGGCCTAAAAGGCTCCTTAAGGAAATCACATCGCAAATGTGCAAAGGGATGGACTTAATGCAAAGGCGGAAGGACCCCTGATCAGTGATCTCTGACATATCGGAGTGGAGGTAGGCCTTCGCTCGATATCGTGACCCCAAGCAATTTGACATGGAACTAGGCGATATGCGACAATGCTACTGCGATGAGAAATATCGATGATCGGCGATTGGGGTGATCGGTGATTGGAGGATCAGAAGGTATAAGACCCCATCGATGCGATACGTGAGGTGTGATATAGGTGATCAGCGGATCAGCGGATCGACAGTCAACATACCCAAAGGGAAGACCCCTGGGCCGTTGCGATTGCGATTAGCGATCAGGGCCCGAACCCAGTAGGGATTATGGACCCGCTTGCATAAAATTTGAAATCTGGGATTTTCGGATTTTCTGTGTATTAGCGCATTTCTACTATAAACCCAAAATACAAAGGAAATGACCCGAAAGCAATAAAGCCAAACCCGAGAGGTTTATAGACGTGGCTTTGGGTTATTTGAGTTCTGTGGTAAGCGGGATTTCGGGCGAGCCTCAGGCGGTAAGTGGTATTGAATGGGCTCCACCCAAACCCATACACAGGCTAACACATGGCATGGAACAAGAGAGAGAAAACCACCTTTTCGGACAGGTAATCTCCATGCACTTAAGCCACCCTAAACAGACTGTCAACCATTGGATCATAGATCACGCAGATCAACGGTGGGCTTGCAATAGCCATAAAAGGTGGACCTGAAAGGGTTTATAGTGGAGATTTCATGGAATTTGAAGTCTGGGACTTCGCGCCCGATAGTGTATTTTCAGAAAATCTCTGTGTATTGAAATTTTGTCCATTTTCAAGTTTTTGCCTGGAGGAAGGCCCTGAATCCTCTGTAACCATTCCTAATCACTGTGCCACGCTGCAAGTGGGCGTTTTTGGCAAAAAATGATTTGTTTGAAGCCATAGAGCCACAGAGCCAGAGCTAGAGCTGAAGAGCCAGAGCCGAAGTGCTAGAGCCAGATTCGAGAGCCAAGAGTCAGAGCCAGAGCCAAGAGCCAGAGCCAAGAGCCAGAGCTAGAGCGAGAAAGCCGAGAGCTTCAGAGCCAAGGATAAGATGGTGTTCTAAGCCCATTGTGTTTTGTGTAAACTAGTGGAGTTGAGCGTGGAGCTTGTAAAATAATTGCTGCCACAATCCCAGAGAGCCTAGTTGAGTTGACTAGAGCCCAAGGAGACATAGCCCAAGAGTTTTGGGTGAACTCCATATTAAACTTGTTGTCTTATGTGTTTGTTATTTGCTGTAATATTTTATTGTTATATGTATGTTATATCAACATAAACAACAGAATTTTAAAGCACATAAACAGTCAAAAAATAAACACCAGCATACACCTTATTTTCAAGCACATTATTAATTTCGCAATTGGTTAATCATAATATCTTGGGAATGTTTAAGCTTTGGAAGTGGGAGAGGTTCTTGTAAGCTTGACAAGAAGCCTATAGACCTCATTTTCAGATCATATATACATTTCCCCATGCAACCATCAACATGCATAAGAAATTCATAATCAACTACACATACGCATGAACACATGTAGTCGAGCTTAAGTGATCATTTCTTGTAACCAGCCTACAAGACTAATACATGTAATCAAACATACAAGAGTGTAATGTACCATACAAGAATGTAATCGAGCGACATATAACAATATGTAACCAGTCATATACTCATGACAATGCATTCCACCAAAATCAATTTCAAATTCTCCATGAAAACCTTACTACAGCCATAATCAATTATCAAGAAAATATAACAAGCACATGGAATGCAAGAGTAGGAGACACACATGCAACTAACATGCATGCATGACCAACGCACACTTCCCATCTAGTCCAAGGGGTGAACCATGCTCTGATACCACTTTGTAACACCCTCCTTACAAATCTACCCAAGTAACCATCCAATCCGGGTAAACGTGTGACGAGAGGCTACTATGATTGGATTCAACCTCCTATGTGAGCTTATGGAAGTGGAATCGATAGAACACATCAACCAACCTATCCACATTAGCAATAGAACCCTCAGGAGACATGTCAACCAATAAAACACCCTGTCCCTAGGTCCCACTGATTTTCTAGACATCCTAAGCCTCAGTCACTTTCATTCTATATGCATGAGAGCATCCATAAACCTAGATTCGATCTCACAGGCTTTCCTACCATCATCCAGAGACCCAATTTTTCAGTTCTATGCCAACGTTCCCAGAATTTGAGCCACTTTTTTAGGCCCATAGCCTAGGTCACTGCACATAATGGAATGATAACTTAAGATCAGTCAAATAATAGAGAAACAATGATGCAAAAGCAATAAGTTAAACAAGACCTTAATTAGACCCCTACTAGCCATGACATGTATTTCATCAAACATATCATCGACATGTAACCTATAGGTGTAAACAACAAAGTTAAATGTAGGGATCTCATACTTATCTGAGAATTGCTATGAACCATTTTTCCCTCATGTCATTTGTTGTGTTATCATCTATAAGGTCATAGATACATTATCCATTCATTTACAAATATGAACATGTTGAGATCCATACATATTTGTTGTCATAAAACATACATATAACCAGCATAATAACAACAGAAATACCATGAATATATCAGCCATAAGATCCACATATAAATCAGTACATTTACAAATGAAACCAAGGAAATGAATTTCTCATTAATGAATGCAATAAACCAACTGGAGATGGGACTGCCACGTTCCACTTGACCATAGATTGGCTGAGCCAAGTCTTTATTCATCCAATCACCCCCGTGCCATATTCCAAGCATGAATGTGGGACCCATATAACACACCAAAAGAACCAAAAAATCACAGATGCCACTGAAGATCTCCAACTACACCGTGAGGAATTTGAGTGCCTCCTAGTCTCTCAAGATTTACCGTAATCCACAGTCGGAGCTAAGGATCACTAGGCCCTACATGGAGACACACTCTCTCAGATTTACCTTACATCCAATCCTGTGACTACTAGGCCCAATGGAGAGAAATCCACCTCTTGGCTTTACCATATATCCTGCCATTCACTGGTAAGGATTCCTAGGCACACAATCCTAGCTTTACCGCAACCCACAGTCTGGCTCAGGCATTACTAGGCTAGTGGATTTACTGTGATCTATAGTCTGGTTCAGGGACCACTAGGCCATGTGTTTTTCATTTCAGAGATCCACCCCACTCATCTTCGAATCCATCCGACCATCCCAGCCTAACCGAATATGAGAACCCATCTCATCAAGGCTATCAGGAAAAGGCAAGGCTAGGCTGAAGAACACTGTCACACCTGGAAACATTCGTGCCATGGTAGAAAAGAACCACATGCAATACCATGCATGCCAACTCTAGCAAGGAAAATGCACATGCAAATCGATACTTGTAATGGATCATATTGTAGTTGCTATATCTTGCCTTTCCCTACTTGATCTTTGCTTCCTCTTGCTTTCTTTGCCTCTCTTGCTCCAATGCCAAAGTGCTCCAATAAACTCTATGTCCAAGAGAGAGAGAGAGAGAGAATAATGATCCTAGCTCCAAAACTCAACTAAAAAAAGGTTACACTAGCCAAGCTTGCCCACTGATCCTCAGAAGCCTTTTTATTAATGAGGCCTCTATTTTATTCAATTTCCATTGCTTTCCTTCATTTTCCTCCTCACATGCAACTTGTTACCTTTCACCTTCCTTTTCTCCTAATTTCCATTATTTTCATAATAAATTTTTTTTAAATGCCATTTTATCTTTTCAAAGCGTTAGCCATTGCCTTTGCCAATTTCCTTAGCCGTAAACAACCAAATGAACACCCCCTAGGATGTCTTGCCCAACATTCATCTTGGAATATGTGTCCCATCATCTGTGGTATTTATATATTTTACATGAGTTTTTAACCAGGGTTGTTACAAAAATAATCCCTGGACGTTGGCATGTCATGATGTGGGAGCGTCCAGAACCCTCTGGATGTTGGCATGCCCATATCATGGGAGAGTCCAAGGGTTAATTGGTCTAAAAACTTAGTGGGACTCAAGGGTTGGTTGCCTGAGAGGTATAGATGGTTCCTGAGAGTCTTGTTGTTGTTGTGGTAGGTCTATATGGTGTGTTTAGGTCGGTTCCACTTCCTTAATGTGACATATGAGGTCGAATCATATCATAGTAACTTCTCATCACATGCTTACCCTGGTTGACCGGTTACTTGGGTAGATGTGGGAGGAGGGTGTTACATAACATCGCCTACCTAAAATGTCCATAAGCTATGCATCTGGGAGATCTTGTTTGTTACTATTGGATCATGGAATGTGAAGTGAAAGAATATGGTATGCTTCTTCTTTTCCCTTGGCTGAATAGAGGATGAATTTTGAAATTGGAACATTTGTACCTTATTATTGTTGGAACTAGGAATTTAATCTTGTTTCATTGAAACATTGATGTAAGGTGCTAAAACCTTTTAGTCTTCACATATAACCCCAATTAGTACAATTCAATCTATGTGAAAGGATTTCATTGAAGTCGAACATAGAAAGAATTCATTGTATTATTGACCACTAATGTCAATCATTAACCAACGTGAGACAACTCATTAATAATGTAAGTGAGTCTCAAGGTATAAGAGTGCATCTTGACAGGTACGAATGAATGTGTTGAAGTCAAGTCACCTGCAAGACCTAATAATTAAGAAACATTTTTGTATACCCATTTTTTTCAGTGATGAGGCTTTCCATTGATCTATAAAAGCTCTGAGGCTCTTAAAAGAATATCTTATCTTATTCCCAAATAAAGTGTTGAAGTCAATGGGACATGATCTGTTGAAAGGTGGGCCTTGAGGAACCCCACATCAACCAACTCAAGCATAGAACTAAAAATGATTTGAAGAACCATAATGAAATGTTTAAATCAACATGAAATTACAAAACTTATTGTAAACTTTTCTCACCAGTTTCCCGGTTTTCAAGAAAACACCGTATCCAAATGTGCTAGTAAATTGATTTTCACAAGAGTACTTTTCTCTGTCTTTTCTCTTTTATTTTCTATTTACTTTTTTGTAATATTTTTTTTTCCTTTTCTACTCTACTTGAAAAAACAAAATATATTGCAGGTATAAGAATCCTTCTAATAGAACCATGTGTGTGACAGGATGACAAATAAACTCATATGCAGGTTTGAAATATATGCTTTGATATATACCTGAATATGAGAAACCAATTGCTTTGATTGAGATTGCATCAAGAAATTTTGAAGAGAGTGGTTCTCCCACTTAATGATTGTCTAGAACCAAAGTTCAATATATCTATGATGGTCTTAGTTCAGTTGTTGATTTGGATCGTTCTACATGTCTTCTTCTGCCATGTTATTCAAATATTCTACTATGGGATGGTCAATATCTTGGATGCATAAAGGATCTGATGATAGGCATAGTAGAAATTCCTCGATCTCAGGTTCTGATGGTTGCTCTCCATTAGATATGGTCCATCATTCTTTAGTCTTCTCTGGATATTCTTCTTTTGGATGTTTTTTTTAATGATAGCAAGAGAATTTTTTTTTCAATACTCTTCCTAATCTAAGATTAATATCATTTAGATCAAGAGTAGAAGTTTGAAATTTTTTCACCTCAACATTGTAACTGGGCTAAGGTATTGTATTTTTGGAGTTTAGAAATGGTTGTGTGCGTAATTGAGTGGGAATGGGTCTTTGGAGTGGTTGAGTAGGTGGTAATGAGATAGGTTGACTGAAAGTCAACTAAGGGTGAAATTGAGGTTGTCGAGGTTGTGCTAGTGGAGGATAGTATTGAGATTGGTATTGAGGATGTTGAGGAAAATATTGAGGATATTGTGGATTTCATACATAAGGCCCTTTCTAACCTTGTTGCCATGATTTGTATTGAAGTTTGCGTATAAATGGCTAAGGTTGCCAAGGTAAAGGTATGTTCCAATTATTTTGAGATTATTTTGCATAAAATTGAAACTTCTGATTAGGATATTGCATCATACTGAGTTGGCGAGGTTGCCAAGATCTTCTTGGTGCTACATAATAGAGTTTCTCTAATTCTTTATTTGCTCCACTATTTTCTTGGTAAACTGCTTTCAACCCTGGTAATGATGGGAAATCTTTTGTAGCATGTGGTTATGCACAAATGACACAAATTTCGATGTTATCATGTGGACATTCGCGCAAAACATGTTTCTTCTAAATTTAAGTCAAAATATAGATAAAGCAACATTCTAAGCTTTTTGTTTGTTTTTCATTCTTAGCATATCAATCTATTCACTTAAATTACCAAGAATATCTTATTTAAAATTATCAAGAAATTTGTCAAGTTCAACTCGACATACTCATCCTGATGTTGACATACATACTCTAGCCATAACTAGATCTTAAGGATGTTTTCCATACTTTGCTTTTCCTCTTGATATATTCTTACATAATTCACATATCTCTTCAAATGATAATTTATAAACATCTCCTTTACCCATGAGATTAAGGAGATAAGTCCACTCATTTGTAATTTCTCTAAGTAAGAGGGTTTTATATGTATCAAATCCTGAATTATGCAATTTTTCCCTCTTAACATTATACATGAATATCCTACCATATCCTCAAGGCTCTCATCTTCTTTTTGAGTCATTTTAAATATTTCCTCTTTAAGATCATGATGTATATAATAATATTTATAATTTTTATTTGAGTAGCTAGTAGGATGATGAAAAATACACAGGAATAGAGGTCGGAGGAGAAGGATGGAGGAGCTCTGCAGCCATCACCCTGCATCCAAATCAAACCCTAGTTAACAGTGAGCTCCCAACCGTAGCGGTCAACCCGACTTTCCCCGCAGCTCCGGTCCCTACCTGCACCTGTCAATATCTGCGGTTAGCATGGACGGAATGGACCTCGATGTTGTTGATTACTCACTGGATCCGTTAGCTGATCAAGTCATTTTCCATAATCCTGCTCAAAAGTCGGTTGCCGCCTCCTCCGTCCCGTCCTGTTCGCATCCTGGGCCGGTTGTCTCCTTGCCTGGGCCACCTGACAGCTCTCCCCACCTCGGATTCCTCTCTGTTGACTCTCCTGGGCTGGACTGCCCACCCCTCTCTCCCACGACCCTCAATCTTCTCACCTCCTGCTCCATCCCGCTATTCGACCCTGCTCCTCCCGCCGACCTCTGCTTTCCTCAAAACCCTAACCCTAACCCTCAACAAGGGCCGCCTGCTGAAAACCCCTCCCAGCCAGCTGAACACAATACTGGATCTGGGTACGTGCCATCGGTATCTGGCAAACCCTCGGGATGTTTTGTCACGCCTGTGGTTGGGGTTCAAGCTGAGGACACTCCGGCAGCATCTAACAGTCCGGCCGATCATCTACAACCGCACCCTACTACGCCGCGCACCAGGAAGAAAAAATCAAAGTGCATCAGAGCCTCTGGGAAAGACTACACCATCAAGTTCGGAGAAGGTCTTGCAATGGGGGATATCGCAGACAATGCCAACAAGGTTCTGGTAGGCAGGGTTCATGGATGGACATACACAGCAGAGCGATTAGGGCTCTGGGTAAAGGAGATTTGGGGGCAGACCTTCCAGCAACTGCCCACGGTACAAACCCTAGCACGAGGATGGTTTGTTCTCTGGTTCGTGAACGAGGATTACACCAATCTAGCTCTGGCTCATTTCTGGCATATCGAAATGGCACCAGTGCTCCTCAAGTGTTGGAGTCCTCTTTTTGACCCAGAGCGAGAGCAGATCGGAGCAGGACCACTATGGGTGAGGCTACCGGGGCTTCCATTACAGTACTGGTCCGAAGAAGTCTTCATCAAAATTGGTAACACTCTTGGTACATACTTGGACTACGATAAAACCATTGTGCAGTCCAAAAATCGCTCCTTAGCGTGCATATTGGTACATTTGGACACTAGGGAGGGCCTGGAAGAAAAAATTACACTCCAGTGGAGGAATTTCACCAGGGTTCAGATACTGGATTATGAGGGTGTGCCATTTCGATGCCGCAGATGCCATAAGGTCAGCCACATTTTCAAGGATTTCCCCCTGGTCACCAAAGCATAGGAGACAGCAACAATGCACGGATCGGCATATGCTCATGGTACTACAGCTCAACACAGGAAGAACACTGAATCAGGCCCTGATCCACCTCACAAAGCGACTCCATCCAAGCCTGTGAGCCCTGCAGTGAGTACATCCTCTGGTCCCCCATCTCCTCCACTGACTCGAGCACGAGCAGCGGTGGAAGCGGCTCGATCAGCGGGTACTCCTCTTCCCTCATCTCCTGTTCTATCTTATATTGATATTTCTAATGTTATGCATCTGCCTGCATCTCATTCTTATTGCATCCCTCATTCTGCATCCATTTTCTGCAGTTCCCCCCCTCATTTTTTGGTTGACTCCACCACCGCCCCCACCATTCTCCCAGTGAGTCATAGTCCACTCTCCTCATCTCCTCTGGATCCCCCTTGCCCCTATAATCTCAGGTCTCGAACATCAACAGGTTTTTCCTTACCCCTCCCGGGCCTAGGACTCACCCCCCATTTCATCGACCAGACCATCACGAGGCCGCAAATCATATTTATCACATGCTATCCTTCGAGTAGGGGTCGAGGTCCTCTCTAGGAGACAGTCATCTATCGATCGGGTTCTTAGAGCAAAGCCAACCCCTGCCATTGTTTCCCCATGAAATGCCTCTCTTTCAATTGTAGGGGCATGGCTAGCTCCCCCAAAAAGCTAGCCCTTCACAGACTTTTCTCTGTTGATCCTGTTGACATTATCCTTCTGCAAGAAACCCTAGGGGAAGGCATGCTTGTCTCTAACACATTACAGTCCATCTGCCCTGGATGGACTTACACTACTCTTGATGCCTCGGGTCGTTCGGGGGGATTGGCTATTGGTTATAACCCTCGCACTATCAAAGCCCTTGCAACTTGGGGAGGCAGGGGATATATGGGAATGGACCTATACTCTGCTGAATTGGGTAAGGAGCTCAGGGTTATGAATGTGTATGGGCCTTGTCAGGGAAGAGAGGCCTTCTGGAATCACCTCCTAAACTTATCTCTGACCTCTGTAGACAACCTCATTTTAGGAGGGGACCTCAACTTCTCCATTGGATACAGTGAGTCATGGGGATCAGCTGCCCAGGTCGATCCTCTCTCGGAAGTCATGGAATCCCTTCTTGAACAGGCACAACTCATTGATGTGCCTATGATAAAGCCCTTACCTACCTGGAGGAATAGAAGAGTAGGGGAGGCAGCCCTAGCCAGGAGGCTGGACAGGATGGTCATTAAGCATCAGCTTCTTCAGACCCTTTCTCATTACAAGAAATGGGTGGGTTCTGGTGGCATTTCTGACCACTCTCCCATCTACTTGGAAATCACCAGACCACCCACCAAACCTCGGGCTCCTTTCAAGTTCAATTCAGTATGGTTACAAGATCCGAGTTTCACTGAGATGGTAAAGGCACATTGGGCACACAATCCTCCCTCCCAGCTTCTATCTAAGGCAGTTGTCTTCTGCCACAAACTACTCCACCTAAAGAAGCTCACCATTAAATGGGCCAAAGACAAAAATCTGAAGGACAATCAGACCCTTTGTGCGGTGGAAGCTGACCTTGTTGGTCTCATTGATGAAAACAACAGAGGTTTTACCAGTCCTGAAGATAAAGCCCATCTGATTGAATTGGAGAACAAACGTGCTAGCATATTAAAGGATCGGGAGGAAACTTGGAGGCTGAAGAGTCGGGCCATCTGGCTCAAAGCAGGAGATGATAACACCAAGTACTTCCAAAATTTTGCCAAAGGAAGGAAATATGCCAACACTATTTGGCAATTGCCCACTCCAGAAGGTGGCACTGCTCACACTTTCCATCAGCTCTCACAATTGGGCATTGCACATTTTAAGCAACTCTTCAAAGCTCCCCCTGGAAGTAACTTGGCAGAGATCATTCGAGTAGCAGGGCATTTCCCTCGATTTGTTGAACACGAAGCTGAATGAGCTCATTGCCCCAGTCACTATTGAAGAATTGGAACAAACCCTAAAATGGTTCCAAAAGGACAAGAGCCCTGGGCCAGATGGGTGGCCTATCGAATTTTATTTGGCCTTTTTTGATATCCTTGGGAATGACCTCCTCAGTGTCGTTGAGGAATGCAGATTGACAGGTAGAATGTATGAAGCAATCAACACCACCTTCATTGCCCTCATCCCGAAATCTGATTCCTCAAACTCCTTCAATGATTTTCAGCCTATATCCCTCTGCAACACTCTTTACAAAATTATAGCCAAAATCATAGCCAACCGGCTTCGCCCCATCCTATCTCACCACATCTCCCCTGAACAGTTTGCTTTTCTCCATAACAGGAAGATCCATGAAGCCATTGGTACAGCTCAGGAAGCCATTCACTCCATCAATCAAAAAGCCCTAAAGTGTACCATCCTCAAAATTGACCTTGCAAAAGCTTTTGACCGTGTATCATGGCTTTTCATTAAAATGATTCTCATACATCTTGGTTTTCCCATTGAGTTCATTAATTGGATCATTTGCTGCATCAACTCTGTCACCTACAACATCCTGGTAAATGGCTCAGCTACACCTTTCTTTCATGTTGATCATGGCCTGAGACAGGGATGTCCTCTGTCTCCTCTGCTATTTCTATTAGTGATGGAGGGCCTCAGTAGACTCATTGCCTCGGCAAAGAGGGAGGGAAGATTACAAGGCCTCAAAATGACTAACCTCCTCTATCTCACCCACCTGCTTTTTGTGGATGATATTCTGATTTTCTTAAATGGAAGCTCCAGGGACATGGACACCTTCCACGAGATCCTCAATCTATTTGAAATAGCCACTGGTATGTCAGTCAACCATTCCAAGTCCACCATCACTCTGTCTGGTCTTAATCCAACAGAATCCAGATCTGCAACCCTTTTATTTCCTTTCACTCCCCACCATCTCTCAGAGGGCCTTAAATATCTGGGCTTCCGGATTAAACCTAACTGCTATCGCATTGCTGACTGGATATGGTTAGTTGTCAAGCTGGAAAAAAGACTAAAAAGCTGGAACCATAGACTACTCTCCAGAGCTGGGAGGCTTGTCCTGATCAAATCAGTTTTGGAGGCCACCCCAGTCTACTGGATGTCGCTTGCATGGATTCCTCGGGGAATTCTCAGCCATTTGCAACAACTCTGCAGTCGATATCTATGGAAGGGGCACAAGGAAGGTAAAATTTTTGCATGGGTGTCATGGAAATCCATTGCCCTGCCCAAGAAATGGGGGGGATGGGGGATAAAAGAGCTCCCTCAGTTTGCAAAAGCTCTTGCAGCTAAAATGAGTTGGACCCTCCTCACTGCTAGCAACCTCTGGACAACTGTTTCATTCCACAAGTACATCTGGCCACTACAGATCTTGGATTGGGCGCGCCAACAAACCTGGACTAGAGGAGGCATCTCAATTGTTTGGAAAGCCATTTTACAAACAATGCCTTTTATAAGGGCTGCTCTAGCATGGCGCATCAACAATGGTCACTCTGTAAGAATCGGTATCGACCCATGGATTGGGGGTGGCAACTTGTATTATCTACCTCCGGAACTCATCCACTTCTTACACCGCAGAGAGGTCTCGACCATAGCCCACATTGTTGATCCAGACCCTCGTATTTATCTCAGACAACAATGGAGATCAGCACATGATCTCAACATCCCTGAGCAGTGGCAGCACACTTGGTCTATGTATATAAGGGCTCTTCAGGAGGCACACATCATTCTAAATCAAGAACCTGACACCCTCGTCTGGACTCCAGCTGCACATGGGATATATAGTCCCAAGCTCGGATACCTTCATCTGATGGAAGCCTGGAAACCATTACATCTACAGAGCTGGTGGCAGAGCCTATGGAAATTAAAAGTTGCCCCTCGATCCAGGCTATTCATGTGGTATGTTCTTAATAACAAGACCCCTACGGGAGAGGCCCTCATGCACCGAGCGATATATGGACCGAGCAGATGTGTATTATGTCAGCAAGCATCCGAATCCAATGAACACTTATTCCTGCTCTGCACACATGTCACACATTTTTGGCAAGATATCACACAGCAGCTAAGAATCAGAAATTCTTGGCAGGGGACATCACTTATGCAAGCCTGGCATAGCTGGATAACTGCTCACCCTAAACATAAAGAACAGTGCCTCCCTCTCATAATTTGCTGGACTATTTGGCTTGGAAGGAACCGATGCATCTTCAAAAACCAGCCTGTAAATTGGCAGCTGCTCACAGTACAGGCTATGTCTGCATACAATGATGTCCCCGAGGATCCGCCTTCTCGATCCCGCATTATTACTGGACCGGGGAACATTGATAAAACTCGGCCATGGGCCTTCTTCGACGGGGCCGCACAACCACATGGATGTGGAGGGGGATTCTGTTTATACCTCACCGAACAACACTGCTACAAAGTCAAACTAGGCCTGGGAGATGGAACCAACAACTATGCTGAGCTCCTAACCCTTAGACATTTGTTGCATTTCACCCTCGCGCATGATTGCATCTCTGTTCAGATCTTTGGAGACTCACAAATTATCATTAATTGGTTCAATGATACAAATCAATGTCATGCCATTTCCCTTCAAAATATACTATTTGATGTGCAAAATCTCAAAACAAGATTTAATCTGATCTCTTGTCAACACATTCACAGGGAATACAATGAAGATGCTGACGGGCTTTCCAAGGAGGGCTTGTTACTTCCCAGAGGCTTGTGGATAATCAGTGAATAGGTGGACATAGAAATCTACCAATACCACCATAGACCGTACATAGACCGGGAATATCACAAGGTGGATCGACCATAGAAATATGGTCGATTTTTTTGTTGTTTATATACAGACTATCTATAGACAAAACTGTATATTTATTTTTGTTTTTTGTTTTAGCTCAACACAGACAGCATTTATTTTTTTCAAATTGACTAGCAGGTCAAAGGTTTTTTGCACTATGCAAAATATGTATATAGCTCTCAACTGAACAGTTTGATATCGCATATGCCTACAGGTATCTACTACACGTAATTTTTCTCACATAAATGAATGATTACGATTTTTATCTTTGGAAAAAATAATATTTATGTTTTTCTAGAAATATCATTTTCATATCATTCAATGATCTTATTGAATTAGTCCCTATGCTCGTGAACCATTTAAGAACTCTATCATTCAATGTTGTTGGAAATAATTTCATTTTTGAGCATCTAATAAGTAATTATAAGATCTCATACCATCAAAGTTGGGAAGTACAGATGGAGAGTTGTTATTCATTTTAACATTTATATTAGTGTCCTGAATGGGAAATCCAAAAGGATCTCCTTTGTTGTCAACATTTCCATCCATTTCTTCTACCTCCTTTGCCACCTCTTCCACCTCGAGGATGCAGTCTTCTTCTACCTGCAAAATTATGAATTTATAATGCAAATGGTTATTTGGTTCTTACAACACCACGTAATTGTGGAATTGAAATTATTAAGTTTTGTCCTCTAATGAATATGTCTCTAGAATGCACTCTAAAATGAAAGAATTTAGATTTATGCAACTAACTATGGATGCAGTTAAAAACTAATATGAAATTCAATAAATAAGGCTAGGAGAAACCTCATAATTTGATGTGCAGGTTCTTACCTCTCATCTTACCATTTCTCCTTTCCAAAGTTGTGTAAATTAAAGAGAAATCTAAATGAAAGCTAAATCCTATGTATACTTCCCCAGCAACAGTGCCAAAAATGCCGACCAATTTAATTATGTATTAAATTGTGTTACATTAAATTACCAACCCAGGTAAGTAAACTTGCGAAGTACATGGCATAGTGGCTAGGAGTTTAAATTTCAGTTCTAATGGAAATAAATTGCAATGAAAGAAATTTATACTCTATGAAAGTGAATAAAATAACACGAAATGAAATACTAATCTAGAAAAGAATACACGTCTAATATATGAAAACATAAAACATAAAACTTTTACTCTAAGAAAGCACATAATTCTAGATTATGAAAGAAAGAAACTCATTCTAGGAAAGTGTGGAAATCTTATCTAACAAAGGCATGGAAGAAAGGAAAGGAAAGGAAATCTAGTTATGAAAGAATTCAAAACTATTCTATGAAAGCAAACATTCTTAAGGCTATGAAAGAAAGTGACCATAATCTATTGAAAACATGAATTCTAATCTAAGAAAGATTGTAAATTTAATCTATGGAAGCATGATAAAAGACTGATATATGAAATTATTGCATTGGGAAACTATTGTAATTTATAAAAAAACATTGAAATATGTCCATTTGAAAAGGTAATGAGTTCGAACTATAAATGTTGTGCAAATCCTATTCTGTAAGTATGAATGTGAAGCAAAAACAAATGAATGCACAAATGAGAATGATTTAGAATGTAAATCCTTTTGTATTTTTTGTATTTTTCAAGCGCTTAATTGCAATCTAGAAAAGAACAAAGTGACAATTAGAAACCTAAAAATAGAGTATCTATGACTAGTAAATAAATCAAATCCTAAAGTAAGTGATCGCTATAATGTAATTTATTTCTTAATTAAAAAGATTAGAAATGTTAGAGAATTGTGATGACTTCATAAAATAGATTGATTTAGGTTTAGAATGAGTGATCTCTTTCTTAATGTGATGGAAAATTCAAATTATTCCTTCTATTATTACATTTGTTGGTTGCAACACAAAACCTGAAAAATTCCATTTGAAAGATCCATGAGTATCTCCAAAATTGTGCGCTTTTTTGAAGAAATCCTTGCAAGCCACCTATGGATCATTCTGCACAAAACCCATGTTTTAGTTTCTTGGGATTTGTCTTAGTTTGCCTATAAAATGCATCAAAAGTTGACTACTCAAAAACTGCTACTAATCTAGACCACCATATTTGATCAAGTACTAAAGTATTACACTTGCAACACTAAGCAAAGTGATATTGTTGATCTACAAAATAAATTAATTTAAAAATTAAGAAAACTAATCTAATCTACATAGATTTTAAAACAACATGAATTATATTACTAAATCTTATAGAAAAACAAGAATATAAAACTATAAACTAAATAACACAAGAACTTATCAAATGTGTATTACTTCATCATAGTTTGGAGTTATTCTCCAAGAGTTCCTCCGTTTAGATGGAGAATGCACTCCTATTTATAGAAAAACTAAGATTACTAATTAGTATCTGTAGATCCACAAATATCTCCTAATTCCACAAATATCTGATGTGGTTACAACCATGTGTTAACATATAGCAAGTAACATCTCTACATATCCTCTCACAAATCTCTAAAATATTTGATAAGAAATCTTATTAAAACTTCCATGATTCTTCTCCATCAGATGTTCCTGGATGATTATCTCAAATCTTCTTCAAATCTTCAAGGCTTGAAGATCAAATTCGAAGTTGAGACTAAATTGTCAAATATGACATTGTTGGACTCTTCAAAAATGCCTACAAACATCACAAACCTCATCTAACTTTCAGATATAAGTGAAAAAATGTTATTTTTCTAATATTTCATTATTAATTCACTCAAAATACTAAAATAAATGCTTTGGAGTCTAAACCCATATATAATCAAAAAATGGTCTTAACGCAAGGTTATAAGATAGTGGAATATGGTTAAAAGTGAGTGAAAAGAGGATGAACAATATGACATTTCGGAGACTCAATAGTAGGAATGAGGAGGAATTTATATTCCATCTATTTGTTTCTTGTCTCTTCATCGTTCAAGTTTGGAATTCTATAGTATTCGAATTTGGGCCTAAAGCAAACTAGAACATGCCTAGTCTTAAGGAATGCCCCAAAAATGTAGGTTTTAACTCTATACAAGTAATTACTATAAACATATTCTTAATAAAATGGAAATTATGTAATCACATACACACATGTTAACGTATATATTTTATCTCACAAACCCACACCAAGAAAACCAACAATATTTTTCAATATATATGTATGTGTGTGTGTGTATTCTTCAGTTCAATGTTACAATACAACACATATATCCCATGGAATCCTTGAATTGTTAATCTATTTACCTTGGACTAGAATAAAACCATAGTTCCTTAACCGAAACTACAAAATAATGGGCAAAACCACCATGTACTACAAAATCACTTTTATCAAAATTGTGTGCCAAAAAACACTAAAAAATAAATGCAAAAAATAGCCCAAAATAAATTTCCAATGGAATTGCCCCCGAACCCCTCAAACAAGGGAGGGTTTTTTCATCCCTATTGCACATTGCACGAGGATAATTGTGACAATATGTATTGCATACCCAAAATTATCCCACTTGTTGTTTCTTTGCACATAGGAGATCATAGGAGTACATGATAAGAAATCTAGGGAAATAATGCCCACTATTTCTCTATGCCAATAGAACTTCTTAATGCTCATAGATTTTGTTAATGAATCTGTAACATTCTTTAAAGTGTCCAATTTTTCTAGCAACACCTTCTTGTATTCAATCATATCTCTCATGATGAGATATTGAACATCAATATGACTTGTATTTGAATGATAAGTTGGGTACTTTTCTAGGAATATTGCACTCTGATTGTCACAATCTCTCCTTATATCTTACTACACTTATCCAATACTTGAACATAATATATGTAACCATACTCCTTTCTTGCATGAGTGGTTGCCATGTATTCAACTTATGTAGTCAAGAGTGCCACTATAGATTGTATTTTACTCATACAATTGGTTGCGTCTCCAAATAATTTAAACACATACCCACTTGTAGATATTCCACGATCAAAATATCCAACCCAATATGCATCAACAAATCCATGCATGTCCAACACTTTATCCAATCTTGGTCTTCCTTGGTATAACAATCCATAGCTAGTAGTGCCACACAAATACTTAAAAACTCTCTTTATTTTTGTACAATGCTTCATCCTTTGTTTTACATATACCTACTCAATACCAGCCACAATAAAAAGTTTCAGATTTTTTGGAAGGAAATGCTACATTAAGATAAATCAAGAAAATCTAGGGAAATTTGATTCTGGAGCTTTTGAAGGAATTTTTATAGGATATACTTATAGAAGCAAAGGATACAAATTTTATAACAAAGGGACTCAAAAAATTGTTGAATGCATTGATGTAAAAATAGATGAAGCACTACACCTAGCCAAGCCACAACTAATTATCTACCAAGAACCACAATCAGATGGAAATCAAAATGAATATCAAAGAGAAGAAGATGAGCCATTGCACTGAAAAATTCCATCCATATATGTTCAAAAGAATCATCCTAATAATCAAATTCTAGGAGACAAGGAATCAAGAGTTAAAATAAGAATAAAGCTTGTTAGCACTTCAAACCAAGAAAACCTATCTTTGTTATCCTTAATGGAGCCTCAAACTTTTCATAGGCCAATGAATATGAACATTGGGTGAAAGTTATGCATGAATAACTAGATCAAATTGATACAAATGAAACATAGGAATATGTTCCAAGACCAAAAGGCAAAAATGTGATTGGAACCAAATGGATCTATAAAAATAAACTCAATGAGGATGGAAAAGTAGTGATGAACAAGGAAATATTGGTATGCAAAGGATATACCCAAGTTGAAGTCGTGAACTTTGAAGAAACATTTGCTTCGGTTCCCAAACTACAAGCAATAAGGATGTTTTTGGCTTATGTGTGTTTTAAAGGGTTCAAGGTTTATCAAATGGATGTAAAATCAACATTTCTGAATGGGGAACTCCAAGAATAATTTTATGTTGAGAAACTGAAAGGCTCTCAACTATTAGAAGAACCTAGGGCCTAACTTAAGAAATCCTTGTATGGTTTGAAACAAGAATCTAGGGCCTAGTATTCAAAATTGAATGAATATCTTCAGTAGCAAGGTTTCAAAATAGGTACAACAGACAACAATCATTACATGTGACTCAAAAAGATAGTATCTTAATTATTGTTGTCTATGTGGATCATATAATATTCAAAAGTGATGATGATTCTATGAGAAAATTTTGTGTAGCCAATATGTAGAAGGAATTCGAGATGTCAAGTTAATCAATCAAAAAAAGGTATTTTTGTCTCTCAGACCAAGTACCTTAAGGAAATTTTAAAGAAGTGTGGTATGGAAAACTATGCATATGTGAGCACTCCAATGGGAACAAGTTGCAAACTTAGCAAGGATGGTAAGTCTATTGAAGAGAAACGTACCACATATAAGTATAAGATTGATAACTTGCTTTACTTAACATTGCTAAGACCAGATATCAGGCAAGTAGTAGGTTTGGTGGCAAATTTCAATCAAGCCCAAAGGAGTCTCATGTGAATGAAATTAAAAGAATATTTAGATATTTATAGGGAACTATGGATTATGGTTTGTGGTGTCCGAGGGGAACATATATTACACTTAAAGCTTATATAGATGCAAATTGGGCTAGAAGTATTGATGACAAAGATAGAACTAGTGGAGGAGATTTCTTTCTAGGAAAATATATAGTTGTTCCCTGGCTCAGCAAGAAAAAAAAATCAGATTCTTTATCCACCGCTAAAGTAGAATACATGTGGCAGTAGCCTATTTTTGTAATTAGGTTCTATTGATGAAGTGGATCTCAAGGATCTTGAAGAGAATTATGATCAACATGTTACCATTATGTGTGACAATACCATTGCTATCAACATCTAAATTTTTTATGTTATACACTCTAAAAAGAAGCACATTCCTATCAAGTACCATTTTCTTCGAGAACAAGTTTCTAATCAAACTATCAGGTTGGAATATGTTCCAAGAAAAGAAAAAATTGCAAATATATTTACAAATCCTTTACCAAGAGAAAGCTTTAAACATCTTAGACAAAAAATGGGAGTGATTTTTTCCCCGCAGGAAGGAATGGCTCACTAATTTTATCAAAGCATACTACTGACTTACAAGGGGAGTATGACTATAACCACATGACATGAATCATTTACAAGAGGAAAGATTATCCACAAAGGGAGAGCTCATATACAGGGGGAGAAAGTGAAAAGGTAGATACATGAGCATTTGTGCAACATCAGCTTGATAGTAAGAAGTCACTAGATGATTAGCCATTTTTAGTGAGTCCCTTTTCCGTTGATGTCAAAGAGTGAGAGAAAGTAGACATTAACTTATGAGAGAGAAAGCATATTCTAGACCAACAACTTGATAGGGGGAGTTCATTTCATTTCTATTAATAACCATCAATTTATGGTGGTGTTGACATCAATGACAAATGGGGAGATTGTTTCTCGTAGTGTTGTCATTCATGAGAGATTGTTGGGCATAGTGTTGTCATTGATGACAACCAATGGCATGTCATTGATGTAGAAGTAGGTATGAGGTCTTGGATGTAATAGGAGGTACGATGCCTTGGAATATCATTAAGCATTTGTTGACACATCAATGATGTCAAGAAGTTATGATGGATTGAATATTATTGAGCATTTATTGTATTTATGGCAATCAAATGGGTATGTAGATGGTCTGGTTGGATAGTCCTCTCTGGGAGCTTTCCAATGGTATATAACACTTAGTCAAACTCCTTCGAAATCAGAAGATAATCAATTTGAAAGTGATATTAGTGAAAAGGGATCATAACACCAAATTTGTTAAAGCTTGTGCTTCTTATGGGCGGATTTTTTCACTCATGAGAAATCAACAATTATTGGTGTGTGAACATGTACATTTTTACTGACATTAATGTCGCACCATTCCACATGGATTGAGTGGTTATGGAAAGTTTGTTGTTGTGACATAGTGGATGAAACACAAACTTGCATAATAATTAACGAAGGTCAAGCCCCACCCCCCTCCCCCCATGCCTTTCAACCTCCTCCACGTGGAACCTCTCCACCGATGAAAAAAAAACATGTCATTGTCAAGTGGATGATGTAGACCCTTCAGTGGTAGGTTAACATGTCATGTGGACCAATGACAAACTGACACATCAGCATGATAGCATGCATGATGTGAATGATGTAACAAGCTCACCCAATGGTAGGCTGACAGGTGGTCTCATGAGATGATGTGAAGGATGAAATAGAAATACAACAGTAATAACATGGCAGTACAATGAATAACGTGACAACACAACAAGGTGCCATGTGGCATGTTCAGTCATCATTTTTGGGTGACGAATCTAGCCAAAGTAAGTGAAACATGGCATTAGAGAAATTTTGATGTAAAAAACGGGCCTCAAAAAAAAATGTACAACAAAAATAAACTTTATATGAACTAATAAGATTCAATATGATTATGTCGACCATCGGGGATGATTCACCATTTTTGGAGTAAAAAGTTAAAAAGATAAAAAATAAATAAAAGACTACTTTTTCAAACCGTATTTTCAACTTATCTCCCTATGATTTTACTCAAATTTTGAGTGGGAGCACTCATTGTATGCAAAATTTAATTTTTCATCCAAGGAGTACCCATGTTGCATACTTTCGATGGACCCTACTGTTAGCACTTGAAATTTCACCTCAGGCTAAGAAAGGTAAACCTCAAGGCAACATCAAACCATTCAGCCCCGTAGCTAGCCCTACGGGGCAGGAGAAGGCTCTCTCCGGTCAATCTCGACAGATCTTCAATGGGATGAGATGACCAACAAGGTAACACTGATATTAGGCTAGTAAACTGATTATAAAGGTTGATTTAGGGTTTTTTGGGGTTTTTGGTGGCAAATTGAGGAACTGCAATTTAGGGTGCGGGGAGTTGACACAGTTTCTGCAGGGGGTTCCTTGGGGCGAGGTAGGACACAGTATTGATGCCCTAACTTGAGATGGATGATCAGGAATGAAATATGAGGAGCTAAAGAGAGCAAACAATGGATTTGAATTCTCTTTAGACAGCAGAAATCAAATTGTCCATCCAACAAGTGCTCTCGCTCAAAATTTGAGAAAAATCGTAGGGAGCTAAGTTGCAAGTATGATTTAAAAATTAGTCTTTTCCTTTTTTCCCTCCAAAACTTGATGAGGTAATATAATATTATTTATTATTTCCATTATTATTTTATAATATTTCTTAGGAGGCCCGTTTTAGACCTAAAAATCTATCTAATGCACCAGTCAAAGAGTGCCACATGGCATGATGATGTCATGTTAGTGTCGGTCTTTAAAGCCCTCCATCAGTGATCAAAGCTCTTTGCATTTGCATTGCTAGGTGTCTCATCAGTGTCAAAGTTTGCATCCTGTTAGGCATGCCATAACCCTGATGGAGGAGCTGGTCTATTCATACCCCTCTTGGCTTTGCTGGATCAGGTCATATCAGTCATTGAGTTTGTCAAGCTACTCTTGTTTGGTCTTAAAGTCAAAATTCCAGGTCTAGGGTTCTTGGTCAGTTGTCTTAGCAAGGTCATGTCTCTAAAAGTCCTTGAGTGACCAGCAAGCCAGAGGGAGGATGTTAAACATGTTCCTTTGAAATTTTCATCATGTGTAGTTCATTTTTAACCTTGGATTTAAAAACCCTGTTTTTTAAAGCCAAGGTCATGATAAATTTTGTAAAAAGAATAAGTTTCCAAGAAGTCTTCAAAAAGGCAGCAACAACCCTGGTCCCCTTGCTACAGTCCTTCAGATGATCTCCCTGCAAAAAGAATCAGGTCAAAGCACTCAAAAAGTCAACTTCAGGATAAAGGAAACCAAGAAAATCAGTGTTTTTTAAAAGTGTCAAAATAGACTTTATAAAGTGGGTTTTTGGATGAAATTTTTTCAAAGTGAGATTATAAAAGGTGATGTTCCCTCCTTTCACTCTTATTATGCATTTCAAGCTTGCAAGTGAGATTGTGAGAGAGTGAAAGGCGAAGGAGGCAAAATTACAAGCGTTTCGGGCAGTTTGCAGGTGCGCGACCCGTCCAGGCTCGTGCGCGACCTGTTGGGCGGTGCGCGACCCGTCCAGCAGTCTCCAGCAGTGCAAAAACATAACGGGCGCGACCCATTGGGTTGTGCGCGACCTGTCCAAGGCTGTGCACGACCCGTTCAGCTGCCTGCTTCCAAAACTTCAAACAAATTCCCTTACTCCTCTTCAAATTTACTCAATCGGTCGAGGTAGGCACTCAATCCACGGTTATTGATATTGATGGTGAAAATAATGATGTGTGTCATGATTTTATCTTCTAAATTTGCAAATGAATGGATTAATGTGGCTGTTTGCTAATGTTTGTGAAATGCTAGGGTTTTGTGACTGTTTCAAGTGTTTTTGTCCCATTTGATCCCTTCCTTCTTCCCCTCTTCCATTCATAGTCATGCTTGCATCTCTGTCCCATATTATTTGTACATAAATGTTGATTTTTTTTTTCCCCCGTCCCTAAGCTATAAACCCTACCCCTCTCACAAGCACTCAAAACCCTTATTCCCTCTACCATACACATGCAAAAAACAAAACAAAAAGAAAAGATACATTTGTAAAGAAAGAAGAGAGTCATGTGAATTTAATGTGTTGTATATCTAAAGGCATGTACATAACCCCTATATACCCTTGACATCCCCTTGTACATGAACACTTTCCCTTGATGTGAAAATAATGTGTATGTACTCCTTAATGTGCATGTACTCCTTAATGTGCATGTACTCCTTAAGAACAGAAAAAAGAGCAAAATTTTCCTTATGACACACATGAACTCCTACAAACAGATTTGGTGTATGGTGTCCCTATGCCCCTATTGATATATGTATCCCCTTACATGTTCATTATCATACATGTTTTGTCCCATATGAGATGTTCTTTGAAAATGATTTCCCAATGTTAAAATTGTTCCTATATGCATGATAATTTGTAAAGTTTCCCTTGAAAATTCCCTGTTATTATCATATATTCCCATTCCTTGTTAAGAAGTTCCCTCCCGTAACATTCCCCTCATGTTTTTCCCCTTGAAACAGCATAGAGTTCAGTATTTTTGCAGGCAGAGGCAGCAGTTCAATTTGTCCTTCAGTTTGCCCACCTTGTTCCAAAACCATGTCAGATACCGAGACTTATGAGCAAGGTGATGACCATTAATCATTTTCAGAGGTTGGAAGGTTGGATTCTTGAGGGAGAAGCTATCATTGTATTATTTCACTTGTATCTCTGCAATTTGTGGCTAAGGAAGACCAGGGTTTTGCAGACATCTTTGGGATTCTTGTGGACTCATTGTGTTGATGGTGTGTCTCTTCATGTTATTGTAAGCTTTGTTATGTGATTCATTTCCTTTCTATACTGCTGCATATTAAACAAATGAAGTGAAAAAGTTAGAATTCATGCTTGCCATGCTCTGCTTTCAAATTTGTTTAATTTCTATGTTTTCTGCTGTCTAAAGAGAATTCAAATCCATTGTTTGCTCTCTTTAGCTCCTCATATTTCATTCCTGATCATCCATCTCAAGTTAGGGCATCAATACTGTGTCCTACCTCGCCCCAAGGAACCCCCTGCAGAAACTGTGTCAACTCCCCGCACCCTAAATTGCAGTTCCTCAATTTGCCACCAAAAACCCCAAAAAACCCTAAATCAACCTTTATAATCAGTTTACTAGCCTAATATCAGTGTTACCTTGTTGGTCATCTCATCCCATTGAAGATCTGTCGAGATTGACCGGAGAGAGCCTTCTCCTGCCCCGTAGGGCTAGCTACGGGGCTGAATGGTTTGATGTTGCCTTGAGGTTTACCTTTCTCAGCCTGAGGTGAAATTTCAAGTGCTAACATACTGGCGACCATACTGGGGAGAACAAACTTGTTTGTGGATTGATGTGTTTGTTTCACAAGTCTTAGATGGAGCCTGAAGTTACGCTAGGTAGCCTTCGAAAACGCTCTTGTTTTACATCAGCGTTAGTAGATAAACGCTGCTTCAGTCAATCTCCGTGAGCTTGTGAATACAGCACTTCGATTGCATTTTACCCCAGTACATGTATCAAGTTTAGATCTGATTGTTGATGGTGGACAACGATCAGACACTTGAAAGGCTGAAATCATTCACTTGGCGACTCTAAATTAGTTTCGAGATCAGATCTAAAGACTCCACTGGAGGATGATCCCGACCAGCAGAAACATGAAAGGAAAATATGACAAGATCAGGTACTCAAGTTGGAATTTCATCCAAGACATTTTTTTCTTTGTCATAAATTATTTCTTCTCTTTTCCCAAGAATGTCAAGAAGGCTTTGCAAAGTATACTATGCTTGAGAAAAGATCCCAGGCCGGCAGTTGATTCTTTCCCTTTGAAGATTGTGAATACCAAAGATTTGCATGCCTTTGAGCTTGATCAAGATCCTTTTTCCGAATTTTGTGATGGCTATCTTCAAGTTGATGAACCTCAAGTGACCAAAACTAATTCTATACCTGCTGTACATACCCCTATACCTTGTAAAATTCCAGATCGGTATAAACCTCTTGTTTTACCTTCTGTTCTCCATGCTTTCCCTAAAAACTATGATATATACTTGCCGAGGTTTGATGGTGAATGTGAGAATGTCAACGCTGAGCACCATGTCCAGAATTTTGAGAATTTTCTAGATCTTTTTGAAGTTGATGATGAAGATGTCAGTATTAGGCTTTTTGCTCTTTCTTTGCACGCTGAAGTGAAGAGTTGGTTCAAAGCCCTGCCTGATGCGAGCATCTCAGATTTCCAGCAGTTCGTCAAAGTTTTTCTCGACAGGTGGATGATCGGGCAGAACCTTTTCTTGATTGTAGAAGAGTATAACCAGCTGAAAAGACTGCCAGGTGAGACAGTACAACAGTTTTCGGCCAGATTTAATCAAGTTTATTATTCGATGCCAGTTCATATAAGACCTTCTCCTAAATCTGCTCTCTTGCACTATCCGGGTGCCTTTGATCCGGAGATGGAGTTTCAGCTGAGAGAAAAGAATATTGCAACGCTTCATGAGATGCAGAACAATGCAGTAGATGTAGAGGCTCATTTGCTGATCCGAAGGGCAAGAATGAAGGAAGAAGAGATGAAAAACATAGATCCGGCCGAATCAACATCTTTAGAGGTGAAACTTGACATTTTGGTAAGTGCCGTGGAAAAGATGATGGACAAGATCGCCGCAAGAAATGCTTATGATGTTCAAACTCATGGCTCGTTGATTGAAGAAGAACAAGTTGCTGACCCAAAACATTTTGTTTCTGATCCCAGTTGTCATAGTGATTGTTTTATAGATCATTGTGAAGAAGAGAGAGCTGTTGATATGATGTGTATGTTTGATGATGATTTGCCTCGGTTTGATCAGTATGATGATGATTATGTTCTCCAAACGAAAGCTAATCTTACAAACAAATCAGCAGCTAGTTTGTGGGAGGAAGAAGTTCATTTTCAGCAGCTTGAATACAATGTTCAGCCATCACATATCAGCTATGACAGTGACGAGGAAAGTGCAGCAAATTTTGAAGTAAGTGAAGGATCTTTACCTTTTTGTTTTGATTCATGTCAGTTCATTAAAGACAACTTCCATGAAATTAGAAATCAGCTGTCAACAAGTCTTGATCTAGACCATCTTGGAGGCAATAAAAACCTTGTTCCAGACTTCTCATATTCAGATTTGCAGCCCCCAAATGCCATTGGTTTTCAAGTTGCAGATGAAAGCATGGAAGCTGACATATTTGATCAAATGATACAAGAAGGTGACTCCGTACCATTCTGTTTTGAATCATTTCAATTTTTGAAGGGTAGATTGCATAGTAAATCTTCAAATGAACAGCCTATAACAAATCAGCAATCTCTCAGTGTTAATGTTGAGGATGAGACAGATGACAAAATTCTTGAGCAGCCTGTAACATCAGATTTGCAGCTACCAAATGAAATTGAAAGGCAGATTACAGATGAAGCTGTGGCAGCCGAAATACATGATTTGATGATACAGGAAGATTCTATACCCTTTTGTTTTGAAGCATTTCAGTTTATAAGGCAGAATTCTCATAAAATCTCTCAAGAACAAGATGAACAGCTAGAAGGATGTCATACATTTTCAATGGATACAGTGCAGCAGTCTTTTCAAGTTTTTCATGATCCAATAGCTGATGTTTTGGATGAGGTTTGCAGTCAAATTCTTTCTCCATTGACTACATGTGAGCTTGAAACACGTGCTGATATGAATTTGATTCGGCAGCCAGTTTCTTTGTCATTTTTAGCAGAGGTCTCGTCACAAGACTCAGATCAAAGTTTGCATTCATGGTATGAGGAAAAGAGAAGTAATCCATTGGATGAGCTAAGTCCCAATGTGCTTGAATTTCGAGATCCTTATGCAGTGTTTTTGGAGGTGGATAAAGAATTCATATTATTCAATGGATCTGTTCCCAAGTTGTCATGGGAGTTGCCTTTCAGTAGTTCTCTCTTGTTGGTCATAAGTGAGCACTTGCGAAGAATTCGAATAGCAGATGGGACACTTACTTGGTTACATTGGTTGTTTCATTTCACTTGATCAGGTGATGTATGAAACTGTTAGAGTAGGTTGTGATGAATAAGCTCCACTTTGAGCATCATTTTCAGTTTGTCGGTTGTGCTTAAGTATCGAGTCAGTTTTTAGTTGAGTGAGAGTCAATTTGTGTTGTCAACTCATCAGTTTTTAGTCATGCATTTCATCTTGAGTTTTTGACTCCATTGCCCAATAATTGTAAGGCACTGGTCTGCTCTCCCAGAGGTCTGAGGTTCTTGGTACCTCCAAGGAGCTACCATCCCCATTAGAGCCAATGTTAGTGTCGGTCTTTAAAGCCCTCCATCAGTGATCAAAGCTCTTTGCATTTGCATTGGTAGGTGTCTCATCAGTGTCAAAGTTTGCATCCCATTAGGCATGCCATAACCCTGATGGAGGAGCTGGTCTATTCATACCCCTCTTGGCTTTGCTGGATTAGGTCATATCAGTCATTGAGTTTGTCAAGCTACTCTTGTTTGGTCTTAAAGTCAAAATTCCAGGTCTAGGGTTCTTGGTCAGTTGTCTTAGCAAGGTCATGTCTCTAAAAGTCCTTGAGTGACCAGCAAGCCAGAGGGAGGATGTTAAACATGTTCCTTTGAAATTTTCATCATGTGTAGTTCATTTTTAACCTTGGATTTAAAAACCCTGTTTTTTAAAGCCAAGGTCATGATAAATTTTGTAAAAAGAATAAGTTTCCAAGAAGTTTTCAAAAAGGTAGCAACAACCCTGGTCCCCTTGCTACAGTCCTTCAGATGATCTCCCTGCAAAAAGAATCAGGTCAAAGCACTCAAAAAGTCAACTTCAGGATAAAGGAAACCAAGAAAATCAGTGTTTTTTAAAAGTGTCAAAATAGACTTTATAAAGTGGGTTTTTGGATGAAATTTTTTCAAAGTGAGATTATAAAAGGTGATGTTCCCTCCTTTCACTCTTATTATGCATTTCAAGCTTGCAAGTGAGATTGTGAGAGAGTGAAAGGCGAAGGAGGCGAAATTACAAGCATTTCGGGCAGTTTGCAGGTGCGCGACCCGTCCAGGCTCGTGCGCGACCTGTTGGGCAGTGCGCGACCCGTCCAGCAGTCTCCGGCAGTGCAAAAACATAACGGGCGCGACCCGTTGGGCTGTGCGCGACCCGTCCAAGGCTGTGCGCGACCCGTTCAGCTGCCAGCTTCCAAAACTTCAAACAAATTCCCTTACTCCTCTTCAAATTTACTCAATCGGTCGAGGTAGGCACTCAATCCACGGTTATTGATATTGATGGTGAAAATAATGATGTGTGTCATGATTTTATCTTCTAAATTTGCAAATGAATGGATTAATGTGGCTGTTTGCTAATGTTTGTGAAATGCTAGGGTTTTGTGACTGTTTCAAGTGTTTTTGTCCCATTTGATCCCTTCCTTCTTCCCCTCTTCCATTCATAGTCATGCTTGCATCTCTGTCCCATATTATTTGTACATAAATGTTGATTTTTTTTTTCCCCCGTCCCTAGGCTATAAACCCTACCCCTCTCACAAGCACTCAAAACCCTTATTCCCTCTACCATACACATGC
Organism: Pinus tabuliformis; assembly: GCA_031772625.1. NCBI lineage: Eukaryota > Viridiplantae > Streptophyta > Pinopsida > Pinales > Pinaceae > Pinus > Pinus tabuliformis. The sequence goes on from CM062816.1 coordinate 853,867,612, forward strand.
AAAAAATAAAACAAAAAGAAAAGATACATTTGTAAAGAAAGAAGAGAGTCATGTGAATTTAATGTGCTGTATATCTAAAGGCATGTACATAACCCCTATATACCCTTGACATCCCCTTGTACATGAACACTTTCCCTTGATGTGAAAATAATGTGTATGTACTCCTTAATGTGCATGTACTCCTTAAGAACAGAAAAAAGAGCAAAATTTGCCTTATGACACACATGAACTCCTACAAACAGATTTGGTGTATGGTGTCCCTATGCCCCTATTGATATATGTATCCCCTTACATGTTCATTATCATACATGTTTTGTCCCATATGAGATGTTCTTTGCAAATGATTTCCCAATGTTAAAATTGTTCCTATATGCATGATAATTTGTAAAGTTTCCCTTGAAAATTCCCTGTTATTATCATATATTCCCATTCCTTGTTAAGAAGTTCCCTCCCGTAACATTCCCCTCATGTTTTTCCCCTTGAAACAGCATAGAGTTCAGTATTTTTGCAGGCAGAGGCAGCAGTTCAATTTGTCCTTCAGTTTGCCCACCTTGTTCCAAAACCATGTCAGATACCGAGACTTATGAGCAAGGTGATGACCATTAATCATTTTCAGAGGTTGGAAGGTTGGACTCTTGAGGGAGAAGCTATCATTGTATTATTTCACTTGTATCTCTGCAATTTGTGGCTAAGGAAGACCAGGGTTTTGCAGACATCTTTGGGATTCTTGTGGACTCATTGTGTTGATGGTGTGTCTCTTCATGTTATTGTAAGCTTTGTTATGTGATTCATTTCCTTTCTATACTGCTGCATATTAAACAAATGAAGTGAAAAAGAATTCATGCTTGCCATGCTCTGCTTTCAAATTTGTTTAATTTCTATGTTTTCTGCTGTCTAAAGAGAATTCAAATCCATTGTTTGCTCTCTTTAGCTCCTCATATTTCATTCCTGATCATCCATCTCAAGTTAGGGCATCAATACTGTGTCCTACCTCGCCCCAAGGAACCCCCTGCAGAAACTGTGTCAACTCCCCGCACCCTAAATTGCAGTTCCTCAATTTGCCACCAAAAACCCCAAAAAACCCTAAATCAACCTTTATAATCAATTTACTAGCCTAATATCAGTGTTACCTTGTTGGTCATCTCATCCCATTGAAGATCTGTCGAGATTGACCGGAGAGAGCCTTCTCCTGCCCCGTAGGGCTAGCTACGGGGCTGAATGGTTTGATGTTGCCTTGAGGTTTACCTTTCTCAGCCTGAGGTGAAATTTCAAGTGCTAACATACTTGGAGTAAAAAGTTAAAAAGATAAAAAATAAATAAAAGACTACTTTTTCAAACCGTATTTTCAACTTATCTCCCTATGATTTTACTCAAATTTTGAGTGGGAGCACTCATTGTATGCAAAATTTAATTTTTCATCCAAGGAGTACCCATGTTGCATACTTTCGATGGACCCTACAACATGAAAAATGTGAAATACATGAAAAAACGTGATTGCAATCAAATTTTTCCATGTATTTCATATGTTTCATGTAGTAGGTCCATCAAAAGAATTCAACATGGGTACTCCTTGGATGAAAAATCAAATTGTCCATCCAACAAGTGCTCTCGCTCAAAATTTGAGAAAAATCGTAGGGAGCTAAGTTTCCAGTATGATTTAAAAATTAGCTTTTTCCTTTTTTCCCTCCAAAACTTGATGAGGTAATATAATATTATTTATTATTTCCATTATTATTTTATAATATTTCTTAGGAGGCCCGTTTTAGACCTAAAAATCTATCTAATGCACCAGTCAAAGAGTGCCACATGGCATGATGATGTCATGCTAATATGAGTATACGAGTGACTATGGACGCCTAGGGACTAGTTCACATGGCACAATCATACATAGAAAAAGGGTGAGCACAAAGGGATACACCAGTCATAGCCTAAGCGCCAAAATAGGTCATGTGTAAGTTTAAATATTGACCCTATTTGAATCAATGTTATCTTTGTTAGCACCTACACATGTATATATAGGTACATTATGATGGCATGGAAACATGTTTTTGGTGTCATTATGACACAAACAAAGGTGAGGACTCATTGTTAGAGTGATGTGTTATAGTTATGGGCAACAGGAGGTTGCGAGGTAAATTTTTGGATTATCATTGGCATGGTTTTCAGTCTGAGACAACACGTGTAGTAAGGCACTTTTCTACAAGGTTGAGTCTTGGCTTTGGAAGTCGGTTTTAGTTTATTCATGTTAAAATGATTTTGCATGTATGGCATAAAGAAGGAACATGGAAGTAGAAGTAGTATAAGTCAAATTGCATCACAAGTCATCGTGGGTTCGAGTCCTGTTGAGCTTGACTATTTTTTTTTTAATTTAGAAGTGTGTTCTCTCGAACCTTTTGCCAGAGCAGCAGGGTGCATTTTGTTGAATAGCACTAAAAACTGCCTTTCATAGACTATAGATTGAAAAGGTGAATTTTGTTGCATTCTTAATCTTTATAATGTTCTATGGGTCGTTTTGAGGCCCAAATTGATTTTTGAAAAGGGGAAAATGGAAAGAATTTTTTTGCAATATAAAAGGGAGAAATGAAAAGTCAGGAAGACAATTTTTTTAGGGCAAGAGGCTATATTCTTTTTTTTATTGTCAAAATGTTCTAGGGCTTATAAATAATTTTAGTCTTAGCACAAGAAATGAAAAATATGATATTATTGATGATTGAAGAACATGCTGAGATTGCCTTGATATGATTAGATTTTTAAGCACCATTTATTATGTTCGAGCATGTGGAGCGAGTTTGAAAGTTTTTAAAAAGTGTTCCACTATGTTTTGGTGAAGGAGGTGGGTCTATTAGAGTTTGGTGTCTCAATCAAGCTGGAACCTACAACAATTTTGTGCTTGCATATTTGTAGGTTGGTTCCTCAATCAGGTTGGATCATACAACAAGTTAGTGCTTGCAAATTTCAAATATTGGTGCCCCAATTGGGTTGAAGCCTACAACAAGTTGGTGCTTTCATATCTTGCGGGTTAGTGCCTCTAGCGACTTGGTGCCTGCAAATTGATTTTGGGGGTTGGTGCTTGTATATTGATGTAATTAAGGATTGAAGAAGATAAGAATATTTATGATTTCTCTCGTAAGGGTTTCCATGTATATTTGGTTTTCATGTGTATTGATGTGATGATTGATTGCACTGTTATGTTTTTTTTTATGATGAGTTGTGAAATTATTTAAATTGGACATTACACTGATTCACACCCCCCCCCCATCTGTGTAATCTTAATTTGAACATTGGTATTAGATCAAGTTCCATTTAGGAATAGAATTGGAAGGTTGATCACAAGGAACATCGCCAATCTCAGGGGATCATCAGGAAAGGCTCCTCATTTTGTTGGAATGGGGCAATTCAAAGGCAAGTTTCGATTTAAATTTTTTGCATGTGGAAGAGTAGGACACTATGCTTCTAAATGTCCTTATGAAAAATTAAATGATACTAATGATGCAAGAGGAGAGATCTTATTCATATCCATGAGTGATACTGAAGAAGAAATTAAATAAGAAGTAGTGGTTGAATGAGAAATCACAAGTGCTCTAGAAGAACTAAGACCTCGAAGAGAAAAGGTAGATCAACTATAACAACAACTGCAAGAATATAAGGATAAAGACAGTGATGCAAATTATGCCATTCTTCTAAAAATTAAACTAAGGTAGACCTTCATAATTTGTCTTATCCCTCCAAATAAAAGGAAATGGAAAATATGAATTATATTTCAAAATAAAAAAAGAATTGAATTTTTGAATTTTGAATTTTGCCTCCAAATGTAAAGTTGGCCCCAATCTGTTCATGTCAGCTCATCCCAACTATCACAACACTTGGGAACACTCAACCATTATAAATGGTTCATTCATCCTCCTCATTTGGGAAATAATTTGGGTCACATCTAAGACTAAATTCGGAATTTGAATCTAAACAAGGACAAATTCTGAGGCTAATCAAGACGAAATCTAAGGCAGAAAGGATGAAATCCAAGGCAAAGTTAATTCTCTTAAGGATGATTAAATTATATAAGGCAGATTGAAATTTTCTGAGGCCATTCATGGGTTGTTTGACTATGTTTGATGTGGGTTTGGTTACTGGTTAGTTTTACTTGATTTCATTAGAAAATTCAGATTCTATTCCTTGTTGAAATGGACAAATTTCTCTAAGAAAAGGTTGTTTGGTTTTTCCCCTAGTTCGGGTTTTCCTAGGATAAATTTTGTGTCTCTTTTGTTTCATTGTATCTTCATTATCCTATTGGAATTATTATTTTACTGTTGAGATTTTTTGTATAATTACTTAATGATGAATGTACTAGAAGATTAATCGTTTTAAAGAACATTGGAAAGTAATTATCATTTAAGGAAATCATGAAAAATAAACATGGTATTAGAGCTTTAGTTAAAGAATAGCCAAAGAGGCTTGAATTATGTTGTTTGGTTTGTATTTTTTGGTTTGACTAGAAACCCTAGAAGAATATAAGACCTTTTTCTATAGAGAATTGAAGCACATAAGATCATTTTTTGAAGTTCATAGATGAAACTTTGTTAATAGTTGCGTGAGGGTTACATCTTAAGTTCTAGACCTCAATATGAAATTCTAAAGGGCCGAAAGGCCTCAGTATGGTAGTACAGAGGCTGAAGTTACCTCAGGGCTTTGTTGCAGGGGGGTCGAGAGACATCAGGAAGACCGAGAGGTCTCATAGTATGATCACAAAGCTGAGACATTCAAACAACTAGATCATAGGCCGATTTTTTTATGATTCAAGGCCGAAATACTTGTCTTTTCAAACTTGTGCTAAAGACAAAATTGTTGAGGAAGGTCAAGAATATTTATTTAGAGATTATGTTATGGAAGTTAATCCTCTTGGAAAGAACAATTCCTATTTCTACTAATAATTTATATGCCTCAAAGCATTAAACGGAAGTTATTGATGATTTTTTTGCAAAGGGAAAAGTCAACTTCCAAGATATAGATTCACTGATTGGTAAACAAATGTTAAGCCCATTCATCATAGATTTATTTAAGTAATACTTCAAAGGTGAATATTATTACATTTAATACTTATGTGATTATTCTAAAGGAATTTGTAGCAGATCATGTTATCACATCAAGAAAGTCAAAATGAAATGAAGAATTGGGACTTTATGGCTCATTTTTATGATACACGTAGGAAGATGTTATAAGGTCTTTGTAGCATGTAAGAGACCTTGGTATTAACGCCTTGAGTTTGGATTGTGCTAAGATAAGGACGACTAAGGGATATGGACTAAGTGTGTCAAAAATATTTGGCTTCCTAAAGTATGATGTGGGTTGAAATTAGTAACAGTGTAAGACATTTCCTTTGATATGTGATTGTTGCCTTGAACTTGCAAATATCTAAATCTCTAATGTCATATACCTTACACTACAGTGAAAATATCTTGTATGACTGAATAAGGGTTCTTGTCTTGCATTGCACCGTTGTGATTATAATTGTATTGACTAAGATATGGTTCCATTACTTATATTGTAGAGCTTTAAAAATATGGTAATTTTGATTTAATCAAAGGATATATTTATGAGTGATCCACCAAGGAAGTTCATATCTAACCAGACAAAGTTATGAAGGACATTAGAAGGAATGGGTGCAAGTAGTCTTGTCATTTTGAAAATTATATGGTTTCCTAATCCAAGAGGAAAATTTGTTCTTTAAAGTAGTTACTCAACATTTGTTTGAAAAAGAAAAAGCTTGGCCATAAACATTGCTAATTCTGAAGCAAACCTTTTGAGGTCTCTTGTTGAGGTAGAATGCACCTTTGATACACTTGTTTCAAGTGTCATGAATTGTTTGACCATTGTGATGATTGGAAGGAAAAAATGTTTTAATGTTCCATGATGATTATATGAAAGGGTTGAGTTCAGTTTTCATGACATGGAAATTGAAAGGGAATTTATAATTTTTCCTTGTCAGTCTTTGAAGATCAAGATTTTTCTTGCAAAGACTGGGTCACCTTCAGGATTGGAGTTATGATACCAAGGAAAATTTTAAGAACCCCCCTAAATTTATATGTATAATAAATTGGTGAATCCCCATGATACATAGGAAAAATGGAAGGCGATTTTATAAATAATATAATATGTATATATAATTTTTTTGGTGAATCTCTCACCATATTACATTATCTTGTAAAATCATGGTGAATCGCTAGTACAAAATGGTTGATTAATTACTAAAAAATCGACTAAAATTTGCATATAAACAACCATTTTTTAGTTGGCTACTAATAGTGGCTAATTTACAGTATCTTATAACGCGACCAAATTTTAGTTGTATTTAGTTTAATCATTAATTGGTTATCTATTTTATCGTCTAGTAGTATATTTAGTCATTAATTTAGTCATTGATTTAGTCATTAATTACCACAATTAATGACCGAATACGCAACAAAATATACTACTACATGATCACCCGAGACAAAATATTCTACTACATGATAATTCGAACTCTGAGGCTGAGTTTTGGTCCTCTTGAAGACCTATGATAGAGCTTGTTATAGAACTTTTTGTGGACAAAATTGAAGGATACTTTGTCTTGGATTTTGGAGGGTTGACTTGGCTGTTGGTGGATGGTCATGTTACTAGTTAGTTGACTTTGATGTATCTCTTGTTGCAGTGATTCTCTAAGGAAAAGGTTGGTTGGGTTTTTCCTCACTGTTGGTTTTTCCCAGGGTAAAATCTTCTTGTCTCTTTATGCATTGTGATCTTTGTTACTCTAGTGTTTCTATGGCTGAATTTCTGAATGTATAATTACTTAATGATCATATTGTGTTGCTAAACAACATAAATATAATTGGAAGTAATTATCAAGTATCATAAACAAGTAATTGTATATATTGTATTGGATAGCTTAGCATAGCTTTGTAGGCAGAGGTCATCATGTTGTAAATCTTGGAGGGCACATCACCTTGTGGTTGGAAAAAAAAAATAGGGTGAAACTTCTCATTCTTGTTATGTAGAGAGGTGACAATTCCATATAGGGTTGCCTTATTGACTTAGTTTAGGATTATTTGTGTGGACCTAGTCCATGCTTTATGGTGGCCAATCTCACATATTCTATATAAAAGAACGAGAAAGTCTTTGACATTATTTACTACTACTATATTCATTCTTCAATCTGTGTAGATGTTTTCAAGAAGACATGTAAGGATCAAGACCTAAGGTTTGTGATGTAAAACCTAGAGGAGACATGAAGATGGATGATAGTGCTTGAAGATGTTCTTAGATTCCTTGATTGTGTGATGTAAGAAGAACCATATATCTCTTTGCAAAGAATATTATAATTAAATAACCAGAACGATCTTGTCATCCATTAAAATATTTTATAGCTTTAAAAAAAGGAATTTCCATTCCCTTCAAGCGCCTCTAAATTTGCACAGCTTAAAAAAATATAAAATTACACATGAACATGCATTTCTTTGTCAGAAAAATGAAAAATAAAGGAATGAAACCAAAAGCACACAAGGATCAAAAAAACTTCAAATATCCTAATCCAAGTGTGTCTATATTATCTCCAATTCACAAAAAAAAAAAAATACAAAATGAAAAAGGATAACTCACAAATTTTTAAATCAAGCATTATATAAAGATAATAATCTAAAGTGCTCTACCTTATTATACTATAGAAAACATTAGATGATGATACAAATTTAACAATCCAATTTGTTGCAACCAAATTATAACAATACATATTTAGAAAATTCAAAGAATGAGAAGTGAAAACTAAATATATTGTTAGAGATGCTCCAACAGTGTTGTTTGTAAAATCTCATTGATTTCCTCCACATTTGAAAGTTTTGGTGCTCCATTACTTTCTGTGAACATGCATTTCTTCCACATTGTTGACACATAATCTTTGGGATTAGGTAAATCCACGTAAATATTGTAAATAGAAAAATAAAGAGAATTGGAAGACAAAGAGACATTGGGAGATGAAACCCAATAGTCCCCCTCTCCATGTATATATCCATGTTCTATATTAATGAAAAACATCAATTCATTCAAAGTTACTCCTGGAATGACACACATATACAAAATTGCACATGAACATGCACTTCTTATGAACAACAAACTTATTATTGTGCTTGAAGAGGGCTAAGGCATCCTGAGAATCGAGTTCTTCTCCACATATTGGTACCCTTACACACGTTGATGAATATTGAAAGATGGAAACATAGATTCTACTCATGTGATTCCATATCTACATAGATTAGTCTTCTTACCCATGAAATCTGAAAGGAATATGATAGTAGTCATAGAAAATTATGCAAGAAGCAAAAAAAAAAAAAAAACGCCTTCAAAGGAAATAAACATATTTTCCTTTAGCCTTGGGATCAAAAGTGTAATTGCATAAAAGAAATAGCATTCTCATGCCAACAGGTATCCTACGATGAATGCACAAGAACCTAGTACATAGACCATTTTTCTCTTCGCTTAGCTACCCAGGGATTATTTCCCTTTCCAAATATCAATAATTCTTTTCCAAGAAAAGGTAAAATAAGAATAATAGTTTACTATATTCTAAAAGGTCAAGATGTTGAAATCATGCCACAAAGTAAAAGGAAATAAAACATCTTTCCTCAAACCACCAAATATATAGATAAAACAATAATAATTGCAATAATAAAACTATATCTATGGATATATGCATGAAATGAGAATTATAAGCACTCAAGGGACTAAAAAAATATTTGACCAAAACAAACTAAAAATTTCAAACTCGAAAAAATCCTCTAAACACAAGAAGCAAAAAAACCATAATTTTTTTATATATTAGAGCTAGACATCAACACGATTTCATGTACTTGAATAATCCCATTGGATCTTAGCATTAGTCTTCTTAAATTAGTTATTTATCATTTAATACTAGGACACTATCTATGTGAAAAGAAATACGTCCCAACTTCCTCAAATCCGACTTCATTTTTAGTCAAAGATCAAATCCAAATTCAATTCCAGTACCATTATAAAATCACACCCTTTATAAATTATTTACAACTTTTCAAAAATATAACATGATCATGTAAGACACTAAATACTAAATATGAACACTACTAGATAGGCAGCAATTCAATGCCAGTTTAATCAACCTTCATGCAATGAAGAAAAATAAATAACTCCTTTTTCCATATTGAATGCCACATCCTTGTAATCAGTAATTATGTTGGCACTTGAGTTGCTAGTGTTGTGTCAAAGTAACCATTGCTCACTACCTACAAATGTTGAAATACAGGATGGTGCTAAAGTTAAAGACACAAAATAACAAAAGATAAAGATACGACAAAAAAATAGACCTACAAGACTATATTGGTTGAGTGTGACATGGACACCAATAACTGACACTAGAGAGATTTATAGAATATGGAAGTTACTAGTGTGTGTCTATTGCGCGATTAGTGGTATGGTGGAGAGACATAGCAAGAAGGGACGTTGGTCCCGGGAAAGTATATTACGGAGATCCATAGAGAATATATGTAAAAGGAAGATGAGAAGTGTTGTCTTCAAGTTGGGATATGTTATGATAGAAATTTGTTGGTGATAAAAAGTGGTAACAAAACACTTACATCAATAGGTAAAAAGTAGATTCAGGGCATGAGTTGGACTGACTCATGTTATCTCATCCCTTAATGATCCTAAGGATGTGTGGGGACCTAAACAACTTAGTACCAAAAATAATTGAAAGCATGGCCGACAGATGACCAACAAGACTCTATACAAAAGAGTGGTGGTCTCATGCCAATAGGTCTCCTACGATGAATGCACAGGAACCTAGTACATAAACCATTTTTCTCTTCGCTTAGCTACCCATGGCTCAATTCCCTTTGAAAATATCAATCATTATTTTCCAAGAAAATATAAAATAAGCATAATAGTCTACTAGATTCTAAAAGTTAAGATGTTAAAGTCATGCCACAAATTGAAAGGAAATAAAAAAATACTTTCTTCAAACCACCAAATATATAAATAAAACAATAATAATAATAAAACTATATCTATAGATTCACTCCTGTTGAGAAAGGCTCATTGATATGGAATGCCGCCAGTCAACACTTCTCGTTGATCCAACAACACAGTTTTTGGGAGATCATAAGTGGTAATACAGCTCGTTTTTGGACGGATGCTTGGAATCAGCTTCCCAAGCTTAATAGCATTCTTAATCTTCCACCCAGCTATGATTGGGAGGAACAACAAAAGGAAACGGTCAAACAACATTGGTCATAGGAGATTAACCAAGGCTACAAACAATGGCAGCACCCTGACAGACTGATAAGAAATACCGACAAGCAGACAAGAGAAAACATGGAAAGAGAGCTCCAAAAATGAAGAGTCAGATGCACCGAAGGTAAAGATTTATTGAGATGGGGATATACCCCAAGGGGCTCCTTCACCACGAAAGAAGCTTACAAAATCAAATGCCAAGATGATGTGCCTCAGGATCCCATCTGAGGAAGGGTCTGGACTCCGGGCATTTGGCCCAAAGTCTCAATATTTCTGTGGCTCACTGGGCATCGTAAAATTTTAACTTGGGACAATTTAAGAAAAAGGAACATACAGGGGCCCTCCATATGCCCCAACTGTCAATCTCAAGAGGAAACGATACAACATCTCCTGGACTCCTGTTCTCTGGCCAACCATCTGTGGGAGAAAACCAGTTTCCGCTGTCAAAGAAATTGCCGAACCTCTGAGGACATCATCAACTCAATTCGCCTCTGGCACCAAAGTCCCTACAAAAGCGCTATCCTTAACCATCTATGGAGAATCATACCCAACCTCCTCATATGGACTATATGGAAAGAAAGGAACAAGCGTATCTTCAAAGACCAAAGTACTCCCTCAGAAATCATTTGGGATAAATTCGGCAGGAACCTGGAGGAAACTTTGTCGCTTAAAACGTGGCTACCGGATGACTTTCCCAAGCAGGCCAATGAGAAAACCATATGGGAAAATTGGAACTTCCAACTCTAGCAAGGAAGCCCCGATTGCAATCCTATCGGAAAAACAAGCAACAGCACGCATCTTTGGCTCCCCCCTCCAAGACACAGATTCAAGCTCAACTTTGATGGAGCTTCTAAGGGTAACCCAGGGAACGCAGGATTTGGTGACATCTTCAGAGATCATAAGGGTTCTCCTCTCTTAATCTACTTCGGCAATATAGGATGGGACACAAATAACTCATCTGAACTGGAGGGTCTCTGGCAAGGAATACTCTTGGCCCAACACCATGACTTCCAGCCTCTGGAGATCGAAGGAGACTCCCAACTCCTCATCAACATGGCCAAACAGCTGCTCAATGGAGCTCATGCGAATAAAATCTCCACTAGCTGGAGACTTGAGGCCAGATTGGAAGCCATAGAAAATATTCTCAACGCCAACAGAGCAATCATTTTCAACCATGTTAGGCGGGAAAGCAACAAGGTAGCGGATCTCCTTGCCAACCTGGGAGTAGAAAATAGGCACTCTCTCCTCACAGGGGCCCTAGATATAATTCAAAATCATGAACAGAAACAGGATGCAGCCTCCCCGGATGCAGGTGCTTCAGTGGGCAGTTAAGGAGATGGGACAGGGGTGCGGCAAAGCTGGACGACACCTGCCAGCCCAGCACCACCTGGATAAGGAAGGGACGAGACTAATACAGAGGAAGGGGCGATCACATGGCTTCACGCATTGGGAAGACGGTATGCACAGTCGGAACATGGAACGGGCCATCACCTCCGCATGCTTCAGGTCAAGCTGGGCTTCGGCTCCATTTAATGCTGGAGTAATGGCGGGGGATAGCCGAGGAGAGGTGGTTGAAGTTAATTTCATGTATAGCCATGGACTCGGCTGGAAGCTCCATATGCATCATTGGTTGGGCGAAGGTGGGTTATGGGAGGCTGTTGGGTCACGCTTGGCTTCTGAGTCGCGCCCTCCGCCTGCTCCAAATTTTCTTTGTTTTCCTCTATCTGAGTACCTGTGCGCTCTCTCTGCTCCTTATCCCACCATGGTGCGACAACGTTTAATCAGTAGAAGGGGCGGCTCGAGGGGTGGAAGCTCTCGACAGCAGGTCAGGAGGCAAAGCACCTCGGGCTCTCCCTCCTCCTCTGCGGAAAATCCTCGCTATCCCAACACCAGAAGCGGACGAGGTAGAGCAGGCCTTCGCTCAGCTCCCTTCCCTCTGCCCCAGCATCACTCCCCCCATACCACGCTCTTCCACTTCCGCAGCACTCTCAATCAGCCAGTTATCACTGCAACCATTTCCATCTCCTTCTCTGAGGAAGCGGTTCAGAGCACCCAGATGCCCTGCCCTGGAAGCGATATGCTTAAAGCGGAACCCAGTCAACGCAGAGCCCAGCAGAATGTAAGTAAAGACAAGGAAATAGCGCATGGTGGACAGCCCAAGCGGAAAGGGAAGGAGGCTATGCGGGAAAGGCATGAGGATTCAGAGCCTCAGCGTGCCACGCCAGCCATGGAGATGCGCAAGACGAACGAGGAGGACACGCAGCTGGTTGAAGGAAGAGGAGAAGGCGAGCAATCTCAGCCAGACAACCGCGAAGATTGGAGCTGCCCAATCGTGGAGGAACCTGCCACGGAGGAGTTCATCAACCAAATTACCAATGCCAGGTGGCACTTCATCTAACTTTTGGTTCCACCTCTTTTTTGTCCACGTAGGCGCATCCAGGAGGATGAATTGCTGGTTTTATGTTGTTTTCTTAGCTCTTTTCAAAAAACTGTGGCAAATGTTCAATGATGTCCCATTTCTTTTTTGTAATTCCCGCACTATCAGACTGGTTTCCCCTCTGTTGGGGCAGTCTTAGAACTAGCTCTTCGGCAAGCTGAGATAGGTTGTTTTCACTTACAGCCAGAACCACTGTGTAAATATCTTTTTTTCCTTTCTTAATAGATTAACCTTACTTAGCAAAAAAAAAAAAAACTATATCTATGAATCTAAGCATGAAATAAAAACTAAAAGCATCCAAGGGACTAACATAATCAAATACCAAAACAAATCCAATACTCAAAACTCAACAAAATGCCCCAAACACAAGAAACATGTAAACCATTAAAATTTTCCAAGATACGGAGCTATACATCAAGGTAGTTTCATGTACTTGAATGAGCCCATTTTTGCTTTGCATTAGTCTTGTTAAATTAGTTATTTATCTTGGAAAAATATGACCCGGATTATCCACAGTATCTTTTTCATCATGTCGACATTTCGAACCCCAAAGGGGATCCATCATCAGGACAGAAATTGATAGATTGAGAGAAGAATTTGCCGATCATAATAAATAAATAAATACCTACTGTTAAATTAAAGTAGAAGCAGACCAATTTATAAGACTAAAATTTTTATATACTATTCAATTATATTTGTTCTATTTATTTAGTATATAAAAAATTTAGTCTTGTAAATTGGTCGGCTTCTACTTTAATTTAACAGTAGGTATTTATTTATTTATTATGATTGGCAAATTCTTCTCTCAATCTATCAATTTCTGTCCTGATGATGGATCCCCTTTGGGGTTCAAAACGTCGACATGATGAAAAAGATACTGTGGATAATCCGGGTCATATTTTTCCAAAAAATGACCACAGAAGTTTAAAATTTAACATAGTTATTTATCATTTAATACTAGTCAGAAACTATCTATGTGAAAATAAATATGTCCTAGCTTCATTTCCTGACACAAATAAGAAACAAACAATGTAATGATTAAATATGAAACATCAATCTTAAAATAACACGCATCAAATAAATGTAGTTGCAATGTTACAATGAAAAATACAAAATATAGAAACTATTTTTACCTGAAATTGACATATAGTAATATTGCATGATTAATGGAACATGTATACCAATATAAGAGTCCCCTCACATATATCAAATTAGATTACGTCTTAGGGTATATCAATTTCCTAGTTCTCATCTTGGTCCTCATTTTCTACATTGTGAACATGATCTTCTCCAAATGAACTGTCATTATGAGCCTTCAAAACATTATGTTTTGTATCAAGTTCATTAGACAAATTTGTTACATTGTTTTCTCCCCTTCTATCATAATCTGATCGCCAAAGAGCTAGTTCTCTTTCATATGGAAAATTGTTGATGTTATACTTTGTTACATATAATCTTAAACATGTATTCATATGTTTATCAAGTTTGTCCTGAACTTTGAATTCAAGAATGAAAGTGCACTAAACATTCTCTCATCCTTGACTATTCCCAAAATCATGGTCTGACACAAATCTGCTAATTTGAAATGTTCTGATATGTTTTCTTGCAAGTATTGGCTAGCACTTAAAGTAGTCCATAATCTTGTTATAGCAATATTTTCATTAGGATTCTCGAGAAAAGGATATTGCTTCCACATTGTTTCAGTAAAGCGTCCACCTTGTTGATACAATTTTGATGAATCTAAAATACCTTCAATTTGTTCTCCATGTATCGAGACATTCTTACAAAAGTGGCCTACTAAAAATTTTAATCTCTTTTGAAAATCAGCTTTTAAAGTTCTTGGACATTGACAGTTGTTCCAGTATTGAGGGTATACCACACATATGGCCTCCAACAATTCATTTCGAGGAAATTTTTCTCTTATCTCTGATGATAATGATCTTGTAATTTCTATCAAATTTGGTCCCACTGAAATAACAATATTATCAAATTGGTCTCTTAACAAACGGCACTCTTTGGTGATTTGTCTTGTCTTATTAATATAATGAAAGGGAACCATATACCCATGCACTGCAATACATAGTATCTCTTTTTCATCAAATAAAAATAATAATAATAATAATTAAAATTAAAATTTAAAAAAAAAAATATATATATATATATATATATATAATAAAATAAATAAATATTTTTATATTGATGATTTTAGTGCAAATTGTAAACTTTGGACCAATAAAAGACTCGGGCATCATAACATGCTGACTTTCCTGGATTTGTGTATTCTGCAATATACATTGTGTGATTCTGAGACACTTTCACAAGGACATTCATTTCATATAGCATAGAAAGAATTCCAACCAATGTTAATAATGTCTCTATGTCAGTGAGTCAAAAAAGAAGATCTTGAGCTTTGTCTACATTGTAGTGATTTTCATACATCAACCCTACCAAATATTTGAACTCACAAAATAGTGTTTGAGCTAGTCCATTCAATGAGATCCATCTTGTATCAACATATTTCAATAGTTTTTTTTCCATCTGTAACACCATCTATAAATTTTTGAAACCCTAAAAATAATTTGGGACTATGAGAAAAGTATGCATGAGTCTCACGTACAAGATCTTCAACTTTTTAAACTGATGGAAACTTGCTTACTATTTTAAATGCAAGATTCATCATACGAGACATATAATGAATATTAAGCATATATGGTGAAGTTGATAGTTGTATTCTAACACAAAGGCCACTCCTTTTTCCTTGCATTATTGATGCTCCGTCTGCTCCAACACATGCCAACTTTTTTGCAATCTTTAAATTATACAACCACTTTCCTTCAAACTATTAAGAACAAGTTCATAAATATTTTCAGTTGTAGTAGTCTCTCTCATATTTTTAATCCCAAGTAGATATGAATGCTTAACATGGTCTTTAACCATATATATGCTCATGCAAATACATGAAGTATTATATATAGACGTAACATATCCAAAGACAATTCCAAAAACCTAGCATTTGCACTCTTCTCTTTCAAATCATCCTTTTCTACTTGAGCTAGATATCTTGCCCATTACCAACCACTGGTTACAGGCCAATGAAAACATGGAAAGTTTGACACTTCCAGAAAAGATAGATATTTCATGTGATCTGTATAATCTATCATAGGACGACCTCTAGATTAGAAGTGAAATACAGTGCTTAATTGTATCGTCTTGGATAACAAACTTCTTTCCATTTTCTTTTCAAATAGAGATATAATGGTTCCTCCACTTTCCTCAAGTTTTCTCTTACTTATTAGATATTTCTTGTATTCTTTTGCATATTGGATATGTCAAAATTCCTAAGAATATTTCCATCTGAGAATAGATTTCTCCTCACCACTTAGAATTTTCTTTTCATACACCTTTCATGCATGCTTCTATATTGTATCTAGCTTCATCTTAAATTTCACTACCTTGGGAGTTTTCCAACTACATGAATTACATATAACTTCTTTGGAAACCTCCTTCTCATTTGTCAGAGGTATTGCCTCAATAAATGGAAAACTTAAGACCCAATCTTCTTGGAATTGTCTCCCTGTGGTCCACTGGCCTTTTTTCCTTTTTCCGTGAATCAATTGTGTCACCTTCCAAGGAAAAAATTTCAACATTTTCATCACCAATTTCTATTGAAATTGCATTTATCTCTCGTCCCTGATCACTTGAGGAACTTATTCTTTCATCCATATATGGATATCATATGCATTTTCACAAGAGTTAACATCTCTCTCAGTAACAAGTTGTTCAAAGGAGATTGAAGCATGAAGAGAATGTGTATTCTTAGATGGAGGCTTTTGAAAGTATGATAATACATCCATTTTCCTTTATGGTTTCTTCCCATGATTAGCTTTTGACATCTCATTGAATATTCCACAAGTAAAATTTCAAATCAATCTAGAAACATGCATTAATAGTTTCCAAGAGTTGAGAATTACTAGATTTGTGGGTAGTATTCAACGTAAAATACGTGCAATGTTCACAAAAACAAAAGATCAACTCAATCATGCACGATCCAATTTACAGCGACAAGTAATAGGCTTTTCTCTAAATAACATAGATTGTCGAGTGATCAATTCTCTATCTTTTGGATAATAAAAATTCTCACAGACAGGAACACAAAACCATATATGATGAAAGCATAGTTATGATTATGTTTTAAGAATGACGAAAGCATGCCCTTTAGAGAATATTATGGGCAGAATGCCACTCATGTATTGTTTTTACCAACTTGGATTTTAAGGCTTAAAGAATTTTCTCTCATAGACACAAATGTAGAAATTTTGAATAATATAACACTTATTCACAGAGATTATCCTGATTATACACTATTTGCGGAATGCATGCATAATACATAACCTCCTCTACGTTGATCATCAATTTGCGGAATCAAAAACAATCGCATGCGCACATTGAAACATCAATCGCACATATCAACACAGTATGTAATGGGGAAAGCATACAGCTGAAAACCCCGAACTATCTGTATATTATAATGATAGAGAACATGTAACAATACATAGTACAATACTCCTCACAAGTACTCAGTACTATCTCCACCTGCTACACACAAACTAGCTCAGATCTGAATCAAGTCACAGGTTCAAATCTCCTCCACTATTTGCCTGCCTCTACTGCGCAATCCAAGATGAGGATACGAATGATCCAAGCTCGTTTTCCTTTCTACTGTACTGCACAATCCTCATTGGAAATCTCAATCAATGATTGTGCAAATCTCATGCACAGCTATAGTCACAACTGATAGCAGTTTCACTCTTTCACCCACCTCTAACACTTGTCTCCACTGAACTGTCCATGCACTGAGTTAACTGATGTATTCTTTAGTTGATTTATGAGTTAATAATTAGTGAATTAATTCACATCACTCATCACTAGTGTATTTGGAAGTTAGACTAATACAACTAGTTCAACTAAGTCAAACTGAACACAACTCCATCAACTCCTCAATCAACTCCACCAAACTCAATCACTTGAGTTCTAACTGAAGTCCATCATGCAATATCTCAAATAACCCATAAGAAAAGCGTATTTCCTTCTGGCAGTTGCATGTGCCACATCCGTAGCTCGAACTGAAGTGCTGCAAGAGGATAAGATAATGTTTATAGTCCAAATATTATTAAGAGCTAATAATATTCAACTGTTCTATTTTTAGATTGGCAGTCTAAAAATAGACTCCGCCCATATGTCTAAAAATATAGGTCCATCTATTTTTACCAACATGACCAATCATCCATAAATAGCATCCTGCAACTCATAGACCATGATCCATATGTCTAAAAATAGACTTTGCGCCAAAAATAGCCTGCAGGCCCACTTAGTGAAGGCGACTTCTTTTCACTAAGATCCATCATCTTGTTGCATTTTCAACACTCCCTCTCAACAAGATATGGATTATCTGCAACCCCTATCCTGCAACTCTGGAATGTTCTGCATGCAACACATTTTCCCGGTCCACTTGCTCCAACAACACTTGGAACAAAAACACTCCCAACTGACCACTCTGTTGGGCTAGGAACATACTCTGATGCTGAAGCTCTACCTGCTGCTGACAAGTGCTCCCTCTCTGACATCTGTGCTACTGCAACATCTCCATGCATCTCACACCATTGCACACCTCTCTGTGCCACCTAGCACTGTGCAAAACACTTTTGCCTCTCGCATTGCTGCAGCCTGCTAGCTATGCGTTGTCCTGGGATTCCCTACACTGTCGCTCTCTCTGCTGCTCCATCCACATCTATCTCTACCCAATCAGTCAATTCCTGCTACTCCACATCGGGGCTCCCGTAGCAAGGTCTCATCCAAGAGGTTGGGTACCTTAAGGATCCTGCCCCTCCTCCTTGGGACGATCACTCTATATCGCCCCACCTCCTACCTGGAGGTATGGTTGCATGTGATCCCTCAGCCCACCTGGCTCGAAGTTTCCCCCTACTGGAGGTCTCTGCATGAGTAGATGTCTCTACTCGATCTCCTCTCAGCTTCCCTTGTTGTGGCTGCTCCACAACCTCCTGAAGCTGCTGCACCAATCGTGGCTCCTCCACAATCGTCTGAGACTTCTTCTGGCTCTGCATGTTGAGAGGTAATATACGCTCCCTCTCAACCACCAAGTCTCCATCAGTTGCCTCGCTACTCAAGGCTTTGCATGCATCTTGAACCTCAAGAGCATACAGGTTCTTAACCCATGAACCAATCTGCTTCACCTATCTAGTGATGATGTGTCCAAGGAAAACCTTTCCCTAACTGAAGACTACATCATAGCCTCTGTCTTCCAGCATCACGATCGACACCAAGTTTCTCTTCAGTCCTAGTACATACTTGACATCGGTCAAGGTAAGGCGAGCTCCATGCTCCCTTTGAAAAATAACCGTGCCTACACCTGAGACACTATACTTCTCATCATTACCCATCGCTATGAGTATCTGGAGATCTTTCTCCTCCAAAGTACTGAACAAAATCTTGTCACCGATCATGTGGAAAGAAACTCCACTATCAAGAAACCAACCACTTCCCACCATGGATGAAACCATGCATGCAAAGAGTGTGAAATCCAACTCAAACTGTCTTTGCTATCTTCTTTTGCCAAGCCTCAACGTGAGCAGCATCAGTAGGCTTTGGGACCTCAGCATCAATGAACTCCTTCAACCCATTGTCATCTAACACTGCCTCCATCGTGTCTTTCCATGCAATATAATTCGAGCTGCCTTCAAGGGCATACTCCAATCGCAATCCGTTGAAAGACATTTCAACTTTGACACCAAGAAAACACTGCTGCAAATTTGAATTCCACCAGCTCAAAACTCAACCGCTTCTGATCTAAAATTCGTGAGAACAAAGTATTTCTCGTACAGAGATTGACTGTATGGGCTTTTACAGGATATCTCACCTTCCAAAAGAAGGATGAACCCAGAGGCTGCCTGGCCCGATTACAGAATTTGCCTGAAGAAATAAAATGTAATCACTTTCTAAATAATAGATCTGATGATCAACTCTGCTCCGATACCATGTAGAAATTTTGAATAATATAACACTTATTCATAGAGATTATACACTATTTGCGGAATGCATGCATAATACATAACCTCCTCTACGTTGATCATCAATTTGCGGAATCAAAAACAATCGCATGCGCACATTGAAACATCAATCACACATATCAACATAGTATGTAATGGGGAAAGCATACAGCTGAAAACCCCGAACTATCTGTATATTATAATGATAGAGAACATGTAACAATACATAGTACAATACTCCTCACAAGTACTCAGTACTATCTCCACCTGCTACACACAAACTAGCTCAGATCTGAATCAAGTCACAGGTTCAAATCTCCTCCACTGTTTGCCTGCCTCTACTGCGCAATCCAAGATGAGAATAGGAATGATCCAAGCTCGTTTTCCCTTCTCCTATACTGCGCAATCCTCATTGGCAATCTCAATCAATGATTGTGCAAATCTCATGCACAGCTATAGTCACAACTGATAGCAGTTTCACTCTTTCACCCACCTCTAACACTTGTCTCCACTGAACTTTCCATGCACTGAGTTAACTGATGTATTCTTTAGTTGATTTATGAGTTAATAATTAGTGAATTAATTCACATCACTCATCACTAGTGTATTTGGCAGTTAGACTAAATACAACTAGTTCAACTAAGTAAAACTGAACACAACTCCATCAACTCCTCAATCAACTCCACCAAACTCAATCCCTTGAGTTCTAACTGAAGTCCATCATGCAATAGCTCAACCAACCCATAAGAAAAGTGTATTTCCTTCTGACAGTTGCATGTGCCACATCCGTAGCTCGAACTAAAGTGCTGCAAGAGGATAAGATAATGTTTATAGTCCAAATATTATTAAGAGCTAATAATATTCGATTGTTCTATTTTTAGATTGGCAGTCTAAAAATAGACTCCGCCCATATGTCTAAAAATAGAGGTCCATCTATTTTTACCAACATGACCAATCATCCATAAATAGTATCCTACAACTCATAGACCATGATCCATATGTCTAAAAATAGACATAGTCTAAAAATAGACTTTGCGCCAAAAATAGCCTGCAGGCCCACTTAGTGAAGGTGACTTCTTTTCACTAAGCTCCATCATCTTGTTGCATCTTCAACAACAAACATAGAACTTTTAATGATGAAAGCATAATTCTAATTCCCATCAAGATCAGAAAGCATTATCACAGTGCCACACATTACATTGTTTTCCCCACTTGGATCCTTAGGCTTCAAAGAATTTCTCTCACAAACACGACTATAGAACCATCTATGATGAAAGCATAATTTTAGTTATGTTTAAGAATGATGAAAAAATTCTCTTTAGAAAACACTATGGGCACAAAGCCATTCACTATATTGTTTTTACCCTCTTGAATCATTAATTTTTTAGGCTTCAAGAATTCTCTCTCGCAGACACAACATATAACCATCTATGATGAAAGCATAATTATCATTCTCTTTAAGTATGATGAAGCATGTTCTTTAAAAAACATTATGGCTACAATACCACTCGCTATATTTTCTTTTTTACCACTTGGATTCTTAGGCTTCAAGGATTCTTCTTATAGCCATGAACATAGAACCATCTATGATGAAAGCATAGTTCCAAAACTATGTAGAGAGTATGCTCTCTGAGATGTTCGCAAACTACAAAGAATTTTTATCAAGTGCAACATGAACGGTTTCCCATGAGATTTATACAAAGCTATGTTGTGTAAGCCTTGCCTTATTGTATTCATTGTAGCGAATTTTGCATTGTTGTCATTTAAAATTGTAGAAGAGATCACAAATGGCATGCATGGCTGCCATTGTCAGCTCCCCTGTTTTGGGTTCATGCAGATTCCCTTCACTGAAGGCCTGCAGTGAAGTGGAATCAGGAAAAGAGATGCATCCAGGATCACCAGTGATGAAATCTCCATTGAACAATGTTACAGTTTCTCCAAGCCTGTCTCTCAGGCAGCAAGTTCAGGAGAATCTGGGCTTGAGCAGTGTCAACCATGGTCTTTCACCTTCAAGGAGCTCTATACAGACATCTCGGCTTCGTTCTAATCGTGATGAGAATCACCCACCAGTGCTTCAGTGGAATGATAATAGTCCGGTGAAGCATGGGGGAGATCATCATCATGTGGGTGTTTTGGGGCAGAGTTTAGTGTTTTGTCAGCAAGGTAAATAGAGGTTTCAGGGCAGAATCAAGGTGAAGGAAGAGCAAGTTGAGAGAAGTATGACAAAGATCAATGGAAGTTTCGGTGCAATTTCTCCTTCACTCCAAAGAAATCCCCCCCCCCCCCAAAGCTCGATATCCCAACATCTCCTAGAGAATCCTTGATTGAAGGATATTCTTTCACCATTGCCTTCCAAACAATTAAAATTCCTCAGAATGTATCTACATCTATATTAATCCAATATTCTACTGACCTTTGGGCTATTGGTGAGCATTATTTTTCCCCATATATCTTCATTATGTAGCATTGTCCATATGCTCTATGCTGCTATGCCCATTTTGAACAAGTGAAGGATCTTTTTCTCTTTTTCCTATTTAAAGGAAATTTCCATGTCTTCTCCAGGATTCCTTTGTTGAAAATGCAACAAGAAAATATCAGTTTGACTTTGCCTTGGTCAAACTAGAGAAAATTCGAATTTCCATTTCAGCATAAACCTTGGAGGTAGTTAACTGAGGTGACATAGCACTTGTCACTCAGTTAACTCAATTAGTTTGAGTTGGGGAAGCCTGATTTTAGTTCAGCATGATTGATTTCTAATTTGTAGCAATCTATTTTGGTTAAATTGAGTTATGGTCAGTTAAACTAGTTCTAACTGTTGGAGGAACTAGTGGAAGATCAAGTTGTGGAAGTGTAACTTCAACCACACTCAGTGATCAACTAGTTAACTAGTAAATTAGCCTAAAATAACTGACGCATGTAGAGAATTTGAGTTACCCAGTTGAGATGGAGATTCCAAGGCAAAGTACTATGAGTTGTAGATTATTCTGAAGTGTACAGGTGGTGCATGTAGTCAAAGGATGAGCCTAAAGGAATTATGCAATCCAATTGAGGGAATTTCCTAATTACTAGTGGCCTAATTCCTCAAGGAATAGCGCAAGGAAATAGGAGCTTGGAGGGCTTCAAAATTGGCTAATTTTTGGCCAGAGTCGGTCAGTCAGGCAAAGGGATATACTATACACTTGCAGGTTGTGCTCAGTCTTAAGCAACATATGTATTTCATCTCTATTCTTCGATTAATGCAATACAAATAAGAAGTGGTTTTGAGTGGTTTCTTTCCCCAAGATAAATATTTGTGTATGTGTGATAAATCTTTTTGCATGTATATGATTTGTGTTCTCAATTGTGAATTAAATTTCGTAGAGCAGTAGAGTATATTTGAGTCTTATGTTTTAGTAAATTTCATGAGTAGTTTCAAATCTACACAATAATTTCTACATGATATCAGAGTAGGATTCACGATAGAGCTAAAATTTCGAAGTTGTTATTGCAGGAGGATCGAATTTGCAAGATCAATTGTTCAGAGTTATAAATATGGAATTCTATGGACTAGGACTCAAGCATGCCCTTGAGTGAAGCTTGAATTGTGTTTCTTGGAAGGATCATATGGAGGCAGTGCTAGAAGATAATGGGTTGAAGGAATTTGTTGATAATGACATCCTGAAACCAACAATAGTTGATACTCAGAATCTAGCAGAATGGAAGAAGTGTGTAGCCAGGGAAAGGAGAATCATATTGGAGGGAGTACAATATCATATTTTCTAAAATATCCATGGTAAAGATACTTTGTATGCAATGTGGCAAGTGTTGACATATTTGTTCTAGAACAATAGTGACCATGGGAAGCTGAGGCTCAAGGATAAACTTTGAAATATCAAGATGCAAAAGAATGACACCATTCTGCAATACATGAGAAAGTTAACACAATGTCGTGATGAACTTGGTATATTTGGTGTTAATATTGTATAAAATGATCTGGTAATCCTATCCCTTCTAGGCCTTCCCAAGAGATGGCATAGCTACCAAGATTCGGTGAATGGGAGGGAGAAAATACCAAATTGGGAATGCTTATGGCCTTATTTTGTACATAAGGAAATAAGGAAGACTATTATAGATGGGACTTCATCCAAGTGTGAGGATGAAGAAAAATTTTCCTTGGCTAGAAAGGAAAAGAAGGGAAAAGGGAAGAAATCCCAATCTAAAGTAGAATCTAGTCAAGGGGGCAAGAAGAAAGACTTGTCCAAAATCAAGTGCTTTCACTATCATGAACTCGACCACTATGCCATGAAGTGTCCACACAAGTAGGAAAGCAAGAAGACCTTAGGAGGAGTAGCAAGTGGAACTTTGGCTTCATAGTTTGAGCTTGAATTCACTTTCATTGGATGCATGGTGAGCACAATGATGGGGAGTGTGTGGTACTTGGATTCAGGTTCCTTGTTCCACATGATGAGGAATAAAGAATTTTTCAATGACTTGGAGGAGAAATATTTCCATATGCTCATCGAGATGGGAGATGATGGAAGGTACAGTGCGACTAAGATTGGTACAATCACCTTTCAAAGGGATTCAAGATCCCCTCTCAGGCTCAAGGATGTGATGTTTGTCCCGAGTCTAAAGAAGAATCTAATATTCATTGCAGTGTTGGAAGAATGTGGTTATGATGTGATCTTCAACAAATGGAAAGCATTCATGGGAAAGATAGCCACGGGACAAGTGAAGCAAATCGAGGTTCGTGTGAAGAACTTGTACAAGCTAGATGTGGAAGACTGTGTTGCATTGAGCACGAAGATGGAGAAGGTGCAAAGTTCAGATGTTGCTGAACTATGGCATAGAAGACTTCATAATTTTCATCATGGCGCTTTGAATATTATGCAGAATATAACCATAGGCCTCCTTAAAGGAGCAATATAGTAGCAAGATACATGTAAAGGGTGTAACTTGGGGAAGTACACAAATTCCACTTTCCATGATCGGGATAGAAAAGCACATGAAATCTTCGAAAGGATCCACTCTGATGTTTGTGGAACTTTCTCGACAACCTCCACTTCCAATCACAAATATTATGTTATATTTGTAGATGATTTCTCACGGAAGTGCTAGATATTCTTCATGCGGAAGAAAGATGAGACATTCTCCAAGTTCATTGAATTCAAGGCATTGGTTGAGAAAGAAACTGGCAAGAAAGTGAAGGCTCTCATGAGTGATAATGGAGGTGAGTATGTGTCAAATGAGTTTAATTTTTTTTGTGCAAAAGAAGGCATTTGACGAGAGTTGATAACACCCCACAACCCACAGCAGAATGGGGTGGTTGAGATGAAGAACCGTAGTATTGTGGGAGAAGCAAGGGAAATGTTGCATGACCAAGGACTACCTTTGCACTTGTGGGATGAAGCATGCAACACAGTGGTCTATTTGTAGAATAGAATTCCTCATCGAATTCTTTGCATGAGTACACTAGAGGAAGCTTTCTCAGGGAGGAAGTCAGATCTGTCACACTTGAGGATTTTTGGAGCCTCAATTTACTACCATGTATCCAAAGAATCAAGGAAGAAGCTAGAATTGATAACATAGTTGGGGGTATTTGAGGGGTACACAGAAACTCCTCACAACTACCGTGTGTACTTGTCATCCCTTAAAATGATAGTTATGCCAAGGGATGTGAAGTTTTATGAGGAGAATGCAATGAGATGTTCTCTTGAGAGGGAGCTTTAGTTGCAACCAGATCAGGATCTTTTAGCTCCAAAGGAAGAGCCTCGATAAGTTGTGGAGAAGCCACAAGTTGAGGAGCAGAGAATGGAGACAACCACTCAAGTAGAAACATTCAAAGAAGGAAGGAAAAGAACTAGAGAAGCTAAGAGATTATTGCATGATGCTAGAGATAATGTGATGGCACTCACTTCATAGTGTAGGTAGAGAATGTCACATGATTGGTACATTGGCTACATGGCTGTAATGACTCAGCTTGTAGAGATTGAACCATCCTCTTTCAAGGAAGTAGTATAGAAACATGTATCGGTTGATGCAATGGTAAGGGAATATTATTCTATTTTCAAGAACAATGTTTAGGAAGTGGTCCCAAGACTAGAAGATAAATCAGTGGTGGGTTTGAGATGGATCTTCGAGGTAAATCATGTACCAGATAGAAGCATAGAGAAGTACTACAAGGCCAGATTTGTGGCCAAAGGATTCTATCAAGTTGAGGGGATTGACTATGAGGAGACCTTTGCTCCATTAGCAAGGTACTCATCCATTAGATCAATTCTAGCACTAGTTGCATAGATGGGGTGGAAGATCCACCAAATGGATGTAAAGACAACATTCCTCAATGGATTTATTGAGGAGGAGGTGTACATCGAGCAACCAGAAGGTTTTGAGACCTTTGACTAAGAGTCACATGTGTGCAAACTCAAGTCAGCGTTGTATGGCCTCAAGCAAGCACACCGTGCTTGGTACACCATGATCGACAATTATCTCATCAGGTTTGGATCCACCAAAAGTGAAGCAGATGAAAACCTTTACCATAATGTGGTAGAAGGTAAATTATTGATTATTGACTTATATGTTGATGATTTGATTTTAACCAGTGATGAGAAGTTGATCAGATCTTGCAAGGAGGACCTTGTAAGAGAATTTGAAATGAAGGACATGGGACTCATGCACTACTTCCTCAATTTGGAAGTATGGAAAGGAGATGGGGAATTGTTTGTCTCTTAAGGAAAGTATGCAAATGAGATACTGAATAAGTTCTGCATGGAGAGTAGAAAACCCATGGAGACTCCTCCAGCAACCAGCTAGAGAAAGAGGATGCCACTTCAGGTGGAAGTGGAAGCTACCATTTATCGGTAGCTTGTGTGTTCTCTAATGTATCTTGTGAACACATGACCATATATGTTCTATGCATACAACTAGCTGAGTCAAGCTATGGTTAAGCCAACTAAATTATATTGGAAAGCAATTAAGCATGTTCTTCGGTACCTTAGAGGTACTATCCAATTTAGAGTATGGTACAAACAAGCATAGGGAGTGAAGCTATGTGGCTTCACAGATGCAAATTGGGCATGGAATCCATCAGACCAGAAGAGTACATCAAGCGAATTTTTCAGTGTTGGGTTCGTAGTTTTTTCTTCGTACAACAGGAAGTAAATATTTGTGGCACTCATCTCAGCAGAAGCAGAGTAGATGGCTTCCAGTCAAGCAACATGTGAGGCAATATGGATTAGAATGATTCTTGTGGGACTATTCGATCAAATGATGGATCCAACTATGATCTACTGTGATAATCATATTTATATCAATCTCTCTAAAAATCTTGTATTTCATTATCGATCCAAGCATATAAATATCCAGTATCACCCTCTATGGGATTATGTGCAGAGGCGGATTATGTTACTGGAATACATTCCAACAGAGGAACAAGATGCAAACATTTTGACAAAGGCTTTGTCAAGAGGAAAATTCAAGTTCCACAGAGGCAGGATCAACGTAACTAATAATCCCTTTCTTACTAAGAGGGAGTGTTGAAAATGCAGCAAGAAAATCTTAGTTTGACTCTGCCTTGGTCAAACTAGAGAAAATTCGAATTTCCATTCTAGCAAAAATTTTGGAGGTAGTTAATGATGTGACATGGCACTTTTCACTCAGTTAATTCGAGTTGGGAAAGCTTGAGTTAAGTTTGGTATGATTGATTTCTAAATTTTAGCAATCTATTTTAGCTAAATTGAGTTATGGTCAGTTAAACTAGTTCTAACTGTTGGAGGAACTAGTAAAAGGTAAAGTTGTAGAAGGGTAATTTCAACCACACTCAGTGATCAACCATTTAACTAATCAATCAGCCCAAAATAACTGATGCATGTAGATAATTTGAGTTACCCAGTTGAGATAGATATTCCAAAGCAATGTACTATCTGTTGTAGATGATTCTGAACTGTACAAGTGGTGCATGCAGTCAGATGGTGAACCGAAAGGAATTATGTAATCCAATTGAGGGAATTTCCTAATTAATAGAGACCTAATTCCTCAAGGGACAATGTAAGGAAATAGGAGGTTGGAGGGCTTGAAAATTGGCTAAGTGTTGTTCAAAGTCAGATAGTTAGGCAGAGGGATGGGCTATACACTTGTAGGTTGTGCTCAGGCTTGAGAAGCATATGTATTTCATCTCTATTCTTTGATTAATGCAATACAGATAGGAAGGGGTTTTGAGCAGTTTCTTTCCCTTAGATAAATCTATGTGTATGTGTGATAATTCTTCTTGCATGTTTATGATTTGTGTTCTTGATCGTGAATTAAATTCTGTAGAGGAGTAGAGTAGATTCCAGTGTTGTGTTTTAATAAATTTGATGAGCATTTTCAGATCTGCACAATAATTTCTACATGCTTTAATGGGATATGAATAACCAATATACGAATATTCCCTTTAATTGGTTTTACTTATCGATGAGCCTCCCTTCACTAGACAACTGCCCATAGCACCAGATGTGATCTATTTTTTCATAGAGCCAAATCCAATGTCTATGATTAAAATCATTAGGTTTTTAATGAAAACCTAAATATTTAATTCCATTTTCAAAAGGAACAAGGGTAGAGGGAAGTAATTACATTGCAATCCTTCTTCCACTCTAGAAGATTCTACTCCAGAACAATTAGAATATTCACTAAATTCCTGTAATTTTGTTTCACACATCTAGCATTTCCTTGTACTTTCCATCTTCTCTTTGAGTCCCTAATCTGAATGGCATAATGTCATCTACAAATAACATGTGAGGAAAAGATATGGAATTTCTCTTTTTTATCCCTTTGATGGAACCTTCTCTCTTGTTGATTGTTATCATTTTACTTAGTCCTGCAACCAAATGAAATAATATAGAAGCTAATTGATTAGTTAGAATAAAAAAGGAAGCTAAGGATAAAAACCCCTTGATCGAGTTCACCACTAGAATTCCCATTCCTATATTCATCATAATTAACTTAAGCTAAAATATTAATTTGGTATAAGTGAGGATACAATCCACAACTTAGGTAGAAGAGACTAGTAAAATACCTGTAAAGGAATCCCGTAAAACCTCTCTGTCCCATGAGTTTGGGGATTATACCTCTAAAGATGATGGATGATTTGGACCTAGATAAAACCTAAGACCTAGAAGAGGTGGTTCCTAAAGGGTGAAAGAAGGGGTAGAAGGAAGTCTAGCAAAGGAAAATGATTATGGATCATCAGTGGGTTGGAATTCTTATCTTATCCTAGCAAAGAAGAAATTCATTAAAGAATAAAACAAATGATAATAAAGGGGTCCCCATAGTAGAGGAAATCTCATATAAGGTCAAAGCATGATAATTCTATCATTAAATTAGCCCTGAAAAAGTGTTTTTCAAATACAATCCAAATGTCATTTTGCTTTAAGGAAATGCTTGGGAAGGAAAGAACGTGGAGGCTTTACTATAAACAGTTCTAAATGATGATACCTTACCCTAGCAAAGAATAAATCCATTAATGAGGTTAAGGAAGTAAAGCATATGATGATGAAAGGACCCTTAGAGCAGGGAAATCCTCATAGAAGTTGAAACCATGATAATTTTGTCATTTAGTTTGAGAGGGGTGGGGGTACCCAAAACAATTAGCCCTCAAAATATGTTTTTCCAAATACAATCCAGATGTCATTTTGCTTCATGAAACTATGTGTGAAGGGGAAAAACATTGAGGGTTTACTATCAACAATTATAAAATATTGGTCTTTTAATTCAGTAGATTGTGAGGAAAGATCAAACTACAATATTACTTATTGGAAAGATACAGTTAATCTCATTAATGCATATTTGTTGCTTGCAGGTGTTAGAACAGAACTAAAATCTAAAGAAGGTGAGGAGGATTTATTTATCTTTCCCTTGTATGGGCCATATGACGATAGAAAAACATTTTTAAAAATTGACAAGATCATAGAGCACAATATAATATTTGGAGTTGAATTTAAATTGAAAATGAAAGGTGGGGGATTTTAGGGAGAAGGAGCTAGGAAATAATCAAGATCCCCTCATCGGTTATGTTGTCAATTTGTTGTAAGACCTCATTCTTTGTGATACTGAAACTAATGAGATAGTTCCAACTTGGAGAAATTTCAGAAGTGGAATAGATGCAGTGTCAAAATGACTGGCCAGATTCCTGGTTTCAAAAATATTTCTAGAAGATTCAAATAGGTTGAATCATGGTTTGGACATGGAGGCGGCTTTGACCATATTATCTATACTACAATTAAATCTAGGTCGGTACAAATTTAATCATGGTTGGTTAGAAGAAGATGGGTACAGAAGCCTAGTAACCCTGAATTGGAACAAAATTGACACAAATACATGAGAAACAATGACGATTCAATTGGAAGAAAATTTGAAGAGAGTTAAGAGTAGTCACAAAATGGGAAAAAGTAAATCTCATGCAACTCAAAATGATTTAGGTAGGACTAACGAAAAATTTAAACTAATGCATGATGTAGCTAAAGCAGGAATCTTCTCAGATGTTGAGAAAAATGATCTGAAAAAGGTGAAAGAAATAAAAATGGAGTTGTTGGAGAATGAATAAGCAACATGCAGTTTAAATGCTTGGAGGAGGGTTACATGGCAAGTTGAGGGAGATGAGAATAAAACTTTGTCATGCATAAAAAGAAATCAACACCATATGGGAGATTAGAAGGAATGATGGTTCTAAGGTAACTACATTATGGGAAATTGTATGAGGAGGAATAAATCACTTCATATCCTTATTTCAGAAAACTACAATTGTAACAAGTGGTCCAGCCAAGATTCTCAACTTTTCCTCTTACTTCCATAATATGATAGATGAATAATAAAATGGGAATTTGGAGTCTTAGATGACAAAGAAAGAGTTAAAATATGTTATTTGATCATTCAATAAAGAGCAAAGAGTTCAAGCCTTAACATGTCGACGGTAGAAAACTACTTGGGATTTTATGATCTACTCGAGGATGATTTGTTAAAGGCAATTGAATGATCAAGATTTTCTAGGAAAGTTATAGGAGCTTCAAATGCTAAATTCATAGCTCCGATCTTGAATAAAAATGATGCAAAAACACTTGGTGATTACAATTTTGTGTCACTTTGTAGCTCTGCATATAAAATTATCACAAAAATCTTGGCAAACAGGCCCCAAGGAATTCTATCTAAAACCATCTTGGAAGAAAGGTTTGGGTTCTTACATACAGAATGTTATAAAATTTATAAATATTTCAGCAATTAGATTATATGTTCATAATATACTTTGCATTCTCTTTCTTAGGATGCTCCACACGTTTGTGTTTTCCTTCCTTTTTATGTGGGGCCTAATTTTAACATATTTTTTAGTTTCTTTGCATTCACCATCAAATCGTTGGTTTGTTAACCCCTAAACTTGCCCCTTGAAAATTTGGAGGGTTAAAGACCAACACATTTATTCAGGATGGAGGTTCAAAGATGCAATTATGGTCAGGCTGGGGCTTTCTTCTAAGGGAGATTGGTTACAAGATGGATTCAATGATGATCCAGGCAGTTTTTTTTTATGGACTGGAGAGAATATTTTTGGTAAGTGCCCTACTTTGTAGGAGACAAAGTTTTGTGTTGAAAATGTATCAAACAAGGTCTTCTAGCTTGTGCCATAGCCAATAAAGACCTTGAATTCTCTTTCTCTCAGTGTGAGTGCAAGCTCATAAGTTAGACTTCAATTAGGATCAGTTATTTCCAGTTTACTGGAATAGTCATCAAGTTAGCATGTGTAGATTTGGAGCTTTAGTTAAGTGGAGTCTTCATCAGTTTGAATAAAAAATGAGGTGGCAGTTATATGTTCAGCTAGAAGTGAATTAGACCTCAGTCTTGATTGAAGGGAGAATGATATCCCAAAGTCTCCTAGTGATTTTCTCTCATTGAAGCCTTGATTAGTCTTTAAGGTGACCATTATGGTTTTTAATACAAAAAGGGTTCGAATGAAGTAATGGAAGACACCCACACTATGACTACAAATATACTTGGTGATGATAAGCAAGTAAGAAAGGGCCTACTCCATAGGCCAATGGTGAAAGATTTTGAATGCTCCACAGTTTCTCTTCTATGCTAACATTTGAATAAGTTTGCCATGTGCCATGGTTGGGATTTAAACTTTGTATCCCCATTCTCACCTTATTTCAAAGATCAAAAATTAACTTTTCTTATTGGGAAACCATCTTCTCACCTTATCTTGGAATCTCCATCCCAACTCTTATTACAAATTTTAATTTGTTAGGTCCTTCTGACTTGAAGCACCCTGCAAATAACTGCAAATGCTACCATGGTCCATGACATAAAATGGATTATATTAGCACAAACCTATCTAGATCGGCGAATAATAACCACTGAGAAGTAAAACATTTGACATTCTTGGATGTGGAATACCTCTTATCTGTCGGTGTATATACACAACATATGTCAATTAAAGTTGACTTGCTTGGTAGTTATTTTTTTCCATATAGACTCAGGTCTGATTGAGGTTGCATGCCTTAAATTCCACTATTTGTCTAATATTTATCGTTCGCCTTTGTAACCTCCAAATGCATATCAGACACCCAACTTTACATGGGTATGTTATGGTGTCTATTTTGTTGTGCCCAATACATTTTCTAGATTCAGTGCACTATTACATACACATGTTACAATTAGAAAGTGTTGATGGCTTCCCCATCCCACCTACACTCTTATGCACCTCTTTGTTTTCAATGTGATAAAATAAAATAGGTAATTCTGTCAAGTTTGTTTCAATTTTATGTACTCTACATCTCTATATGATATATTTTCTCTGTAACCCTTTCTAAAAAAATTCCATTTGCATGCATTCTAGATAGTTTTCTCCTCAAACTTTGTTCACAAGGAAAGAATCTTTGCATGATTATATATACTGATTTGTGCCTTATCTCGGTGTTTTTGAAAAATGTTATTTCATTTTTTATTGTGAGTTGGTCAGACTTAGGGTTCACATGTGCATCCCAGACGACTTGTTTCTCACACTCTATATTTGTTTTATTTTGATTGAGTTGGTGATATGCGGAGACTAGATACAATAGCTGCTACCCCTAGGGAATTTTTCGTGGGTCTTGTTGTGTAACAAGGATATCGTCCTACTGACCACATTACATAATGGATTGGAGGATTCATGCAAGTTGCTAAAAGTCAATTTATCCCCATTGATCCTAACAAACTATTTTTTTTTAACCTTTCAATATGTATCTGGAGGATGTGTGCCTGGTAAAAGTTATGATCCCAATGCACACCCTGAACTAATTATGCCCCCACATTTTGGATTGGATTCAACGTGATTTTGAGTTGGTGAGACTTAGGGCCAAATGTAATAGGTAGCCCCTTGGGAGGTATGTATAGGTCTTTCTGTATAACAAGGTCACCATCCTGGTGACAACATTCTAGAAATGGAGGATGCATAGCAACTATTGAAAGGTCTTCTATTTAGCTCCATTGTGTAATCGACAGAAAATTATATAAATTGAAAATATACCTTTTAACATGTATTTGATGGATGCATGCCCAGTGTTATGTTTCAAATATACATCCTGAATTTATTAGCTCTATTTGATTTTGATTTTGAGTTGGTGAGAATTAAGGCATAAGGGCACCTTCCTGGTAGATTCTATGCCCTACTAAAAGTCGTATATTTAGCCCTTGTTGATCCTAATGACCCAAAAATCTTCAAATCACACATAAAAACCTTGTCTTATGTTTTAAAGCAGGTTCAACAATTTCCTTTTTTGTATTAACCCACATCAACTATATCAATCATGTTCATATGATTTCCTCAATGACAGGGGAACGCTCAAAAACATAATATCATTTATTATATTTTGATTAAATTATGCCTTTGTTTCTGGGAGAATAGGTTCTATAGACCAATTTAGGTAACAATTTCCCTTAAAAGATAAGAACTAGACAGAAGCATACCAAGGGAGATTCAAACCTCTGATTGTATTTTGATTAAATTTAGCTTTTTATTCAAGGAGAATAGATTCTATGACCAAGTTATGTCACAAAGGGCCTTAAAGGATGAGCATAAGCATAAAATACCAAATTTTATAATGGTACAGAATTATAGTGCCACCATACCTAGAATTTTATTCAGAGGTAAGAGGTCATTTATACATCAAGTAGAACATAAACTTTGTCAAGATTGAAGGTACCCTTAATTCCATGGAAAAATGAGATCACTATAATAGGATATTCTAGTTCAAGACAACTATTATTGCCCATATAGGGTTTCTCTATCCATTGGTTTAAAAATAGATTTATCTAAGCGGTAAGTCATGTTAGAAGGTTGAGAGAATCAAGCAAGCCCATTTCTTCTCCCAGCCTGCCTGTAACTAAAAGCAAGTAAAATTCAGCAAGCATCAATCCCAGCAATTCTTGCTTTTCCATCCCTCCTAGCACTATGGATGTGAACGTTATGAAATGGCATTCTTCTCAAATAAGAAAATGTGCTTTCAAATGTAAGTTGGGCGTTGCATGTTGGTTTCCAAGGAAGGGCTATCTCTCACCCCTGGGGCTTCCTTTCCTCCATCAATCCCTGAATCCAGGCATGTGTGGAAGTTCATAGATTTTGTAAACACTCACTTCTCTTCTCAAAGTTGGAATTGTGCAAGCAAGTGTTGTTTGTCTTAATTAATGAATTATATATGACCAGGTTTTTCTTGTCCCCTCGCCAAAATCAATAGTGCGGCTATGACTAAGCATCGTTCTTGGTTGAAGCAAGAGGTTTGGGCCTCCTTAGTAAGTTGGATACATGAGTGACTAGATGTTAATTAAGAACATGGGTTGGTGATAACACTTAAGTAATGTAAATAAGGTAAAGGTGAAATTGTAACTTAAATACCAATTCTAATGGTCACCTAGGATATGGGTTTCACGCTCATTAATGCATCCAAAAATCCATTTTTCTGTAGTTTCAATTCCAAGACAAAATGGATCTTCATTTCACAAAACCCAATCACACAGACCCATATAAATCAAAGCAAAAAAATTTCAATGCATACCATTAGAATAGAACTAGAGTGAAGTGGTCACAAAATCAGAGACGTGTATGCCTTGATATCCACCCAACAAATGACTATCATTATTATTCTGTCAACGACCATTATGAGTATAGTTAAATTGAAAGGTACAATGAAATTCACAGATGACCAGTAAAGTTTTTTATTATTTTTGTGGCTCAACAATCCTATGCCTACTTCACATTGTTGACTTGGGTTCGCATCGTAGATAACAAACTCAGGTTTATCTCCTGGAAACAAAAGCATCCACCTTCTTCTACATTGAGCACTACTCTTTGAAGTATGACGGGTTAGAGTTCTTGAGGGCACCATTGTGATAAATTGGTCTTCCTCGATCAGAGATTGGGGCATTGCACTGTGAATGAAAAAACCCTACATAATAAGGGGATAACAACTCCAAGTGAGATTTGACCATATCATGAATATAAACCAAAGTATACCCCTGTAAATGTCAGAGTTGAGGTGCCAAATCCTCAAAGTCACAAGACATGGAACTTACAGTTGTAAAAGTGAAGCTAACAAGCAACAACCATAATGTGTGTAGCCCCCTTATAGATACAAAGCAACAACTGCCAAACCCACGAAGCCTAAATGAAACACAAACATGTCGAAGACATCGATGAGCAATAGGGAAAAAGAGAATTTCAGGGAAACGTGGCCACCATCCAACTCCATCACTCCACCCTATGTGAAGACTCAATCGATCATGAAGTTGCTTCTTATACAGGTGAATCAAACTGTAAATACAAGCAAACCCCCAAAATTTAGGGTGAACTCAACCCTACCCTCAATTTCCAAGAATGGTAGAGGGTGAAATAGCCCCTAACCAATGCTATTACTAGGGTGATTGAAAGCAAACCCTGCCTACAAGCAAGGTGAATTGAGGCTTGGAATGTTTAACAGGCTTATTTTCATGGCTAAATATAATAATTATTTATTTTTCAAATAATTTTAGGGTGAACTATAGAAAACAGGTGTAGTATAAAAAAAATCTCCTGCAAAATATAAAACCCCTTAAATTTCGCCCATGGGCTAAGATTCTACCCTAAAATTTATATGTCATTTTGGCATTTGAGCAACCGATTTTCGGGCCATCGCCATATTGGGAGGTATATTGATGATTTTGGCCACTTTGATTATTTTTAGTTTGGTGAAAGGATGGATGTATGTTGCAGGTGTGGGTGATCTTTGTATGCTATAGTTGGACAGCGAGATCTGAAACTTTGCAGGAATTTCATCATTTTATCCATTGCACGAAAGTCAAGATGGTGCAAAGCTGAAAGAGGGCCATGTTGACACTTTGACATAAAGTGATTGTGTTTACAACCATTAATATCAGAATTTCAAGGTGATCATGATGATGATGAGTATGAATTGAATCAGGTCAACGGATTCAAAAGGACCATTCCATGCCACTCATGTGTGTGATTCCATTTATGCCACTTTTGTGAGAGATCATTCATTTGTCATGTTGAAGGAGAATGTTTTATGGGTGAGATTTATATGTAGGAGAACGTCTCTTGGGAGAGACATGACACTCTAGATAAGGGTTTCATCCTTGTATCGACAGATCTTGCATTATGTACTCATCTTCTCGCAAGACTAATGAAGTAGCCTCCCCACTCTTTACCCAGGGCCCAGAGATGTATTCCACACTGGACAAATTCCATTATAATGTGTTTTTTTATGTGTGTTTCATGGTTATTTGCTTCTTTTTTGTGATTTTTGAAGAATTGTTTAGATAATGTTCTTTCTTATGTTTCACATGCAAATATAAGTCTCAATAAAAGGTCTTGTATAATGGAGATTTTTGTTTGAAAGTATTCACAAAAAAATTCCAAATCAAGTGGTATCAAAGTGGTTTGACCATTTTTCTAGGGATTGTGAATGTCATCATGAGCAAAGGATTGAATCGAGCAAGACTTCAAGAGTTGGAAGAAATTAACCATTGCATTCACACATAGAATGCATGTTGAGGCAAATTAATTACCTATCATTTAATTGTCAACCCGGGGGTTTCGTAAAACTTGCGAAGTGTGTGTGCACTGTATATGCTAGAAATTAACTTTCAATTTAGATCAATCTAACTACGAAACCAAATAATGATAAACCAAATTCACCTATTCTAATTCAACAATCAACTCAAAATAAATTATTGTACAGCACGCAGAATTGAAATCTTAATCTTTAAATCTTGCAGGAATTGAAAAGCACACCACTCTTTTAGAAATGAAATCAAAAACAATCATTCTTAGCCTCTCACATAGGAAAAGATATGAAAGAAAATAAAAACAAATGCTCTTAACTTCTAGGTAGAAAGCAAATAAAAACAATCACTCTTAACCCCTCACACGGGAAAAGTTATGAAAGCAAATAAAAACAAATGCTCTTAAATTCTAGGTAGAAAGCAAATAAAGCCAATCACTCTTAACCTCTCACACAGGAAAAATATGAAAGAAATAAATCTTAATCTATGAAAGTAATAAATCTTAATCTATAAAAAACAATAAATCTCACACATTGTAGGTGGCCAATCCAAAAGCATGAGACATGGCAAGTTGAGAGGCTCCAAATGCAAGCATAACCAAATCAAGGTGAACATCACTCATGAGCATGGTGCCAAATCCAAATTCTATATTCAAAACATCAGCATTTCCCCAACTTTACACATGCCTTTGAAAGGAGAAGGCTCTCCTATTTATATAAAAGCATAAGAAGCTACCACATTAATGGAGGTCCATTATTATCTCCCTAGATCCCTAGACAATCTCATAGAGTTACAATCAAAATAGGTAATGATGAGACATATATCCTCTTTGACCTTTATCCAAATCTCCTTCCATATCTTGAAGGGAATTCGAATTTGAGCATTGGAGGCCACGTAAGGGTGCCTTGGAAGCTTCCAAATGCCCTACACATGTCATGAAACTCAAGCCACTTTTAAGTATTAGAAAGTATATGTCATTTTTCTAATTTTTAACCATTTAATTCACTTATAATACTAGAAATCATTATCTTTTGGAAAACACAAAGGTAACCCATATAATTATGAAAATGGAGGCTAATGAAAGATTATATGGCTATGGAGTTGCGACATGTGAGTGAAATGGTGGCGATAAAGGTGAAAGTGGATGATATTTTGAATACATTTTGGAGACTCTATAATTCATATCTTAGAAGGCTTCCACAAGATGCAAAGGAAGAAAAGTGAAAATTGAGGCTCATGTTAGAGTAGGCTATGGAGGAACAAATGGGAGAATGTTGCACTACAAAAGGAGAGTTGGCCAAGGAAGATGATCATGTATCACCGATGGAATCAGAGGTAAAAGAACTTCTTCTTCTCGTGATTTTATTTATGTTGGAATCATTGAGATACCTATTTCAAGAACTGACATGACACTCCTCACCAAGGTGGGATATAAAGGAGGAGGACTTGGTCTTAATGGCCAAGGAATTACGCAACCATTGGAGGTTGTATGAAGGCATCAATTTGCATGATTAGGGTACATTGGAGGAATATCAAACCAACCGAAAGCCAAACCCACGTGCAGATTATGGCAAATGTGGAATTAGTAAACCTTAACATCGAGAGTTAAAGAATTAATATAAGCTGGTGGTTAAAAACTTAATGCATTTTTATGTAACATTTTTTTTGTATTATATGTAAAATGGGGTGATGACATTGGAACACATGACCTAGCCAACCCAAACCTTATATTTGAATGCACCAACCAAGTTGTTGGCCAATAAACAAAATTTAAAAGTTATGCCACCCAAATTATATAAAAATTCATTTTTCATTCCAACACCCAATGGATTGGAGAAGGCCAGGATCCTTGGAACTCCGTGGAATTAGAACTTCGAGTCGAACCATGCCGGAGGTGGAACCATGATTTGGAGGAATTTTAGAGGAATCTTTTAGATTCCCCGAGGGCCAAATTTTCAGAGTGTCAAAAATATTTCAACTTTATACTGAGATTGTTTAGAATTTCGCCAGGAATCTGATGGTGCAAATGGTTTTTTGATCCAAGCAGCTGATTTTGTAGAGGCAGGATGTTGAGCAGTGGAACCTTGATGCAGGAATCTACAATAAATCTTTTAGATTCCTTGGAGGCCTAGATTTGATAGTTTTATAATGGGATCAACTTTACAATCAGATTTCACGATTTTTCACAAGGATCATGATGACGTATACCATTTTGGCATTTGAGTATCCAATTTTTAGGCCATCACCAGATTGGGAGGTATATTGATTATTTTGGCCACTTTGCTTATTTTTATTATGGTGAAAGGATGGATGTATGTTGCAAGTGTCGGTGATCTTTATATGTTGTAGTTGGAAACAAGATCTGAAACTTTGCAGGAATTTCATCATTTTATCCATTGCACAAAAGTCGACCTGGTGTAGAGATGAAAGAGGGCCATGTTGAAACTTTGACAGAAAGTGGTCGTGTTTATAGCCATTGGTCTCAAAATTGCAAGATGGTCGTGATGATGATGAGTATGACTTGAATCTGATCAAAAAAAATCAAAAAGGACCATTATATGCCACTCATGGGTGTGAGTCCATTTATGCCACTTTTGTGAGAGATCATTCCTTTGTCATGCTGAAGGAGAACATATTGTGATGAGATTCCTTTGTAGGAGAATGTATCTTGGGAGAGACATGTCACTCTAGAGAATATTTTCATCATTGTATTGGCAAAGATTGCCTTATGTACTTATATTCTTGCAGATACTAATGAAGCGACCTCCCCACTCTTGACCTGGGGCCTGGAGACGTAGTCCACACTGGATGAACTTCATTATCACGTGTTGTGTTATGTGTGCTTCATGGTTATTTGCTTCGTGTTTATGATTGTTGAAGTATTGTTTAGAGACTGTGTTTTCTCATGTTTCACATGCAAATATAAGTGTCAATAAAAGGTCTTGTATAATGGATATGTTTGTTTGAAAGTATTCACAAAACTTTTTCTGAATCACCAAATACCCAAACTAACACAAAGGGGAAGCCCCTTTATGTGATCCAAAAGTTAATGAGAGAGCCAAATATGAAATCATAGCGAGATGTTATCAGCTTTCC
This sequence comes from Pinus tabuliformis, assembly GCA_031772625.1. Classification (NCBI taxonomy): domain Eukaryota; kingdom Viridiplantae; phylum Streptophyta; class Pinopsida; order Pinales; family Pinaceae; genus Pinus; species Pinus tabuliformis. The sequence continues at coordinate 853,907,533 of CM062816.1, forward strand.
AAGGGGGAACTTGACGGCAATAAAGCTTTATATTTGTACAAACCTTGCTAGTAAAAGGGCATTTGATGAAAGATGGAATATGGATTCTGCATCTTTTCTATAGAGAGGAAAAAAACTAGGGCATGGAAAGGTTAATTTTTGTATATTCCCTAGGTGGGGACCTTAACTTTTAACATGAGCCACATTAATAATTCCATTTTTGTAGGACAACTAATTTTCCATAGAGAATTCCCCCACCAAGGATGATTTCCTAACTCTTGAAGCAAGGAGTTGTAACCACATTTTGGGGCATAAGACTGAAAGGGGCTAAGGATCTAGATGAGGCTATCTTTAGAATCAGAAAGGGAAATCTTTGTAAATTTTAGGATCTTGATATAGTCATCCCATGCATTGACATTCTATCATCCGAGTTGAAGATCATATAAAAATAACTAGGTCTCAGGTCCATGAGGAAGATGGACTAAAGAGATATGAGCCAAAGTAAATCTCTCAATGTTTGCAAGGTGACCAATCAGTGAATTTCATATATGATGTCCATGTAGGCTTCCAATCCAAGGATCTCTACCCAGTAGTATTTTTGAGCCATTATCAATCTTCTAGCATAGGTTATCACCTATGATGGGGAAATATTTTATGATTCCCTTCTAGTGTATGGATTCTTTCAATAAGGATTTTTTAGGGGAGTGGATCCAATCTAGGATAGAGAGGGGCCTTACATATTTTTTAAGCATAACATGTGACCAAATACCATCCCCCTATAGGAGTTTTAAGGCTCCCTTGGCTATAAGGGCTTTTCAAAACCCCGGTAGATGTTTTAGGCCCCACCCTCCATGAGATTTTAGCTTGGTGATGGAGCTCCAAGCACTTATGAAAAAAAAATTCTTTCTTCTTTCTTATGCCAAATAAACCAGAGAGATAATTGTTTTATCTTATATAGTATACCTAGAGGGATCCATGCAAGGGATACCTAGTATACAATAATGGCTTCAATGAATAATTTCAAAAGAACAAGATGGACTGCTCTAGAGAGCCACCTGTTACTTCATAGCCTGATCCTTCTCTCCACTTTTTCCAAAATCTAGGACCACCCTTGTTTATGATAGCTGCACGGCTTAAGGATGAAGCATGGGTATTTTAGGCCTTGACCAATACTTAAGATATATGATGATAGAAGATGTTTAATAATAAACCTATTAGCATTTGGAATGTGCCATCAAACAATGGAGGAGTTATGATTGTTGATCGGCATACCAGATAAGTGACTAAACATATCAAGGATATCCTTTGGTGCACGAAGATAGGGCATGCCTCGATCCAAGAAACTAAGGAAATTATCCACAAAAAGAAGGTGAGAGAGAGAGAGATAAATTAAGATAGTTGTATACACCTTTGAAACTTCCCCTATGAACTGTATCTAAAATCAACATACTCAGTTCCTCAACCACCAGTAGAAAAGAAGTGGGGAGAGAGGACATATTTGCCTTAGACCCCTTTCAGCATGGCAGAAAGGTGAAGCAACTTTGTTAATGACAAGGAAAAATAAGGAATATTGATACAGTTCATAGCCCAGCAAACAAAAGAGTGTGAAAAATCCAGATGAATCATAAGAATGTGAAGATACAACCAATTGACTCTGCCAGAGGCTATGGAGAGATCAACTTCGAAGACCAAATATTTTTTAAGAAAGGGGTGGATTGAATGAAGAGATTCTTGGGCAAATTTTATTGCCTCATGAATATTTATATTAGATAAGAAACCAAATTGTTTAAGGGAGATGTGGTTGACAGAGTTTCTCTTAATCTAAGGGAAATAATCTTCAAGAGAATATTGTAGATGGTGTTACAAAGAGATTTAGGCCTTAATTAATCAAACGATTCAATATTATCAAATTTCATAATAAGGTTAATGAAGGTGGAATTAAAAGGGATCGGGATGAGACCATAGGACCTTGAGTATTCTACTATAGAAAGGAGATCCTTGCCTAGGAAGTCCATGTAGTGGATGAAGAATTTAACAGGTAAACCGTTTGGCCTAAGGCTATTATCCTTTTGGAAACTATGGAGAAATATGTCTAGTTCAGGCCTTGTGATCTCAACCATGCGAGCTTCATTTTCCTCTCCATCTATAAAATCTTGGGAAATTTTAGCCTTTACCAAGAATTGTTCAATAGAAACTCCCTCCTCCTGATGAAAAATATTTTGAAATAGGAACGTCCTTCTTCAACAATATCAGAGAAAGAGGTGGTCATGTTATCATTTCCCTATTTATTTCCCAAAATGTTATTTATGGTTTTCCCGTGGTTGACCACCTGATGGAATAATTTTGAGTTATCATCTCCATCTTGGAGCCACAGAGCTCATCTTTTGAGCTTCCATTCCTTTTCTTTGTCAAGTATGAAATTCCTTTCATATTTTTTCAGCTCTAGTATACAGGAATTTATATCCTCTAGTGGATCACTAATTATATTATGGTTCCAAAGGGAGAGGAATTGGGATCCAATGTCGATTAGGGCTCTGGATATCTCTTCTTTTTCCTTTTTTACCCAGTCCCTTATGATGGAATTGGATTTTTTTGAGATTCGCTTGAAATTGGATAGGGGGAGATTCAAGGGAGTTTGGTGAGAAATGAATCCAATTAGTTTTAAGAAGAGAAAGTCATCAAGCCACGAGGGATTGAGCTTGAAAGGATTAGGTGGCTTTAGGGGAAAGGCATCATTTCCATAAGAATGGGGACATGAACATAATCTCCCCCAATATAAGTCCATTGTCTAATCTTAAGATTTGTGTCAAGAAGAGCATCCAAAGCTAGGAATCAATCTAGGCACTTTGTATAGACCCAACTTGATTATTTGTCCACGTAGGAAGAATCTTGGGATCAAGTATATCATAAAGATTGACATCATCCAGCAGGGTTAGTAGAAAAATTGAGAGAGGATCAAGTTTAGCTAATGGACCTTAGAATTCTGAATCGCTAAGAGTAAAATTAATAAAGACTCTGCGTGAACCAAAAAATAGTGAGCTTTGCAAGATTTTCCCAAAAGGATCTTCGGTCTACGTAGGGGCCATAGAGATTAAGAAGAAAGATATATCCAAACCATAGGAGTGTAGATACAGGACCAACCTAGATCAAACGAAATAAATGTTTTGTAGTCGCAAGGAGTGTGAGAGCCATCCCTTTATCAAGTCCCCTGATCTGCCTATAGTGTCTACAACTATAAAATCCTAATTTAGGAGTGCTTTCCTTAAGTAATTGATATTTATATCGCCTTCGAGCATCAACTCTTCTAGGAAAGGAATTTGGGGGGAGTTCAGAGCAATGAATCTCTTGAGAGCCAATTTTTCCTGGGACTAGCTAGACCTCAAAAATTTAGAGTACTTTCATTGGGTAGCTGGGAGAGGGCCTGATGCTCTTAGTGCCCTTAAAATTGAAGAGTTTTTCCTAGATTGTATTTTGAAACTAGCTTGTTGTTGTGCTTTTGAGAGGAGGGTTTTTCTGCTCCTAGTGGAGGGGGGGTAAAGCAAGTCCTCGAAAGTACTCAGACCCTCGTATATACTCGGAGTAGAGGGGAGAGGGGGGGATGAGGGACTAAAGGAATGAAGGTTATCCCGAGAGGAAGGGAGGGGGTATGGGAGGAGAAAAGGGAGATATTAGTGATAGGGGAGGAAGGGGGAAATGTAGGATATGTAGAAAGGAGGGATGGTAAGGGGGGAAATAAACCTACTAGCAATTTTAACTACGAATGAGGGGGTATCACCCAAAGAGGAACACATGATGGAATTGTTAAGAAAGAAGAGTGATTTCCACCACCAAAGAGAACATGGGAGGAAATGGGGGATGGGCCCATACCTGGGGGAGAGGGATCATCTTGTGCTTTTGTTATTCCTTCTAAGATTTCCTTTGTGCCCGCCTCAAGTGGAGTCAAATCCATGTCCTTTAGAAGATCAAGAGGTGGAGAATCCAAGCCATGTTTTACAGGTGGAACCTCTGCGTATGTCTGAGGATCAGAAAGAGGGATAGTGGTTTAACCCATAACCCTCATCTGAGAGTCTATTGGAGAGCCTATTGGAGTGACAAAGTAAAGAACACTTTTCCTATCCCATTTTTTTCTATTTTGATTTCTCGATTGCACAATCTCAATTTAGATGACCATATGCATGATGTTGAGAGAATTTTAATGGGATTCCTTCATAGTTGATGCTCTGGCGATGGGTGATATCACTAAAATTGATGGAAATGGATTAAAGGTAACCCTACTGATATATTTAGCCCTGCTAGTCTTCAAGCAATACCATAGTAAAAACCTAAGGTGTTATCCACCTCCTTAAACATGATTTTGGACCAAAGGATAGACAAAATATTAGGAAGTTGAAACCATATAGGAGTCAGATCTAATTTCTCGCACTGAGTATCTAAATTGGGAAAAAAAAATTCATAAAGAGAGCTTTTGAGCCCCGGGACCACCTTCCAAAAATGATATTTGAAGTGTCTTTCTTCGATGTGAATTGCCACCCCATCCAACCTTTGGAAAAAATCATGCAGTATGGGAGATAACTAGGAAGAGGCTTGAAATGTTGTTCTAGCAACTTTATCAAAACAACCATATGAAACACTTATTGGTGAAGAGTCCTACAGCCACTAAGTTTTCCATATTTTTTATGTCGTTGAGTTGGACGTCCTTCCCAAGAACCAAGGGTAATTCTTGTGACTGCCTTTTGATGCATTTATGGTTGTTATTTTGTGGGATGTTGATAAGAGGTCCCTATGGATTTAGCTATTGTTTCTCTATACCAACATCATTGTGCATGTATAGATTTAGAAAATCACTGATGAAACTCGTTGAGTGAAATGAGTTGCGAGGACATGTAAAGTCCCACGGTGGATACCCAAAACATTTAGAGGAAAACCTGAGACAAGAATGTCCAAGAACGATTTTGACAAGGATGGGGCGTCGGAGGAAGGGGAATACCTATTGAAATGGGAGAGTGAGGATGAAGAGGGCGGGGATGAACATGTGAAATATTAGTAAAAAAACAAAATACATGGGACATAGGGTCCCTGCGCTAGCACTTACATGGAGTTGTCGGTCATAGGACAACATAGAAGCTTGTCATACTTCTATTGAGGTGGCCTAAGGAGGATCGGGCACAGAGGATGAGGAGAGGATTGAGGCGACTTAGAGATCTAACCAAATGTTCATACCTTGCCATGGGTATGGGGATAAATCCAGCAAGTCTTCATATAGATAATGACAACCAAGAATCATATCTAGTGAGGAGGTTCATTTTGCGCACTAGCTATGGGAGCTCAAAATCTTGCATTGAAAAAAATCTAAGAGAGTCACAGCCTTAAACGAGCCATCATCCCCCAAAAAATATAAATATAAATTTACTTTTAAGTATATTTATATTTTTTCCTTTTCATAAATTTAAAATTTGCTTTAATTTTTAAAATAAATATACATTGTTAAATTATTTTTTAAATTAACATTATCTAACATTATGTGACTACCTCTCCCCATAATGGGTTGTAGATCTTGGAGCAATTAACAAAAAAAAAACTTTTTCTAATTTCATTAGTAATTTATAAGCTTAAATAAGTCTTTAATACTTTTCTTTTTGTGACTAACTAAGTAGACATTTTTCTTTTCGATTTCCATGATCAACTCATAATCATAACTAAATCTATCTTGTTATATTATTGTCATGTCACAAAATTAATAATAATTTATTTCTTTTTGTAAATTGAACTTTTCTATTTATGCAAAACTATTACAACGTTGTCCATAGATTTTCAAAATCCTATCATCCTCACTCTTCCCAGATTTGTTGGCCAGTAGGTAATTGTCAAAAAGATTATACATTGGCAAAAGGATTTATCCAACCATAAATGAAAAGGGAAAAAGGACCAAAAAACTATCAAAATCATAATAAATCCAAGAGTCATTATGAATCTGATGAAGTTACATGGAGCAAGATTATTCGATCATGAACCAGGTGACAACGGAGGCATGAACTCGCAGTGAACATGTTTCTCAATATGGGTCATATGACCCTCCATATGGTCCAACTTTTCTTGTAGACACCGTTTTCCTCTTTATAGGCTTGTCGATTTGTCTTGCATGTACCATTGATTTCTTTAAAAGGTCATTTAAAAATGAGATAATCACATTCCTATAATCATGTCTATCCCTAGTGAGTTTAACCACAACCAATTGGATTTGTCTGATTGGGTATTTAATTACATCCTAGCTAGGACCATTCTTGGGAGAATTATGTGGGTTTGATGGATTGGGAGCCACTTCCTCACCCTAAACAAAACCCTCCCTTCAAAACCAACTAGATTGCCCTCTTTGTCTGACCCCCCTCCTCACTCAACCTCTGTAGTGAGGCATCCTCAACTTAACAACAACATAGTGATTAATGAACACCGAGTAGCTGAAATCATAACAAAAAGAAACAACCTTCCATGTAGAGCATGACAAGAAGACCCTAGTCCCAAAGAACGCTACACCCTTCCCAACACCCAATTGCCACAAGTCTAGGTCCCTAAAGAAGGTATATAATTTAAGATTCCCAACCCACCAAACAATGAGCTCTTTAAACAATAGAATTTCACCCCAAAAAAAGATAGTTTGTGCGCCAAAATGAGAGGGAGCTAGCTAGATAACCTAAATCTTGACCCTTTCCTTTCAATGTAATGTATTCAGATAAAAAATAACACAGAAACATAAGAAAAGATAGATCAACGACTAGATAATAAGCTACTTCGAGGGGGTAACCTCCCTTTGCATCACATAAATGAACAATTATTGAATTATTAAAATGAAAAAACCTCCTTGGTCTATATAGGAGTCTAAAGGGTCAAAATATAATTAGGGCCTACATAACAATAATAATGTAAGGGCACAAAATCACAATAGTGGGCTTCTATGGGGCACAACAATAACAATATGGGGGATCAAATAATATTATAGGGACCTAACATGCCCCTCTCCTTCAAAAAGGTGTTGTCCTCAATGCTTGAGTAGTTTTGGATGCTTCTGTATAAAATACTCATCCTCCCATGTGGAATATTCAACAAGTTCTTCCATTTGATGAGATATTCTTAAATTGATCAATTTTGTAGCCGTCATATTCTTGTTTCTATGATTGCTTTAGGCTCCAATATGCTTTTTCCTTCCTCATCAAGTTTTGGAAATATAGTTTGAACTGGCATCTTGTCACCGATAACCTTCTTTAAGTGTGAAACATGGAAAATTGGGTGTACTCACGAAGATTCAGGCAACTCCAATTTGTATGCCATAGTACCAATCTTTTTCAACACCTTGTAAGGGCCATATTACTTGGGTGATCATTTATTATCCTTCTTAGCTTGCTTGAGGGACATTTGTTTGTATGGTTATAGCTATAAAAATACTCAATCGCCCACATCAAAACTTATTTCACTACGATTTTGATCTACTTGATGCTTCATTTGATTATGTGTCAGAGTCAAATTATCCTTTAAGAGTCAGAGAACTTTTTATTGATGCTTGATGTGATATTCCACTGCTCTAGCCTTACAATTATTTCTACAAGACAATGTGATGGATGATGGATGATATCCATAAAGCACCATAAATGGGGTCGTTTTTGTTGCGGTATGGAAGGAAGTTTTGTACCATAATTCTGCCAAAGGTAACCATTTGACCCATTGTGTTTGTTTATTAGATACAAAGAAATAAATATATCCTTCCAAAAAAAATCACTATCTCAGTTTATCCGTCATATTGAGGATGATAAGATGCGTTATGAACTAATTGAATACCAAGACCAGAAAACAATTCTTTCCAAAAATTTCTAGTGAAAATGGGATCTCTATCACTTACAATAATCTTTAGATTTCCATGTAGCTTTTGAAATATTTCCATAAATGTAGTAGCGACTATACTGGATTTGAAAGGATGAGATAGTGCACAAAAGTGTGCATACTTGGTAAGCCTATCAATTATCGCCATAATGACACTCTTTCCTTCGAACTTAGGTAAACATGTGATAAAATCTATCAATACCTCCTCTCAATGTTGACTTGGAATGGCTAATGGTTATAAAAGACCTGGGGTCTTAATTGTCTCGACTTTATTTTGTTGGCAAACCAAACATCCTACCACAAAATTTTGAATATCTTATTTAATTCCATCCAAAAAAATTCCTTCTTGACCTTGTCGTAATTTTTTAAAAAGCCCGAGTGTCATCCTATAGGAGAGGTGTGTAATTTCAAAATAACCTTTTGTTTGAATTGGGAGTTCTTACATAGATATAAGCGACCTTTGCACCATAGTGAATCATTCTTCCAAATAAATGTATCAGATGCACTTGGATTTTTCTGCGAATTTTGAATGAGTATCCAAACTTATTTCTCATTATTACTTTCCTCCCTTGCTTCAATTATCTAATCAGGTTGGATAATAGAAATGGCACACAACAATGCCTCCACATGCTCATCCATTCTTGAGAGTTCTTCTACAAGAAAATTTTTCTTCCCTTTTTTGTAGATGATTTCAAAGTCATAACCCAACATTTTTGTGACCCATTTTTGGTGCTATTTTGAAGATAATATTTTTTCCATTAAGTATTTAATACTATCATGATTTTTTTTAATTTTAAATGTCTTCCCATTAGGTAAGGGCACCATTACTTTAGGGTGTGTAGTATTGCCAACATTTCCTTATCATAAATAGGTTTGTTTAAATACTTTCCCTTGATTGGATGAATCTCAAAAGCAATGGGTCTTCCTTCTTGCATTAAAAAAACACTAATGCCATTTCCTGAGGCATCACATTCCACAATAAAGGTTTTTGTGAAGTTTGGTGTAGCTAAGACTGAAGCTCGACCCATTGCCTCTTTAAGATGTTCAAATGCCTTAGTTGTTTCTAGAGTCCGAAAAAATGCATCTTTCTTCAGTAATGTTGTTATAGGTGTTACTATTTCCCATAATTCATAAAAAACTTGCGATAATAGCCTATCAACCCGAGAAATCCTCAAATATGCCTTAAGGTTATTATGATTTTCCATTCCTTTATGGCTTTAATTTTAGTAAGGTCTACCTTAACACCTTCATTAGATACATTATGACCTAAATATTCCACTTCATGTACCCCAAATAAACGTTTGGAGGTTTTTCATACAATTATTTCTCCTCCAACAGTTTGAGCACCCTGTCAACATGCTGAACATGATATTTCCAAGACTTGTTGTAGATTAGTATATCATCAAAAAATATTATAATAAATTTTCTAAGGAAGAGTTTGAAAGTAGAATTCATCAAACCTTAAAATGTGGAAGGTTCATTAGTAAGTCCAAAATGCATGACCAAAAACTCATAATGGCCTTTATGAGTTCTTAATGTTGTTTTCAGAATGTCTTTTGTCTTCATTCAAATTTGATGATATCCTGAATGAAGATCCAACTTGGTGAAGTAAAATTTTCCATGTAGTTCGTCCAATACTTCATCATCAACAAGAAAGTGGAATTTACCTTTAACAATGAGCTTATTGAGCTCTCTATAATCTAGACGCATATGCCATGACCCATCCTTCTTGTGCACCAATAATACTAAAGAAGAGAAATAACATTGGCTAGGTTGAATTATACCTTCCTTTAGCATTTCTGCAACCATATGTTCAATTTCATTATTCTAGGCATAAGGATATCTACAAGGTCAGATGTTTGAAGGAAAACTTCCTGGAATCAAGTGAATAGCATGATCATGATCGTGAAAAGGTGGGAGACCTTTGGGAGTCTCAAATACCTTGGAATGATTGTCACGGACTCTTTGGAGATCTCGAGAAATGGAGGGCTTAGATGTTTGAACATCTAGTGAGCATAATTGTGCAATTACCCTTCATTGTTATTTATTTGAAAGCTTTGTCATGCCATTATAGTTGATTACCTTGTGAGGTTTCCCTATGATACGCATTAATTCAATTTCCTTTCCTTCTTAGAAAATTTTCAAGAAAAGTTCTTGAAAATTAAGAACTATCATCCCCAAATATTCTAACCATTGGACTCCTAATACAATATCAACACCACCCGTTGGAATGGCGTGCATTGGACTATTCAATACACACTGTTGTGAAACCAGCTCAAGAAAAGATAGAAGAGATAGATCAACGTCTTAGAATTCAGCCTCTTCGAGGGGGCAACCTCCTTTACATTACATAAATGAACAATTATTTTCGATCATTCAAATGACAAAACCTCCTTTCTATATATAGGAGTCTAAGGAGTCACAATATAACCTAGCCAACCTAACAATAATAATATAAAGCCACAAAAATAAAAATAGAGGGATTCTATGGGGCACAATAATAACAATATGGGGGCAATAGGGGCACAACAATATTAATAAGGGGTATAACTACAATAGTAATGGGGTAATCACTAGTATTATAGGGACCCAACATGCCCCTCTCCTTCAAAAAAGTGTTGTCCTCAACGCTTGAGTAGTTCTGGATACTTCTGCATAAAATTCTCATCCTCCCATGTGGAATCTTCAGCGGATAAGTTCTTCCACTTGATAAGATACTCTGAAATTGATCGATTTCGTAGCTGTCGAGTTCTTGTTTCTGTGACTGCTTCCGGTTCCAATATAATTTTTCCTTCCTCGTCAAGTTCTGGCAATATTGTTTGAACTGGGAGCTTGTCGCCTATAACCTTCTTTAAACATGAAACATGGAAAACTGGGTGCAATCGAGAAGCTGCAGGAAGCTCCAATTTGTATGCCATAGTACCAATCTTTTGCAACACCTTGTACGGACCATAATACTTTGGTGATAATTTATTATCCTTCTTAGCTTGCTTGAGGGACATTTGCTTATATGGTTGTAGCCGTAGGAATACCCAATCACCTACATCAAAACTTCTTTCACTGCGATGTTGATCTGCCTGTTGTTTCATTCTATTTTGTGCCAACACGAGGTTATCCTTTAAGAGTTGGAGGACTTGTTGTTGATGTTCGATGTGATGTTCCACTGCCTGAACCTTAGAATTTTCTCTTAAATATGATGTGATGGATGGTGGTTGATACCCATAAAGTGCCATAAATGGGGTCATTTTTGTTGTTGTATGGAAGGAAGTGTTATACCACCATTCAGCCAGAGGCAACCATTTGACCCATTGTGTCTGTTTATCAGATACAAAGCAACGAAGATATCCTTCCAAACATTTGTTTACTATCTCAGTTTGCCCATCAGATTGAGGATGATAAGATGAGCTATGAGCTAACTGAGTACCAAGACAAGAAAATAATTCTGTCCAAAAATTTCCAGTGAAAATGGGATCTCTGTCACTTACAATAATCTTTGGGTTTCCATGTAGCTTTTGAATTGTTTCCATAAATGCAGTAGAAACTGTACTGGCTTTAAATGGATGTGATAATGCACAAAAGTGTGCATACTTGGTAAGTCTGTCAACTACCACCATGATGACACTCTTTCCCTCAGACTTGGGTAAACCTGTGATAAAATCCATTGAAACCTCCTCCCAACGTTGGCTTGGAATGGATAAAGGTTGTAATAGACCCGGTGTCTTAATTGTTTCAACTTTATTTTGTTGGCAAACCAAACATTCCGCCACAAACTTTTGAATATCTGATTTAAGGCCATCCCAAAAAAATTCCTTCTTAACCCTGTGGTAAGTTTTTAAAAATCCTGAGTGCCCTCCTAAGGGAGAAGTGTGCAATTCCATAAGAATCTTTTGTTTTAGCTGGGAATTCTTACAGAGGTATAAGCGATCTTTGTACCATAACGAATCATTTTGCCAGCTAAATGTATCAGACGTACTGGAATCTTGTTGTAACTTTCGAATAAGTGCCCACACTTCTTCGTCATTCTTCCATTCCTCCCTTGCTTCGTTTATCCAATCTGGTTGGATAATAGAAATGGCGCACAACAATGCTTCCACATCCTCATCCTTTCTTGAGAGTGCATCTGCCACCACATTTTGCTTCCCTTTTTTGTAGATGATTTCAAAGTCATAACCCAACATCTTTGTGACCCACTTTTGTTGCTCTTCAGAGGATAATCTTTGTTCTAAAAAGTATTTAAGGCTATCATGATCCGTTTTTACCTTGAAGTGTCTTCCCATTAGGTAGGGTCGCCATTTCTTAAGTGCATGGAGTATTGCCAACATTTCCTTCTCATAAATAGCTTTGCTTAAAAACTTTCCCTTGATTGGACGACTTTCAAAAGCAATGGGTCTTTCATCTTGCATTAGAACAGCACCAATTCCATTTCCTGAAGCATCACATTCCACAATAAAGGTTTTTGTGAAGTCCGGTGTAGCTAAGACCGGTGCTTGGCACATTGCCTCTTTAAGATGTTCAAAGGCCTTTGTTGCTTCCGGAGTCCATGAAAATGCATCTTTCTTCAATAATGTTGTTAGAGGTGCTGCTATTCTCCCATAATTCTTAACAAACTTGCGATAATACCCTGTCAACCCAAGAAATCCTCGCAGATGCTTTATGGATGTGGGGATTTTCCATTCCTTAATGGCTTTAATTTTGCTAGGGTCTACCTTAACTCCTTCATGAGATACAATATGACCCAAATATTCCACCTCCTGGACTCCAAAGAAACATTTGGATCTTTTTGCATATAATTGTTTCTCCTCCAATAGTTGTAGCACCCTGTCAACATGTTCAACATGATCCTTCCAAGACTTGCTGTAGATTAGTATATCATCAAAAAATACTAACACAAATTTTCTAAGGAATGGTTTGAAAATTGAATTCATCAAACCTTGAAATGTTGAAGGTGCATTGGTAAGGCCAAAAGGCATGACCAAAAATTCATAATGACCCTCATGAGTTCTAAATGTTGTTTTCGGAATGTCTTCAATCTTCATTCTGATTTGATGATATCCTGAACGAAGATCCAACTTGGTGAAGTAAATTGATCCATGCAATTCATCCAGTAATTCATCAATGACAGGAATGGGGAACTTATCTTTAATAGTGAGCTTGTTGAGCTCCCTATAATCCGGACACATGCGCCATGATCCATCCTTCTTGTGCACCAATACTACTGGAGCAGAGAAAGAACTTTGACTCGGTTGAATTATACCAGCCTCTAGCATTTCTGCAACCATACGTTCAATTTCACTCTTTTGGACATAGGGATATCTGTACGGCCTGATGTTTGGAGGAACACTTCCTGGAATCAGATGAATAGCATGATCATGATCACGCATAGGTGGGAGACCTTTGGGAGTCTCAAATACCTTGGAATGATTGTCCAGGACTTTTTGGAGATCTGGAGAAATAGATGATTCCAATGTGGAAACATCTAGCGAACATAATTGTGCAATTACACCTCTTTGCTCCTTTTTTAGAAGCTTTGTCATACCATTAGAGCTGATTATCTTTCCTGGTTTCCCTGCAATACCCCTTAATTCAACTTCCTTTCCTTCCGTAGAAAATTTGATGAAAAGTTCTTGAAAATTAAAAGCTATTGTACCCAAGGATTGTAGCCATTGGACTCCTAGTACAACATCAGCACCTCCCATTGGAATGGAAAGCATTGGGCTAGTCAATACATATTCTCCCATGGATAGCTTGATATTATGGCACTTTCCAGAGCAATTTATTGTTCCTCCATTTGCAATCATCACTTGACACTCTGGTGCTGGATATAGGAAGCAATTCAATTCTTTTGCTACCTTACAATGAATAAAATTGTGGGTGCTTCCTGAATCAATCAACACTATTACCTTTTTCTTCTTGATTTGTCCTTCTATCTTGATGGTTTGAGGAGTGGTAATTCCCGCCAATGCATTACAAGATATGGTCGGATTTATTTGTTCTTCATCTAGGCTTTGTTCCTGGAGTATATCCTCTTCTTTTGACCTTTCTTGCTCCTTTTCTTCTTCCTCTTCACAATCTATGTAGAATAATTTCTTCTCAGCACACTTATGACCTTTAGTGTATTTGCTATCACAACTGTAACAAAGCCCTTTTGCTCTTTTTTCTTCCAATTGTTGTGGTGTCAACCTTATAGGTTGTGGAAGACTAGGGGCAACAACACTTCCGTCTTTATAGTTGTGAGTGGTATGCTTCCTGGTTGCCATAATTTTGCTTTCCATTTTTCTTGCTAACCTGAATGCCTTCTCTAATGAATCAGGTTCCCAAAGGCGAACATCATGTTGGATATTATCCTTTAAAGACCCTATGAACACATCAATCCTATGCTCCTCTGGAATATCTTTTACCCTTATGTTCAATTTTTGGAACTCCTCAATGTGCTCCATTATTGAACCCTTTTGTTTGAGACTTATCAATTGGCTAAAAAAAGTGTTGCTTTTTGTATCCTCATAATGTGCTATCAATTCTTCCGTAAAAATTGCCCAAGTGATAAATTGTTTACGAGAGCAAAGCCATTGATACCATACAAACTGATTTGGTTCCAAATATAAAGTTTCCATACGTACCTTTTGTGTGTTTTGCACATTATTGAGATCGAAGAATTGCTCCATCTGTAATATCCATGTGGCGGGATCCTTGCCATCAAACTTCCTCATATCGATTTTTGGAATATGGTGAGTCTTCGATCCAACATTAGAGTCTATGGAATCATGATTAACATTTCTTTTGTTCTCATCATGAGTTTCCTTTAGTACCCTTTCACCATTAGTGACCATTTCTTGTAGCAACTTATTCATATTTATCTTCAATTCTTCCATCTTATCATCCATGCCATCAATTTTAGCATCCATGCCATTCACCTTAGCTTCCATGCCATCCATCTTAGCTTCTACGCCTTTCTTAAAACAATCCATCTTAGCTTCTACACCTTTCTTTAAACCATCCATCTTAGCTTCTACATCTTTCCTTAAACCATCCATCTTAGATTCTGTTGCTTTTTGTGCAAGTGACACTTGTTGCACTTGTTCTTGTAATTTTGATATATCATATATCATTTCTTCTTCTTCTTCATGAGTCATGCTAGAGCTTTCAGGTTCCTTACTAGGTGTTTGCAATTTCTTTCCTCGGGGCATCAATTACCTATAATAATGCTCTACTAGCCCTTTGAATTCCTTCAAAATAAATTTTCAAACCACTCTTAAGCAAAAATTTAAAAGAATCTACACACCTTTTTTTCACTTTGTAGGAGCTCGATATTGCCTCTAATGTATCTCTGTACTTTCAGATCATCCAGTTCTAAAATTTCAACTTGTGGTAGCCCTCTGTGTCCTCTTTCCAATGCCACTAGTCTGATCCAATTTGGATTCTCCAAGGAAGAGTTATGTGAAATCTCCCACAGTGACCTGATTATAGACTAGTTCAGTAGAGCGAACTTGTACGACGTGCCACGAGTCACTGTTTCGTCCTTTGGCTCTGAAAAATATATACAAGAAACTACAGTCTGTCCTCTTTCTGCACCTTCTTACGAAATTTCAATCCAATGCTCAGGGAAAAAGTTATGATGATTTTCCCCAGGTCACCTGTTTGGAATGTAATTCAGGAGTCTGCAAAAAGACCAACTTCCTCAGATCATATCTCCGCAAATATAGTGCAAAAAGCTCTGAAATTCGGACTTGAGATTCAGCGCGATGTCTTCTCAAATGGGTTTTTTTTAGCTTCTGAAATGTCAGAGAAAAAAAATTATAGCGAAAATTCCACGATGACCTATTTGGAGCAGCGAAACCCTAGAATCCAAAGCTCTGATACCAAATGTTATGAAACCAGCTCAAGAAAAGATAGAAGAGATAGATCAACGCCTAAGAATTCAGCCTCTTCGAGGGGGAAACCTCCTTTACATTACATAAATGAACAATTCTTTTCGATCATTCAAATGACAAAACCTCCTTTCTATATATAGGAGTCTAAGGAGTTACAATATAACCCAGCCGACCTAACAATAATAATATAAAGCCACAAAAATAACAATAGAAGGATTCTATGGGGCACAGTAATAACAATATGGGGGCAATAGGGGCACAACAATATTAATAAGGGGTATAACTACAATAGTAATGGGGTAATCACTAGTATTATAGGGACCCAACACACACCTTCCCATGGTTAGATTGATATTATGGAACTTCCCTAAGAAATTTATAGTTCCTCTATTTGCAATCATCACTTGACACTCTGGTGCTACAAATAGAAAGTGATTTAAATCCTTGGCTATATTATAATGCATAAAATTATTGGTACTACCTAAATAATCGACACTATATGTAGTGCCCACTCTCGTTGACTAATCCTAATATGACATTAGCCTTGATACATCCTTAGGGTTCATACATGATTTTAAGGACCTAAAATCAAGGATCTTGATATTTGAATTGTACTATTTGTGGATGTGATAATAATTATTTTTGAGGTTGATGTTATGATCATATAGTTGTAATGGATGTGTTTATGATTGTTAATCATGTGACGCGTTCATTTTGTTGTTTGTTTATATTAGATCTTGTTCACTGTTAACAAGATGGTGATGATCATGACATGGTGATGATTTAGCATATGCGAGTATATTGGTGACTATTATTATGATAAAATATTATTGATGATTATTGAGTGTCACAAGAAACTACCGAGATGCACTTGCATGTGATGAGTCAGCAACCTTTGGTTTGGTTTGAATTACATAGTATTGTCTCAAAAAAAAAAAAAAAATTAATTTAAAATTTCGTTGTGAATTATAATGACATGTTAGTAGCTACAGGCACAACCTAGTTGCTTGGCCGAACAAATCACACATGGGTGATGGGGTAATAAATATAGATGGAATTACATGGGAGGGGTGGGATAGTGTTCCTCATTCCACCAACTAGCACTCCCTCCATGACTCAATCTAGAAGGGTTGGGATACCTTCACCTTTAAGATCATGATGTTGTAGGGGCATACCCTTGATTAGGTCGCTCATAAGGAATTTACTGGGGGGCACATATCGAAGCGAATTCCTTGATCCCCAACACCATTAGTCTCACTATAGAGGGAAACATAGGATAGGATAACAATCTCCATCGTTAGACCTATTTTTTCCCCTCGTAGTCATTGGATGTTTGAAGGGAAAGCGACGTGGCACCCTTGAAAATTCAAGGAAAATTATTGAAGAGCATGACTGACTTGGAACCCTTGGCATCAAGAATAAACTAATTGGCATGGCACCCTTAGAACTTCGAATGGAATTTCTTGAAGGGCATGACTGAATTGGCACACTTGGCATCATGAAAATACTACTACAATATAATTAATATATGATAATCATACTAATTCACATAATGTGGTAAATGAAGTTTTAAAACCAAGTTATCTAATCAAGAATAAAACTTGGGGTAAAAGAAGAATAGGAAGAAATATAAATATTGGACCACTTGAGAACTCTACCCTTCTCACATTTGGAAAATATTAGGTAGACAATGTGAATAAGTGTTTTAATAGGCAAATGGTGGGGAGAGGGACATAGAGTTAACTAGAAAGATTAATACTAAAATAGTTTAACCTCATTAAGAAAATAGGGTGGTAAATGAAAATAAATATTTATAAATTAAATCAGTGAAAATTTAGAGAACCTCCATTTGGCAAGAGCTAACACAAGAATATCCATGTAAGAGACAATTTGAGTTAAACTAGGAGGTAGTTGGGTGACCAAATCTAAGACTTGTCAAGTTAATTCAGTAATGAACAGAAATTAAGGAGAAGAAAAGGGGGACTAAGAGACAACTAGAAGAAGAAATAGGAAGTCATGTTGGGGTGAGGAAAAATATTATCTTTGAATTAATATTTAAGTAAATAATTTTGGCGAACCTTGGTGAAAGGGTGACACATTGGTTGGTGAATAGTCAAACTTTTGGATTCATAAAAATAATTAATTATGCATGAAGTTCCAAGTGTCACCTATGAAGACTCCTATAAAATAAGGAGCAAGTTATGGGATAATACACCCTTTTTTTCCCTATTGTTGGATGAATGAAATAATGCTAATTTAACAGTGAATGTGACTATATTGAGTTTGGTATAGTGGAGGTTTTATTTTGAGAGGGTGACTCTTGAGCAAAGAGTGCTCTATTCCAATGGCTAGCACTTCCCATTATCTTATAGCCCCATTGTAGCTCGGGGGTCCATGGGGAAGAAGAGTACCCAAGGAGTAGGCTGGGAGGTCAACCAGTGAGTTGGCCACATTAGGCCAGGGATGCTACTTCCTTCACACCTTTGCATGGGTAGCTACAAGGGAGCGCACAAATCAACAAAGTCGAGTCAAGTCTCCATCCCTTCGTTGAATGGTACTTCAGGTTACATAAATTTCCACTACATGTTTATTGTATTGCATTAAATTGTATAATTAAATTATGGATGAATTGACCTTAAAGTGTTATGTGTATTGCATATTGATGTGTGGTTTATTATGTGATTCACTTATAATTATTGTTCATAGATAAATGAATGTCAAACGGAAATTATTAATGTGTCTCGTTTCTGGTAATATTGTATCTTAGGATTGTTTATCTATTTCGTTAAAAGAATATATATAGTTACTTCCATTCCTTTTGTGATTTACCCTTGTTGCATTCAGTTAATAAAATAAAAATTATGAGTAAATAACATTATATGTACAATCCCCACACTAATTACCTTGTTCTTCTTGATATATCCTTCTATCTTGAGAGTTTGAGGAGTGGTAATTCATGTTAATGGTTTACAAGATATGTTCAGGCTCATTTCTTATTTTTCAACCTTAGGGGTTGTTTCTTGGTGTATATATTCTTCTTTTGATGTTTCTTTTTCCTTATATGTCTCCTCTTCGCAATCAATGTAAAATAATTTCTCCCCAAAACATTTTTGACCTTTAGTGTATTTGTTATCACAACTGTAACAAAGCCCTTTTTCTCTTTTTTCCTCCAGTTGTTGCGGTGTCAACCTTGTATGTTGTGGGAGCCTAGGAGCAACAACACTTCCATCTTTGTAGTTGTGAGTGGTAGACCTCCTTGTTGCCATAATTTTGCTTTCAACATTTATTGTCACCCTGAATGCATTCTTTAATGACTTAGGTTCCTAAAGCCGAACCTCATGTTGGATGTTATATTTTAAAGTCCCCATGAAGACATCAATTATATGCTTCTTTGGAATATCAGCTACATTTATATTAAACCTTTGGAAGTCCTTAATGTGCTCTCCAACTGAACCCTTTTGTTTGAAATTTATCAATTAGCTAAAGAAGGTATTGCTCTTTGTATCCTCATAATGTGTTATCAATTCCTCCGTAAAAATTGTCCAAGTGACAAGTGATTTACTAGAGCAAGTCCATAAATACCACATAAGTTGGTTGGGTTCTAAATATGCATTATGTACCTTTTGTGTGTGTTTCACATCGTGTACATCAAAGAATTGCTCCATCTGTAGTATCCATGTTACCAGATCCTTGCCATCCAACTTCCTTATATCGATCTTTGGAATATGGTGTGTCTTCCACCCAAAGTTAGAGTCTCTAAAACATTATTCAAATTCCTTTTTTCTCATCATAGTTTTAGGAATACCTTGTCGCCATTAGGAAACATTTCTTGTAGCAACTTTGTCAAACCTTCCTTCAAACCTTCAATTTATGCTTTTAAACCATCCTTCAAACATTCTTGTTGGAAATAATACTGAGAGGGGGGGTGAATTAGTATTATCAAATCAATAACTTTTTCATTTCATACTCAGATTTATATATGCTACTTCAATGAAGGTAACTCACATGTACACGCAATTGCCTTTAAAGCAACCAGCCTATATCCAGCAAACTTATGATTCATTTAATTCATCATATGTTGAATTTTAATCAATGCATCAATACTTCATTAACCATATAAATAGTAACCATGTGCAGTAATAATAGAATAAACCATCACACATAAGCAACACACATGAACACCAAGATTTAAGGTGGAAACCCAATGCGAGACAAAAACCACCTACTATTGTCTTCTTTTAATATAAGAAAAAATTGTTTACAATCCTGTACTAGTGCAAACTCATACCAGTACACAGGCACCCACCTATAGAAGGCTACAACCTTCTCTCGTTCTCCAGCTTCTACTGGAAGGGAGCTACAACCCCTAGCTCTTGTACTAGCCAATTCGTTTACTAGTACATAGGCGCCAGCCTACTATAGGCTCCAACCTTCACTCATTTTCCAGCTGCTACTGGAAGGGAGCTTCAACCCCCTGGCTCTTGTACTAGCTGATATGTTTACCAATATGTAGGTGCCGGCCTACAAAAGGCTACGACCTTCTCTCTTCTTACAAGAACCATGTTTCATAAATTTTTAAACTGGATACTCCTGGAATACAACACTACACTCTAAAGGCCATGTTTCATCAAATTTTCATACTGGATCCATCAGCAACATTGAAGCTCATAATCAATCACCACTGTAATATAACCAATCACTGAAAACCCATCATCATTGAAGCAAATCACAATCAATCAATCTGAACATTCAAAACAATGTCACCAGAGCACAGTCACCAGAACACAGAGCAGAACCTAGAACTCTACAACAAAGACTAGAACCAATTGCAACTTCAAACATCATATTTCATAATGTATACGATACTTTGATGTGTCGAACCAGGGTGTATACGTGATTTTAACAAAGCGAACCAACGTATAGATCTGTAAATACTAACTTAAAACTTCACAATTATTCCTTACTTCAATCATACCAGATCATAACATTTACAGAATAAAACATGTGTTAGTATTCAGATCTAGCCCAATCAACATCAGCTCATGCAATGATAAGTCATTTCAGTTCTTATGATCCTAATCTAAAATTGTATCCAAGGTGCACAAAATATTTCAAATCATCTCATAATCATACCCCTTGCAACATAACATATACTTCAGATAGAAGTATTCCTCAGAAACCCATTCACTTGCACACAATGGCCTAATGATCTTCTCCTCCTTATATAGTTTTAGGCCTTTCTCAATACCTCAGACCAAAACCACACCTCACACCAAATACCTCGGACCAATACCTCGGACCAAATACCTCGGACCAATATCTCGGACCAATACCTTAGACCAAATACCTCAGACCAAATACCTTTATTTTCCATCCCATATGCACTTTTCCTTTTGTGAAAATGCGTGCATACATATACGCTCCTTTTGTTCTATTAACCGGCATGTATACACTACTTGGACAAAATGAACCATCATATACTTCTTAAACCATTTATGAAGTCTAATCTGTAATCCATTGTTGTTAACCCGTTGCATTGTGAACTGTCATCTATGTGATTTTCCATCAAAGACAACGCATGTATCATAATGCCAACACTTCCATGTCTATTTTTATTTTTTCTTCTAAACCATCCATTTTAACATTCATCGCTACCAAGTCATTTTTGGTTTCTCTTTATGAGAGCAAAAATTGTTGCACTTGGTCCCGTAATTTTGATATATTATGTTGCATTTCTTCTTCTTCATGCGTCATAGTAGAGATTTTTGAGGGCTTAAGGGGTGTAGAATTTTTTTGTTTGGGAGGAAATTTGGAATCAATTAATGATATCTATGATTCACTATGCCCTTTTAATCACTTCAAACTGATTTTTCAAATAAAATTTATACAGATTTAAAAATACATACCTTTTAAGAGCTTGATTTTGAGCTTGTTGATCAGGTTGACCTTGAAACTACAATATCTTTGTTATTTCAACCTCCCAATGTTTGAAATTGTGTGTTCCGGTAGCCCTCTGTGTCTTCTTTCCAACCCCGCCAGTTAGAATGAGATTGGATTCTTCATGGTGAAGTTGTGCCAAATCTTCCATGATGACTTGAATATGGACTAGTTCAGTAGAACAAACTTGTACAGTAGGTCATGTGTCATTGATTTAACCTTAAACCCTGAAACTCTTACATGAAAAATACATTCCATTCACTTTTAGTCACTTTTAACTAAATTCAAATCATACATTTGAAGAGAATGTTATGACAGTTTTCCCTAGGACACTTGCTTGAGACAAAACTATGGAGCATGCAGAAACCCTAACTTGGACGATATCTCTAAAAATATAGTGAACCAAGGTTTGAAACTATAACCATATTTTCATCAAGATTTCTCCTTCACGTGATATCAATTTCGCAATATCAAACTTCACAACAACAATAAAAAAGTTATAGTGAAAATGGCATGATGACCCGTTTGAAGTAGCAAAACCCTAATATCAAGATCTTTGATACCAAATATTATGTATTCAAGTCAAAAATAGCACAGAAACATAAGAAAATATAGATCAATGACAAGATAATAAGCCACTTTGAGCGGGGAACCTCCCATTACATCACATAAATGAACAATTCTTGAATGATTCAAATGAAAAAACCTCCTTGGTATATATAAGAGTCTAAAGGGTCAAAATATAACTAGGGCCTACATAACAATAATAATGTAAGGGAACAAAAATAACAATATGGGCGTTAAACTAATATTATAGGGACCTAACACTCAATCTAAATCCATACAACAAGAACAAGAACCTCGAAAGGAAGATCCATACCACCATTAATTCAAACAACATCACATGTAATAACACTAGGGAAAAGCTAAAGGTACAAATATAACCAACAAAATACAAAAACCATGAAATAAATCCAGACCAAGGTGAGAGTTTGTTTTACCTTGTGCTCAGGCCCTGCGTTGTCTAGTCTAGAGCTGCTACTAAGGACCTAATAATTGCCCACAACAAAGAGGCATATAATTCGTAAATCCCATGTCACTACTCCACTAATGTGAGTTCATTTTTCTCCCCTAACATAATGACACACTAACAATAACCACATAAACTCTTCCTCCAAATCTCAGCATCTAGAGTGCTTTTCAACCCCATACTTCAGCACTAAACCCTTTGACACTTTCCAGGCCTTAAAGGAGGAGCCTCCATTACATGACTACCCAAAAAGCATTGTATAATGCCTCAAAATGGTTCTAGAAGGTTTTAGACCCCAATTATTTAAACTCTGGCCCATCATTGAAATGATCCTATGAGATGATTCCTCTAATTTTTTCTACTTTGAAAGCATCATGATAGATGATAAGTAATATTATGATCGAATTTGGATCAAAGAATGTGTCAGTATGACAAATATAAAGAAACACTCCTAAATGAGTAATCCACCGTGTGTCAATATGAAAAATATAGAGGAACAATCCTAAATGAGTGGTCCACCATCAATTGAAACCAACTAACTATATGCCAAATATAAAAAAGGAAGGTATGAAACTCACTCTGATGATTAATTGCCTTCATCAAATATGGATCTCATGAGTAGGTGTGCCAACAAGGTTAAGGGGTTGTCACAACAACTTCCCTAAGGGTAAATGAATAAAACCATTTGTAATGTAAAGAGGATAGATCAACATGACAAGCAATAAAATAACCTCCAAAAATGCCCTCAAAATAAAGGGCTCTAGGAAAATGTGCCATAAAGATGGAGTGGTATCCTCAAAGAGTATGAAAGCCCCCATGTACATGGTTAAATCAACACATCAACGCAATAAATAAAGGGTTTCTTTCCAAAGTAATCATATAAGAATCAAAACCATGAGCCGTAAAGTGAAATCATGTGCCAAAACCATCTAGCCTATCAAAAACATGGGTCAAGAAAGAGGCCACTTTGGAACTATGCACAAAGATAATTGTGAATGTAACTCAAGGTTAAATCATCCCTCAATGAGGCGTTAAATGATGGAAATATCCCACCAAGAAGTGAGCTAAAGCACTTGTGGATATAATCATGGCTCTAAGTAACCTTACAACTATCAAGCACCACTCATGTGAATGCATGAATGATGGTTAAAGATAGTCAACTTCTTATGTGCTCCATCAATCTACTGTCACAAGGCAAGTGAGACGCCTCTAAATATGTGAGTGAAACACCCAAAAGTGCATATATACTATGATGCCTCAACAATAATAGCTCATGTCAAAATAGAAATCATAGGAAGATGACAAAATGCGATGGTCAATGAACAAATATGCATTCAAAACAACAACATAATGACCCAATAGCCAACATCCTTTGGATGTAGCTTGCTTGGGTAGGGTATTCAAACTTGACAATCCCCGTGCAACATGAGAAGGTAATAAACATGAATACAACACTTTATATATAGATACAAATAAATTCATCCCTTCTTAGTTAGAGGTGATTTGAAGAATACCCTAGGTCATTAACAGTAGTGAAACAAATTTCAAGTTGTTGAAATACGATGGTTGAATAGTCACATGGAACAATTATGCTATTCTCAACCCTGGTGAGAACATGGGTGCTTGATAAGCACATAGTTGGACTCAACCCTTGACCTTCACCCACTCCAAAAAAAAATCAAAATATATTAAAGTTGCATAATGTTCAAACCCATGAATACCATTCGTAGTCACCTAAAATTCGTTAAAGATCCCCTTGACCCTAAATGTCATAAAGGTGTCTAATCTCGTGCTCCTGTGGCAAGCCATATATTGGTAAAACTAGTTGTTCCATCAAAACCAGGATCCAGGAACATTCTATTGACATTAAACACAATTTTTCCAAATCATCAGATCTAGTTGAACATTCCAATAACACTAAACATCATATCTGCATCGAGAATTCCTCCATCATTGCTAAAATTGACCACTATTTTCATAGAAAATTTAGGGAGGCTCTAGAAATTAACAAACATCCTAATAACCTCAACAGGGACGAAGGATGGAGCATTAGTGAAAATTGGGTTCCTACATTATCCTCCAAAATAAACCGACCCCCCTGAAATTTCTATTTTAAAACATCAAAATTAAATTATTTTTTCCCTAATAATTATTCCCTCAATTAAAACATTAACTCTAACTCTCCATATAAAATATAGTATAATAAATTTATTTATTAACCATTAATTGTAATATAACATATATAATATAGGATAATAGCACTATTCATTAATATAACATATTAAAATATTACAATTAAAATGAGAATAATTGTATCATTTTGAAAAAGGTTATTATTATAACAATATTGTGAATTTAAAATTTAAAATTGTTTCATCACTTACTAATAATGTTAATTTAGATTATTAATATTAGATCATATTATAATAATAATAATAACACTAACCTAAATATCATCATAATCAAAACATTACCTTAAGCAAAATATGTATATATCTATATTAATAACATAATTATTAATTTAACCTCTCTAAATTTTAGTTTTTACCTGTCGACCATTTCCTATTCTACGATATCCATTACCTATTTATTAGACATTCCCTTAAGATCAGTTTTTCACATCCGTGTACTTCTTGATGATGAACCACAGTAGTTGGTTCGAAACGTCATGTAATAAAAAAAAATGCGATGGATCCAGAAACCATGCTACAACAAGTATATTTTCATTTCATCATCAAAGGTTGCCTTGAATTTGCTTTTGGAAATTTATAAGGCAATATTGGAACATGTTTATCTTGCATCTTTACATGTATATATTTTAGTCTTTCATTCAAAACTTTACCACAATATTCATTATTTGACATCAATATTGTTTACACATATTACTTTAGGGTCAGTTGTGCACAACTTTTTCATATTTGACATTTTGAACTACATTCCAGTTCATTAATATTATTTCCACAATTAGTACCTTCCAATATTTCCTTTCACACTATTTTGGGGCATGCTAGCAATTTGTTTTTTTGCGTGAAATCTACGAAATCATCCAGTGCATCCTCACATTCCATAATGTTACACATGATAAATTTCAATGACAAACAATATATATTGTTTGATTGTATTGGTTGAGGGTTAGTTGTGCATAAATTTTCATATTCAATGTTTTTTGACACACTCAAGTGTTAGAAAATGTAACTAGGTTTGGTCTTCATATTGATATTAGTACTTATATCATTGTATGTTTTATGTAAAAGAAAAAGAAGAAAAATAAATTTCATTATTATTATTTTATTGAATAAGTGTGTTCTTTATGCTTCTAGGTTTTCTTGAGTCAAAGAGTCAAAGTCCTATTTGGACCTATTGTAAAGAAAAAAAGGAAAAATAATTTTGAAATATGTAATTTGGGTCAAAAGCCCCTCTAGATTCCAATTCATCCTACGTGTCAAGTCAACCCAACCATAAAGGACATGCCTATTTGAATCCCCTATGGACAGTATGGATAGAGGATGATTTGAGCTCATTTGGACACACACAATTCGCTCAATTAGTTCTGAAATTTCGCAGAAGAAAGAGGGTCGAAGTTTGAATTTGAAGAAGAGTTTGTGGAAATTTTGCCTCATCTAATCTCTTGATGAAGATTCGTTGTTGGCCTCTTGTTGTTGATGGATTTACTATGCAGAAGGAAGGTTTGACTTGGCATCTAGAACGCTGGTATTTTTATGTAGCCATGGGTCTTAGAAATATCACTTTGATCTAATTCTATAAGAAGA
This sequence comes from Pinus tabuliformis, assembly GCA_031772625.1. Taxonomy (NCBI): domain Eukaryota; kingdom Viridiplantae; phylum Streptophyta; class Pinopsida; order Pinales; family Pinaceae; genus Pinus; species Pinus tabuliformis. Next base: position 853,933,986 of record CM062816.1, read on the forward strand.
CTATTTTCTAGGTTTTCCCCTTAGAGGGGTTTTGCCTTGGCTTGGAGCCTATATCTTATGTTTCTTATGTATTGTAATCATCATGTTTCTACGTTTGGTAATTGCTTGATGAAAGGAGAAAAAAATAATAAGAAAATTATAACAACTTCAAAAGTAATTATAAAAGAAAAGAAAAATCTAACTTAAGTGTGTTATATTTCTAACATGGTACTTGTTATCCATGATAACTCCTAGAAATATTTTTTAGTTTGATTAGTAATTTTAGATAAGGTTTTTCATCATTGCTCTTTACATCTATCTATTGCTTTTCCGAAAGAGGTTGTTGTGCTTTGCATTTGGAGATTAAAGGAGGAAGAACAGGTCCAGTTTAAATTGTTTTTGAGAAATTCCCAAATTCTCTAAAACCCATCCCATTTCATCCTTTGCTTTTAAAACTCTATCCATTTCCATTCATTATTAATATTCCAACTCTAGCCGCATTAACCCATTTCCCACTCTATCCGCATTAACCCATTTCACAACTCTAGTTGCATTAACCCATTTAACACTAAGATATCATGTCGCGGTCCTTTTAAAGGGATGGGACCTGCAAAACCATATCATTATCGGCCCCTTCCCTTTTGCAATATAATATCTTCCCATCTCCCTTTTTTTTGTGATTGCGATATCGAAAATCACAAAGTCTCCCCTCCGCCGATATCGCAAGTCCTCCATGTCGATTGCGATACCGCATAAGTCCCATCACCACTCCTCCGCTGATTGCGATATCGTAAGTCCCTCCTCCGCTTCCTGATTGCTTTAAATCCTTCCTCCGCCCATTGTGATATCGCAATCGGCGATTGCACAAGTCATAACCCCTCCTCTGCCGAATTCCCTTCCGACTTGCGATTGCGATGGACTCAAAATGTTATGTAATGTGGTTTTTAAAAGTTTCAGGTCTGGCCTATTGGGTGATATGTGAAGTTCCCTTCTGGATGCGATAATTTATGTGACATCTCGTATTAAAGGTTCGTATCTAGATAGTCGAAAAACATCATGAAACATAGTAAAAAGGCCCCCTCTTGTATTGCGATTGTGATAACAACAGGCCCGGATCAACGATCCAAATTGAATCAGCCCAGAACAACGACCCAGATCAACAAACATTAAAATGTCCATTTCACTTCCACTCAGTGGCACAATGAGGGTGTTTTTCAACGTATATCCAGCAGCATGTTCATCAAATAGAATGCAGAGAAAATAGAGTAGCAAGACACAGAGGACAGCGAGACACTTTCAGCATGTTTTAATCAGCAAACAGTACAACAAGATTCGAAGGCCAAATGTTCTAAATTTCCATAAATATAGTGCCAACACTTCAAGCAGTTTTCCTAAACTATTGTAACAGTTAGATAAATTTTGTTTAGATGTGACTCCTATTTGTATTCAAACTCTGTTAAAATAGAAAATCCCTATGAAAACTCTGTTAGTTAGAATAAAAGCAGGAACAAGTCTCTAGAACAGTGAATCGAATATGGCCCAGGGTGCAAGATATGTAAAGAGATTGTTTCTCTATAAATAAGTAGATTTTCAACTCTGAGAAGGGATATGGATGGTGTGAGAACACCACTTTTGTATACTTTTCAGTTAATAAAAATACAGTTTGCAGCAATACTCTATTTTAACCTGAGATTCATTTTTGGTTTCAGTTCCATCCTATCATGCTTCTATGTTGTTATCAGTTTTCATAGCTTATTTGATTACTTGGAATTCAATGTTATATTGCTCCAACTTCCTTCAATTTGTTGTGATTACTATAAATGTCCATATTCACATTAGTAAACCAAATAATGCCTCAGCTTCCACAAAACAGTGTTGTTTATAATTGATTTTCTTTAATTGACTTCATGCCCAATGGTGGTTGTCCTCACACTCTTTCATCTACAAAATCACATAGAAAAACAGAGTTAGCCATCTAAATTTTTGAGCTTATCATAGCCATTTTTTTAATTATATTGAGAGAGCCCGCTCAGACTAGGAGGGCTAACTTCCTGTCAAAATTTGGTTTGAAATAGTTACATTGGGTTGAGGGTTGACACAACCCAACCTGTTCCAGCCCAGTGATAACATTTTGGTGTGTCTATCGAGAGTCGAAAAGCTTCATTTCCTGGATTTTATTTGAGTCTCTTCATTCAGATTGTTGGGGGTAACAGGAAATTAGAGTTTTCTGGAGGTTGTGATATTACCTTAGTGACTCCAATCTCAAAAGATACTGAAGATCAAAGCTTCACGATGACTCCACTGCTTGAAGATCAATATCTTGAAGAAGTTCCAAGATGAGTTCTACTGTAAGAATAAATGCTAGGGATGCTCATATGGATCTGTATCACATATATGGTTTTCCAAATCATATGCCTTGTGTTGATTGGTCAACCCATCTTCCCATGTTCAAAGATGAAAAGAAATATGATGTTGGTATGCATTTGGTTAAATTTCATATACATGTATGTAGACTGAGCGTTGAGTTTCCTGGGGATTGTATCATGAAGATGTTTATGGATACCCTTGAAGATAAAGCTAGAGTATGGCATGAAGGGTCGCCATCAGGAAACTTGTGTTCTCATAAAGATTTCCATAGAATATTTTTTGGACATTATGGGAAGTCTCACCCTTCATCACCATTGTTTCAAGATTGTTGTAATTTTTGGAAAGGTTTCATCCAATATCTTGACAGTATTAATGATGATGTAGAATGTATGGATGATGATGAGATATTAGAGGCACTTTATGAATTTTGTTCACAAGTTAGTTGTCATGATGATCAAGAATTTTTCCAACAAGCATATATCTCTTCTTTAGTTTAAGATGAAATGGATCAACAATTTGACAGTCAAGTTATATTGCATGAAATCCATGAAGATTTATAGCCTTGTCAATCTATATGCAGTCAAAGGTATGAGCCAAATCATTCAAATTGTTTTTCAACCTATTCCATTTCTGATATTTTATGTCAAGAAGAAACTCCTCAATATCAGATTGTTGAAAATAGATGCATGAAAATTTTGATGAGTGAGGTAACATGTGATAAACGTTGTCTACCTAGACAAGAAGTTTTTTCCGTTAATGATGTTGTCTCGGTTGAAGTGCATGAAAGTTCACTTTTAGGTAAGCCTGAGTTACATGAAGAGCTAAATATACCATTTTTACCTATTCTATTTGAGGATCATCAAAATGACATGGATGATATGCATAAATTTATTTGTATAGGAGTTGTTAGTGTTCAGACTCAAGATGGCATTCCTCAAGCAAAATTACCAAAGGTCATATCTGATTTGTTTACTAAGAAAAAGAGTAGTTTTGATGCATACAATATAGATTTCATGTTTGAAGATGTTCAAGAATGTATGGATGTTTTTGTTGATTTATATGGAAGGGAAGACAAATTTGTTGTTGCCTTTTTATTTGATGATATTCTTGGAATTGAAGACATAGGACAACAAATACCATCAGTTATGAATGAATTCAACCCTCATGGTTCTAATCATCAAGAAAAGGTGATTTTTCATGATTATCAAGATCGTTTGGCAAGTCTATTCCAGTCATCAGTGAAGGTGAATTTTCTTTCATTTATAACCTCAAGTGATGGATTCAAATTTTATTTTGAGTTGCCAATATATGATATATTATTGATTTTGTTCAAACACATTCAAGGAGCCCAAATGTTGGATCAACTCTTTGATTGGTTATACCTAAGATTTCAAATCGCTTGAATTAAGCGAGTGGATTTTCAGATGTTAAAGTAGGGTTATTAGTACATAAATAAGCCTGTTGGATAAGCATTTCCTTCAGATTTAGGTTACATTTTGCAGTTGTCAGTTTTAGTTTTTACAACAGTTTGACATCATGTTGCAGCAGTAGTAGTTGGTTTCCGGTTGGGTTGCAGTGTGCTTTTCATTTTTCAAATTGGGATCCCCAATGGTCAGGCAACTGGTCTATTGGTTCTTTGTTGCACCACAGGGGCACAACATCCCCATTGGAGCCATTGTTATCGATGATAACCCTTAGAAATAATTTTTAGTTTGATTATTCATTTTAGATAAGGTTTTTCATTAGTGCTCTTTGCATCTATCTATTGTTCTTCTGAAAGAGGTTGTTGTGCTTTGCATTTGGAGATTAAAGGAGGAAGAGCAGGTCCAGTTTAATTTTTTTTGGATAAATTCCCATATTCTCTAAAACCCATCCCATTTCATCCTTTATTTTTAAAGCTCTAGCCATTTCCATTCATTATTAATATTCCCACTCTAGCCGTATTAACCCATTTCCAATTCTAGCTGCATTAACCCATTTCACAAATCTAGCCGCATTAACCCATTTAACACTAAGAAATCATGTCAGAGTCCTTTTAAAGGTTTGGGCCCGCAAAACCATATCAATATCAGCCTGTTCCCTTTTGTGATAAAATATTTGTCTGTCTCACTTTTCCTTTTTCGATTGCGATATCACAAACACAAAGTCTCCCCTCCACCGATATCACAAGTCCTCCCCGCCAATTGCAATATCACATAAGTCCCATCACCACTCCTCCGCCGATATCGCAAGTCCTTCCTGTCGATTGTGATATCGTAAGTCCCTCCTCCACTTCTTGATCGTGATAACTCCTTCCTCTGCCTCTTGCGATATCGTAATCGGTGATTGCACAAGTCATAACACCTCCTCCGTCGAATTCCCTTCCGAATTGCGATTGTGATGGACCCACAAAAGTTATGCAATGTGGTTTTCAAAAGTTTCAAGTCTAGAATATCAGGAAATCACCATAAATCGGTGTTAAAGGCCCCTCCTCCACTTTGCGATGGTGATATGCGAAGTTCCCTTCTGGATGCGATAATTTATGTGACATGTTGTATTAAATTTTCACATCCGGATAGTCAGCAAACACCATGAAACATGGTAAAAAGGCCCCCTCATGTACTGCGATTGCAATAACAACAGGCCCGGATCAACAGCCCAGATTGAATCAACCCGGAAAAACAACCCAGATCAATGAACAATAAAACGTCCATTTTTCTTCCACTCAGTGGGACAACAAGGGTGTTTTTCGACATATATCCAGCAGCATGGTCATTAAACAGAATGCAGAGAAAAGAGGGAAATAAGACACAAAGGAAATCGAGACACTTTCGTCACGTTTTACTCAGCAAACAACACAACAGGATTTGAAGGGCCAGATGTTCTGAATTTCCATAAATACAGTGCCAACACTTCAAGCATTTTTCATAAATTATTGTAACAGTTAGATAAATTATGTTTAGATGTGACTCCTATTTGTATTCAAACTCTGTTAAAACATAAAATCCCTATGAAAAATATGTTAGTTAGAATAAAAGCAGGAACATGTCTCTATAACAGTGAATCTAATTTGGCCCAGGTGGCAAGATATGTAAAGAGATATTTTCTCTATAAATAAGTAGATTTCCGACTTTAAGAAGGGATACAGATGATGTGGGAACACCACTTTTGTATACTTTTCAGTTAATAAAAATATAGTTTGCAGCAATACTCTGTTTTAACGTGAGATTCATTTTGTGTATCAGTTCCATCCTATCATGCTTCTATGTTGTTATCAGTTTTCATAGCCTATTTGATTACTTGGAATTCGATGTTATATTGCTTCAGCTTCCTTTAATTTGTTGTGATTACTGTAAATGTCCATATTCACATTAGTAAACCAAATAATTCCTCAGCTTCCACAAAACAATGTTGTTTATAATTGATTTTATTTAATTGACTCCATGCCCAATGGTGGTTGTCCTCACATTCTTTCATCTACAAAATCACATAGAACATCAGAGTTAGCCATCTGAATTTTTGAGCTTATCATAGACAAATTTTTAAGTATATTGAGAGAACCCTCTCAGATTGGAAGGGCTAAATTCCAGTGAAAAATTGGTTTGAAATAGCTACATTAGGTCGAGGGTTGACACAGCCCAACCTATTCTAGCTTAGTGATAACAGTACCAAAGATAAGGTTTTGATGAGGAGGCTTGAAGATCAGTTTGTTAGCAATTTAGTCGAATTATGATGAATCTTTTGTCTTGGCATTAATTTATTCTATATTCCCAGGCTAACATTACAGTGTTTTATGACAATATTCTATTATGGATCATGTCCCTTGTTTAATTAACAATATCTCGCTCTTTAATGTTGGGACTTGATTATATACCATTGTGGCTCTTTGATTCGGTCTTAAGGCTCAATTCATATTTTGCCAAACACATTCTATATTATTGTAGTCACAATAGACTAGCATAATGGCTTAATACATACTACAATGGTTCGCTTGCTTTATTTTGTGGCTCTTATTGAATTTCATAAATTCGCACTATAATTTTGTGGTGACTGTGGTAGATCACCATATTTGTGTCTATGGATTTCACACATCTTTGACATTTAGACTCATAGTGCTCACCTTTTTTTTGGTTCAATCATACCTCAGAGGGCCTAATACTTACTATAGTTTGTGTTTATAACTTCACTGTGTGGTTTGATACACTGCGGTATCATTTCTAGTAACACATTTGATGTGGTTCGTTATCATCGCAATTCTTCGTCCCTCACTTGTATGTGGATTTCGATGGTTCATTTTTCATCCTTTGTGGATCATAAGAAGCTTCATTGCCTTGCATTATCTCTATATTTCGCATTACAATGATCACATAAGGCTTCATGGCTCACATATATCCAATAGTCTTGCATATGATTATTCACATATTTTGTTGGAGGCTCGATTTCAAAGTGGCTTTGTAATATCTATGGGAATCTTGCACCATATGTACACTACGATATTTGTGGACTCAGTATATTTATAACATGCTCTCTAGATTACTTTATGCACTTGTAGACATATCACAATGCTCACAATTTGGTCTGACCTGTATCATTGACATCAAATTACCTATGGCTCACTTGCTCTACATGTGACAGTGATTTGTTCCTTCAGTAACAATAAATCATATCATACATTGGTTTGGCAATCACATCATTGGCACACAATGGCTCGTACAATTTATGCTCAGGAGCTTGCTGAGTAATTTGTGGCCTGAAATCCCATAATAATTTTCATATGACAATAAAAAGACTTGTTTACATGATGATATCACTTTGAATAATCTCTCGCTAGTTTCTGTGGCTCATGTAGCCTCACCCTATACACTTCTAAAGTGGTTTTGTTATTTGTTATATCAAAAATCTCACAATACTCTACATAAGGGATGGTCCCTTATGACAGTGACAAAGATAACTCTAACTCTATCCATTGGACAATGATCTTGAAGAAAATACTGACAGTAATAAATTTACTCTTGAAAGTGGTTTATGGACAGACAGTGGCTCGAAGACATGACAGTGGCACGTTTTTGGCTCGCATACACTCTATATCTTAAGATTAGCACACATTAATAACTCACATATATAGAATTTCTCTCACACAATTGATATTGAAGGAGTGGAATGTATGACATAAGCATTGATTGAGCAGTTGAAGGCACAACTTGTGTCGTGATAATGATCTAGTTGTGGTTCAAGTTTCATAAGCCTAATAGTTGATCGTATGCATGCAAATTTTGAGAGTGGAAGTGGTATCTACATCATGGAAGTAACAATAGTGTAGAAGTACAACTACAATATATTATGGAATCAAGACTTTGAGAAGCATATCCCTCAAAAGCATGCATATTGTAGGATAAATCCTTGACAAGGAACGAAGGATAGAATGTTTGGAGAATGAAATGAAGCTCCAATGTCTCTTTGAAGCAACTTCCTATAACCATGGAAGTCAGGTAAAGTCAAGAAGAAGAACACATAAATCTTGGTCATTTACAATCTATGATGCTATGATAAACAATCCTTGCATATAAGATATGTCAATAGTATAATTAGGGTTTTGCAGTATTCTTGTAGGGTTTTGAAGGTCTTGATGACTATGAAATTTCTAGGCTTTCAAGCTAACCTTTTGCATACCTTAAGAATTTAGGGCTTCTAGGATTTGCAAAAATTATGAAGTCTTGAAGGCTCTCTATATTTAGGGTTTCTAAACCCTAAATTGAGTTAACACTAGGAGCAAAAAACCCTAACACTAAGTAATTTTTCCCTCTAAAGGAAACCTTAACTCGTGGGAAATGGTATCTAAGGTTTGCAAGATGATCTTTAATATTAAAACCCTAAGAGAATCTAGGGCATGTATTAAAACTATAGCAAGGATTGAATTGGATAAAACCCTTAATCTAGGTTAATATGGGTGTACACCTGCCTATTCCACTTGGAACCCCACCATTGTACCATTATTTCTTTCATTTTTCGTAATTGTAGCATAGTTTACTATTTTTGGCAGTTTTTCGGGTCCTAGACTTCTAGAGGAATTTTGAGGCCCTAAACGACATTTTTTTTGTTTGGAAAACGTGAGTGTTTACTTAAATATTATAGTTTAAAGTTGTAGTCCTCGGATATATCTTTCTAATAAGGTATCGTGCACGTCAAATGGAGATCATATGCCAAATTTATGACCCCGGGAAGTTGATGTACTACTTTACCCTAATGGGGCCCACAGTTTTGGCGCTTCATCTCTTAGGGTTAGGTTTTTACATGTTTAGGATTTTCCAATGTTTCTCAATAATAAATAGGCCTTTGAGCCTCATTGTAACACCGTTCAGAGGCATGTAGTCGCCACATCTCTTCTCAAAGATACGCTACCATCGCCCAAGCTAGTTTATTTCCATTTTGTGTGTATGCATATTTTAGTTCTTTGATATTAATGAAATGAAAATTTATTTTTGCTACATATCTGTGTTTATGTTTATATCTATATTATGTTTCCGTCTTGCATAAGTATGGATTAGTGGTATCAGAGCGGTCTCTTCTTTCTCTGTTTTTATTTTCATGTCCCCAACAAGGTCAGGGTATAAGGAGTCAAGGCTCGAACTTGTTGAACCTTTGCAAGACCGACCTTAAAAACCCCAACGACCTCCCATGGTGGAAGAAAAGAAGACAAGGTAGCAGGAGATTCCTTCAAAATATTTCTCGAAGAATCCCTTGAGCGACAAAGGAACACGATGATGGATAACTTTGCCCAGATCCTTTGGCATATGACATGCAACACATCTTCATCTGGAAGCCACTCTGGAGGCGCCAATCCATTCAAGATACAAGTCAACTTTTACATTCCCATATTTGAAGGATAGATAGATGAAAATTCCATAGATGGATGGTTAAATGTGTTGGAAGGGTAGTTTTTTGTTCATGATTTTTCCAATAGGGAAAATATTACTTTTGCACTCCTCAAAGCCACTCCTCACGTCAAGGACTAGTGGGAAACATACAGTGAGCAGAGGGACAGGAAGGAACCCTCATTGTTTTTAGCCACACTAGCTTGGAACTCTTTATGAGACGCCATCAAGGAGCAGTGTTACCCTATCAGGAGCTATGAAGATAAGTACATAAAGTGGACCACGCTGTGGCAGGGAAGGGACCAAGACGTGTCAGAGTTCAAAAATATTTTTCATACCCTTCCCACAAAGCTAGGTGTTAATGATTCTTAGCGACATCTAGTACTCACGTACTGTGGTTGTCTACACAAATACATCCAAGACGATATGGAGTTCCTGGACATCTCCTCACTTAGCATTGCCTACCGATACACTGTCAAGATCAACTAGAAGTTTAAACAGAAGAAGCAAGACTTTGGATATGTGAATCTAAAGCAAGGGAAAGGCGCCTCCAAACTCCAGAACAAACGATAAAGATAAGGCAGGGTGACCCAAGATAACCTATCAAAACGGCAAGAAAAAAACAACACCACGAAGAAAAAAAGGACACAGGAAAGTGGTGTGAGTTCCATAAGAGCCCCACTCACAACACAAGTGAGTGTTGAGCCAAGCAATCACTGGTGGTTGAGCTAAAGGCTTCAAAGTCAGCTGCGTGTTCTGACTCTAACTCAAAACCCAACAAGGGGAATGACAAAGGGAAGTATATGATTGATATGGAGCCCAGCGCCACTATTGCCACGACCAAGATCCACAAGATTGAGCCTGAAGATCCAGAGGAGGGGGAGTGTCTCTTCCACTCACATATGTGGGTGAAGGGTTTGCCACTGTAATTCATTGTCGACAGCGGGAGACAAAAGAACCTCATTTCAGTAGAGGTTGTGAAGCTATTGGGCCTACCGACTACACCACAACCATAGACGTACACCATCAGGTGGCTTCACTAATGATGAGATCTCCACGTCAGCCAACAGTATCACCTTCCCTACAATATCAAGCCCTTCACGAATGAGGTATTGTGTGATGTTGCTCTTCTTGAAGTTTGTAATGTATTATTAGACCAACCATACCTGTGAAAGTGTCATGTTGTGTATGAGTTGAGGCCTCGCACTGTTATTATTTCTTTGGGGAATAAGTTATAGAGGCTTCCATAGGTAGCCCCGCCTACCGCCATCTCTTTGATCTTTTCTAAAAAATGCAGTAAGATCATCTCCCAGACAGGGAAATTTGTTTTCTTTCTTATTCTCTCTCAAAGTAAAGGTAAGATCGTGGCCATGTCCATGGCCCCCGGGAAGGGTTCCTTTATGCAATAGAAGCAGGTGGATAAGGTCGTGGAAGAATACAAAGACATCTTCTCCTCACCCACAGTGGTACCTTTGCACTGTCAGGTCAAACATTCGATCGATATGACTCCCATAGAACCTCTACCCAATGGGCTGATATATCTTCACTCCATTCTAGAAAATGAAGAGATCAAGTGGCAAATCTAGGAGTTATTGCAAAAAGGGCACATCCAACCAATTTCCTCGCCTTGTGGGAGCCCGATTGTACTTGTAAAAAATAATGATAGGACCTGGAGGCTCTACATTAATTATCAACACTAAACAAAATCACTGTCAGGAACAGGTATCCAATCCCACAAATTAATGACCTTCTGGACTAACTCAAGGGGGCTAAGTATTTCAACAAGATTGATCTGAAGTCTAGATATCACCAGGCTCCAATAGAGCCCACATATGTATGGAATACCGACATCAAATCCAAGGAAGGCCTTTTTGAATGGTTGGTTATGCCCTTTGAGTTGGCAAATTCCCCTGCTACTTTTATGAGGCTAATAGATGACACATTGAGGCCCTTCACAAACTCTTTCGTGGTTTTTTATCTAAATGACATCCTCATCTTTAGCAAGAGTTGGGAAGAGCACTTGCAACACATTCAGCAGGTCCTTCAAACCTTATGGTAGCACAAACTATGTTCCAACATGGAGAAATGCACCTTTGGTATGAGCTAGGTCTAATATCTGGGTTATATCATAGATGAGAGAGGCATGCATGTGGATCTAGCTAAGATCCAAGTCATTCGTGATTGTCCAGCCCCGACCACTCTAACAAAGCTTCGTAACATTTTAGGCCTTGAAAATTTTTATTGAAGGTTCATATTGGGATTCTCTCATATCACTTGGTCTTTGAGTCAGATTAACAAGGGCGGAGCGAAAACAAATTTTTCCTGGTCTGAGTCCCAACAAAAGGCATTCGTTGATTTGAAGCATCGCCTCTACTCTAGACCGGTAATCATATTGCTAGACCTGCAACAACCATTTGAAATTGAGACAGATGCCTCTAACTATGTTATTGGTGTAGTCCTCACCCAACACGGGCATCCAATGACCTATCATAGTGAGACACTTTTTGATACAATTCGGAATTACTCCACCTATGATAAAGAGATGTATTCTATCGTGTAGGCCTTCTAGAAATGGAAACATTACATTCTAGGGAAGGATATGGTCATCCACATCGATCACCAACCTATTTAGTTTATACTGACACAAGGGAAGTAACATAATGATCACCATCAGAAGTGGTCCACATATATGCAACAATTACACTTGAACATTAGATACAAAAAGGGTAGCACTAATGATGTCACATACTGCCTGAGTCGGCCCCCAATTGCAGCACTAACTATTGTCCTCAACTATTATGGCCATGAGACCTCTGGATGGTCGCGACTGTACAAAAATGATCCATATTTTTCCTCCACATCCCAGATGCTAGTGGATGGAAAGCAAGTTCATGATTTCCACCTCCAGGACGCAGTATTATGCTACCTAGGCCACCTTTGTGTTCCTTCAAGCGAGCCTGCCAAGTTGATTTGGGAGGCGCACAACAATCAGGTCACAAGATACTTTGGTGTGGAGAAAACTATGGTCGTACTAAAAAAGTACTTTTATTGGCCAAAACTCTGACAAGATGTTGGGAAATATATCAAATCCTACACTACCTGCACCATCCTCAAGCCAACCATCAAGAAGTAAGGCTTGTACACTACTCTGCCTACTCACAGCCAACCTTGGGAATCCATCTCCATGGACTATATGTCTGGACTCCCTTATACCAAGCATGGTAATGACTATGTATGTGTGGTTATGGATAGATTTTCTAAGATGGCTATATTGGCGACTTGCAAGAAGAGTATCACAGTAGAGGACACTACCAAAATCTTCTTGCAAACCATTATATCAGATCAGAATAGCAGGTTCTTGAGCACATTCTGGTCAAGCCTCTAGACACTATTGGACACCAAGTTCACTAAGTGGACTGCATTCCATCTCCAGACTAATGGCCAGAAAATATAGTCAACAAGATGATAGTGCACATACTCTGCATGTGCAACTCCAAGCATCCACAAACATGGGATGAGAGCTTTCTCTATGTGCAACACAACTATAAAAAATCTCTCCATATCTTAATTGCTTGCAATCCCTTTCAAGTGGGTCTAGGATTTCAACCATTGTGTCTGATTGATGTTGACATGCCTCATGCGACTACATAGACATAATCCACACATGTACAAACCAAGGTTGATAAAGCAACCATATTTATTGAACACATCCGCCAACAGGTTCACGGCATCTTAGAGAAGTCCAATGCCAAGTAAAAGCAGTGTCATGATCAACATTCGGTGCCACACAAGTTTCAAGTGGGTGAAAAAACCTAGTTGCATCTACAGAAATAACGCCTTATCGGAGCCCATCTAATACACAACATTTTGTCCTGCTTCCTGCACTTCCCTATGTCATACCTCGAAGTTCCTAAAACTTGGAAATCATGCAGTGCACCCATCCTGATATGCAGCTCAGATCCTCCCTAAAACACTGATGTAAAAATTCCTTGAGCCTTCCCTAAAGAAAAGGACTCTAAAACCCTACTTTTAGCATCATCACAACCCTAACACTGGGAACCCGTCATGATTGCTAGTTGCACTATACTAGCCTCATGATTCCAGTGCGCTCTTGACTTGGATACCCGTGATGATCCCTAAAAGGCATTTGTTCCCAAATAGGACAAGAAGCTTTGTGATATAGAGGCTTCCAGAACGATGAGCTGGAGGTTGTTCGGCATGGATGAGGTTGAGTTATCTCAATTTGGCCCTTTGGTATTATCCCTGGGAGCTACCTCCTTGATATGAGGGCCTTATCCTATCTTTGGAGAGATCCTAACTCCCTTTCCTTACCTATATATTCACCTTTTCCCATTCCCAAATGGTTTTCCTTTGAGTATTTGCACCCTTATGTTGAGATTGTGCCTACATGCTACTCATTTGGCTTGGAGAAGGAGTGCTTTGAGAGCTTCAGATTGGACTTGGACATTCACTCAAGGAGAGCTTATTGACATCAAGGCTTGGTTGTATGCTTCTTCCTTTATTCTATTAATATAAACAAATTCTAGTTCACTTTCCATAAATGTTTGCGTTAATGCATCATTTATCTTAATGCTCCTTGATGTGTTAAGTGGATTACTTTCAATTATGCTATTTGTATTTGTATGCTTTGTTGTGTCTTTGATCTCTTGTACAAGAATTCAAACACTGTGAGTAGTAGGACTGAGCCCAAGGCGCAAGTGATTTGAGGTCTTCAACAAAGGAGGACGTTATAGCATCAAAACGAGGTAGGTCATCTTCCTCTTCTCTCATTTCGATTGTAATTTAGGAAAGTGTCTTGTAGATTGTCACGTAGGTTGCTAGTCCCACTCATTGGGCTAGAGGGATCATCTCTATCCGCAGAGAGGATTTACCTAGACAACAAAATGGTGACTCCACTGGGGAAGCTATAACCCTTTCCATCCATTCCTTCAATCAGATTCTCTGATGAGTTTGACCAACCGTCAGTTTCTTGGCTTGTTTGCATCACTGTAGCTATTTGCAATCACTGGTTCTTGCTTGAGGACATTTAGTTTGCTCTGATCTTGAAGATTTTTTATTTTCCCTTACTTTTCTCACCCAACGTGTTTTATGTTCCAACAGTAGCACTGTCATCACTTATTTTTTAATTACAGTCGTGTTGACCTGCCTTGCATCACCATTTTGCCTATAACAGGCACGCTGATCCTAGAGGATAGAAGAAAAATTAGGGTTTCTTTTTGTTTTCAATATTTTTGGCCTCTGTCAATGATTTTCCACTATGACTGCAGTGTATTTGTCTTGATTATAATTATTGTATGATTGCAATTGTATCTTGCCTTTGTTAATGCGTGTTTGAAGCTTGATTGCCTTCTAGGGTTACTAGGCTTACTAAGTCACCCACTACTCATTGCTTGGTCTGCTTCTTTGAGATTGTTTGCTTCCATTCGGGAGTCTTCTTGCAATCAGGACATCTTTTTCACGTTGATTTCAGTTCATTGAAGTGAAGTTGTTTTCATTAGTGTCAAGTTGTGTTGATGCTTTGAAGATCGCTTTTACTCCATTGTCAAGCATAGATTGTAGTTGTTTGCTTTGGTAGAACTGAAAGAGAATACTTGTTCTCATTCTTTGTTTCGGAAAGAAAAAAGTGAAATATTGCTTCATTTAAGTATTTTTGAAACATTTTTTGCATTTGAAACCATAAGTGAAAGAGATTTTCATTTTCATTGGATTAGATTGCATTTTCCTTTGCTCATTGCATTAGTTTGAATTGTTGAATCAAAGTGAAAGGAAATCATTTAGTGCATCTTAGTGAAAGGAAAGTGATTTTTATTTCTCATAGGATTGCATTTTGGCATTACATTTGTTAGTGAAATGAAAGATTAGATTTTATTTTTACATTTTGCATTGGAAGATAAAGTGTGGTGTTTTGATGCATTTCTTGCTTGTTTGATGCATTATTTGGTTGTCTCTCTTCCTTCAGTAGTATAGCCTTCATCGAATGAAAATATTTCATTTTTATCATTTAGTTGCATTATAGGAATTAAGGTGACATCGTTGAGCCATCAAATCAAAACTTAATTCAAGAAAAACTTCAAATTTACCTCAATTAACCTAAGGAGCATTTATCACCTAATGAAAATATCTAGATGTCTAGGCTAGAGACTTGTTCCAGAATCTTTAAACATAGCAGTTGTCGTTAACTGCCTGCAGTGTATCCCAGGGGTGAAATCATGTCCCAGTATGGAAGTATATAGAAGGTTCTCCAATACTTTCGGGTATATAGGAGGCACTTCAATATGGTAAGTATATAGGGACGGTCTCACCGAATGGTTTTGCATTAGATAGTGCTAACACGGACTTGTGCTCCTCGTACCATTGAGTATATATCAGGAGACCCCATTAGGTTTCCATCCTTTAGCCATAGGTAACCGAGTTAGCCGCCTTGTAAACATGATACAATGAACACATGATTAGGGGAGATCGGTCGTCGTATGTCAAGACCTTGGTTTCGGCTAAGTTGTATATAATGGTTCATGGATAATTGGTAAACCCTCTTTCCTAGTATTACCCATTTTGATTTATTTGTTGTTTCATATCATAAAATTAACTGCCAATGATTGTTGGCATTATGTTTTCTGGTATGACTGTATGTTACAGATGTTGTACTTGATGGCAACTCCAGTGGCAAGGCTCTCAGTTTGTTGAAAATTAAGAAGGACGCAGGAAACCAGTTCAGGAGGTGCGTACCCGCAGGTACACCATGCAGGGTCCGCGTCCAGCGACGCTGGCCAACCGTTCAGGGGGTGCGTCCACCCAGTGCACACATTTCAAGGCAGAGAAAAAGCATGTGGGGGTTTCTTGTGTGGTATCTAGCCGACGGTTTTGTGTTTCTATGGTGTCGGCTCGTGGTATTGTTCCATGTTTTGGGGAGGAGCTTGCCTATATAAAGCAAAGGAGTTCATTTGGATTGTGCAATTGTCTTTGGTTGAATATCTTATTTGGTGAGATCTAGTCCAGATCTAAGAGGGCGAATCTTCTAATGGACTGTGATCTCTATGGCGCATGATCAGATCTGTAGATCTGACTGTTTGGGTTAGTCCTGAAGTCTTCATATCATTTATATCTGAAGGGACGCAGGTTCAGTGAAAGGAAAGCGCGCCGGGACGCAGTGCAGAGTTTGGAGATCAGCGTGGGGACGCAGGGCAAACGAAGTTCAGGTGCGTCTGGGACGCAGCGCAGTAACTGTAGATCTGCGTGGGGACGCAGAGCGATCAAGGTTCAGGTGCGTCTCTGATGCAAAAGACGCGGCGCGATAGTGTGTTCAGGTGCGTCTCTGTAGCGAAAGACGCGGCGCGATAGTATCTTTGGGTGCGTCCCTGAAGCAACAGAACACAGAGTAGTTAAAGGAACAGTGCGTGGGCACGCAGCGCAGCAGAAGGATATTTGCGTGTGGACGCAGAGTAGCAGAAGGTTTACTGCGTCTGGTCGCAGGCCACAGAAGGAAAAATTGCGTCTCTGTTTTAAGATGTTCTGTTGATTGAATTTCTCTGTTGATAAGGTGTTCTGGGTTAGTTCTGTTATTGCTGATCTGATATCTGTAGTGGTCTATATCTGTTATGTACTTGTTGATCATCTGATGCTTTATGAAAAGAAGTAGGGGGTTGTAGCTCCCTTCCAGGAGTAGACTGGAAAACGAGAAAGAGAGAGAGTTGTAGCTCTCTGCAGGTTGCAGCCTGCGTACTCGTAAAGGACTGCACCAGTACAAAATCATTGTAAAAGAAGTTTCTAAATTGAAAGAAGATAGAGACATATTGCAGCAGGTGGTTTTCTCCCACATTGGGTTTCCACCTTACATCTTGTGTTCTTTGATGTGACTGTCTATTTTCTTTGTTCATGCTCATTATTTTATGGTACTGATATGCAAGAATAATTCAAAAGATCAAATATGGAAGATTTGTTAAATTGCTAGATAATACTGATTCACCCCCCCTCTCAGTATTATTTCCAACAATTGGTATCAGAGCAGGTCCTTCAGAGAAGCTTGATCGCTTGAAGGTAGATCGTTCATCATGAGCAACTACGAGAGAGAAGCATCAATCAGGCCACCGATTTTTGATGGGACAAACTTCAATTATTGGAAGGTAAGAGTTATTGCATATCTTCAATCTCTTGGTACAGAAGTTTGGGACATTGTAGAAACAGGCTATGCTTTTCCTTCAGCTACTCCTACAGATCCAGCTGAGAAAAAGAAGTATGAAACAAATGCAAAAGCAGTCAGTACTCTATTAGGAAGTATATCCCAAACAGAATTCATGAAGGTAATGCACTTCAAATCAGCAAAAGAGATATGGGACAAAATGGTCACGAGCTATGAAGGAGATGAACAGGTAAAGCGAGCTAAACTTCAAACTCTCAGGATTCAATATGAGACTCTCAAGATGTATAATGATGAAAGTGTGGCTAATTATTTTCTTCGGGTAGATGAGATTGTTAATTGTATGAAAAATTTGGGTGAAGAAATAAAAGAGGCTATAGTAGTTGAAAAGATTCTAAGATCATTATCCCCCAAGTTTGAATCTAAAGTATCTGCAATAGAAGAAAAGGAAAATCTCCGTGTTCTCACTATGTCTCAGCTACATGGAATTCTAACTGCTTATGAAATGAGAAAGGGAGGTCCATCAGACAGAAGGGAAGCTGCTTTTAAGGCATCAGGCAAAGAAGATTACTATGAAGCAAGCCATGTTCCAGAAGAAGAGGAAGAAGAATCAAACTTTGTCAGAAATCTTCAAAGGGGTTCTGGGAGGTTCAGAGGTAAGCTACCTTTTAAATGCTTTGCTTGTGGAAGAGTAGGTCATTATGCTGCAAAATGTCCTTATAAGGATAAAGGAAAGGAACCTGCTAGATGGAATAAGAAACAAAGTACAAATAAGAAAAGCTACTACACCCATGAAGATAGTGATGGCTTATCAAACAGTGATGAAGATGAACAAGGTAATAAATATAAGCTGTTAATGGCATTTGAAGATGATGATTATGAGGATGCTGTAGATGTGGATAATCTCTATGATGAAATTACTAGACTCAAGAGATGTATAGAAGAAAAGAATGTGATCATTGATACTCTACAATTTCAAATTGATGAAAAGGAAAAACATCTTGAAAAACTAGAAGGTGAAATTGTTGGTCTCATAAAAGAAATTGAGAAAACAAAAGCTATTAATCTTAAGTTTGTCAAAGGATCTGAAACTTTGGATGAGATTATCGATGTGCAGCGGTCTCCTCTAAACAAGACAGGTTTGGGCTATAATGGAGAAACCTCTCAAGCATCCACCTCAAAAAGTTATCTCGATGCAGCAAGAAGAAATGAGCAGAAGAACAATGAAGATAATCAGGTAAAGCAGGGACGAATTACAAACAAAAACTATCAGGGGCAATCCATCTTAAGGATAAACAAAAGCTACAACCAGCCACAGGTAAAATCTTCTCAGTTTGGTTCAAGAATAGATGAAAATAGAAATTACAATCAATTGGCTGGTAGATTCAATAACCGCAGAAGCTTCTTCAATGGACAATGCTTTTCTTGCCATAACTTTGGTCACAAAGCAGCTCAATGTGTTGCATATAAAACAATAAAGCAACTCAATGTGTTGCATATAAAACAATCATGACTAGGGAGGCTCAAAAACAAAGAAGTATGACAGGGATTACAAAAAGGACCTATAACAACTTTTCGGCTCTTGAAAATGAAGTTGAATGTTCTATTTGCAATAATTTTGGTCATGAAGACCCTGAATGCAGGAGCAGGTTTCAGGAGAAAAAGGAACAAGAGCGGAAAAAGGAACAAGCCACAAGCACCAAAACATGGAGAATAAAGGAACCTCAAACAGAAAGATGTGGGATAGCATTTTATGCAGAAGGACAGGAAAATCTATGGTACATTGACAGTGGATGTTCGAAACATATGACAGGTGATAAAGAAAAACTTGAATCTTATTCTACTTTAGAAAAGGGAAAGAAAGTTTCTTTTGGAAATGATACTCCTGCAACTATAAAAGGAAAAGGGATTGCTCCTTTAAAAGAAAAGGTCAAGGCCGGAAATGTTTTGTATGTTGATGGATTGAAGCATAATCTTCTAAGTGTCAGCCAGATGTGTGATCAAAGAACCGAGGTTATTTTCAGATCGAATGGATGTCTTGTTCGTGATCTTGATACAGGTAAAACAGTACTCAAAGGCAAAAGAACTCCAAATAATCTATACATATTTGAAGAAGGACAACAACAATGCTATCTGAGCAAGGATGAAGAGCACTGGTTATGGCATCGAAGGTTGGGACATCTAAGCTTCTCACAAATAAGGAAAGCATGCAAATATCAGGCAGTTCGCGATCTTCCAGATATCAAAATTCCTGACAACACCATATGCAGATCATGTCAGTTTGGAAAACAAACCAGGACTAACTTTCCAGAGAATGAAGGATCAGCTAGCATGCCTCTTGAGCTAGTACATACAGATACATGTGGTCCATTCAGGAAAAGAACACCTAGAGGAGAGGAATACTTGATATTATTTATTGACGATTTCTCCAGGTTTGTCTGGTTAGGACTTATGAAGCACAAAGATGAAGCTTTCGAAAAATTCAAATCCTTCAAAGCCTTGGTTGAAAATGAATCAGGTCACAAAATTAAGTGCCTCAGATCCGACAGAGGTGGGGAATTTACTTCAAATGAATTTTTCGATTTCTGTGATGAACATGGCATAAGGAGAGAATTCTCTACAGCTAGAACTCCTCAGCAAAATGGAGTTGTTGAAAGAATGAACAGAACAATCCAACAAATGGCTCGTGCTATGCTTGATGAATCAGGAACTCCCGCAACTTTCTGGGGTGAAGCTGCACATGCTGCGGTTATTATTCTCAACAAGACAAATGTCCGGGTGAACAGCACTCAAACTCCTCATGAGCTCTGGAGTGGTAAAACTCCTTCGGTAAAGCACTTCAAAATCTTTGGGAGCAAATGCTATATCAAGAATACTGATGAGCAGCTTGGCAAACTTGAACCTAGAGCAGATGAAGGCATTCTTCTTGGTTACTCTCCACATAGCAAAGCATACAAGTGCTACAATAAAAGACTTGGCAGAATTGTTGACAGCATTGATGTGGTGGTTGATGAGAAGGGATACATTCCTAGGCAAGTACATCAGGAAGATATCGAAGAAGATGAAGGCTACCCTCAAAGACAGAATGATGAAGAAGAAGAACCTCAAGAAGAACCAGAGGAGCAGACAAGAATAGAAGAGAAAACTCCATCCAGATATGTTCAGAAGAATCATCCAGAATCTCAGATTGTGGGGCAGAAAGAAGCAGGTGTACAAACAAGAAGAACAGTTGCAGAAGCCTCAAGCTATTTGGCATTACTATCCTCTACTGAACCACAAAATGTGAAAGAAGCATGCAAAGATGAATGTTGGGTAAAAGCAATGGATGAAGAACTTGAGCAAATCGAAAAGAACAACACTTGGGAGCTGGTTCCTAGACCAAAGGATAAGAATGTTATCGGAACAAAATGGGTCTTCAAAAATAAATTGAATGAAAATGGAGAAGTAATTAGAAACAAAGCCAGACTTGTTTGTAAAGGGTATGCGCAGCAAGAAGGAATAGACTTTGAAGAAACTTTTGCTCCTGTTGCAAGACTTGAGGCCATCCGAATGTTCCTTGCTCTCTCAAGTTTTCAAAACTTCAAAGTATTTCAAATGGACGTGAAATCAACCTTTCTGAATGGAGACTTGGAAGAAGAAGTGTACGTTGAACAGCCAGATGGGTTCATTCTTGGAAATGATCCAAATCTTGTATGCCGATTGAAAAAGGCTCTCTATGGTCTCAAACAAGCTCCAAGGGCTTGGTACTACCGGTTGGACAAATATCTTCATCAACAAGGTTTTTCAAAAGGTTCAGCAGATAGCAATCTGTATATAAAAGTTGAAAATGACAAATTGCTAATACTTGTTGTGTATGTAGATGACATTATTTTTGGTAGCAATGAAGAAGCTATGAGTCAAAGTTTTGCCTCGGTCATGCAGAAAGAATTTGAAATGTCCTTGCTAGGAGAACTGACATATTTCCTTGGTTTGCAAATCCAACAAAAGGAAGGAGGAATCTTTTTATCTCAAACCAAGTATCTCAAACAGATTTTGAAGAAATATGGCATGGAAGATGCAAAACCAGTATGTACACCCATGGTCACAAGATGTAGTCTCAGTACAAATGATGAATCTGCAGCAGTACATCAACCAACCTACAGATCTATGATTGGAAGTTTACTATATTTGACAGGTACCCGACCGGACATCATGCATGCAGTTGGAATAGTTGGAAGATTTCAGGCAAATCCGAAGGAGACTCATCTTCAGGCAGTAAAGCGAATCTTCAAATATCTTCAAGGGACTCAAAATTATGGCTTATGGTATCCTAGAGATACAGATCTTTCTCTTCATGCGTATACAGATGCAGATTGGGCCGGAAGCGTGGATGACAGGAAAAGCACAAGTGGTGGTGCATTCTTTATGGGTTCTAGACTGGTATCTTGGTTCAGCAAGAAACAGAGTTCGATCGCCTTGTCTACAGCTGAAGCGGAATATGTTGCTGCTGCATCTTGTTGCACCCAACTTCTTTGGATGATTCAAACTTTGCAGGATTTTCAAATCACTTGTACACCACCAATCCCCATCTTATGTGATAATACAAGTGCAATCAGAATCTCAAAGAACCCTGTTATGCATTCAAAAACCAAGCACATACCAATCAAGTACCATTTTCTCCGGGAACAAGTGCTTGAACAGAAAGTCAAGTTGGAGTATGTTCCTTCCAAGGAACAAGTTGCTGATATTCTCACCAAACCATTGCCCAGGGACACGTTTGAATACCTCAGGCAAAAGCTGGGGGTTGTTGATGCATCATCTTATTGTTGAACATCTTCTTATTGGTGGTACAGGCTCAGGGGGAGCACATAATGCATTGTTGGCATTATGGAGAAGGAGATCTTGGAAATAGCTGCAATATGTCTCTATCTCTTTCATGGTGGATCTCTGGTTATTTGTTGCAGATCTGGAGGAGCATGAGCTTAGGGGGAGCATACCCTTTGCCCTTGATGTCAAAGGGGGAGAATGAAGCTGAAGTTTGTAAGGTTGCCATCAAGTCCAAAGGGGGAGATTGTTGGCATTATGTTTTCTGGTATGACTGTATGTTACAAATGTTGTACTTGATGGCAACTCCAGTGGCAAGGCTCTCAGTTTGTTGAAAATTAAGAAGGACGCAGGAAACCAGTTCAGGAGGTGCGTACCCGCAGGTACACCATGCAGGGTCCGCGTCCAGCGACGCTGGCCAGCCGTTCAGGGGGTGCGTCCACCCAGTGCACACATTTCAAGGCAGAGAAAAAGCATGTGGGGGTTTCTTGTGTGGTATCTAGCCGACGGTTTTGTGTTTCTATGGTGTTGGCTCGTGGTATTGTTCCATGTTTTGGGGAGGAGCTTTCCTATATAAAGCAAAGGAGTTCATTTGGATTGTGCAATTGTCTTTGGTTGAATATCTTATTTGGTGAGATCTAGTCCAGATCTAAGAGGGCGAATCTTCTAATGGACTGTGATCTCTATGGCGCATGATCAGATCTGTAGATCTGACTGTTTGGGTTAGTCCTGAAGTCTTCATATCATTTATATCTGAAGGGACGCAGGTTCAGTGAAAGGAAAGCGCGCCGGGACGCAGTGCAGAGTTTGGAGATCAGCGTGGGGACGCAGGGCAAACGAAGTTCAGGTGCGTCTGGGACACAGCGCAGTGACTGTAGATCTGCGTGGGGACGCAGAGCGATCAAGGTTCAGGTGCGTCTCTGATGCAAAAGACGCGGCGCGATAGTGTGTTCAGGTGCGTCTCTGTAGCGAAAGACGCAGCGCGATAGTATCTTTGGGTGCGTCCCTGAAGCAACAGAACGCAGAGCAGTTAAAGGAACAGTGTGTGGGCACGCAGCGCAGCAGAAGGATATCTGCGTGTGGACGCAGAGTAGCAGAAGGTTTACTGCGTCTGGTCGCAGGCCACAGAAGGAAAAACTGCGTCTCTGTTTTAAGATGTTCTGTTGATTGAATTTCTCTGTTGATAAGGTGTTCTGGGTTAGTTCTGTTATTGCTGATCTGATATCTGTAGTGGTCTATATCTGTTATGTACTTGTTGATCATCTGATGCTTTATGAAAAGAAGTAGGGGGTTGTAGCTCCCTTCCAGGAGTAGACTGGAAAACGAGAAAGAGAGAGAGTTGTAGCTCTCTGCAGGTTGCAGCCTGCGTACTGGTAAAGGACTGCACCAGTCAAAATCATTGTAAAAGAAGTTTCTAAATTGAAAGAAGATAGAGACATATTGCAGCAGGTGGTTTTCTCCCACATTGGGTTTCCACCTTACATCTTGTCTTCTTTGGTGTGACTGTCTATTTTCTTTGTTCATGCTCATTATTTTATGGTACTGATATGCAAGAATAATTCAAAAGATCAAATAAGGAAGATTTGTTAAATTGCTAGATAATACTGATTCACCCCCCCTCTCAGTATTATTTCCAACAATGATAACATGTCAAACCCATGCAGTTGATTCTTGGCCTCATATTGAGTAATTCCTTGTAAATTTTAATTTTAATTAGCCCTCAACAAATCATCTCTTCTTCTTCTTCTTCTCTTGAGAGAAAGTCACCATGGTTGAACCATTGAGTTCACCCCACAGTTCCCCTTCATTGTTTGATACTAAAGGGTCGTCACAAGGAGTTCATCCATAACTTTCGTAATCACTTGAAGCTCAAGGCTTTGAACTTGGAATTGTTCCAAGCATCCAACCCCTTGCTTCTCGTCCACCACCTTGAGATTCATTGTCACCTCAGGAGTCTTATCCAAAAACCCCTGAGAGTCCACAGAGGTTTGTCTTATACCCTCCGAATACGTTATTTGATCCTTTTGTGATATCTCCTCAACATCCTTATAGTCCATACGATCGACCTGGTGTTCCTTTGGAGTTATCTCCTTGTACATCTCAGATTCCTCCTCGCCAGCTATTTCCACCCATGGATTCAGAAGGTAAGATTCCAACCTCTCCTTGATTTCCTTGGGAAGTCTCCACTACTCACACTCCTCATGTTGATGATGAGTCTGAATAAAAGTTTCCTCCATAACACTTTCCTTTTACAGGAAGAGTTCAATCTCAAACACTTCCTGAAAACACTCAGCCTATGCTTCGACATGGTTAAACAACCTTGGCTCAATTAGTTTCAAAAACTCCTAGTGCTTCCTCTTTGTACCAAAATCCTATTTGGTCATCAAATGTTATGCCTACTTCTAGTTCGTTTCTTCCTAACGTGACCTCTCAGATACGTATACAAACTTTTGTTACTTCAGTTCTTATTCATCCAACAATTAGGTCACAACCATTACCGTCGTTTTAAACTTCCATTCTGGTGCAACTAACTGTTTCGTTTCATGCATTTGTAAGTTCCTCTGTCCCTCCATCAAGTGGACAAAATGTACCACTGCCTTATTCACAGCCTTGGGGGGAAAATCCAAACATTCCTCTTGTGTTAGGTGGAACCCATGTGAGTGGATCACAACCTCACATGGTTGGAGTAAATAAACCTAATCCTAGTGGTATTCCTAATCCGTTGGTTCATCCGCGAAAGGTAATATCTAGTATCAACAACCTTATACAGCCTATATACCACAACAACACTCTTATGTTCCATATGGTTCACAGGCACTGCAAAATCCACCCTATATTCCACAAGCAGGTCCTCATGTGCAACCTGGACAAACTGTTATTCCCGGTGCATATGTTCAAATCCCATTTGGAACTTACCAATACCCACAAGGGATCCCTGAAGGAACTATCCAACAACTTTTACAGCAGCAAGGGAAACCTTTGAAGCAGTTTCAATAGCCTTTGCAACAGCAAACACAGTTTGTTCAACAACCCATTCAACCCTTGCAGTAGCAAGCTCAACCTGTATATCAACAAGGTCAAACCTTGCAGACACAAGGTCAACCCCTGCAGCAGCAGGGCCAATCACTTCATATCCAGGGTCAGCAGGTGCAACAACCTTACAATCCATATGCCGCACATAATGTTTATCCTCCTTATGGTTATCAATGGCCTATGGCAGGTCAATATCAACCCTACCTTAGATAGAATCCACCTTATGGTCAAGGTACCCCTCAGTGGGGGTAGAATCAAACCCCCTATGGTCAAAATTCTCCACTTAGGGGGTAGAATCCTTACCAACAAGGTTATAACACGCCGGTTGGGCCTACTCAAAGGCCTTATATGCCTTTTAACTAGCAATTTCCATTTTTAGCTACATTGGAATTGCCCGATGTCTCAAGGCTCACTAATGATCTAATTCTTCATTCGCCTTATTGGCCTCTGATTCCCACTAAAGTTCCAAGTGATTTCCTCAAATTCAAAGGAAAACCTAAAGAGGACCCTCAAACCCATGTGATGGCATATCACTTATGGTGTTCTTCCAATTCTTATGTTGACAATTCTATTCATCTCTACCTCTTTCAACGAACCTTAATAGGTGCTTCCGCAAAGTGGTACGTCGAGTTGCCTCAAGGTACCTATGCAGACTTCAACTCTTTAGCTATGGCCTTCCTCACCCACTTCCAGTTGTCGGTTTGTTATGAAACTGGTACTCATTTGTTCACATCTCTAAAGCAAGATACTGCAACCCATATTTCCAATCACATCCATGAATGGATATGTCGACATTGCCGCATCAAATTTGAAATTCCTGATGAGTTGTTGACTGAATGGTTTACCAAATCATTCATGAACAAAATTGCTAAAGATATAGCAATGGGTCGTTATGTTACTGAGGACCAAGCTATTCCCTGTGCCTAGTATTTGGACTTTGTTTATTCCCAATCTGGCACGCTATATGAAATGTTGCTCGATGTTCCAAGACCATCTTCAGATTCGTCATCTTCGAAGTCTCCCAATGTACCACTTGTTGATGGTATAATTGGATCAGTGTCTCAAACTTCCACCAAAGCTTTTTCGAAGAAAAAATCTGTTTCAGATACTGGTTCTAGTCATCCTTCGAAAAATCCATCAAATCTTGGTAAAACCTCTGAGGTCAATGTCGTTCAGTCTACCATGGCAGATAAAGCCTCAAAAGGTAAGAATAAGGATAAAGGTAAAGCGAAATCTGATACCCTGAAAAAGGATCCTCCCAAGTCATCTGCTGATGATGCCTCCAAACAAAAGCCGAAATATCCTTGCCTCATTTGTGAGGAAGACCATTATACTAAGGATTATGTTGACAAGGTTAATCCTCTCTGCGGACAGAGACGATCCCTCTAGCCCAATGAGTGGGTCTAGCAACTGAAGTGACAATCAAATAGACATCTTTAATTGAAAAGTAGAACAAGAGAGATGGCCTACATTGCTTTGATGCTATTCCAATTTCCTTTGTTGAGATCCCGAACCGCTTATGTCACAGACTTGTTCTAGCTTCTTTCAGCACTTATGTACCTGCACAAGTGATCAAGGGACAAAAAATCATGCCAAAACCAATAGCAAATCCAATAATAACCTACTTAGCTGATCAACCAATACATACATGAACATATATATTTTGGGAAGATGAACCACCAATTGTATTATTATTTAAAGAATAAAGGGAAGCTTACAACCATAGCCTTGATGTTGAAAGGCTCTCCTTGAGTAGTAATCCAATTCCAAGCCAAGAAACTCTCCAAACACTCCTTCTCCAAGTCTAATGAATAGTGTCTAAGCACAAGCTCAGCATAGGGGTGCAAATGGACATAGATAAACCATTTGGGAATGGGAGAGGAGGAATTTATAGGTTGGGAGAGGGAGTTAGGACTCCTCCAAAGATAGGATTAGGCCCACATCTCAAGGGGGTAGCTCATAGGGATAAGACAAAGAGGTCAAGTTAAGAGGATTCAACCTCATCTATGTGAAACCACCTCTAGCTCATTGCGTTGGAAGCTTCTAGATTGTGAAGCTTCTCATCCTCTTTGCGAAATTTACATTTTTGGGATCATCACAGGTATGACAGGGAACATAGTGATGCCATCGCGGGTCAAACACAATGCAACAGATGACCATCACGGTTTTGAGCTTGATAAGAGCGATTACCCTCATTTTAGGGTTATAAGAGCTATTTCTTCAGGGAAAGATCAAGACATTTTCCAAGAAAAGTTAAAGGAGGGATATGAGTTATATACATGGATGAGTATAATGTATAATGATCATTTTTCGGGCACTTCATGGTATGTCATAAGTAAGTGCAGGAGGTGTTACAGCCTATATTTACCTCAGGCTAAAGAGGTAGGATCCAGGGCCAACATCAAACCACGCTCAGCCTGGTAGCGAGCCCTACCAGGTCAGGAGAGGGCTCTCTCCGGGTCAATCTTAGCAAATTATGATCTATGGGGTCTTGAGATGACTGAAATATCTTCTGATCTTAGGCTAGTTATATGTGCAAGAGAGTTTGATTTGATAAAATGATGATTTGTTGGCTCAGAGGGAAAGGCACATTTTGGGGTTGCGGGGATTGAGGCTCAGTTCCAGTCTTCACAGTCTGTTAGTTCCAGTCTTCGCAGCCTATCACCAGGGATCAACATGAGCTCTTACTATGTCTGGTTTTGTTAGATGTTTTGCACATGATGTTCAGCACAAAACATGTCACAAGTGTGTCCATCAGAAGAAGCTCAAAAAAATATTTGCAACGATATATCACACTCCCGTAACCGGCTCCCAGATTAGAAGATATGATCGAAATGAATGAGTGATTCTTGGTTATGCATGTTTTGAAGTCAGTTGCTGCACACAATGAAAAGTTTAGTAAAAAATCCGTTTCTGAAAGAATGGTAAGGAATTTTTCAAAAGTGAAAGAGGTTTTTGTTCATCACATACTAAATAAAAAAACCTCCTTCAGTTTATGCACAGGTGCTACTATGTGGGAGATATATAGTGATATTTGGAGCCTACATTAAAACAAAGCAAATTTTTCATATTTTTTACTGTTTAAGTCATTTTAGTGTGGGGCCATTTTACAACATATGGAAAGTAATTTTGCAAAACACAAGGAGTTTAATGTTAAGCATGAGCCATATAACAAAAACCTCTTTCAGTTTATTCACAGGTGTCATGTATTGGGATATGTGACTAGATATTTACAGCTCATTTTAACATATTTAAATTTTTAATGATTTTTTGTTTTAGAGATGCTTTTGTGGAACATATTGAGAGCAACTGGAAATGAATTTCCCAAATTTGAGAGAGGTTTTTCTCCAAAATGACCTTATCTACAAAAACCTCTTTCAGTTTTGTAACAAGTGCTATGATTTAGGAGATACGAGTTCATCTTCAACGCCTATTTTCTGAAATTCGGCCCAAGTTTAATGTAACTGATTCTATTCTGAAGAAAATGGTTGAGCTCAACCCCTTAGTACAAGGATGAGAAAATGTAAATATTTTATGAATTTCATAGTGTAGGGGTTGGATTTTGGTAGAAGGTTGGACTCTTGAGAAAGCATTGAGCTTCATTGTACACTCATATTTTCATTTTGGCTAAGGAATTGAGACCAGGATTTGCAACACTCTTTGGGATTCATGTGGCAATTTGTCTTGGTACAGTGCTTCTCTTTGTAATTGTGAATTTTTTTATGTGATTGCATGCCATTATCTATCTTATTTCTTCTGAACTAAACAAACAAGAGTGTAAGTAGAATTCATTGAAAGTGCAGTGCTCTACTTGAAGTTTGCTTTAGTTATTTGATGTTTTCAGCTGTTTGGGGAGGATCCATGATTTCTCTTGCCCTCTTCAACACCTCACCTATCTACTCCTTCCATCTCACTCAAATTTAAGTGCCAAAATGATTGCCTACCTTGCCCCATTGAGATCTCTACAGAACTGAGCCTCAATCCCCGCAACCCCAAAATGTGCCTTTCCCTCTGAGCCAACAAATCATCATTTTATCAAATCAAACTCTCTTGCACATATAACTAGCCTAAGATCAGAAGGTATTTCAATCATCTCAAGCCCCCATAGATCATAATTTGCTGAGATTGACCCGGAGAGAGCCCTCTCCTGACCTGGTAGGGCTAGCTACCAGGCTGAGCATGGTTTGATGTTGGCCCTGGATCCTACCTTTTCAGCTTGAGGTAAATCTAGGCTCTAACAGGATGTGTGACAAAATATTGTGTAACAGATGTCCCCTAAAGCATGAAGGCAGAACGAGGAGTGATGACTAAGATGCTTTACGAGATATTGCAAGGACAAGGACATGCATTGTCAGGAGACCTAACAATCAAGGATACATATACATATACATATCTGATGTCAAAACATGAATCCACGGTATGGACGCAACCATCTGGATAATAAGGACTTATGAAAAGATCCATGGCATCGGCACAACCATCTAATACATAAGGATCATCTATAATATAAGATACAAGGCATGGACGCAGCCATATGATATATAGGGATCATCATCATAAATATAAAGTCCCACGGTATGGTCATAGGCATATAACTCCATGCAGCCTAAGTCATATCAGACAAGACTCAGGGTCTTGCACTCCATCCCGACCTGATCAAAGTACGAATTCTAACATGTGAATGAACGTGTTGCAGTCGAACATGCTAGAAAACCACCTGATTACCGGCCATTGATGTGGACCGTTAACAGGCACGAGAGGAACCACCCATAATGACAATGGCTCTCAAGGTACGACAATAGAATTAGTGAATGTGATAATGAAGCTGAGGTCGAACACTCGTGGAATCACCCGAACGAAAGCCAATAATGAAGACTTGTCGTCGGATGCAAAGAATTGGCCATTAGGTCATGTCAACTCTAAGGTACTGAAAGGGAGTTCCTAAGTCATCTTCCTAGATAATGAGCCGAAGTAGACATGAAGTGACTTGTCAAAGGAGGGCAATGATGAATCCCCCATCATTAACACGAAACAAGGAATAAAGTGGAATAATATTTAGGACTGTAGCAATGACTCAAACAATATAGAGGTAAATAACTGCATATTGGACTTCTCTTGAACATATTGGTGACACGAATCAGAGTGTGGTAGCATCTGATTCAACATAGGACTAAAGGTCATGATGACAGTGTGGAATAGTCAAATGAGAGGCAAAATGGATCACCCAAACCAGGGAGGACAAGTGACTAAATGAGGATATCCCAAACCCGACATGAGATTAGAAAAGTGTCATGTTCAAGAGCGACATGCTACCTATACAAAGGATGTCTCATCTTCATTTTTCCCCGCTATTTCTACCAAGTACCCTAATTATTTTTATCACAATATTGAAGGAGATAGCATATGATTGTCATGTAAGTTCATTTTTTGAATGAATCCATCCTAGTAAGTTTTATGAGCCCTAGGAAGGAGAAGCTCGGTCTCATCATGGTGATGAGTCTTTCGTCGTAAAGTTTTAATGAGCTCGACGTAATAATAGCTCAGTATCTTTTTCATATTTAGAGAGTTTTAAAAAGAAACGAAAAATAAAACTCCATCATGTCCCTTTTTGTAATTTATCCATCAAACCCGAAAAGGTAGAAAACAATATCCGAGGGAACCTCTTGACCATATCAACAAAGATGTACCTTTTTCGTAAATAGTTAATCTCAGCCCGAAAATGGGGTAAACGTATGCTGAGGTGACGTCGATTCATTTACTTTAACGAGTTCAAAATGACAAGTACTCGGTAATCTTTTCAATTTTCGAGAGTCAGAAAAGATCTCAAAGATGACTCCAGGGGGGTTCCTTTTTCGTTTATTTAATGAATTCGAAAAAGAGACAAAATAAAACTCCCAAAATCGGTCAATAATAATAACTATTCACATTGAAGGCACATGTAACTGCACAAGAAACACACCCATCACCAATATCAAGAGAAAATATTAAAATATTACAAAAATATTTGACAAAATGACTTTCAAAACTTATAAATAGGTAAAAGTAATTTCATTTTTTACCATTTTACCAAACTGAGCTCTGAAAGTTCTTTTTTTGCCCTAATTCTCTTGATTTTCCAGTGGCTGTTGCGGGAGATCCAGGGTATCGTTTCATGATCCGTCTACGACAGGTAAGAGCCTCATCCCTGCTCTTGCATTTCATTACTTTTTTATGCATTTTAAACGGTAAATTTTATACTAGAAAGGAGGATTTTAAAAATTTAGGGCGTCGACAACCATCACGGGTATGGTCATCAGACCTGCGATGGTCGCACTTGAGCCTAAAGGCTCGCGCGATGCCATCACACTATTTGTAAAAACAAGTGCGATGGCATCGAGGGTGGTTTTTAAATAAATAAAACTCTCTTTTAGGAAAAAAATGATGATTTTGATCCATGAAAAAGACATTAATAAGTGTTTAAATGTTGTTTTGCAAGAGAATATGGTCTTGGAGTGGAAAGAAAGAGGCCATGAGGTCGAAGATCATCAAGCAACTTAAGACCCTACATGCATAAATGCTCTAAGGGATTGTGGACTGCTAAAATTCTTCAGGACCACAGGGTTGAGGGCTCAGGTGGAATTACTACCTTATCTGATCAGCCTTTGGGATGTAGATCGAGAGATCTTCATCATAAAAGGGAAAGAACTGGAACTTGAGGAGATGGAAATCTATTTCATCACGGGATTATCTTGTCGAGGAGAAGAAGTTCAACTCTTTGGGTCTCACCCAGGAGGCGAGAGCACAAGGAGTCTAGTCCAAAGATATTGTCCTGGTGCCGAAATAACCAATGGAGGTAAGGTGAAGATAGCAACAATCACCAACAACCTCATCTTGAGAATGTTTTTTTCACCATGGCACATGTATCCGGCATGCAAGCCTTGCATGAGGCTTCAAAGTCTCAGTTCCAATATGTTATCACATGTTTGACCCCCACCGTCTTCAACTGGTGTGGAGGCCTTTTGGCAAACATGAAGCGACAACTGACCAAGGGTAAGCATGGAAACCTGAAGCAATTCGGGTTTGGTTCTATACTGGTGACCTTATTTTTGGAGCGAGTGCCCCTCTTTTGGTATCAGTGGAAAAAGTAACACATCATTCCCCCCAAGATCCGAGCCTCATGAGATGGAGCCAGCTCATGCCTCAAGGAGGCATGGGTCAACATATGCATTATCCACCACAGTTCTTTGCTTGGCTTGAATGCCAACTACTCGTGGTAGATGACTACGCTTATGCTGGTACAAATTTCAGGTGGGATCCAAATCTACCTCTACCACCAGGCGAACAGTGGACCAATGTAGGTAAAAACTTGTTTTTTGGATTTTTTTTCAAGTTTTATGATTTTTATAAAAGTGTAAACTGAGACTCAACTTATGATAAATATGCAGATTTGGGACCAGAGATACCACCAGGCATGTCGCCAATAGCACGGAAAGCTTCTCATCCGATAGTGGGTGCAGACTACGAGGAAGAGGCTGACCCCTTGGCTAAGATGGAGCGCAATCTGGAGGCAATAACTCGAGGGATTCCAGATTATGTCGCTATCGATGATGTTCCACTACGTTGGCAGAGACACACTGTGGGAGTCTTTGTGAGACTGCATCGGCTGCTAGGCTGAGTGATCAGGGCAGTCTCGTGCTAGCATGAGCACCGTACTAAATCGTCTCAACCATCACTTCTTGTTCTACCTTCATGCTTTAGGGGGCATTTGTTACACAACATTTTGTCCCACCGCCTGCACTTCCCTGTGTCATACTCGGAAGTGCCAGAAACTTGGCAATCATGCAGTGCACCCATCCTGATATGCAGCTCAGATCCTCCCTAAAACACTGATGGAAAAATGCCTTGAGCCTTCCCTGAAGAAAAGGGCTCTAAAACCCTAATTTTAGCATCATCACTACCCTAACACTGGGAACCCATGTTGATCTCTAGTTGCACTATACTAGCCTCACGATGCCAGCACAATTTTGGCTTGGATACCCGCAATGATTCCTAAAAGGAAATTTTTCCCAAATAGGACAAGAGGATTCGTGATCTAGAGGCTTCCAAAACCATGAGATGGAGGTTGTTTAGCGTGGATGAGGTCGAGTTCTCTCAACTTGGCCCTTGGGTCTTATCCCTATGAGCTACCTCCTTGAGATGAGGGCCTTCTCCTATCTTTGGAGAGATCCTAA
The DNA here is from genome assembly GCA_031772625.1 of Pinus tabuliformis. Classification (NCBI taxonomy): domain Eukaryota; kingdom Viridiplantae; phylum Streptophyta; class Pinopsida; order Pinales; family Pinaceae; genus Pinus; species Pinus tabuliformis. The sequence continues at coordinate 853,967,384 of CM062816.1, forward strand.
CTCCCTTTCCCTTCCTATATATTCATCTTTTCCCATTCCCAAATGATTGGTCTTTGAGTATTTGCACCCTTATGTTGATATTGTGCCTACATGCTACTCATTTGGCTTGAAGAGCTTGAGCTTGGACTTGGACATTCACTCAAGGAGAGCTTATTGACATCAAGGCTCGGTTGTATGCTGATGAAAGGCAATTTTTCCGGGTAAGGCAAAAATCCCTTTCATTTACAAATTTTGATCCTAAGGCCTGTGGGTTATGGCCCATAAACCTATCATAAGCGTTTATCGGCTTTAAACCTTTAAACCGGGACCATTCACTCATATCGGAATACACAAGATACACGGGAAACCCCGCTCCGAAACACTTAGCCGGACTTCAAATATTTATGCACCCGGACCTATATATTGTCGATTCCACACATCCGGTCCATCGCCTTCCCACTGCGCTCTCCATTCACTGATCGGCACTCCATCGCTTCGGCCCATCACATATCGCAATTCCATCTACACCATCTATCAACCTTCCCGAAATGCGATTAGCGATTAAATCTTGGTCGTCGATCTAGTGCTTTATCCGATGGTAGGACTTCACCTGATCAACAAAACAAAATGGCGATCCTCCACCGTCGATCTTCCTCCATCATATCCGATGGTTGACATTGATTTCGGGTAGACAACAAGCATGGTGATTAACCGCCCGATAAAGTGGTTTCCTCTCTCCTCCTCGCTGCACGTGTCGCTCAATAAGTGGAATCAGGTGCTCACCATTCAATACCACTTACCATTTAGACCTCGCCCGAAATACCATTTTTTGTTGGAAAACCACTTTCCTCGTGAATTAAATTCCGCGCTCTTCCACCATGTGATGACTGTCGATTTCTTTGATCTGTCGATTGGACGATCAACATTCATTTCCTTTTCCATTCCTCCTTAACTTGATTCCACTTGCTTTTGATGGATTTATGCCTTTCTCAAGGTTCCTGCCATACTTTGTTACGACGCCCATATCACAATCAACTCAACATCTTTGGATCGCCATCGATCCTATAGTGGTCGATGGTCGATCATCAATCTCGCAACATAGGGATTTAACTCATTATATGGAATACACACAGGCTATCTATACAGTCATACACAGGCGCATAAATCAACACAAAGCACACACTTTTCTATTATACACGACATAGTCACATTCTAAGGCATTTAAACCTTAGAAACAAGCTCCCCTTTCAGTTACATTTTGGTCACTCTGTCCTCACAAATTTCTAACTATCACTCTATATCTATCTCTCCCCTGTCTGTCTCATGATATATATATAGAACACGCAGGTTCATCGTTATAGAAATATTGGATCGGATCACTGAAAGGATCTAATCAATCCTCTCCTTGATTTCCTCAACAAACCCCTAATCTCTCTATACACATACATACATATGGCAGATTACATTTAATTAAGTCTTCGAGAGACTTTATCCATTCCATCATTTAATCTTTGTTTTAATAGAATTTGTCCCCTGTTTTGCTCCGATGGTCCACGTCCTCCTTGTTCCGCTTTGGATTCCTCGTTTGAATAAGAGTGTCAGATGCTCCTGCATCATATGATTCCTCCTTTATTCTATTAATATAAACAATTGCTGGTTCACTTTCCATAAATGTGTGTGTTAATGCATCATTTATCTTAATGCTCCTTGATCTGTGAAGTGGAATAATTTAAGTTATACTATTTGTATTTGTATGCTTTGTTGTGTCTTTGATCTCTTGTGCAAGCATTCAAACACTGTGAGCAGTAGGATTGAGCCCAAGGCACAAGTGACTCGATGTCTTCAACAAAGGAGGACATTCTAGCATCAGAACGAGGTATGTCATCTACTTCTTCTCTCATTTCGATTGTGATTTAGGAAAATGTCTTGTAGATTGTCACGTAGGTTGCTAGTCCCACTCATTGGACTAGAGGGATTGTCTCTGTCCGCGGAGAGGATTTACCTAGATAACACCATCGGAAGCTCAAACCACTCTGATATGGGCCTTACACCATTGCCAAGGTTGTGGGAGGAAATGATTTTAAGCTCAACATTCCCCCATTCCTTGGCCTGCACCCAATTTTCAATGTGGACGACTTTCGACTATACTCTCCACCATTACTGGACACATCAGACATTGCAGAACAACTCACGCCAATATAGTTAAACCCAGACTACATGGAGCATGCCACAATTGATCGGATCATGGACACATAGATAAAGAACACTCACCAAAGGACGATCCAATTGTATCGGGTTGTCAAAGATGGCCAGTTCATGCACCAAGGCAAGTGGCTCACCAGAGACCAAGTTCAACAGAAGTTTCCCCATCTCATGGAGGAACCCAACGCAATGGGGACCATTGCTTCCTAAGGGGGGATGACTAATCCAGGTGGATATCGGTGGTCACCTGCCTATTCCAGTAGGAACCCCTCCATTGTACGATTATTTCTTTAAGTTTCTATAATTGTAGCACAATTTACTATTTTTGGCATTTTTTCAAGCCCTGAACTTCAGGAATCGTTTTGAGGCCCTAAACAATGTTTTTTTTGGAAAATAGGAAAACATTAGTTTATGATTGACGTTTGCAGTTGAAAGTTGTAGTCCTTGGATAGATATTTCTAACAAGGTATCATGTGCATCAAAGGAAGATCGTATGTCAAAGTTATGACCCCAAGAAGTTGATGTACTAATTTACCCCAAAGGGGCCCACAATTTTGGTGCTTCATCTCCTAGGGTTATGTTTTTGGATGTTTAGGGTTTTCCATTATCTCTCAATCATAAATAGGCCTTAGAGCCTCATTGTAACATAGTTCAAAGGCATGTATCTGCCACATATCTTCTCAGAGATAAGCTACCATTGCCCGAGCCAGTCTATTTCCATTTTGTATGTAAGCATCTTTCAATTCTTTGATATTAATGAAATGAAGATTTATTTGTGTTACATCTTTGTTTTTATGTTTATATCTATATTTTGTTTCATTCCTTCATAAGTATGGATCAACCCTTGGGCTGAATATTTCCGCTAAAAATAAAAACCCTAAGAAGGGTAAGGTCAAGGAGTATCTAGGATTTGTAACTAGAACCTTAGAAAAACCTTTTGAAATCATAGAAACCCTAGATTAACAGAATTGACATCATGCTCTTGTCTTTGTATATTTTGCTTGGTTTTACTGTTGATGATTGTAGACACATAATGAAGGCTATCAAAATAGTAGAAGAAATATGAGAAGGATGAAAGAATAAAGTGAAGCAATATCTGTGTTGATGATGTATCCTTAATAATGATGAGCATGGTGGAAAGAGGGATATGTAAGGACCCTAATGGATATGATATTGTAGCTTCCATCTAATGAGTTCATTCAAGAAACACATTGATATTTGAAAGCATGAAGTAGAACCTTGTGGAAATATGAAAATAGAGCATGTAGAGGAATAATTGACTTTAGAGGGAGCAAGTAGCAGAATTTGATTTAAGTTCATTAAGATTTTACGAGACTGATATTGATGATTTGTTTGAGATATGATCGACTCCCTGGAAAAGCACATTACAATAGTATATGCAGAGGTTGGAAAGATAAAAGTTAAGATATTGATGTACCTACAACTACGTGATTTGATCATGGAACACTTGGTGTAACCACCCCTCCCACATTTACCCTATTTCATCGGTCTGTCAGGGTAAAAATGAGAGGAAGAGTTATTATGACATGACCTGACCTCCAAGCTTCAGTTATGGAAGTGGGACTGACAATTGGAACTTAGTGATTACAAACAGACATCCTACAGGGACTATAGGACACTCATGGGCCAAAGGACCACCCCAGGTGACCTAAACTTGAGGTGGATAATTTTTCAGTGACTTAACACCCCAACCACATGCACAAGCCTACAAGGGTGCATTTGGAGGGTGTTCAATGCCTGGGGTCTCAAGATCTGAGCCACAATTCCAAGCTAGCCTCCAGACCACTGCCCAAAACTTCCTGAAACTTTCCAGAAAGATAAAACACTTGAAGACAATGCCAATCATACCAAACTTGATCAAAGACTTGACTTAACCATGCCTAACCATGACAGCCATTTCGTCAAACATATGATGAACATGTAATCTATCCGTCATGAATGCATATATGAACATAGGAGTCTGAAACTTATTTGGGAATCATCAAGAAGGTCTAATGCCCTCTCATAATAGCTACAATAACATTCGTTAGCCCATGCATTCATTAACCATCGGATACTTATCAAATCCTAAACAAGACACAACTAGAGTACCTTGCAAATCCATGCTTATAACTAGCACATAACCATATTATTAACCATGACATAACAATGATCAAATCACCATGATAACATGTACAAGTTCTCATATAATACAATAGGAAAACAACTCTTATTAACTTATGCAAGAACTAACCAAGTCAACGACTTCCACATACCACCCGACCATATATTGAGTTGAACCAAATCTTTATTTCAAACAATCACCCCCATCCCATATTCTAAGCATGAATATAGAAACTTAAGACATAAACAACTAGGGCTTCTTGGAGATTAAACCACCTCAACCCTCAGGCTACTACAATCCTGCCAAAATTGACCAAGGGATCACAATTCCCAAAACAAGCTTGGATGTCTTAGGATTTATTCACCATTACCTTTGAGGAATTTGTTTGTCTCCACTCATTTGTTGAGGGCTTCCCGGAGATCAAACCACCTCCACCCCTAACCCTTAGGAATTTTCTTGAGACCACCTCACTCGGTTCCAAAACCTTCCATCAATCCAAAGCTCAACCAAACAAAAGAATCCCATCACACCATGGCTATTTGAAAATGGCAAGGAAAATTTGACACCACTATCACACCCGGAAAAACTAATGCCAATGACAACAAGAGAACCAAATACACAAATGCATGTACCATGCATTCACATGCCAGCTAGGAAATCATACATGCAACCTATTACCTACAAGTCTTCCTGCTAAAGTTGCTTGATCCAGCCTTCCTTTCTTGTCCTATGCTTTACTTGCCCTTCCTTTGCCTTCCTTTCTCCAATGCTAGAGTGCTTCGAGAATGCTCTAAGTGTGAAATAACACGAGAGAATAGTGTGATCTCCAAAATTGAACTGACAAAGGTAAACCAACAAAAGTTGTGAATTGATCCTCATAAGCCTTTTTATCATTGAGGCCTCTATTTTCTTCATTTTCCTTCAATTTTCCTCTCATGTAAATTTGTGACCTTTCATCTCCCTTTTCTCCTATTTTCCTTTATTTTCAGAAATAAAATTCCAATTAATGCCTATTTTCCTTTGCCAATTTCCTTATCCATAAAAAACCGAAAATGACACTCCTTAGGATGTTTTTGCCCAACATTCAGCTTGGAATACATATCCCATGACCTTGGTCTTATTTTGCCTTTATTAACTTTTATTACATGAACTTTGACCCAGGGTTGTTACAAATCCATCCTCCTTAGGGAAACATCGTCCTTGATGTTCTATGACACCTATGACCAGCAAAACCACTGAAACCAAAACATATTGCCCAAGGAGCTTTATAACTTAGCTCGATGCAGTATTTACAATGAATAACATGTTGAAAAGCAAAACCAACACGACAAACATGACAATCATACTTCTTACTGAAGCTTTATAACACAAATCACCATGGTATTTACAATAACAACCATACATAGACATGTACATATACCAAAAATTCATTTTCCTTCACCAACAAACAATGAAGGATACAAAGGCTGCATCTGATTAGTCATCTCACATGTAGAGTCATTAGGCCTAAAGTGCTTCCATTGCACTTTAACTTGCTCAATTTCTCCGTTCTAGAGCATGGGTTGTTTTCGCTGCAATAAGCACTAAGGTTTCGGATGAAAGTCTCCTTCTGGCTCCACCTACAATATAGACCATTCAATCACATCACCAACATCCTTCACATATCTTTAAGTAATTAAACATGGAAAGCATCATGGAATTTCACTATTGACGACAATGCAATTATGTAGGCCATTGTTCAATCCTCTCAAGGATCTCAAAAGGCTCACAATACTGAGGTATGAGTTGAGCACATGACCCAATTCTCAAGGAGCTCTTCTTGGACTTGAGCAAGTACACATGCTCCCCAACCTGAAACTCCTTAAACACCATGTGTTTATCTACATAACTCTTATGCCTATCCTATGTTGCCTTTAATTCTTCCTGATAACCTGCATTTCTTGTTCCATCTATGCCAACATGTCCAGTCCAATCAGTACCCTGCTCATTGGATCACTCCATTTGATGGGAATATTACAACTCTACCCATAAAGTGCCTCAAACAAACTCATCCTTAGTGACTCCTAATATCCATTATTGTAGGCAAACTCTACCATTGGAAAATACTCCTCCCACGTCCTTTTTTGGTGCATAACATACATCCTCAACATGTCCTCCAAGATCATGTTAACCCTTTTTGTCTGTCTATTTTTCTGTGGATGATAAGTTGTACTGAAGGCCAAATATGTACCTAAACTTGTAAAAATGCCTTCCAAAACCTGGAAGTTAACTTGGAATCTCTGTTGGATACAATATTCTTAGGAATATCATGCAATCTCATTATCTCCCCAGTGAAGACTTGTGCTACCTCACTAGCTGAATTAGTATACTTCACTGGAATTAAGTGAGCTACCTTGGTCAACCTATCAACCACAACCATGATGGAATAATTCAGCCAAGATATCCTCGACAAAACTGTAATGAAATCCATATAAATGACCTCCCATTTCCATTATGGAATCGGAATTGGCTGCAATAAACCACCTAGATGCTTACACTCTGCTTTTACCTGTTGACAATCCAAACATCTATCCACAAACTTAGTCACTTCCTTCTTGAGATTCGGCCAATAGTAGAACTTCTACATCGTTGTCAATGTCTTCTGATATCCGGGATGACCTGAATACAACTTAACATGAAATTCCCTCAAGATAAGCTTCTTGAGCTCACTGTCATCTGGTACATAAATCTTGTTCCTGAATCTCACCAGACCATCTGTCATGAGATGATAATCCACATCATGATCACTTGTACCCTGCTATTGTAACATGTGTTTATGTTGTTGGTACCTGTCATCCTATTGTCTTGCCTACAAGATCCTATCCTACAAATCTATCCCATATTAACTCATAGTTTCTATGTGTTTCACCTGCACTCTTATGCTAAGAGCATCTACAACCTTGTTCTCCTCACCCTAGATGTACCTAATCTCGAAGTCAAACTCACTGAGTGTGGCCAACCATCTAGCTTACATGGCATTCAGATTAGGTTGGTCAAACAAGTATCTCATCCCACTGTAATCACTCATCAAAACAAACCTCCCGCCAAGAAGATAATGCCTCCACATATTCAATGCATGAATGATCATCACCAACTCAATATCATGAGTCACATAGTTCTACCCGTGCTCATTTAGTTTCCTTGACTCGTAGCATACCACCTGTCCCTCCTGCATTAGGACCCCAGCAAGTCCTCTCTTGTAATCATCTGTGCACACCATGAACTCTTTATTTGGATCTACAATCTTTAGAACTGGAGCATTTGTAATCCACTTCTCAAAACTAGCTACAGGTTCTTCTGTCCATTCAAATTTCTTCCCTTTTTGCTGCAAATATGTAATAGGATAGGAAATCCATGAAAATTTCCTGATGAACCTCCTATAATAAACTGCTAACCCCATGAATGATCTGACCTCATCCACGTGCTTAGGAGCTTCCCATTCCATGATAGCTCCGATCTTTTCTAGATCCACTGCCATGCCTTCCTTGGAAACAACATGCCCCAAGTAATGAACTAATGTCTAAAAGAAACTGCACTTACTAAGCTTGGCATACAACTGGCACTCTCTTAGCAATCTCACTATGCAGCTAAGTGTTATGCATGCTCTTCCTCGTTCTTATAATATATCAATATATCATCAATGAATACTATCACAAACTTGTCCAGATAAGGACGTAACACACTATTCATCAAACACATGAAAGTAGTTGGAGCATTAGTCTAACCAAAAGGAACCACAACAAACTCATAATGCCCATACTTGGTCCAGGAAGCAATCTTGTAAATATCCTCTTCTTTGATGCACACTTGATGATATCGCGATCTCAAATCAATCTCCAAGAACACAGCTGCTCTCTTCAGCTAATCAAACAAGTCATCGACCCTCAACAACCGATACCTATTCTTGATGGTTACCTTGTTCAATTATCTGTAATCAATGCACAACCTAAGGGTACCATTCTTCTTCTTCACAAACAACATTGGTGCACCCTAAGGCGATACACTTGGACTAGTTTATCCCTTGTCAAGAATTTCCTTAATTATAGCTTTAGTTCCACCAACTATGGAGTGTTCATCCTGTAAGGTGCCTTTGATGTTGGTGTTGCCCCTGGTACCAACTCAATAGAAAAGTCCACTTCCATGGAGGAGGGAACTCTAAAATCTTTCTTGGAAACACACCCTGAAATTGTTGCAAAACCAAATATCTCTTTAATACTTCTGCATCCTCAACACCCTTACCTTTATCACTGGAAACATGCACTTCAAACAGTACACACCCTTTCCTACAATTGTTCTTTGCATGCATAGTTGTAACCATTGTCACTGATGTAGGTTGCTTCTTACCCTGTAAGATTCTCTTATCTCCATCATCATCTAAGCACTCAATATCATTCACATAACAATCCAACTTAGTCATGTGAAGGTATAACGAATCCATACCAAGAAGCATACTGTATGATCCCAATGGAAGAACATTTAGATGCATTGATGTACGCATACCATTCATCTCAAATGCACAAGCTCTTACCCAATGGTGAACTCTTTTCTTAGTACCTATAGAGAACAACACCAACCAAGATGATACATACACTTCTTTTCTCAAACCACACTTATCCACTAGGTCAAGATTAACTTAACTATAACTAGATTGAGGATCAATCAAAATAGAAACAACTCGATCATAAAGCTCACTTTCCATCTCAATGATGGATGCCTAGTGATTTGCCTACTTGTTACCAAATGCTGCATAGATTCAAGGAACACTCTTTCCAACATCCCCAAGTGTTTGTGCCTCCTGAGCATTGTAGATCTGAGGTCTGCCACCCTGATACAACATATAATCATTCTTGTGATTATCCTTGCCACATATCCAACACTGCAACGATTCTCTGCCACTACCCTTATTCTGTTGCTCTCTAGGCTGAGCTCCATGTCCCTTCTCAACTACATTAAACTTCTTGTAAGGAGCAACATTTTCCTTATCACATGCATACTGAGGTCTTCCCTACTTTGATGGCCACTTTCCTTTAGTCTTGTTATTTCGTTTCCAACCTTGCTTGGACTTGGTCTTACACTTTGATTTCTCATAACAATGCTTCAACTTTCCAATGACTTCCTCTAGTGACCGTGGTTCATCACAATAAATATGATCCTTGAATGTTAATGGAAATCCTTTGATGAATCTATGAACCTTTGTCTTCTCATCCTTAAGATAAGGCACATTCCTCAACAACTCTAGAAACTTGGTCGTGTATTCCTCGTCTGTCATGGATCCCATCTTCAACTCATAGAACTCCTTAGCCTTTCCGTCATAGTACTTCTCTGAAAAGTAATTCTTCTTGAAAAGTCTCTTGAATTCATGCCAAATGAAATCCTCTATCCTTATGCCTTCGACACGCTTCACATCTTCCCACCAGATGTCTACTTTCCTTTTGAGACTGAAAATAACTATCCTAGCCTTCATGTTCTCTGTATAATCATGTAGCTCAAAGAACTTATTCATCCCAAGAAACCATGCCTCTACATCTTCTGGCTTCTTCAACTCTCCATGAAATGTATGTGGACTGTGTTTCTTGGATTCATCCGGCAAGTATCCCCTCTCACTCCTCCTGTAAGGATGATAGCGATGACGAACATTATACCTGTATGAAACATAACCAAAGTAGAACCCATATCCATCGCCTCTCCTATCAGGTGTATCCAAGAACCTGTGATCTCCAACTATATCATCCATGTTCGACCTGTGCCCACCATGAGAAATACTACCATATGCCCTATTAGTCTTGTCCTCCTGTCCATAATTGATCTATAGTTGTCCCTGGCATTGTAAATATGACAAACTATGAAGGATAACTGCATTGAACTCTGATTGCTTTTCTTATGCCCTGGAAATCCTTTCATGTGACTGACTGATCCTGTCATTATCTGCCTTGTAGCTTGTGATTTCTTCCTTTATACTTCTCAAGGTGTCTACTATGTCTAGAGAGTACTCATCTGTGTGTTGCTCATTTGATCTATAAGGAGAGTCTCGTGAACTCTAATCCACCATTTTACTAGCCATATTTGATCCTCTTCTTCCTGTAAACATAGCATGTCAGATAAACCAAATACAAACATAATCAAACATACCTCAATGAATTTCAAGGAAGGTTATCTCATTTTCAATATCAATCCAAATTAACATGATACATGTATATACATAATCATATCAATATATCGACATCATGCATGATAACGTTAACTACATATAATGACCTCATGCACGACAACCCTAACCATGATAGTGCATGCATAAATACCACATAGACACTGACATGCATGTATGACAAACACATTTCACCCATCCAATCCAAGTGTTGAACCTGAGAGCTTTGATGCCAATATGTAACCACCCTTCCCACATTTACCCTATTTCACTGGTCTATAGGGTAAACATGAGAGTAAGAGTTACTATGACATGACCCAACCTCCAAGCTTTAGTTATGGAAGTGGGGACTGGAACTTATTGACCATAAACTAGCATCCTACAGGGCTCACATGACACTAAGGGGGCAAAGGACCACCCCATGTGACCCAAACCTTAGTTGAATAATTTTTTTAGTGACTCAACACCCCAACCACATGCATAAACCTGCAAGGGTGCAGTTGTTACCCTCCAACCACATGCATAAGCCTGGATGTGTGTGGTTGTGACCTAAACTACTCTGTTCAATGCTTGCGGTCCCAAGATCTGAGCCAAAATTCTAGGCCAGCCTCAACCATTGCCCATAACTTCTTGAAACTTTGCAGAATGATAAAATACTTGAATACAATGCTAATCATACCAAACTTGATCAAATACTTGACCTAACCAAGCCTAACCTTGACACACCCATGACAGTCATTTTGTCAACCATATGATGAACATGTAATCTACAGGTCATGAATACATATTTGAACATAGGAGTCTGAAACTTATCTGGGAATCATTAAGAAGGTCTAATTCCCTCTCATATTATCTATAATAACATTTGTTAGCCCATGCATTCATTAACCATAAGATACTTATCAAATCCTTAATAAGACACAACTAGAGTATCTTGCAAATCCATGCTTATAACTAGCACATAACCAAATTATTAACCATGACATAAAAAACATCAATTCACCATGATAACATGTACAAGGGCTCATAGAACACAATAGGAAAATAACTCTTATTAACTTATGCAAAATCCAACCAAGTTAGGGACTTCCACGTACCACCCAACCATAGATTGAGTTGAACCAAATCTTTCTTTTAGTGAATCAGCCTTGTGCCATTTTCCAAGCATGAATGTGGGAACTCAATAAATAAACAACCAGGGCTTCCCGAATATTAAACCACCTCCACCCTTAGGCTACCGCGATCCCGGAAAAACCAGTCAAGGGATCACAATGCCCAAAACAAGATTGGATGTCATAGGATTTCTTCACCTTTACCTTGAGGATTTTTCCTATCTCAACCCACCTGTTGAGGGCTTACTAGAGATTAAACCACCTCCACCCCCAACCCTTGGGAATTTTCCTGAGACTACCTTACCCAATTCCAAAACCTTCCAACAATCCAAAGCTCAAGCAAACAAAATAATCCCATCACACCATGGATATTCGGAAATGACAAGGCAAAGTTGAAACCACTATCACACCTGACAAAACCCACGCCAATGACAATACGAGAACCAAATACATAAATGCATGTACCATGCATTCACAAACCAACTAATAAATCATACATGCTACCTATTACGTGCAAGTCTTCCTGCTAAAGCTGCTTGATTCAACCTTCATTGCTTATCCTTTGCTTTCCTTATCCTTCCTTTGCCTTCCTTTCTCCAATGCTAGAGTGCTCTAAGAATGCTTTAAGTGTGCAATAGTATGCGAGAATAGAGAGAGCTCCAAAGCCGATTTGACAAAAGCTAAACTAGAAAATGCTCCGAACTGATCCTCGGAACCCTTTGTATCATTGAGGCCCCTATTTTTTTCATTTTCCTCTTTTTTCCTTCAATTTTCCTCTCATGCAAATTTGTGACCTTTCATCTCCCTTTTCTCTTGTTTTCCTTTATTTTCATAAATAAAATGTCACTTAATGCCTCTTTTCCTTTGCCAATTTCCTTAGCCATAATAGATCGAAAGTGACACCCACTAGGATGTTTTTGCCCAACGTTCAGCTTGGAATATGTGTTTCGTGACCTTGGTCTTATTTTGCCTTTATTAACTTTTATTACATGAACTTTGACCCGAGGTTGTTACACTTGGATTGCGTGGATAACATTATTGATGGCTTAGATAAGCATGAGAGTATAATTGATATTGGAAAGTTGATATGACTTATGAGGCAGAACTCTGTTAGGGAGGAAGAAGACATGTGCTAGTAGTTGTGAGGAAGCTCGACTCCTCGAAGAAGATAGATGAACCAATTGATGATAAAGTTGCATGATGATTGACGAAATCCGGAAAGATTGAAATTTGATATGATGCGATGATATTAGGAGGATCAAAGCTCATACATGATGTATTGCAAGATAAGATTCCTTGCAACTATCACTAAGATCTCCATGGAAGAACAAGTAGCTGATGTATTGATGATGTATAAGACCAACTAAGGATTTTGATGATGTCTCCCTGATTGAGAGGGAGTAAGAAATATCCTCCATGTTTGAGGAGGAAGAACCTCCTCCCTGGATGAGAGGGAGTGATGGTGGACACCATATTATCCATGCGTCATGCACTAAGCTAGGATTAACTGTCGTATGTCTAGTGTATCACACTGGGAGGGAGAATGGGGGAATTGATAAGCATCGAGGATCGATACTCTTTGATGATTTGGAATCGAAGATAGGAAGTAATCTTGTCAACCGACACTCTTTCAGGATCTGACATGGTATCCAAGGTAAGAGTGGTTGAAGAGGAATGATATTATTTAAGGATTGGGAATCCAAGATAAGAATACTCATGGAAGGACATACATTGTGAAAATTTGGATGGGGTATGTGCCTTTAGAGGCTGAGGTGTCCATATGTATGCCTCCCAACATTGTGCTCTGGCCTTGTGGATAGTTAAAGCTTGTCAAGTTAAGGCCTTGCTATGTTGTAATTTGACAATGGTGGTTATGATGTTGATGCTTAAATATGGCTTATCAATATGACTCTTCTTATGAGAATATTTCAATTTGAGAAGTATCCTTGTACTGATTGTGGAATTATGAATACCTCCTTCATTAAGAGGGAGTGCTAGAAAATGTAACTGGGTTCAACCTTGATAATGATATTTGTGCTTATATAATTGTATATTTTATGTAAAAGAAAAGGAAGAAAAAATAAATAAATTATTATTATTTTATTAGATAATCATGTTCTTCATGCTTCTAGGTTTTCTTGAGTCAAAGAGTCAAAGTCCTATTTGGACGTATTGTAAAGAAAAAAGGAAAAATAATTTTTAAATATGTATTTTGGGTCAAAAACTCCTCTACATGCCAAGTCAGCTTACGTTTCAAGTTGACCCAACTTCAAAGGACGCGTCTATTCACACCCCTATGGACAATATAAATAGAGTATGTTTTGAGCTCATTTGGACACACACAATTTGCTCAATTAGTTCTAAAATTTCGCAAAAGGAGGGTTGAAGTCTGAAGTTGAAGAAGAGTTTGTGGAAGTTATGCCTCATCTTATTTCTTGATAAAGATTTGTTGCTAGTCTCTTGCTATTGGTGAATTTACTGTGCAGAAGGAAGGTTTTTCTTGGCATTTAGAAGGTTGATATTTTTTTGTAGTCGTTGATCTTGGATATCTCATGTTGATCTGATTCTATAAGAAGAGAATTTTCTAGGTTTTCCCCTTAGAGGGGTTTCGCCTGGCTTGGAGCCTATGTCTTATGTTTCTTGTGTATCGTGATCTTCATGTTTTTACATTTAGTGATTGCTTGATGAAAGAGGAAAAACATAATAAGAAAAATCCAACAAATTCATAAGTAATTATCAAAGAAAAGAGAAATCTAACTTAAGTATGTTAGATTTCTCAACATCAAGTTCATTAATATTGTTTTCACAATTAGTACCTTCCAATATTTCCTTTCACATTGTTTTGAGGGATGCTAATTTTTTTCTCTTTTGTGCTTGGAAGGTTTCCTCAAGGAAATCTTCTAAGTGTGTCCTCACATCTCATGAATGATATCGATGGTAAATTCCATTAGTAGACAACATGTATGCCTAACTAAGGAACCCATGTGCATTCAACATGTATGCCTAACTAAGGAACCCATGTGCATTCAACATGTATGCCTAACTAAGGAAACCATGTGCATTCAACCTTTTAACCCCTCTAGTCATTATATTTATGGCACGACAAGTCAAACTACTAGAGCTAACCCTTTACGCTACTAGGTATGCAAGTAGACACACACTTTCAATGAATTTGGAGTTAAATTTTGCAGGTTACAAAAATTAGATTTTGAGTGCAAAGGGTACAAAGACCATCGAAAGGAGAGTGGAAAGAAGTCAAATAGATAGATAGTGGACCCTAAGTCAATCACACGACTTCTTAAATACAAAGATACTTACAATGAAAGAGGGTCATGGTAATAGTTTTTCATGTTTTTTATTGTTTTTTTTTACGATTGTTATTTTTGACATGAGAGGTGCTCTCCAACCTGTATGGTAGAGATGTTGTAATATAATGTTCGTAAATATTTTGACTCAACCTGTATGGTAGAGATGTTGTAATATAATGTAATGTGATGTTCGTAAATATTTTGACTCAGTGAAAATAAAACAAAATAAAAAGTAACCTTATGTTAAAATAAAAATAACTTCGAACTTAAATAATAAAAATAAAAATTATATGTTATTATTATTATTATTTGTATTAATTTTTGTTGGATAGTTAAGGTAAACTTGACTTGGTCCCTGTATGGTAGAGATGTTGTAATATAACCTAATGTAATGTTCATAAATATTTGACTCAGTGAAAATAAAACAAAATAAAAAATAACCCTATATTAAATAAAAATAACTTCGAACTTAAATAATAAAAATAAAAATTATATGTTATTATTATTATTATTTGTATTAATTTTTGTTGGGTAGTTAAAGTAAAGTCAATAAAAATAAAAAATATATGTTATTATTATTGTTATTTGTATTAATTTTTGTTGGGTAGTTAAGGTAAATTTGACTTGGTCAAGTTATCGATAGTTTTTGAGCCCTAGGTTTATGAGAAGCCATGGTATTGACTCACGTTATTCATGTCAAATATTACCTATTTAAAGAGGGATATTAAACCAACCTAGATTCATCTTAACTTTGGATCTATAAAACACCATAAATAATCAAATCTCTTGAGATGCAAACTTCTTTTAGATTAAAAAGAAAGTTAATCCCTTTAAAACGCTTAATAGATATGAAATTAATATGAATCTAGATTAGTATTAATACATTATTAAAATTGTTCTCAAATAAACAAAGTAACATATAAGATATAATATAAATTGAAAGAATGATTTTCAATATTTACCTTTGTATAAACTAGCTAATCATATTTTACGATTGAAATTATTATATAGATGCTAAAGCTAAGAATCCAGATAAACTCATCACATAAATTGAAATTGAGCGGGTGAGCCCACTGTATTTGCACTACACTTTTTTTATTCTACTCCCCAAAATTATAACTTATCTCAATTAAATGAATAAAAAAAATTGAAACTATCCATAACAATAATGTCACTTATACATAACTCAAAGTTTGGAGCGCATTGCTTACTAACTCAACTTGAAATTAATATATAGATGCTAAAGCTAAGAATCCAGATAAACTCATCACATAAATTGAAATTGAGCGGATGAGCCAACTACATTTGCATCAAACCTTTTTTTATGCTACTCTCCAAAATTATAACTTATCTCAATTAAATGAATAAAAAAAATTGAAACTGTCCATAACAATAATTTCACTTGTACATAACTCAAAGTTTGGAGTGCATTGCTTACTAACTTAACTTGTTCTATGAACATACCATATTAATGAGAATTTTTCCAATATAAACATTAAGATTCTTATAAAGATATCAAATAAAATAGAAACCCTATCACAACTCACACATAATTTGTTGAAATATAGCAACAAGAATATTCCAATTTAATTTGTCATTGAATTAAATTATGAATTAAAATTGAATTTAGTCTTAACAACTACTTGGAAATAATTGATTAATTTATTTTAAATTAATTAGTTGGAAAAAATCAAGTTAGAAGTCTTTTTGAAGTCATACAAGAGTTATCCCTTAAATTAAGGAGATAAGATTGAATTACATTTGAGTTATAATTAGTTAACTCAGTTTATTGAGTTAAGTCTAGTTAAATTAGTTCCAAACTGTTTGAGGAACTAATAGTGAGTTAATAGCCAGTTGATGCATTAATGCACTCAACTAGTGCTACTCCAGTTAACTGAAGATCCCCTCATCAGAAACTCATGCATGTCTATTATGAGAAAGACCGAGTTGAGATAAATGTTCAAGGAAAGTGTACTATCAGTTGCATGTGTTTTCTCATGGAGAAATCTCATGCATGCAGTCAAGGATTCATCCTTGAGGATTGTGCAGTTTTGAAGGATTTGTTTTCCACTTGTTAAAAGGAAAATCATCCACAAGGAACAACGCAAAGAAATAGGAGCTTGGAGGGCAGAGAGGAAGGCTGGAGAGAAGCCAAGATTGCCTGTGAGCATCTGTGAGGATTGTACTAAGAGTTGGCTAACTGTGAGAGCTAAGGCTTTGTATAATTCCTATGTATTTACACCATGTATGATAATACAATAGTGTGGGGTTTTATCTAAGGATTTCCCCAAAGTATTTTCATGTGTATTGTGCCATTAATTCTTCTTCTTCTGGTTACATTGTTCAGCTCAATTTTTAAGCTTCCTCAAATTGATAGTACAAGTAGGTTATAATATTTTGCTTTGATTTATATTGCATTATCGGGTTAACCTACACAAATTTTCTACATGGTATCGGAGCCGTGAACAATATACTGAGAAGAGAATTCGAAGTTTGAAGTTTGGGGTTGCAGGTGCAAATCGAATTCATATCATACTTCAACGTTGGCCAATGACATTCTATGGATTGAGACTTGAGTATGCTTTGGAAGGTAGCTCGAATTACATAGCATGGAAAGATAGAATGGAGGTTGTATTAGAAGACAATGGCTTGAATGAATTCATTGATCAAGAAATCCTAAAGACGGCTTCAACTAATGCATAAGAGTTGGCTGAGTAGAAGAAGTGTGTGGCGAAGGTGAGACAGAGCATCCTTGAGGGAGTTCGAGACCATATTGTCTCGAGTCTCCAAGGGAAGGATACTCCATTTTCAATGTGGAAGACATTGAAGGACCTCTACCAGAATAGTAGCGACCAGAGGAAATTGGCGCTCAAGGATAAGCTTCGAAGAATCAAGATGGAGAAGGATGATACTATTTCCACATATTTGAACAAGCTCACCACCTATAGAGATGAGCTTGGTAGTGTGGGAATAACTACTGTCGATGATGATATGGTGAGCCACACTCTCCTTGGCCTTCCAAAGAGTCGGAATAGCTACCAGGACACTGTGAATGGAAGGGAGAAACTACTAGATTAGGAACGACTGTGGTTGAATCTTATGTAGGAGGAGATCAAGAGGAGCACACGAGATGGTTCTTCATCCAAGAATGATGATGAAGAAAATCTGGCCTTAACAAGTAAGGCAAGGAAAGGGAAGGGGAAGGCTTCCCATTTCAAATCGAATTATTCTCATGGAGGGAAGAAGGGTGACATGTCTAAAGTAAGATGCTTTAATTGTCACAAGATGGGACATTATGCGACAAATTTGCAATCGAAGAAGTCCAAGAAGGGATCCTCGGAAGGATCGAAAGGTGAGGCATTAGCCTCTCAGTTCAAAATGGACTTTACCCTCATCGCATGCATGGTGTCATCGATGATGAGTTGTGTCTGGTATCTTGATAGTGGAGCCTCATTCCACATGACCGGTGATAAAAATTTATTCAGTGCCTTGGAGGAGAAAGACCTCAAGATGCGCATAGAGATGGGTGACGATGGAAGGTATAGTGTTTCAAGAGTGGGCACAATTGCTTTTCAGAGGGAGCATGGAGCTCCTCTCACCTTGACATATGTGATGTATGTGCCTGGACTGAAGAAGAACTTGGTATCGGTCGCAATGTTGGAGGAAAAAGGCTATGATGTTGTCTTCAGTAAAGGAAAGGCGTTCCTAAGACACATAGCCATGGGTCAGACCAAGAAGATAGGGATTCGGGTGAAGAATCTCTATAAACTAGAGGTAGATGATTGTGAAACATTGACTACGAAAGCAAAATTGGTGCAAAGCCAAGACATTGGCGAGTTGTGGCACAGACGGTTGGGCTGTTTGCATCATGGGGATTTGAAGATAATGCAACATATATCTACAGGACTTCCCAAAGGTAAACTTGAGCAAGTTGACACATGCAAAGGTTGTACATTGGGAAAGTACACCAAGTCTTGCTTTCATGATCGAGACAGTCGAGCAAAGGTTATCTTAGAGCGAGTTCATACTGATTTGTGTGGACCATTCTCGATGGCATCCACAGCGAAGCAAAGGTATTATGTGATTTTCATTGATGACTATTCTCATAAATGTTGGATTTATTTCATGCAGAAGAAGGACCAAACTTTCACAAAGTTTTGTGAGTTCAAAGCTTTGGTCGAGAAAGAGTTAGGGAAGAAGATCAAGGCCTTGAGAAGCAACAACGGTGGAGAATATGTCTCTCAAGAGTTTAAGGACTTCTATGCAATGGAAGGAATTAAACGAGAGTTGACAGAACCTCATAACCCACAACAGAATGGGGTGGTTGAGAGGAAGAACATAACCATTGTATGGGCAGCACAGGCAATGCTGCATGACCAAGGCCTACCACTTCACTTGTGGGCTGAGACATGCAACACAACGGTCTATTTGCATAATAGAAGCCCACATCGCATACTTGGGATGAAGACGTCAGAGGAAGCTTTCTCCGGTAAGAGACCAGATGTGGGTTACTTCAGGATCTTTGGCTCATCGGTATATTTCCATGTGATAAAGGATGCACGGAAGAAGCTTGAGCCAACAGCAAAGTTGGGGATATTTGTGGGGTACACTGATACACCTCACAACTATCGGGTGTACTTGCCTACCAGTCGGAGGACATTGGTTTGCAGAGATCTCAAGTTTGATGAGCAGAAGGCCATGCGAGTTTCCCTTGAGAGGGACCTCCAACTATAGGCTGTGGAGGAACTGTTGGTTCCTAAGGAGGAGGAGCCTTAGATTGATGCGGAGCAACTACATGCAGAGGTTCCAGGAGTGGAGACATCCACTCAAGCAGAGTCTTCCAGAGATGGACCAAAGTGCACAAGAGAAGTTGACGAATTGTTGGAATATGAGAGAGAGAATGTGGGAGCACCATCTTCTCAGCATAGACAGAGGAGGTCACTTGAGAGGTACACTGGATACATGGCCCTTGTTGGGGAATGTGTTGAGACCGAACCATCTTCTTTTGAGGAAGCAGTGCAACAGCCGCTTTGGGTTGATGCTATGGTTGAGGAGTATGACTCCATAGTTCATAACAGTGTTTGGGACATGGTTCCGAGACTGGAGAACAAGTCATTTGTGAGTTCTCGTTGGCTTTACAAGGTAAAGCAAGCTGCTAATGGTAGTGTGGAGAAGCATAAGGCAAGATTTGTTGCCCGTGGCTTTTCACACGTCGAGGGGATTGACTATGATGAGACTTTTGCTCCTATCACAAGGTACTCATCTATCAGATCTATGTTGGCACTATCAGCACAGATGGGTTGGAAGATCCATCAAATGGATGTGAAGACTGCATTCCTCAATGGCCAGATTGAGGAAGAGGTGTACATAGAGTAGTTGGAAGGTTTTGAGACCTTCGATCGTGAGTCGCATGTGTGCCGACTTAAGAGAGCATTGTACGGGCTGAAGCAAGCACCTCGTGCTTGGTACACCATGATAGAAAACTACTTCACCGGGTTAGGCTTCACAAAGAGTAAAGCGGATGCGAACCTATACCACATCGTGGTGAAAGGTAAGTTGTTGATCATCGTACTTTATGTTTATGATATCATATTAATTGGTGGTGATCAGTTGATCGTGTCTTGCAAGGAGGACCTTGCAAGAGAATTCGAGATGAAAGACATGGGTCTCATGCATTACTTCCCTGGCATGGAAGTGTGGCAGAAGGATGGGGAGTTGTTTGTGTCTCAGGGCAAGTATGCCAACGAGATACTCAGGAGATTCCACATGGAGAAATGAAATCCCATGCAGACTCCTCTAGCAGGTAACTAGAGGAAGGAGGTTGCTACTTCAAGAGAAGTGGTAGAGGCTACTGTATACAGGCAACTTGTGGGTTCACTGATGTACTTAGTGAACACACGACCAAATTTGTGTTATGCAATGAAATAGTTGAGTCAAGCGATGGTTCAACCTACCAAGATGTTTTGGAAGGCAGCAAAGCATGTATTGAGATACCTCAGAGGTACATTTCAGTATGGATTATGGTACAAACGGACAGAGGGAGTGGAGTTACACGGCTTCACTGATGTAGATTGGGCAAGGAGTCCATCAGATCGGAAGAGCACATTAGGAGGGATTTTCAACCTTGGATCAACGGTAGTTTCTTGGTATAGCAGGAAACAGAGGTCAATTTCACTCATCTCGGCAGAGGCAGAATACATGGCTGCAAGTCAGGCAGCATGTGAGGCCATCTAGATGCGGAAAATCCTAGTTGCTTTGTTTGATCAGAGGATGGATCCAACTGTGATCTATTGTGATAATCAAAGTTGTATCGAACTCTATGAGAATCCAGTATTTCATGATAGTCCAAGCACATCGAAATCTGGTATCATCATCTCAGAGACTATGTAGCAAGGAGGATCATGTTATTGTAGTATATTTCGACAGAGGAGCAAGATGCTGACATTTTGACAAAGGCATTGTCAAAGTGTAAATTCGAGTTCTGTAGATACAGGATCGGGGTGGCAAATAATCCCTTTCTTGTTGAAAGAGAGTGTTGAAATATGGCAACAAGAATATCCCAATTTAATTTGTCCTTGAAATTTAAATTGTGAATTAAAATCAAATTTAATCTTAACAACTACTTGGAAATAATTAATTTATTTATTTTAAATTAATTAGTTGGAGAAATTCAAGTTAGAAGTCTTTCTGAAGTCATGCAAGAGTTATCCCTTAAATTAAGGAGATAATATTGAGTTATATTTGAGTTGTAATTAGTTAACTCAGTTTACTGAGTTAAGTCCAGTTAAATTAGTTCCAAACTGTTTGAGGAACTAATAGTGAGTTAACAGTCAGTTGATGTAATAATGCACTCAACTAGTGATACTCTAGTTAACTGAAGATTCCCTAATCAAAAACTCATGCATGTCTATTATGAGAAAGACCCAGTTGAGATAAATGTTCAAGGACAATGTACTATCAATTGCATGTGTTTTCTCATAAAGAAAACCCCTGCATGCAGTCAAGGATTCATCCTTGAGGATTGTGCAGTTTTGAAGGATTGGTTTTCCACTTGGTAAAAGGAAAATCATCCACAAGGAACAACACAAGGAAATAGGAGCTTGGAGGGCAGAGAGGAAGACTGGAGAGAAGCCAAGATTGCCTGTGAGCATCTATGGAGATTGTACTGAGAGCTGGCTAGCTGTGAGAGCTAAGGCTTTGTATAATTCCTATGTATTTCCGCCATGTATGATAATACAATAGTGTGGGGTTTTATATGAGGATTTCCCCAAAGTATTTTCATGTGCATTGTGCCATTGATTCTTCTTCTTCTCACTATATTGTTCAGCTCGATCTTTAAGCTTCTACAAATTGATAGTGGAAGTAGGTTATAATATTCTGCTTTGATTTATATTGCATTATCGGGTTAACCTACACATATTTTCTACATTCTTATTTATCATAAATTGAAAATATACTTAATAATTAAATTATCTTTAGTTGAGAGGTGTTCTACAACCTTGTATAGAGTAGATGTGTAGATGTAATGTAAGTATTTAAACAATTTTAAATATCAGCTTAATTAAAAAATAGAAAAAAATTAAAAGTGATATCGGTAATGAGTGCAAACATTTAAATGTTGGTTCAATTAATAATAAAAAGTTAAAGTAATAAAAATAATAAAAATCAATTTGTCATATTTTTATTTTGTGAATAGGCTTTGTTACAATACCACGGCTTATCAATACAGAATGCCCGAAAACCATAACTTATTTTACAACCAAAATATTTTATAACGATATGACAAGATTCTTAGCTATGGATATTTACCCCATTTTACCGTCAATATTATTAACTTGTAATTTAATTAGGCTTTGTTATAATACCATGACTTACCAATACCACATGCCCAAAAAAGCATAACTTATTTATTTCACAATCAAAATATTTTAGAACAATATGAAAATATTCTTAGCCATGGATATTTACCCTCACTTTACCATAGATATTATTAACTTGTAAATATGGTTTATTACAATACTAGGCCAATACCATGGCTTATCAATACCACATGCCCAAAAACCATAACTTTCCTATTTATTACAATACCACGGGCCAATACCATGGATTATCAATACCAAATGCCCAAAAACCATAACTTATTTAATTTAATAACATTTTTTAGTTGAAGTTAAAAGGGAAACTGTTATAATTAATTTTGAGATATATCTAAATACTCTATCCTCATGACTACTAAAAATATTCCTATAGTTATTAAATTAAGGTTTTAATAAAATTGAAAATGAGAATACTTTCATACTTAAAGATGTGAATTTATATAATATAAATAATATTAGTAAGAACCAACATAGATCCATGTTAACTAAGGATCCAAGTGATGACAACAAGAAAAGTGTAGGAGAGGGGGGGGGTGAGAGGGACGCGCGATGCACAGATAGTGACAAAGTTGGAGGGCAGAGAAAGAGAGAGATGGAGGGGGAGAGATAGGGAGGAAAGAACAAAGGGGAGATGGAGAGAGGAGAGGAGGGAAGAGAGGGAGAGAGAGAGACACACACACAGATTAAGAAGAGAGGGAGGGATATAGTGATAGAGTTGGAGAGAGAGAGAGAGAGAGAGAGAGAAGGGGAGAGAGACAAAGGGAGGTGGGAGAGAAAGGGAGAGATAGGACACAAGATAGATAAGGAGATAGGGATGGAGTTGCAAGGGGGATAGAGGGAAGGAACAAGAAAGACACAAAGGGAGAAAGGTGGGGAGAGAGAGGGTGTGACAAGGGATAAATGGAGAGAGAGTGAGGGAGAGAGGAGAGTGGGAGGGAAGAGAGAGAGAGAAGGAGAGAAGGGGAAGAGAGAGAGGAAATGGGGGGAGGGAGGTAGAGAGAGAGAGATAGAGATAGACATGGAAAGAGAGTGTGTATGTTTGGGGGTGAGATAGAGAGAGTGAATAAGAAAGATACATAGATACAAATATAGATATTATATAGTTCTATATAACCAACCTAGATCCATCTTAACCCTAGATCTATTAAACGCCGAGAGGGATCTAATCTCTCTAGTAGATCCCTAGGTGCAAACCTTTCCTCATGTTTTACACTCAAAAAAGAGGTTTGCACCTCGAGAGATTGGATCCCTCTCAGCTCTTGATAGATCTAGGGTTAAGATAGATCTAGGCTGGTTATGTAATTTGACCAAATCAAAACCTTTAACCGGACATTACAACATCTCTTCTATATTGGGCTAGAGAGCGCCTCTCCGCCCAACTAGCGTAGCTCCATGTTAACTCCGGATCTACCAAGTGCCTAGAGGGATGAAAGACATTTGATGAAGAAGCAATGTGTCGCATAAGGTATCTTTAGCCTCGTGGCCGTTAAAATAATTTCTTTCTTTCTTTCTTTGCATCTATGTTTTTGATCCCTCTTAAGATTAATCTAGGATGGTTTAATTCCCCCCTTTAGATAGGCTCTATTCCACATGAATACCATGAATTTATTATTTTCACTAAGCAAAAATGTTTTTTTTTTAATTTTTCCATGTAATTTGACGTAACAAGAAATTACAACATCTCTTTTATAAGCACTATAATAAAATGATAAAAATGGAATGAAATATATCAAAAGTGAAAAAAAATAATTTCACTAATATTTTAGTTAAACACATAAATAAATATTTAATATATTATTTTTACTTTTTTATTGATTGTTTTTTCTTAAAAATTATTACCGTTTATTTATTTTAATAATTTTTTTAATTCAACTAAAATTGTTTTAATAATGCTATTTATAAAATAATTTTCCTACTTCTAATTTAATTAAATTACATTACTTTTTCCAATTCAATTTTATCTTTAATTGGTTGTAGTCTAACAAACTATTTTTTGCCCTGAAAATCATGAAAATTCTAACAATATTTTGATAAATTCCAGTGGGAATTTTTGTAAATCTAAATTACAGTTATTAAACTTCAAGATTTTGGCTGTCCCAAAAGTTTTTGTTTTTGGTGGTACAGAATTCATTTACACCTTCGAAAATATGATTTAAAAACTACTTTAGCAAAGTTATTAATTTTTTTTTTACAAAATTCCAACCACTTTTTACCATACACTTCACTTCAATTTAATTACTTTTACCATTTCAATTCAAGATGCGACGACAGAGAAAAAAAACATATATATAATATCAAAAGCACTTTTACCAATTCAATTCAAGATGCGACGACAGAGAAAAAAAATTATATATCAATAGCATAGATATCATATCTTGATGCGACATATGATTCGTTCAAATTATCAGCGTAGTTGCCCAGACATTTCCGGAGCGCGATTCAATTCAAGATGCGACGACAGAGAAAAAAAACATATATATATATATAATATCAAAAGCACTTATACCAATTCAATTCAAGATGCGACGACAGAGAAAAAAAACATGTATCAATAGCATAGATATCATATCTTGATGCGACGTATGATTCGTTCATATTATCAACGTAGTTGCCCAGACATTTCCGGAGTGCGAAAAGTAACGGGAAAAATAAAAGGAATTGGAACATGAATCCAGGCCATTATACCAGTGGTACCAGTGAAGCGATGTCACTAATTTATTCACTGATGGCACTAATTTTATGGGTATCGATGGAGCCATTTAATTGATGTTCTGAACGCTCTCTGGTAGCATAGATTGCATGAATTGCATTTCGGTATGAGGAATTCAGAGTTTGAAATGCAGTTACCAGATTCTGTAGAACGCCTTTTAGCAGAATTATCATGGAAGAACAATATAGAGCCAGCTCAAAATGCAGCTAGACAGAGATTAGCAGGGCTTGGAGAACAAGTGGCGTTGAGTCTTCTGAGAAGTATTCGGGATTGCTCT
Source organism: Pinus tabuliformis (assembly GCA_031772625.1). NCBI lineage: Eukaryota > Viridiplantae > Streptophyta > Pinopsida > Pinales > Pinaceae > Pinus > Pinus tabuliformis. The sequence continues at coordinate 853,993,158 of CM062816.1, forward strand.
ATTAGAAATCTCACTGGCTTCATTATTTACAAAGCGAAATCCGCAACACCAAGCTTTCCTTTGCCGACGTGTCCGGCCAATACTTGCAACTTGGGATCTCAGCATACAGTGCAAGACTACGACAAAGGGTCGCCTATTAGCTTTAGCGTCGGTGGAGGTTCGGTCACTTGTTCAACTCCCTGCTCTGGCAGGGCTGCTACAGAGTGTGAATGGGAGACTGTTCCTTCTGACTCCAACTTTGATAAACCGTTGTCTGGCAGGGCTGCTACAGAGTGTCAATGGGAGAGTGTTGATTCTCACCTCCCTGTTACGGAGTCTGAATGGGAGACTGTTCCTTCTGACTCCAACTTTGATAAACCGTTGCGTGATGGATGTTCGACAGATGAATTTTCTGATGCCAAGGCAACATTATGCCATTCAGGTATTTTTCTTAGCCCCTCATGTACTTCTTTCACGTTAAGAATGTACCAATTGACATTATCCTGCGGATGCTGTTTTGCTATTTAAAAATGATTTTACTGTTTTAGAAACCCAGGTTGTTGAAACACGATCACACATTCACATTCTTCGTTGAGAACAATGGTTATAGCCGATAGGGTGGCCGAGACTCGAATGACCTTGATAAGCCGATTTGATACACAGAATTAACAGAGAACAATAAATTCAACCATACGCACAATAATACATAAGAATAGGGACGGATTTCTCGCATCAAATACACCTTTATTAAATGCATCCACTCTTTCTACACGAAGGAATTCATATCAATGCTTTAGACGGGGATCTTTGCTAGCTTTCTCCTACTGACCCTTGAAATAGCTCCCCCAAAAGTTAAAAAATATATCTCACATGTGTCATGGTCATCCAATTGTTTCCTAAGTTAACGGCCTCAAACTCTAAATCAATGTGATTCCCAAAGATACAGGTTACACATCAATTCCAAATGACGTTCCTTACTGTCACTTCTATCCATAGGTGAAAAAAAACATTAATTTTTTTGAGTACTCCTGGGTCCAACCTGGTTTGGTCATGTTGCTGAACCGAGTTAACTCCCTCCCTCCCTTTATTCTCTGCCAATTCGTCGAACTCACCAGCAGCGGGTCATATACTACGCAGCCAGTGAAACTCGTGGGGTGTATCGAGTCATGGACAATCTCGGGGCAGCATCAAATATAAACCCCAGAAATGAAACGGAAAATCCTGATATCAAATAATTCTGCTGCTGAATTTCTGCCAAGGCCATGTCGAACTCTTACAATCTGGCCACGCTATTGAGATTCACAAGAAATAGTGTGAGACTAGATTGGAACCAACACAAACCCAAATTCTTCCCCATGGCCGGTGTCAAATCAGGGGATCCAAGCCCCCATCTCGGGATGTGGGCAATTGAATTTATGAAGGGGGCTCGGTCCTCCCCACAAGTGGCGCTTGACATGCGTTCAAAGCATAGTGTGGGGTGTTTGTGTTATGATGCAGCTCGGGAACTGGTTTGTCCTTGCAGGAAAGCTCGAGGTACTGCTCCATGCCCAGTTAGTATGGAAAGTGGTGAGAAGGAAGGTGATTATAATGTCGCAGGGTGGTGGAAATTGATGTTCGTTCACCCTGCAAGTTTAAAGCGTGGTTCTGCTGGCTGGTTTCCCTGTTATGCTTTAGTGGATGGAGTTTTCTTGCCACTTTTGCTCCTAATTGAAGTATTTTTGATCTGGTTTGGTTTTGTTGTTCAGTGTTTTTTTATGAGTTAGGCAACGGTGGGGGCTATAAGGCTATATCTAGTCATGTCTATGGGTATAGGTGGTTCAATGTCTATGAGTGGGAGGGAAATGAACCGATGACTTTAGAACATCTAAAGAGTGACTTAATAACGCACCTAATCACAATCTATCCAAAACCAAACCCATAATATTTCTATTTCAAAAAGCTTTTTCTGCAATTTGACAATCTAGTATGTCCTTCTCTTTATCAATTATATTGCAAATTAGCTCTTGTATTTGGTTTAGTCTCTGGTTCTGGGCTGAGGGAAGAGTTTGATTGGCTTTTTGTGCTCGTGGGTATTGGTTTGTTTGCTTCTCAGTCTGGTTCAGAACTTACGGGGTTCTTTTCACCACCTCTGGGTATCAGTCCTTAAACGGGTTTATTTTGCTTCTGAGTACTGGCAATTGGTTGGGTGTCTCCTTGCTGAGCTACTGGGTGCTTGGCTAGGTTCTCCTGCTGAATTCCGGTCCTCAGTTCCTATACGGGGGCAATACTTTTTCACAACAAAGTCTCAGGGTTGTCCAGTGGATACCTTTTTATGTAGTGTCTGGATCTCCTTCTTTTGGTTTTCTCCATGACGGGCTCTCTTGTTTCTCTTCCAGGGTTGGATAAGTTTTGGGTTTTCTCGGTTCAGTTGGGATTTGGTGACATTTCTTTATTTTCTTTGTGCGTTCTTTGTGGGGTGTGGCTTGTGTTTTTCCTGCAGGTGGGATAAGCCGTTCTTTGTGTGTTTTCTCTCTCAAGATGGCTCGGTGAAGAGCCTCATTTGGAAGCAGGGACCAAGGAGGTTGGCCCACCTCGCAGCCTCGAGCCCAGGTGGAGGCTCGATGATCCACGGCGAGATTTAATAAGACCACCTTGGTGGAAATTCGTAGTATTATTTCAGACTTGGAAGAGGAAGCGTGTTTTAGTCGACATTTTATCTCGGATCAGCGGGTGATGGAAACTTGTAGCTGGATTCCTGAAACTGACAATACCAGATCTCGCTAGACCCGCCGTATGCAAACAGTTGACCTATATTGGCATATCAAAACTCTCTTGGGACAGGTTCTAGTGGAACACTCAGAGACTACTGCTGTGCATTGATGAAGTTCTCCAAAAGATGCAGATATTAGAAGACAGTCTCAACTTTGGTTAAAAGGCCAGCTGATCTTCCTGTTGCTTCACTAGAAATAGACGTTGATCCGTCTCCTTTTATATAGGAGGATTCGCTTTCTAGTTGATATGGTCCATAGATACATCTTTTGTTATGTTGCTTTTAGCCATGAGGCTGTTTTTTTCAGATATGGCAGGATTTTGAAAATCATAAGTTTACTAGTTTATTATAGCAATGTTGCATTAATTGTTATTGAGATAATATCGGCGCGAGGAAAAAATCAGGAAAAAATTGTTTGGTACAAATATATATATATATATATTTTAATATTTAAACCATCTACAACATAAAATAAATATATGGACACATAAATAAGATAAAAGAACTAATATATAAGATGTTTAATATCATTTCTAGTGCTAAAATCACACATAACAGTGAATCATGTCCTGAATAGTAAGTCCTGACTCTTGAGTCCCAACTCAGCCTCAAAATATCAACAAAAAATATAATAATGTATCTCATGAGTCATAATGTCATATACAATAAAATGAACAAAATAACTAAAGTCTAATACTATTGATTTCCTCTACCCCTCTTGCGAGAAAATGCCACAGCTTTCCCTTTCCCTCTAGATGTAGATGTTGGTGCTGGTGGAGTTGGCAGTGGAGTCTGCTGTGCTCTAGAAGCTGAAGAACTAGAAGTAGGAGCTATAAGAGGTAGACCACGTCCTCTACTGGTGGCAGGGGTAGCCCGGGTAGGTGGTGTCACCTCCTCCTCCTGTTCCTCCTCCTCCCGCTCCCCCTCCTCCCCCTCCATTACATCCTGCACTAACCAATCATCAGCAGACTCCATGAGAGGCCTCTCGGCCTCAACCCTCCATGCAACAGTGGTGTCAATCCCATCCAATGAGATGGCCTCCATATCAAGGGTCCTCTCAAGTTGCCTCACCCACAATCGAAGATTGTAGTAGACGTAGACCATGCTATTAAGTCGCTGGGACTCCAACCTGTACAAAGATCATGAAATAATAATTAATAATTAAAAAAAAAAATATTGTTTAATGAATTCAAAAATTTATTTGGAAATTTGCAATATTTTAATGTTTAAGTGTTAACCTGTTGCGCTTCTTGTTGTGTATTTTTTCAAATACACTCTAGTTGCGCTCACATCCTGAGGAGCTACATGTTTGGTTGAGGATGCGAATGGCAAGATTTTGCAGAAGGGGTACCCTGCCACCATACATTCTCCACCATGCATCTACAACAAAATTACAAATAAAATTTTAAATAAACATAAGAAAAAAATGGAATTTGAAGAGAATGAAATTTGAAACAAAGTTACAAACTAAAAAATACCTGGCATTTTAATCGTCCTATCAGTGATAGCCATGTCAAAGCCAAATGTGCCACCTGCCATCCTATATGTCTCAATTTCTTTAGAGATCTCTATACGTTCTGCTGGAGATCGCACCATCTTCTGGACACAAGATAAGAATCCATCCATGATCTCAGCATCAAATACAAACCCACATGCGTAAGAAAATGTGGGGTTCAGGAAAAGCCCAGCAGCATGAATGGGACGATGGAGTGTGTTGTTCCATCGCTCATCAATCACTCCCCATAGGAGGAGTTGTCTCTGAAACCCATCATCTCCCTTATCATCATAGTAGGCCTGAATGGCTTCTTTGGCCCTGTCCATGGCCTCATACAAATAGCCCATTGCGGGCTTCTCACCATCAACTAACCGAAGAACCTTTACCAAAGGTTCAGTAACGGCGCACACCTCCTGCACTCCCGCCCAGAAGTCTTCCTGGTATGAAACTAGTCTGCATACGGCCTCTCCCTCTGGTTTGCGGCTCATTGGCAAAGCACGCCACTCCTCTGAAAGAAACATTCTCTTCACATCCCACATAGAATTCAAGAGGGATTGAAGAGATATGAAACTAGTGGCAAACTGTGTAATGGCGGGGCGCACTAACTCTTTGTTGTTGGTGAATCTTCTCATCAAGCTAAGTACAGATGTATGGTTATATATAAATTTTGTAATGCTTTTGGATGACTCAACAATATCTTTGACAAAGGGAATTTTCCGTATGTCCTCCAACATCAAATCAATACAGTGTGCAGCACAAGGTGTTCAAAATAAAGTAGGATCCCTGTCCATAAGCATTTTGCTAGCAGCAACATAATTTGCGGCATTGTCCGTTATGACTTGGACAACATTTTCTGCACCCACCTCCAAAATAAACACATCTAGAAAATCACATAAAGTTCTTACATCTTTGATTTGTGCAGATGCATCAACAGATTTGATAAACATAGTCCCCTTGGGACAACTAACCAAGAAGTTTATAAGGGTTCTCTCCTTTTGGTCAGTCCAACCATCTGACATGACAATGCATCCTATTTGTGCCCATGATGCCCTAAAATCCTCCAATCTTTGGGTGCAGTCAAGCTTTTCATTTTGAAGAATCCGGTCTCTGAAATCATGATAAAAAGGGATTTTGTACCCTAGGCCAACAGTTGCAATAGCATCAATAGCAGGTTGGAAAAATGGATTATTCCTTACAATGCTGAAATGAATATCACTCCAAAGGAGAAATTTTGCCAGCAACTTGTTCTTTCTCAGTTCTTTTTAGCATTGAATTGATAGATGGCTGTGAACCAGGTGTGGTTTGAGGAACAAAAAATGATGTGGCCACTACCGAATTGGTTGATGTTGTAGTAGAACTAGTGCCACTTGCTTCAGATGACTTTTTTAGTTGCATCTTCACTTCTTCTTTGGCCTCTCTATTCTGGTCTAAAACTTCCAATGCTTTCATGACTCTTCAGATGAGTTCAGGATTTGTTTTTGTGCAAGGCCCTACATCAAATCCAGGTATTTTTGCAAGGTGATACTTCAATCTGTACACCCCCCCGGACATATGGAACCCACACAACTTGCATCTCAAGTTTAGTCTATCATTCAGAACATCAAGTTCACCAAATTTCTAGAAAGGGTCCAATTTCCTTGGCATGTTTGTTTTTGAACTTTGAAGTTGAAAACTTGAGTGTTGTTTCGGTGAAGTTGTGAACCTATGGGAAAATAAGGATTACAATTTAGTATTTACAAGTTACAAACTTACAATTTAGTATTTTAATTTTTACATTGTACAAAAACTAAAAAAAATTACATACATTTTAAGAAACCCCATTCCAAATCTAACCAAAAAAATTAAAAAAACAATACATCAAAAACCCCATTCCAAACCCAACCAAAAAAACTAAAAAAAAATTACATTGGACAAATGTTAAAAACCCCATTCCAAACCCAGCCAAAAACAATGAAAAAAACAAAAACAAAGTTTCAAAACAATGAAAACAAAAAAAAATTGGTGTACATACCGTTTTTATGGAGATAATCGGTCTCCTCCTCAGCACACTCTTTGATTTTCTCCTCCACGCAGTGGATTTAGCTCCAAGCCTCTCTAAGAAAAATCTCCAAGCCCTCTCCAACACTCCACTGCCCTCTGCGCGCTCAGCTGTGCAAATGAAATGAAAAAAGATTGTTTTTTGGCTTACAAAAACGCGCTGCCCAGACCTCCGGCGATAATTTGGGAAAAAATCGCGTATAAAAAAAATTTGCGAGTACTACTCGCGATATTATTGTTTTAATGAAATAATCGCAAGTATGGCGATTTTAACAACACTGTATTATAGCTTAAATTGTGTCAAGAGAAGTTGATTAACACTCTTTTTGATATACAATTTTAAGACATTAAATCTCTACTATTGGTCTAGTTTCCTTGTGGCAGACCAATAGTAGCTGATGGGATGCTATGTGCTTCTTTTCGCTGATAATATAAACTGTCCAGTCTTACCAAAAAAAGTACAAATCCAAATTCTCAACAAGGAGAAGAACAAACCAGCATCAGGGCATCACAACACTTGAACAGAAAACAACTAAGAGGAGTGCAACGGAGGAGAGAGAGATTGAACTCAAGAACATGTTGAGATTTATAAGAGTCAACAAGAGAATTGATGGAACCGAATCTCACTGAAATTATGAAATAACCTCTTCACAAGTGCGCTAGAGAGGGGTAAGTCTAGTGTGCTCATGGGCGTTGTCTAAAACATCATAGAGCATGTAATCAACATGAGAACACTTGCACAAATAAGATAGATTGCAAGAGTGAAATGCTAGAAATGTAGACATGTTGTACACTTTATATATCATTATATTCTAAGGGTACGTAGAGTCCATAAATGTAATGTAATCAATCAATGGAGTGATTAGTGGGATGGTAGTGTTGGATTTTTAGTACCTCACAGCGGCGAGTAGAGAAGACTTGGGTGCACACAGAGAAGGCATGTGTGATAGGTGTAGGGGTCTGTGCTATAGCAAGGCAACCCTCCCCCAGCAAAGTTCTGTATAGGAGTACTGCAGTTCTGTACTACACCCCTTCAGCAATTCTATACAACAGTAATGAGGGCGCAAGAGCGTTTGTGGACGAGAGAGAGATAAAGGTCTCATGCATACCAAAAGCATGCATGCATCGTCCTCAGTGTAGTTCCAGTTTAGATGCCTCCCATATTTAACAGTGCAGTTATGTTTCAAGTTTTGCTTTAGTTAGAATTTGCATGTGTTAAGTTTCTAATTTTGAATTTATGATTTTGCATACATCAGTTAGATAAGGCATATGTAGACTAGCTCAGTTTAGTGATGTGCATGTGTTAAAATTGGCAAATAGGGCCAAATTCCATGTGGGTCATCTTATTTATGGCAGCTGATATTTTTTCTTGGATCCCTCTTATCGAGAGGTGTAGGATTGATCTAAAGATCATCCGATTCCGATAAATATTCATGGAGTTATGAATTTATTTGTTTTATAAGACAATTTGTCAAGGTCGGCCAGCAACCAAATAAACCCCAATGTGCTCAACGTTTTAGTATAAAAGGAGATGAATTGAGAGTATTTTCACACACACTTCTCTCTTGATTTCTCTCCACTTGTCTTGGGTTTTAGTGTGAGAGAGGAGGAAGTAGCCCTAAGATGTTGGAGGAAAGGAGGCTGCCCTAGCCGTAGCAAAGAAGACAGGCCAGCGAAGCCATGGAAGGAACCTCTACGCTGCCCTAATGCTGACCTAAAGAAGCCCTAACCACAGTCCTAAGGAAGCCCTAGCCGTAGTCCCAAGGAAGCCCTAGCCGCAGTCCTAAGGATGCCCTAGACGCAATCCAATCAAGTGCAACACATACCTTGGAGAGCAGCTCGTTGGAAAGGAGAAGAAGTTTGTTTTGGGCCGCAGCAAGAGAGGCAAGACCAACGAAGAATTCAGGGACTGTTTGGCCGCAGCAAAAGGAGGAAGGCCGAAGTTGTTGGTGAGGGCTAGACTGCCCAGAAATTGTAGCGTAGGGTCTCCTCCCCTCTTACGAAGGAGGGCACTTTTGGGCAGATTGAAGGGTTGTTAGGGACTATGTTTCAGTACCCTAATCGGTCCTGAATTGCAGTAGTCAAAGGACCCTAGAACAGTGAGCTGTAGCATGCATTTTGGGTGCTTGGTGTGTTTGTAGCAAAGGTCTATGGTAGGCCACAGGCTTAGCCACTCCTAAACAGGTCAGCATGGAAGTGTTAGGGGCTGCCATATGCCCAGAACAGCAACATGAGGAGGCAGCGATGTTCAAGGTATGTTTTGGGCATGATTGTTGGGTTGCTGTAGGTTAATGGGACAACAAGAAATCATAGGTACAACAGTGCTAAACATTTGGACAGCATGTGCTGAACATTGGGACAACATGTGTGACAGCAAGGTACAACAGTGATAAACATTGGGACAACATGTGTAAACATTGGGACATCGTGTGCTAAACATTGGGATAGTGTGTGTGACAACAACAGATAGCATGTGTAAACATTGGGACAACATGTGCTAAACATCGGGACAACATGTGTGACAACAAGGTACAACAGTGCTAAACATTGGGACATCATGTGTGAACATTGGGACATGTGTGATAATAAAGTACAACAGTGCTAAACATTCAGACAACATGTGTGACAACAAGGTACAACAGTCCTAAACATTGGGACAAGCAGTGTGACAACAAGGTACAACAGTGCTAAACATTCGGACAACATGTGTGACAGCCAGTGTTTTTAAAACCGTTTTTAAAAACCGGTTACCGGTCTAACCGGCCGGTTAGCAAGGCCGCCGGTCTAAACCGGCCAAAAAACCCGGTTTGAAAGGCAGTTTCTCCAATTTTTGGCCCTAACTGGTGAAAACCGGCCGGTTTAGGACGGAACCGGCCGGTTTGTATCAAACCGGCCGGTTCTGTCCTAAACCGGCCGGTTTGTATCAAACCGGCCGGTTCCGTCCTAAACCGGCCGGTTTTAGGCATGCCCACCATAACTTGCAAAAAGCGGATTTCTAACTGTGGTTTTGGGGTTTTGGGGGGGAACTAAGGGTGTTTTCCCTCCAAAAACACCCTCTCCAAGCTATAAGAGGCCCCTCTCACTCTCATTTGTCTCACACAACTGATTTGGAGTGTTTGTGAGTTTGTTTGTGAGCTTGGAGAGTGTTGAGTTTTTGCTGAAATAGTCATCTTGGAGTTGGAGTTGGAGCTATTTTGGAGATAGTGTGTAGCTGTCAGTGGAGTTGCCATCTTCAAGAGGAGGCTAAGGAAGCTAGTTTGCATTTCCAGGTAAGGATTTGCACTTGAAAATTCCTTATTTGACTGTTGTCCATGAATTAATTTTTTTTTATGTGTTATAAACTTCTCACTTCTATGATCTACCATCCAGGGAGTCATCATGCCTCCAAAAGCCAGAGATACTGCATGGGCTCATTGTGATATGATTGATGGCAAAATGATCTGCAAATATTGCCAAAAATCCATTCAAGGAGGGGGTATTAACAGGTTCAAGCAACACTTGGCTGGGATAAGAGGCCATGTAAAGCCATGTGGAGCACCAAATGAAATAATAGGGCATATTAGGGTAGAATACCTTCAGAAGTTTGAGACTCAAGTCACTAAAACAATAGAGAAGTTTGTGACTGCAAAGTTTGGGAGTCGAAACTCAACCAACTGAGTTTGATCATGATGACTGAGACTCATGAGAAGTTTCAACTTCAAGTGATAATGTTGATCACTATTATAGTATTTACTATTATCATATATGTAGAGTCTAGACTGAAGTCTTGTAGTAGGCCATTGGCCCCATAGTTTGTAGGCTTTGTTTTTGCACTCTAGAGGCCATTTAGAGCCTCATTGCTTATGTATTTTGTCGATGATATGTATTGCACTCGGTGCCATTTTGATATATTCACCTTTACATGGTATATAAATGAGCAATCTTTGCATATTTTGTCTCTATTGGCTTGGAATCATGGTTTTAAATCTTAAAAATAGTTTTTTTCATTAAAAAATAGTTATTTAATGTATTTTTCTAAAACCGGTTCGTTTAGACCAAACCAGTCCCGGTTAGACCGGTTCCGGTCGGTAAACCGGTTCATTAGGTGGACCGGTCCGGTCACCGGTTCCGGTTTTAAAAACATTGGTGACAGCAAGGTACAACAGTGCTAAACATTGGGACAAGAAGTGTGACAGCATCGTGCAACAATGGCACATGGGACAACAAGTACATGATGCAGTACAATGATGGGTACAGTCATGATTAGTGAAGCATGATGAGATGTAGCATAGTGATGGGTGCAACATGGTGCAGCACAGTGAGGTACAACATGATGATGAGGAGTAGCACAATGATTGGTGCAGCATGGTGATGGAGTCACCTGGGAGAATCAGTTGAAGTAGCATGTTTTCAACTGAGCTTAGCTACCTCATGTATCATCTACTTAGAGATGATCTATGCTCTTATTTAGATAAGTCAAAGTGTTGGCTTCTGTTGTATATGTACTATCTCTCTCTCTCTCTGTGTTGAACTATTGAAGAACATATAAGAAGAATTGATCAAGGTTTCCCCACATTGGGGTTTGTCCCTGGCTAGCGCCACATCTTGTGTCCTCTTGCCCTGGGGGCCTGGCTTGTCTTCTGCAATTTATGTTTATGTTCTAGTTGCAATTTACTATTATGCTAATGTGATTGCTAATCTGGAAAAGATATTGAGCTAACCGTGAAAATTGAAATAAATTGCTCTAAGCATAGAACATACCTAAAATTAACATGGTATCGGAGCCAAGGCGAAGACAAATCCCAAGCAGTGAAAGAGCAATTACCAAAGACAGTTGGGAAAGGACAAAAGGATAAATGGATCCTTCATCCCTCTTCAAATTCACCAAGGGTGAAGTCGAAGTAGAGAATATTATCAGAATGGCGTAGTGGAAGCTTTTGATGGCCTACCTAAAGATCACTTCAATGGGAAATCCTGATCTAAGGTGGAAGGAAAGGTAGATGCCTTGTTTGTAATAAGTTCGGCCATTATGCGAAGGAGTGTCCGAGGTAGGGACACATCACTTGATGATGATAACAATCATTCCAGGGACATCTTCAATGGTTGGAGGAATGACAGGTAATGCAGATCATCAAGGAAACGACCGACTCTTCAAAGAAAGCAAGGAACCCCAGGTATGAAGAATCAAATGTTGTTTCTGATAAGATAAAAAAGTGTTATCTTGTATTGGCCCTCTCCTTCAGACTCTTAGGGAATCTGGCTTATTGATTGTAGTGTTTCAAGGCACTTCATCGGATAGAAGGGTACTCTCTCTAATTTGGTAGAGATGGAAATAATCGTGTGATTATACTTGGAGTCAATGCCACCTGTCCCAGAAAGGGTGTAGGGAATGTTACCCCTCAAGTGAATGAGGGTAACTGGATTCATTTACAAGAATCTCTTTTATGTACCTGACCGCAAGAAGAACTTGGTGTCCATTTCGGCAACAGAAGTCAAAGGTTACAGGGTGGCATTCATCGATGGAAAGGTACGTGTTTGAAAATAGAATTTTCAAAGATGCTTTTACTCATGGATTTAGGGTTGGCAATTTGTATCAAGTTGCAGGATGGTCCATTGGGGATCATGTCAATTGACATATCTCATCTATAGCACCGGAGGTCTACTTATTATAGGACCCTACCCGATGTGAGTCAGATGGTGACTGGGATGCCTGAATTCAAAAAGAGCATGAAGGTACATGTCTGAGATGTACCAAAGGAAAATCTTACAAGGGGACCATTCCCCTCATGTAGCAGGTCCACAGGTTTGGAACAAATCGAGGGGTTTGAGATTCATGTTCAGGGATCTCATGTATGCAAGTGGAAGAAAGCCCTCTATGGCTTGAAGAAAAACACCTCAGGCTTAATATGAGAGGATTGATCACTGTTTGATGAAGCTGAGATTCACTAGGAGTGAAGCCGATCCAAACCATTGCTTGAAGGTTGCGGATGATAGACCTCTCATACTGGCACCTCATGAGGACGACCTCTTTCTGACAGGTGCAGACCCTCTCATTTCCAAAAGTAAGAGGGAGTTGGATTCCGGATTTGGAATTGTGAACTGCAAGCCCGTGACTACCTCGATGGAGCTTAACTTTCAGAAGTTATGTGATCCGAATCGGATCCGTAAACGACTGTCATAGAACCGTGACTAAATCAAGTCAAACAAATCCCTGAAGAATCCAAAACAGCAATCGAAAACACCCTGAACCAGTGGCCATGGCAGCCGGCGTGGAGACGACGAGGACCTCGGTCAAAGCGCGCTGACTGAGGCCCATGGAGACTGCGCAGGAGGTCGATGAAGCCCCTGGGAGCCTCGGAATGGGAAAAGGAGCTGATTTTTGATGCGCGTTAGCGCTAGGCAAACAGGGCTGAAATGGTAGAGCTTAAGCACTCGGTCACGTTGGGAGCCAGAGGACCGTGGGCGGAGAAAGGTAAAGCGCCATCGTACGAAGGTGGGACCCACAACCTGGAAACCGACGGTTTGATCGGGGCGCCCTTGAACGGTAAGCGGTTTTGGAGAAAATGGAGCGAGCACCCTCAGCGATCGACGCGTGGCAGCGGAGGTGAGAGAAAAACCGCCGCGATCGCACGTTATTGGTCGAGCAAGTCAACCGCACTTGACGTGCGAATGACGTTGGATCTGGAGGAGCCCAGATTGGACAGCTGAAATTGCTCCTGATAGACAGAGTGGAATTAACGGGGGAATTAAGCCGCGATTTAAGGGGATTTGAGATCCGTTGACCGCCATGATGGAGAAAGAAACGAATCGACGAACAGGCTGGCACTGTTCCAGTAAGTACATGCGGCTACTTCTCGAGCGTTCATGCTGACACCGAACAGGGAATTCCAAGCACGCAGGCGATAGGCGAATCGACGCAGGCAGGAGAGGAAACGAATAGGCATGGAGGTCGAATGGCTAAAGCCATGAACAGAGACAGTGAACAGAGATCAGAAGAGAGATTCAGATCGAAGAGTCCAAGCGACCAAGAGAGACAGTGAACAGTGAACCCTGAGAGGAGGACTGAGCACAGAGAGCAGTAAAGCCAAGCAGAGGAGACAGAGGGCCGAGCTGACCATAGGCAGCATCGAGCACCAAAGAGCTTGAAGAATCAAGCCTTCCCATAGAGGAATCTGTCCGGATTGAGCATCACAGTTGGCTCTTTCCACTGTAGACCGAGGGTCACAGAGCTGGTAGGAAGAACAAGAGTCTGTGTACTCCAAGTGGCTTGGGGAATCCAAGAACCACCCTGCCAAGCAAAATCTGCTTCAGGAGAACTCATATTGAGTCCCTGTATTGTAATTTCTCTGCTCAAAGACATAATAAAACAAGGCCACCACTGAAGCTGGATCGGAGACGTAGCCCTGGAGGATAGGGTGAACTCCTTATTAAAAATTGTTTGTGTCTTTGTGTTACTTACTGTATTTTTCTATTGTCTTTCCATTTATTTTCTGTGTATTGGCAATCTGATCGATCCGTTGTTTCAATAACACAGAACACACACCAGTACATGGGTTTGTAATACCTTTTTGTTTAATCAATCTTCACTGAGGTCACTCATAGGGTGATTATCAGATCAAGTGGTATCAGAGCTCTAGGCTGTAAGGTTAGACGAGCTTGTGTTGGTTTAGCTGTGAATGATCACTAGATCAAATCTCAAATTAGGAGAAGGAGAGTTGGTGGAAACTAATCTTGAAATTGGGAGAGTCTATTCTCGAAAGACAATGTCAGAAGAAGGTTCTGTAGGGCCAGACCCTCAATTCCTAGAAAGTTTCCTAGCTATAAAGTCCATGGTGGAAGAAATGTATAGGGACTTTAGAAAGCATAAGGGTGAAGATTCATCAGGCTCTAAGAAAGATAAAAAAGAAGATGAATCTCATTCCCATGACCACTCCAAAGGAAAGGGGAAATAAGAAAGCTTCCCTACACCTCCTAGTAGCCCTGTGCATAATAAAAAAGCATCTTTGATTAAGTTAGATGTTAAATTTGATTTGCCTATATATGATGGAGAGCTAAATGCTGAAAAGTTGGACAGCTGGATAAGACAAATTGATGTGTATTGCAGAGTACAAAACATAGACTCAGACAAGAGCAAGATTCAGCTGGCAAGCCTTCGCCTAGGGGGCACTGCCTTCGTTTGGTGGGAAGGCAGAGCCCAAGCTGTGTTGAAATTTGGTACCAGAGGACAGGTGGTTCCCTAAGGCTTTGATCTTTGGCCTAGGGAAAAGTGTCCAAAAGAATTTAATTTTTCTCCTAAAGTGACTTTGTAATTTTTTTATAAAGTTAAATCTAATTTAAAAGTGACTTTAAGTGATAAAGTTACTAAGTCTAATTTTAAAGTGACTTTTATAAAGTCAATGAAAAATTAGAAAGGAAAAGTGACTTTGGAAATAAATGACTAAGTGGGTCTTTATTAAAGTGGGGTGAATTAAAAAATAAAAAGTGAGATTTAAATGAGCATTTAATCTCAGCCTTAGATCTCAATCTATTTCAGCCATTGGATTTAGGGATCACCCAAAAGTCACTTGGATCACCCAAAAGTCACTTGGGGTTAGATTAAAGGAGGAAAAGGAGGAAAATATCATTCATTCTTTCATGAGCAGATTGGGAGAAGGAGAGCAAGAGAGCAAGAGAGATTTCTGAGCAGGGAGGAGAAGGAGACAACAGTTTGGCACACATTCCAAGGCAGCAGTTGAGCAGATTTGTACAACTGGTTCAGCGCACAGTGAAAGGCAGATTTTGGCACGATTTTCGAGTAGTGGTTTGCACAAAAATCGAGGAGCAGTTTGCTGATTTTTCTGCACGCAAAACGAGGGCCGTACAGCGCATTTATTGCAGTCCATACAGCGCATTTAATGCTAGCCGTACAACAACATTTAATGCTGAAAGTGGGCACGAAAATCGAGGAGGCCGTACAGCATTTATTGCTGTCCTGTTTGCTGTAATTTCCAGTTTGCTGTGAGGCATGGGAAAAGAGATAAGTTGTAAATTTGCTTGCTGATTTTTGCTGAATATTTCTCACTGTAAAAAGGCAATTTTCAAAAATAAAGAAGAGCTCTCAAACTGGTTTTCCCCAAGAGTTGTAGGGGGTTTTTCCAGGGTCACATTGACAAAAAATCTCAGTGTTTAAATGTGTTTTAATGGTTGTTTATTACTGCTGATTTTTATTTCTGCAATTTCCAGCATTCTGTAAAATTTCCATAGTTTGTGTTTTCAACAAATTTATTTTTTCCAGCTTGTTAAATGTATGCTTATGGGAAAGGGCATTTAACTATATGGGAGAAATAAGGAGAAACTGAAAACCGGGGTGGGAAATGATAAATTTTTACATGGTATCAGAGCTTGAGTGCTGAAGGGCAGTTTGGGACAACAAAAGGAAAAATTACAGCGGCTGATTTTTCACTCAGAAAATTCCAGCAAGCTGATTTTTTCATAAACAACAGTTTTATCTTTACTACAGCAGTGCTATTTTTCAGTTTTAGAACAGCAAGATGTCATTGGGATTGAGGGTGGAGGATAGGTTGGATGGGCATACAAACTACAGCGTTTGGAAGGAGAGAATGCAGAGTATCTTTGAGGAGGCAGAAGTCTGGGATATCATGGTGCATACCACACAGAACCCTGTTGTTGTGCCTACTGATGCTACTCAGTTGGCTGAGTATAATAAGAAGAACAATAAGGGTAAGAGGTTGATTCTAGACGGAATAAAAGATCATTGCATTCTTCATGTGAGAGGAAAGAGCAATGCCCATGAGATGTGGACAGCATTGTCCAATCTCTACCAGAGTACCAATGAGAACCGGAAGATGGTCCTGAAGGAGAAACTGAAGAACATTAAGATCAGTAATGATAGTGCAGCTGGATATCTCACAAAGATTACTAATGTGAGAGATGAGTTGGCAGCGATTGGAGAGGCCATTCCACCCACTGAGTTGGTGCGGATTGCAGTGAATGGCTTCCTCCGTTCATGGTTGAACTTTGCTGATGGGGTTTGTGCACGTGAGACCCTTCCCACATGGGAGAGGTTTTGGGATGATTGCATTCAGACAGAGATCAGGAAAGGTCAGCTTGGGGCAGCCAAGCCAGTTGAGCAGGATGAGGATGTAGCACTGGTGGCAGGAGGCAAGAAAGGAAAAGGGAAGAAGCAGGCTTCCACAAGCAGTGGTGGGGGCAAAGGCAAAGGTAAAGGTAAACAGGGGAACACACAGAAGGACTATTCCAAGGTGAAGTGTTGGAATTGTCAAAAGATGGGACACTATGCAGGTGTGTGTCTGGAGAAGAAGAAGAAGAAGGGGAAGAACTAGGACGTGGCAGCTTCAGCAGAGATTGAAGACTTTGCAGGTCGTTTTGACCGGGAGTTTGCGTTCACTACATGTGAGTCCTCTAGTGCAGGATCACCTGTCACACAGGTTTAGAGGGAGCATGCTTTTCCCTCGATTAGCGGAGCATCTTCAGGTATCTGGTATGTGGACAGTGGGGCTTCACGTCACATGACAGGAGTCCGTGAGTACTTCTCAGAGCTTTCAGAGAGTGGCACTGATATAGAGGTAGTACTCGGTGATGACAGAGTTGTCAGAGCAGTCGGGGTGGGGACACTGACATTTCAGAGGGAGTCCAAACCTCCCTTGAAAGTGTCAGATGTTCTTTATGTGCCAGGGATGAGGAAGAACCTCATATCCGTCTCAGCTTTGGAGGACAGAGGATATGAGGTACTGTTCAGGGGAGGACAGGTGTTGATGTATCCCAGGGGCACTCCAGCTGATTCAGCTAGAGTGATAGGTGTATGCCATGCAAAGGTGTACAAGTTTGCATTCCAGCCCCTTTTGGCATTGAGCAGTAGTACCGACAGCAGAGCTAGCAGTTCTGAGCTGTGTGAGATTTGGCACTGCAGGATGGGACATATGTATCATGGAGCCTTGACGACATTGCGGGAGATCACTACAGGTGTGCCAGATTTCAGTACTGATCACTTTGATACTTGCAGAGGTTGTGCGATGGGCAAGTTTGCCAAATCCCCTTTTCCCAGCAGTGACAACAGAGTGACCGAGATACTTGATTTGATTCATTCCGATGTGAGCGGTCGGATGTCTCATGTTTCCTTGAGTGGATATGAATACTATGTTTTATTCATTGATGATCACTCCAGGAGGACCTGGATTTATTTTTTGAAGACCAAGAGTGAGGTCTTCAAGCGGTTTCAGGAGTTCAGAGCTCTTGTGGAGACACAGACAGGTCGAAAGATCAAGTCCCTGAGGTCGGACAATGGAGGAGAGTACACCCTTGGAGAGTTTGTTGACTATTGTGCGGAGGCAGGCATTAGGAGGGAGTTCACTGTTCCTTACAACCCCCAGCAGAACGGGGTTGCGGAGAGGAAGAATAGATCCATCATAGGGGCTGCCAAAGCCATGTTACATGATCAGGGGTTGCCATTGTTCTTGTGGGCAGAGGCCTGCAACACAGTTGTTTACTTGCAGAACAGGAGTCCGCATCGTGCCTTGGGGCACATGACTCCGGAGGAGGCTTTCTCTGGGAAGAAGCCTGATATTGGTCATCTTCATATCTTTGGATGCATTACATACTCCTATATACCCAAGGAGAAGAGGACCAAACTAGAGCCTACCGCAGAGAAGGGTATCTTTGTGGGCTACAGTGAGACCTCAAAGGCCTTTTGGATTTACATTCCTGCACAGAGGAGAGTTGTTGTCAGACGGGATGTGAAGTTCGAGGAGGACAGGGCCTTTAGGAGGTCACGGGAGTTAGAGTATCTGGATCAGCCAGACCCTCAGCAGCAGTTGAGTCAGTCGCAGGGATCCAGTGGACAGGGATCAGGAGGATCCGGAGGTACATCTATGAGGATGTCAGGTCCGTTAGTGAGCAGTGGCTCGCCGAGCCAGAGGGGTGGTGCTCCGGGCAGCATGCAGAGCAGTTCACTAGGGAGTCCACTGATGGACAGTTCACATGGTACCTCAGCTTCTACAGGTTCAGGTGCAGGCAGGAGGACAGCAGACAGACAGTCAGGAGTTCAGGTTCCTGATGATGATGAGGAGGAGGAGTTTCATTCTCCGGTGGGAGAAGTGCGCTCAGGGAAGAGGAAGCCCAAGTGGCTTCAGGACACCTTGAAAGATGCCTCATCTGTTGCTGAGCTGAAGAGGCCGGTCAGAGAGAGTATACCACCTGAGAGGTTTTGTAGCTATATGGCGATGGTTACTAGCATCCTTGACTCTGAGCCTTCTAGCTATGAGGAGGCAGCTAGCCAGCAGGTCTGGAGAGAGGCCATGCAGGAGTATTCTTCTATCATGAAGAATGATGTTTGAGAGGTGGTGCCGAGGCCTGAGGGCAAATCCGTGGTTACTTCCAGATGGCTTTACAAGGTAAAGCTTGCTGCAGATGGCAGCATTGAGAAATTCAAAGCAAGGTTTGTGGCTAGAGGGTTCTCCCAGGTAGAGGGAGTTGATTATGAGACCTTCGCTCCCGTGGCTCGATATACTTCGATCCGCTCCATTATATCGATAGCAGCAGAGATGGGTTGGAAGATCCACCAGATGGATGTGAAGACCGCATTTCTCAATGGCTTCATACAGGAGGAGGTGTACATTGAGCAGCCACAGGGCTTTGAGGTGCATGGGAAGGAGTCCCATGTGTGCAGACTGAAGAAGGCCCTTTATGGCCTGAAGCAAGCTCCCAGAGCTTGGTACTCCAGGATAGATACATATTTGCAGGGGATGGGTTTCACAAAGAGTGAGGCAGATCCGAACCTTTACTTTATTGTGATTGGTGAGGAGCCTCTCATTCTGGTGCTGTATGTGGATGACTTGGTCATTACAGGTGCAGAGAGACTCATAGAGCACTGCAAGAGAGATCTTGCGACGGAGTTTGAGATGAAGGACATCGGCTTGATGCATTACTTTTGGGTTTGGAGGTGTGGCAGGAGGAGGGGCATTTCTTCCTGGGGTAGGGGAAGTATATTGTGGACATCCTTAGCAGATTCCACATGGAGGATTGTAGACCCATGTCGACACCGATGATCACCAACTGGAAGAAGCTTTATGCTTCAGATTCTGAGTTGGTGGATCCCACATTGTACAGGCAGCTGATTGGTTCCTTGATGTATTTGGTCAACACTAGACCAGATATCTGTTTTGCAGTCAACACGATGAGTCAGTTTATGTGTGAGCCTAGGAAGGTTCACTCGGTGGCTGCAAAACACATTTTGTGGTACTTACAGGGGACAGTGGATTATGGTCTGGACTACAGGCAGGGAGATGGAGTGAGATTGGCAGGATACACTGATTCTGATTGGGCAGGGTGTGCTTCTGATAGGAAGAGCACTTCAGGGTGCTGTTTTGGGTTGGGTTCAACAGTAGTGTTATGGTTTAGCTGGAAGCAGCAGTCAGTAGCACTGAGTTCAGCGGAAGCAGAGTATATGGTAGCCAGTCTAGCTAGTTGTGAGGCTATCTCGCTTCGCAAGATGTTGTTTGCCTTATTTGGTCAGCCGTTGAGACCTTCAGTGATTTACTGTGATAATCAGAGTTGCATTAAACTCACGGAGAATCCAGTATTTCATGACAGGTCAAAGCATATCGGGATCAGATATCATTTCATCAGAGACTGTTCAGAAGGGAGCTGTGAAGCTTGAGTATATTTCCACTGATGAGCAGGTTGCAGAAATTCTTACCAAAGCCTTACCACGGGGCAAGCATCTCTACTTCAGAGACAAGATGGGTGTGGTGAGGAACACCTTCCTCGGTAAGAGGGAGTGTTGAAATTTGGTACCAGAGGACAGGTGGTTCCCTAAGGCTTTGATCTTTGGCCTAGGGAAAAGTGTCCAAAAGAATTTAATTTTTCTCCTAAAGTGACTTTGTAATTTTTTTATAAAGTTAAATCTAATTTAAAAGTGACTTTAAGTGATAAAGTTACTAAGTCTAATTTTAAAGTGACTTTTATAAAGTCAATAAAAAATTAGAAAGGAAAAGTGACTTTGGAAATACATGACTAAGTGGGTCTTTATTAAAGTGGGGTGAATTAAAAAATAAAAAGTGAGATTTAAATGAACATTTAATTTCAGCCTTAGATCTCAATCTATTTCAGCCATTGGATTTAGGGATCACCCAAAAGTCACTTGGGGTTAGATTAAAGGAAGAAAAGGAGGAAAAGGTCATTCATTCTTTCATGAGCAGATTGGGAGAAGGAGAGCAAGAGAGATTTCTGAGCAGGGAGGAGAAGGAGACAGCAGCTTGGCACACATTCCAAGGCAGCAGTTGAGCAGATTTGTACAGCTGGTTCAGCACGCAGTAAAAGGCAGATTTTGGCATGATTTTCGAGGAGTGGTTTGCACAAAAATCGGGAGCAGCTTTTTGATTTTTCTGCACGCAAAACGAGGGCCGTACAGTACATTTATTGCAGGTCGTACAACACATTTATTGCAGTTCGTACAGTGCATTTAATGCTGGCGTACAACAGCATTTAATGCTGAAAGTGGGCACGAAAATCGAGGAGGCCATACAACATTTATTGTTGTTCTGTTTGCTGTAATTTCCAGTTTGCTGTGAGGCATGGGAAAAGAGATAAGTTGTAAATTTGCTTGCTGATTTTTGCTGAATATTTCTCACTGTAAAAAAGCAATTTTCAGAAATAAAGAAGAGCTCTCAAATTGGTTTTCCCCAAGAGTTGTAGGGGGTTTTTCCAGGGTCACATTGACAAAAAATCTCAGTGTTTAAATGTGTTTTAATGGCTGTTTATTACTGCTGATTTTTATTTCTGCAATTTCCAGCATTCTGTAAAATTTCCAAAATTTGTGTTTTCAGCAAATTTATTTTTTCCAGCTTGTTAAATGTATGGTTATGGGAAAGGGCATTTAACTATATGGGAGAAATAAGGAGAAACTGAAAACCGGGGTGGGAAAACAAAAATTTCTACAAGTTGATATGAGGAAGCATGGTAAGACCATCTCTGTCTGGAGTGAATTTGTTACTGCAATCAAAAAGCAGTTCTATCCATTGGCCTACATGCAACAAGCCATGATGAGTTGGCAAACTCTTCGGCAGTTGAAAAGGCAAAGTGTACAAGGGTATACTCAAGAGTTCCGAAAGAGAGCATTGATGTTAGGTATTTCATTAGACTCACCAGAAACTCTTTTGAAGTACATTGGGGGTCTACACAGCTACATGAGGCACACTATCCTCATGTTTAATCCCACTAGTATAGATGAGGTATCTGTACAAGCTACTCATCTGGAAGTTAGAGGAAAGAATGGAAATACAGAGGTTGGGGGACCATCCCAACCCACTATAAGCAAAAGCAAGGAGAAAAGAAAGCAGAAGTGGAAAGCAAGGAAGGCTAACACTGCACAGAAAGGAAAATCCTCATGCACTCTGTAAAAAGGAGGGGCATGATGATGAGCACTGTTGGATTCTGCATCCACGGCTAAGACCTAAGAAGTCCGAGGGCAAGAAGAAGACAACTGCTGCAGCTATTCAGAAGGATTTGGGGTCAGACTCGGGAGATGAAACAATCATTGCAGCCACAGGTATAAAAGGTAAGAATTCTGAAGCATCTACTAGTAATTCTGCTCAATCTGTCATTGATGAAGAACATGAGAGAAAAAGGCGTGAGCTTTTCCATATTCGAGTTGTTTCCAAATATCAAAAGATTGATACTCTCTTTGATAGTGGCTCACAAGTAAATCTGATTTCTGAAGCAATTGTAAAGAAATTGCGATTAGCAACTACACCTCATAAGAAACCATACCCATTAGGATGGTTGAATGATAAAGCACAACTACAAGTGACTAAACAGTGCAAACTCAATTTTTCTTTTGGGTCAGCATTTGTAGATGAGGTTGAGTTAGATGTAATTCCTTTGGATATATGTGGAATTGTTTTAGGAAGTCCTTACTTGTATGATAGAAAGACTATTTTCTATAGAGCTGAGAACAAGTATCTACTTGTTAAAGATGGAATGGAATACTTTGTAAGAGCTCATAAGCTCAAGAATAATTATACTCTCATAAACTCAGGACAGATGAAAAGAATGATAAATTCATGCAAACAGTTCTTACTAATGGTTGTTAAGGAAAATAAAACTGATAAAACCAATGTATTTGAGGGCTGTAATTCTGATCAGCAAGCTGATATAGAAAAGATTGTTTCAGAGTATGATGTCTTGTTTCAAGAACCTCAAGGTCTGCCACCCAAAAAGGGAATAGAACATGATATTATTTTGCAGCAAGATGTTCCTTTACCTAACATTGGGATGTACTGGTTATCTGCTTTAGAGAATGCTGAAATCAAGAAGCAGGTGCAGGAGTTGCTCGAGAAAGGGTTCATCAGGCCTAGCACATCACCATGTGGGTCACCAATCATTTTGGTGAGAAAGAAAGATGGCTCGTGGAGAATGTGCATTGATTACCGAGCACTGAATAAAATAACGATAAAAAATCGTTATCCCCTTCCTCGCATAGATGATATTTTAGATCAATTGAAGGAAGTTGTTTATTTCACCAAGCTGGATTTGCACAGTGGATACCATCAGGTCAGAGTTGTAGAGCAAGATGCATGGAACACTGCTTTCAAAACAAAGCAGGGATTGTATGAATGGCTGGTTATGTTTTTTGGCTTGACCAATGCCCCTGCTACTTTCATGAGATTAATGAATGATGTACTCAGACCTTTTCTTGATGATTTTGTTATTGTGTATCTGGATGACATTCTGATTTTTAGTAAAACGTGGGAAGAACATTTAAAGCATATTAAGCAGACATTAGATGTTTTGAAAAGAGAAAAACTTTATGTTAAACTCTCCAAATGTGAATTTGGCAAAACTTCTCTAAATTATTTGGGTCATATAGTAGGGGGAGGTGAATTGAAAATAGATCCCTCTAAAGTGGCAGTCATTGTAAACTGGCCTAAACCCAAATCTGCTACAGAAGTGAGAAGCTTCTTAAGAGCAGCACAGTATTGGAGGAAGTTCATTTCAATTTTTTCCTCAATTGCAACGCCCTTACATGCTTTGACAGGATTGAACAAGGTGTTTCAGTGGGGAGGCAAACAGCAGAAAGCCTTCGACACCTTGAAAGAAAAAATTAGTACAGTACCTGTACTAGCACTGCCAGATCTACAAAACCCTTTGAGATCCAAACTGATGCCAGTGATTATGCCATGGGAGCAGTGTTGACACAGCACAGTAAACCCATATGCTATCATTCTGAGACTTTTAATCCTGCAGTAGTTAACTATCCTACATATGATAAAGAATTGTATGCATTAGTTCAGAGTGTGAAAAAGTGGAAACATTACTTAATGTGCAAAGAAACAGTGATACATACTGATCATCAACCACTTCAATATCTACACTCTCAAACTAAGTTGCAACAATCAAGACATTACAGATGGATGGGTTTTCTACAACAGTTTCATTTAGTCATCAGATATAAAAAGGACATACATAACAAGGTTGCAGACATGTTATCTAGACCCATTATAAATGCATCTACCATACTTAAGCATAATTCTGTGCTACATGAAAGCTACATAGAACAGTATGCTCAGGATATGGACTTTAAAGATGTATATGCAACTTTGAGTCAAGGAAAAAGAGTAGAAGAATTGGACTATCATGTGAAGGACCGACTCTTATATCATTGTGGGAAACTCTGCATTCCACAAACTGAGAGAGCAAGGATAATTAGGGAAGCACACACTTCTCTGATATCAGGTCACTTTGGGGTAAATAAAACAGTTGCATAGCTGCAAAGGTTCTGTTATTGTCCAAGAATGAGTGAGACAGTTTCTAGATATGTAAAGGGGTGTGCTATGTGTGCTAAGAGCAAGCCCAGTAACAGAAAACTAGGCTTGTACACTCCATTGCCAGTTCCTTCTCACCCTTGGGAAAGCATTTCCATGGATTTTGTTGGAGGGCTGCCTAAATCTAGGAAAGGTCATGATTATCTATATGTTGTTGTGAATAGGTTCAGCAAAATGTGTATTTTGATACCCTGTAGTAAACAGATTACAGCTGAACAAACTGCAAAACTATTCTTTGAACATGTATGGGTTCATTTTGGATTACCCACTTCTATTATATCTGATCGAGACACCCGATTTGTGGGGAATTTTTGGTCCAGTCTGTGGGAACTAATGGACACCAAATTAAAGAAAAGCACAGCTTTTCATCCACAAATAGATGGCCAGACAGAAGTAGTTAACAGGACAGTGATCCAGTTACTGAGAGGATATTGCAGCAAACACCCTAAGCTTTGGGATGAACACTTGTGTTATGTGCAGCATGCTTACAGTAGAGCCAAACACTCTTCTACCCAGAGATCTCATTTTGAGACCTACTTTGATTTCATACCAAGGTCTCCCTTGGATTTTGTCTTTGGTAAAGATACCATGGTTGATGGACACAGTGATGTGGACAAAGCAACTAGGTTCATTGAACAAATCCCGGAGATCCACCAGGCAGTACGGGAACAGCTGGAAAAGAGCTAGGCCAAGTACAAGGCTAGGCATGATAAGCATTGGATGGAGCATCGTTTTCAAGTTGGAGACCAAGTCTGGCTGTATATCAGCAAGGACAGGATGTAAGGTGAAGGTAAGAAGCTAAAACCTGTCGGGTATGGATCCTTCAGGATACTTGAGAAGATTGGTGAAAATGCTTTTCGCCTTGATCTGCCAGCTTACATGCACATCTACTCAGTCGTGAACGCAGATTGCTTGAGGTTGTTTGAACCTTCAATGATTGAGGACCCTGAAGAGCAGAGTCAATTGCCTTCTGTTGATGACCTGCTACCTGAATATCTTAATGAGTTGCAGGAAGATACAGTGCTGGACAGGAAGGTAAGGATGACGTGCAGTGGACAGGTGGAATACCTCAGAATTGGGCTTAAAGGTTCGAAGCCAAGCAGTGCGAAGTGGATTGAGATTGGACAAGTGAGACAACAGTTTCCTCACTTAGTCGATGCTTGAAGAAAACCAACTTTTGGTGGTCCAAAAGCTTTTCAGTTGGGAGGCCATGATCCGAATTGGATCCATAAACGACTGTCATAAAACCGTGACTAAATCAAGTCGAACAAATCCCTGAAGAATCCAAAACAGCAATCGAAAACACCTTGAACTAGTGGCCATGGCAGCCGGTGTGGAGACGACGAGGACCTTGGTCAAAGCGCGCTGACCGAGGCCCATGGAGACTGCGCAGGAGGTCGATGAAGCCCCTGGGAGCCCCAGAATGGGAAAAGGAGCTGATTTTCGATGCGCGTTAGCGCCTATGCGCATCACTGGGCAAACAGGGCTGAAATGGTAGAGCTTAAGCACTCGGTCACGTTGGGAGCCAGAGGACTGTGGGCGGGGAAAGGTAAAGTGCCATCGTACGAAGGTGGGACCCACAACCTGGAAATCGGCGTTTTGATCGGGGCGCCCTTGAACAGTAAGCGGTTTTGGAGAAAACGGAGCGAACACCCTCAGCGATCGACGCGTGGCAGCGGAGGTGAGAGAAAAATTGCTGCGATCGCACGTTATTGGTCGAGCAAGTCCACCGTGCTCGACGTGCGAATGACGTTGGATTTGGAGGAGTCCAGATCGGACGGCTGAGATTGCGCCCGATAGACAGAGTGGAATTGACGGGGGAATTAAGCCGCGATTTAAGGGGATTTGAGATCCGTTGACCGCCACGATGGAGAAAGAAACGAATCGACGAACAGGCTGGTGTTGTTCCAGTAAGGACACGCGGCTACTTCTCGAGCGTTCATGCTGACGCTGAACAGTGAATTCCAAGCACGCAGGCGACAGGTAAATCGACGTAGGCGGGAGAGGAAACGAACAGGCATGGAGGACGAATGGCTAAAGCTATGAATAGAGACAATGAACAGAGCTCAGAAGAGAGATTCAGATCGAAGAGTCCAAGCGACCAAGAGAGACAGTGAACAGTGAACCCTGAGAGGAGGACTGAGCACAGAGAACAGTAAAGCCAAGCAGAGGAGACAGAGGGCCGAGCTGACCATAGGCAGCATCGAGCACCAAAGAGCTTGAAGAATCAAGCCTTCCCATAGAGGAATTTGTCCAGATTGAGCATCACAGTTGGCTCTTTTCACTGTAGACCGAGGGTCACAGAGCTGGTAGGAAGAACAAGAGTCTGTGTACTCCAAGTGGCTTGGGAAATCCAAGAACCACCCTGCCAAGCAAAATCTGCTTCAGGAGAACTCATATTGAGTTCCTGTATTATAATTTCTCTGCTCAAAGACATAATAAAACAAGGCCACCATTGAAGCTGGACCGGAGATGTAGCCCTGGAGGATAGGGTGAACTCCTTATTAAAAATTGTTTGTGTCTTTGTGTTGCTTACTGTATTTCTCTGCTGTCTTTCCATTTATTTTCTGTGTATTGGCAATCTGATCGATCCGTTGTTTCAATAACACAGAACACACACTAGCACATGGCTCTGTAATACCTTTTTGTTTAATCAATCTTCACTGAGGTCACTCATAGGGTGATTATCAGATCATTATGTGGCAGTAATGCCGGACCAGATTTGGGAAATGCCTTTGAGTTTCATAAAACTCATTCGCGTTGATGTTCTTGGTGAACTTCCGTCCGGACATATGTTTTGCAGTTAGCATGATGAGCTCATATATGATTGAGCCTGTTGGACACCTAATCCTCAATGGGTTAGTGTGGGAGCTGAATAGACAAAGTAGTCCAAGAGACCTTGGGATGTGAAACCCAAGAGTCACATAATGTACTATAAATGTATATCATTTGTCAATAAAAAATTGTACTGCATGATTTATCTTTCATATTTTCTCTTGCTACCCATGTGTGTTTAACATGGTATCAGAGCGGGCGATTGCTGGTCTTGCTCCAATTTGAGCCACTTGTTTTGTGGTCTCTATATATATGTCAGTTCTGCGTTACCTGACCTCTAACTCTGCCTTATTCCCCTCAGACCTAAAATAACCTACCTTTGCCAACATTGCACATCTGCCCATACTATCATTTCCTGTGTTAGCGCTGAGTTTGTGCACGATGTTCAATGCATGTTGTGTAAAACTTCAATTGAATTTAATTTAAGATCACACGCTGTTTGGTTGCGTTGTGAGAATTGGATAACACATTGGAAGTGCAGCTATGTGACGGAATGCTGAGAGAAGCAGCTGTGTTGAAATCAAATCTGATTCAGATATTGAAGAAAATCGGAATTGGAAAAACGAAAAAATGGAAGTTATACAAGTCGATGTGTTAATATCGACCTGTCATTGAATGAAAGCGCAGTGGAATTGAATGGTTCGATTGCTGGTGAAGTCCAGAATTTGAAGGTGGTCCAGAGATTGATATATTGCCGAAATTCGAACAGGTTGGGATAAATGAAATGAAAACTGAGTAATGTGTTTAAAGTTAATTAGCGAACATGTGGGAAGTAAGCATTGGGGTTAAAATTATATAAGTTGTCAGGTTGAATATAAAAGTAAGGGCACAATCTTTAATTGAATCCGACCATATATAATGAGAGTTATTGGATTGTTTGATAAGCTTCCGAATGATTGATCATAGAGAAATGGATAGTTGGATTCTGGTTTTGAATCACATGTTTTAAATGCTTCCGCATGCAAATTTTAAAGTGTGAATTTGCCAGCGAATGAGGTTTTGGATTTGGCATTTGCTGAGCATGCATTATGTGCGTGAGTTATTTTTCAAGACCGTTGAAATCGTCGGTTGAGTAGCTGGACGGGTGTCTTGAGGAAGGTGAAACGGAACCCACGCATTTTTGCTGCTGCCTGAGTTATCTCCTACCCGAGTTGTTTGCTTTGTGGAGTTACTATTTGCTCTCTCTATAGTTCTGTCTGCCACACCTGCGCTGCCCTGACATATTCTATTTATGATTTTTTGCATACGCTCAGACTTCAAAACCGTTTCATATTCTCTGCAAACTCATCTCTGTCCATAACGCGCTGCCTTTCCAGCACTGCCTCTGCTGCAAACTCACTATTGAAACGTTGAATGATGGCCTGACATGTTGCACAATACCCTGCTGGATATAAACCGGAGACCTTCTGCGTAATGGTGTGGCTGCTCTGCACAGTGGAAATGTGGTGACAGCGGACACGGAAAGGACAGTAACGCACTCTGTTACTCGGTTGATGGCGAGTTTAACATTCGAGGATGGACAGCATCAGTGTTGAAATTTCGAATGGTTGTTGAGTAACGTCTGCTGCTGGCTTACTATTCAAACAACAAATAACTTCAAACACTGTGGAATGGTATATTGAACTATGGTATAACGCTGTGGATTTATTTAATATTCCACGGCTCTCTTAATCTGCATATTAACGCTGTTTATATGGTATTAAACTGCCATTTTATTGAATGGCATTAAATTGCGTTGAATGGATTTTTTAACACAGCGTTCCTTGCTCATAATCGACTGGAGGTCTATATTATTGCTGCACATGGGAGACGAAGAATATGCATGAACAGTGGAATACGAAGACAACCATTCTTTTAATGAAAGAGATGAATCGAGCGGAGGGAAGCTTTGAATTTTGTTCCTGTACATAGACGACATGCATTTATGCTTGTAAGATAGACCAAGGTTTCCTGAATAAAGATGGACAACGAAGTGATATGCCGGATGGTGCGGTGAGCGTGGAGCGAACACGCGACCTTTTTGTAAGGATTGGACTGTATTTTTTATTTTCAGGTCAAAGCCGAAGATGAAGGGGTTTGCCATTTTGTAAGCTCGGTTACTGTTTATGTTCATAAATGAATGGTGTGTGAACGCAGCGGAAGCGTGATGAGCCCAGGTCTCTTCTGTTCTTGGCATCTCTGTAACCTGCTCTCGCCATCTCCAGGTCCTTCTTTCCCCGAGCCATGTTGAGGATATGATTTTTTTCTCCTCCACAAACTGATCGAAGATGCGCTGCAACGTTCGCTAAGATGCGTAAAGTAATTTTAAACTTATCTCCTTGACAATATCGTCAAGAGTGTCGTTCCTGCCTGCGTTTATATCCAGAAATAGTGACTGGTCCTGCCTTGCGAGACTTCGAGCTAAGGAAGGCAAGCATTCATTCCTTTAAAGTTTCAAAGAACCGACTAACTTGTATATGGCTTGATGAACCAGTAAGGTCGGTTAGAACGCTGCCGTAGCCTCTGGCATAAGTATCCCATCTTTACACATCCTTGGTGAAAGCCAACTGACAGCATAAGAGTGAATGTAGCCGAGACAAAGCCTGTCAGCTTTTGATTGTTGAAGCATGGGCCTTTTGCTACATTGCTTTACTTGAATCTTGCTTTCAGCTTAGCTTTTCCTTTAATCACTAGTTCTTGTACTACAGTTTTAGCCGGCAAGGATATTTGCTATCCTCTCGACAGAACAAGACGCTGTTTATGACGTTCAATAGATGAATAATTTTTTTGTATGATTGTTGTTGTGTACTTACAATTGTTTAGAAGATTCTGTGCTGGTTGGTCTGTTGGTATTTTGGGTCAGTTTCTACCATACCAGAATGAGTTTGTCACAATTTGGATGCCATTTAGAGGTTGTTTGTGTGGCTGTATATTCTTCTCACTAGCTGATACTGAAGTGTTGATATATGTTGAAGAGTGAACGAGTATTTGAAGGATCCAATCAAGTTTGCAGTTGTTGCTGCTCCAGTGTAGCATTGTATTTAAAACTCATTATAGTGCATTGATTCCTGATTCCACTGCTCCATAAAGAGTTTGGTGGGCTGATTGTAATCTTTTATGTTGCACGCTGCTCATTTGCTGAGTTTTATAAAGGATATTGCAGTGACATTGAATTGTGAGTGATTGTTGCTTCTTCTTCACTGGTTGATAGTTGTGATCAGTTTCTTTAACGTATAAGATAATGAAGAAAATGACCAGACTTGATAATGCATTAGAGTTGTTAAATACTCTGATAGATTCCACTATTGATGAGATGGTTAAGATCAACAAAACCTCTCTATTCAATATTAAAATATGTCTACAAAATGCACAGGAGAATATTGATTTTTTGCAGCTTGAAACTCAGCTACAGCAAGAAGAACTAAAATAGAGGAGTCATTCTGAACATGTTTCTGTTCAGAACATTGAGACTGCAACCCATCAGAAGCAAGTCAATGATGTTACAGTTGGTTCAGATTTAGTACTCCATAAAACAGCAGTTGTACATGCAGATGCAGAAACTCAGTCTGCACTTCCCAAGCCCATCATCAGACCTTGGGAACAGCTTGTCCACAACAAGCACAGAACTGGTCTTGGATATGACTGAAGTGTAAAACTTCCAGATAACAGAAATATATATAAAAATACTTTATTAATAAATGAATAGACAGATGATGTTTGATTACAATGGGGCTCCTGGCTTAAATACCGCCATGGACACCCTTTGGGAAAGGGCATGATCTTATGATCGTGCCCTTTCATCTAATTAAACCTAAATTAAATAATAAACCTAAAATTAACTATTTTTTTCATAACATTGCCTTCCTCTCGAAAGAATGCTTTGTCCTCAAAGCATGCGCACGACGGATGTTGTTGACAAGGTCTGACCCTGTTTTAACTTCTGTTCTACGCTCAATTTTCCTACTAGGCGGCATCTTCATAGGTAGGCCTTGAATCTCTGGTGATTCTTCTCTGGTCATATTTGTAGATAACATTTCTAATTGGTGACATTGTATTGCATACACAGGTGCTCTTCTTCGACTCAGCTTCATCATCTGAGATGATGATACAACATGATTTTCTGGTGCTTGGAATCCATGTAGTTTGTACTTCTGACCTCCCCATTTGAATTTTATAAATTGTACTTGATGGTTGGCGGCATAAGTACCTAAAGTTCGTAGCCATTGGATACCTAAGACTACATCTACTCCTCCTAACGGCACTGTGAAAAATGGAGACTCTAAACTGAAGTCTTGAATCTGCAATTTAACCTTATGGCATTTTCCCACCTTTTCAATCTTCTTACCGTTAGCTATCATCACTTTCATGTTTGGTAAGGGAAATGAAAATATATTGAGTCTCTTTGCCATGGTTGCATCTAAAAAATTGTGTGCGCTTCCAGAGTCGACGAGAACCACTACGTTGTTCTTCTTTATGTGTCCTTTTAACTTTAAGGTCTGAGGTTGTGATATACCTGTCATAGCTAATAATGATACTTGTGGAATACTTCCATCATCTAGTTCTGGTGAGAATTCTGGGGCATCTTCTGTGTCTTCTACGTCATAATCTTCACTGTTTGAATCATTGGTTGCTTCACAATTATATAGGTTCTTTGGTTCTTTTCCTTTAGCACATCTATGTTTGGGGTCCCACTTCTCACTACAGCGTTTACATTTACCCTCTTTTATCCTTTGCATTTCCACATTAGATTTTTCATCTTCACGACGATGTGGTGGAACATATCTTGTATTATTTGAGTCCACATACTGGGGTATCCTTCGTCTTGCATAAGCTTTTTCCACTGTTGACCAAAATATTGGTTCGGATTTCTTTTCGGCTGTTTTTGCTTTTCGTCTTGCTTCTTCTATAGATGTAATATCATGCATCTCAAGTTCTGCTTGTAAATGGGTTTTGAGTCCCGAGATGTATGACTGAATTAGACGAGATTCTGATAACCCAGGTACTCGTGTTACTAAGGTCTCCCATTCTTGAGTGTATTCGTCCACACTTCCTTTTTGTCGTAATTTGATGAGTTTTGAAAAGAACTCTTCTTCCTTTACACCTTGGAATCTTTTGAAGAATGCATCTTTAAATTTCCTCCAGCTAATGACATGTGTTGTCTTTTTCCACCACATATACCAGTTATATGCTTCACCCTCCATTTTCATGGATGCATGTCTGAGCTTTTCGTCATCGTCAGTGATGTCATATATCTCAAAGTATTCTTCTGCTTTATTTATCCATGCAACATTGTTTTTTTTCGTTTCCATCGAATTTAGGCATCTCGACCTTTGCCCTTCGCTGGTATGTTGCCACTGGTTGAGCGAAAAAAGGGTGTTGATTGGTAAAGTTATCCCAGAGTTGCTTGTTTGTAAAGACTGTGTTACTTGCTTCTTGGTGGGGTGTTGCTAATTTTTTTGGGGATTCAACCTTGTCATGAGAGTCTGTGGACTTAGTTGAATCCGACGAGACGTGTTCTTGATTCTCTTCACCTTCTTTCAGTAGTTGTTCGGGCGTACAATTCGACCTTTTACACAGAACTTTTAGCATTGTTAAGACCTCTTTGAAGTTTACTTCTGTTTGGACATGTTGACTTTCCATTTTTATCTCTATTCGATTTGTCGCATCTTCAAGATTTTTAATTTTGTCCGCTTGCTCCCCCAGCGTGCTCTCAACTTCATTTAATCTTTTACTGACCTCGTCGTGGTTGTTATTTATCTTTTGCTCTGCATCCAACAACCTTTTTTGAAAATCCGCCATTGTCATTGTCGACATTGAGCGGGTTTGCGGAGGCGTGTATTTATTTGCCAGCTGAAATATTTTTCCTTCCTTTTTTTTTTTTTTAAATAATTAAATTAAATTAATTTAATAATTTAATTTAATTAATAATATATATATATTTTTTTAAATAATTAAATTAAATTAATTTAATAATTTAATTTAATTAATAATAATTTTTTTTAAATAATTAAATTAAATTAATTTAATAATTTAATTTAATTAATTATTATATATATATATATATATATATATTTAAATTAAATTAAATTAAATTAATAATTTAATTTAATTAATATTTTTTTTTAAATTAAATTAAATTAATTTAATAATTTAATTTAATTAATATTTTTTTAATTATAAATTATAATAATTATAATTTATAATTATTAATTATTATATATATATATATATATAAAATTTAAAGTTATAAATTGTATAACTTTTAATTAAATTATATATATAATATATATAATTAAAATATGATATATATATAACCAAATCACGTTATAATTTTTTTTTTTATATATATATCATTTAACTTTTAACCGGCACGTCTATTGGCGTAACCCCTTGACCATTCAAAAAAATACCGAATATTACCGTAACACCGCAGTCTGGCAGCAAGTCGATAAACCCTTTTGATTTTTAAAAAATTGTATGGACTATCACCGTTACACAGAGCTGGCAGCCGTCGATTTAACCGAAGTCGTAACACAGCCACAGAGCTGGCAGCACGTTGATTTTGGTGGAAGTCGTAACACAGCAGGCGGAAACAGGTATGGAACCGGACGGTAAGAGGACTGTGGGCAGCGGATAAGACGGACGGATATTTAGAATTGGTCAACTTATTTATTGCAGAGTTGAGCCACTGTGTGAGGTACTGAGGTATGCACTTCCAAAATTTAACCCAACCACATATCTGAGACTGCAATCCGAGTTGTCTAAGCCCTCAATACCGGTTTATAGACCACAGTCCGAGATACCTTGCCGCAGTTGTAACAGGTCTGAGATACCTTAACGTAGTTGTAACAGGTCCGTAAATGTATAATCTTCAGATTTTTTTTGTGTTCACCGAATTGTGATCTGTATGGGTTGTCAGACGAGGAAGTCAGGTGCGGATGGGAAACACGGTGACAATGGAAGCAGAGGTGTCGTTGACAGTGGAGTATTGGCGGCAGGGAGATATGGGTGGATGATGTAATGCAGTCAGGGACGGTGGAGTTGTCTTTAGCAACTGGCAGCGTGGCTGGCTCTGATACCAGATGAAGTGTAAAACTTCCAGATAACAGAAATATATATAAAAATACTTTATTAATAAATGAATAGACAGATGATGTCTGATTACAATGGGGCTCCTGGCTTAAATACCGCCATGGACACCCTTTGGGAAAGGGCATGATCTTATGATCGTGCCCTTTCATCTAATTAAACCTAAATTAAATAATAAACCTAAAATTAACTATTTTTTTCATAACAATGACAAGGACTTGTCCTTTCATATTCCAGACTACTCAAAGCCCATTCAGTTTCAAAGTGCTGGATTTATTCATGACAGTTCACCTGCTCCTCATGACAGTTCAGCTTTAGCTATTCCAGAGTCTGCCCCTCTTCCACAGCAACAACAACATATTGTGAAATGCCAACACTGTGACCGATTTGGCCATTTGAAAGATCACTGTTTTGATCTTCATCCATGTAAGCACTGTCATAAAACCAGTCATTCTTCACACAAATGCTTCAGAAACAAACGTCCTGCAAGAACAAAGATTCATTTTGGATGGATCGCTTCTTGGCAATGGGCATCAACAGCCAAGAAGATATTCCAAACACATGTCAGAACTTATTCCAGAGTATTGAACAGTGTTGCAGTTGAGTTTTCTCCATCATCTCACCTTGTATCTGACAAGGGGGGAAATGATGGTCATCTACAAGCTTCAAAGTCACATCAAGCAACCCTGAGCCACAACCTGCCACACCAGTTTCAGAGTTGTAGCCAGAAACAAAGATGCCCATGAACATGCCTTCAGTTGGCAATCTGGGACACTTCCTCTAGCAGAAGACTTCAGCTTCTTGCCAGTTTTGGAAGAATTCCAGGAGCAAAATTAAGAACACTTCCTCTAGCAGAAGACTCCAGCTTCTTGCCAGTTTTGAAAGAGTTCCAGGAATTGCATTAAGCATTCCAGAGTTGTTGGTTATCCTTAAACCATCACAGGTTGAGACTTCCCTTTTCAGGTTGAAGTTCTCCCTTTTATGCGGGTGAGACCTCCCTTTATTGGTTGAAGGTTTCCCTCTTTAAAACAATAGGAGCACTTCCTCTAGCAGAAGACTTCAGTTTCTTGCCAGTTTTGGAAGAGTTCCGGGAACTGCACTAAGCATTCCAGTGTTGGTGGTCATCCTTAAACCACCGCCCTTTATACCAACATTTCATTGAGCACATTCAACCTAGTGCTGCCATGCATATTTGCACATTTTGTATTACAGCTCTCTTCTTGGACTCATACATAACCCTTCGGATTAAGGGGGGAATGATGGACACCTAATCCTCGATGGGTTAGTGTGGAAGCTGAATAGACAAAGTAGTCCAAGAGACCTTGGGATGTGAAACCCAAGAGTCACATAATGTACTATAAATGTATATCATTTGTCAATAAAAAATCGTACTGCATGTTTTATCTTTCATATTTTCTCTTGCTGCCCATGTGTGTTTAACAGAGCCTCTCTGGATTAGTGCCAAGAATCTTCTCAGATATCTTCGGGGCACAATCTCTCATGGATTGAGATACATTGCCGGAAATATGAAGCTGCATGATTATTCGAATGCTGACTGGGCAGGCAGTGTGGAGGATCTCAAGAGCACTTCTGAGTGTTGATTCTCTTTGGGTTTTGCTCGATATCCTGGATGAGCAGGAAGCAGAAGACGGTTGCTTTGAGTGCCGCTAAGACCGAATACATAGCTACGAGTATGATCTCGTGTGAAGCTTGCTGGTTGTGGAAACTATTCAATGAGTTGTTTATACACATGATGGATACCACCGTGATCTTTTGTGTCAACCAGGGGAGGGGGAATCGATTGTTGAGGAATCCCGTATTCTATGATTGCTCCAGCGTATAGACATCAGATACTACCTTATCTGGGATATGGTACGTCGATGAGTGAGGAGGCTCCATCGCATTGAGATTGATGTTCAGGTCACAGACATTTTGTCAAAGCCCTGGGGAAAGGTCAAATTTGTGACTTTCCCGAACAACTTGGAGTCGTTGAAAGACCCTCTTGTGAGGGTCTTGCATGATGCATGCATTGAGCTCTGGGAGCTCCGGGATGCTTGGGGTACTTCTTGGAGCAACAAGCGACCATAGGGCGACTCACTCTCCCCTAATGGTGCACTGTGTACAGGGTGAATGGCTTAGCCTTCCCTTGTGATACCCCGTGGCGACTTAGGGACAGGATGAGTGGTTCTCCTAGCGAGGCATCCTACCCATGCAGCCTGGGACTCATGGGAAGTACCTCTCATCTCACCAATGAGCAGGGAAATGGGGTTAGGGACCATAGTAATACTATCAATGGACGCATCGTTGTATCTACCGTACTCCCTATGCTAGGATGACCTCCATTTATCTGGGATCAATGAAACTGATTTGGGATCAATATGAGTGGTTTGAGACACTCTCTTTTGATATTGATCTGGGATCAATTGGAACTGACTTCGGGTCAGTAAGAGTGATATTACACACTCTCTTGGAACTGTTCTGGGATCAGTAAGAGGGGTATGACACACTCTCTTCATATAGAACTGACTTTGGGTCAGTAGAGAATGGTATGAGACATTCTCGATCAATTCTTCTTCTTCATGGTTCAGCAGAGCAGAGCAGAGCTCAACAGAGAAAAGCAGTGCACTGATGGCATAGATAGTACAGTTAGACAGATGGATTAGCGGATGGAGTTCTCCTTAGTTGAGAGGGAGTGTTAAAATTGGCAACTGAGGCCAAACTCCATGTGGGTCATCCTATTTATGGTCGTTGATATTTTTCTTGGATCCCTCTCATCCAGAGGTGTAGGATTGATCTAAAAATCATCCGATTCCGATAAGTATTCATGGAGTTATGAATTTATTTGTGTTATAAGACAATTTGTCAAAATCGGCCAGCAACCAAATAAACCCCACATGTGCTCAACATTTTAGTATAAAAGGAGATGAATTGAGAGTCATTTCACACACACTTCTCTCTTGATTTCTCTCCACTTGTCTTGGGTTTTAGTGTGAGATAAATCTAGGAGGAAGTAGCCCTAAGACGTTGGAGGAAAGGAGGCTACCTAGCCGCAGCAAAGAAGACAGGTCAGCGAAGCTATGGAAGGAACCTCTACGCTGCCCTAACACTAACCTAAGGAAGCCCTAGCCGCAGTCCTAAGGAAGCCCTAGCCGTAGTCCCAAGGAAGCCCTAGCCACAGTCCTAAGGATGCCCTAGACGCAATCCAATCAAGTGCAACACATACCTTGAAGAGCAGCTCGTTGTAAAGGAGAAGAAGTTTGTTTTGGGCCGCAGCAAGAGAGGCAAGACAAACGAAGAATTCAGGGACTGTTTGGCCGTAGCAAAAGGAGGAAGGCCAAAGTTGTTGGTGAGGGCTAGACTGCCCAGAAATTGCAGCATAGGGTCTCCTCCCCTCCTATAAAGGAGGGCACTTTTGGGCAGATTGAAGGGTTGTTAGGGACTATGTTTGAGTACCCTAATCAGTCTCGAATTGCAATAGTCAAAGGATCCTAGAACAGTGAGTTGTAGCATGCATTTTAGGTGCTTGGTGTGTGTGCAACAAAGGTCTGTGGTAGGCCACAAGCCTAGCCACTCCTAAGTAGGCCAGCATGGAAGTGTTAGGGGCTGCCATATGCCCAGAACAATAGCATGAGGAGGCAGCAATGTTCATGGTATGTTTTGGGCATGATTGTTGGGTTGCTGTAGGTTAATGGGACAACAAGAAATCATAGGTACAACAGTGCTAAACATTGGGACATGTGTTGAACATTGGGACAACATGTGTGACAACAAGGTACAACAGTGATAAACATTGGGACAGCAAGGGATAGCATGTGTAAACATTGGGACAGCATGTGCTGAACCTTGGGACAACATGTGTGACAACAAGGTACAACAGTGCTAAACATTGGGATACCATGTGTGACAGCAAGGTACAACAGTGCTAAACATTGGGACAGCAAGGTACAATAGTGCTAAACATTGGGACAAACAGTGATAGCATGGTGTAGCAATGGCACATGGGACAACGAGTACATGATGCAGTACAGTGATGGGTACAATCGTGATTAGTGAAAGCATGATGAGATGCAGCATAGTGATGGGTGCAACATGGTGCAGCACAATGAGGTGCAGCATGACGATGAGGAGCAACACAATGATTGGTGCAGCATGGTGATGGAGTCACCTGGGAGAATCAGTTAAAGCAGCATGTCTTCAACTGAGTTCAGCTACCTCATGTATCATCTACGTAGAGATGATAATTGCTCTTGTTTAGATAAGTCAAAGTGTTGACTTCTGTGGTATATGTACTATCTCTCTCTCTCTCTCTTTGCTGAACTATTGAAGAACATATAAGAAAAATTGATCAAGGGTTTCCCCACATTGGGATTTGTCCCGGGCTAGTGCCACATCTTGTGTCCTCTTGCCTTGGCTTGTCTTCTGCGATTGATGTTTATGTTCTATCTGCAATTTACTATTATGCAAATGTGATTGCTAATCTGGAAAAGATATTGAGCTAACTGTGAAAATTGAAATAAATTGCTCTAAGCATAGAACATACCTAAAATTAACAGCATGCAACTTAGTAGTCAAGGCACAGATCTGGAGGAGGATGCATGCTTGCATGCCTCAGATTATCTCCAATTGAGGCACCATTGTGCACATGTTGAGATTCATTGTATCCAGTGTTTTTAAAACCGTTTTTAAAAAGCGGTTACCCGTCTAACCGGCCGGTTAGCAAGGCCGCCGGTCTAAACCGGCCAAAAAACCC
Source organism: Pinus tabuliformis (assembly GCA_031772625.1). Lineage (NCBI taxonomy): Eukaryota > Viridiplantae > Streptophyta > Pinopsida > Pinales > Pinaceae > Pinus > Pinus tabuliformis. Next base: position 854,031,890 of record CM062816.1, read on the forward strand.
GGTTTGAAAGGCAGTTTCTCCAATTTTTGGCCCTAACCGGTGAAAATCGGCCGGTTTAGGACGGAACCGGCCGGTTTGTATCAAACCGGCCGGTTTTAGGCATGCCCACCATAACTTGCAAAAAGCGGATTTCTAACTGTGGTTTTGGGGTTTTGGGGGGGAACTAAGGGTGTTTTCCCTCCAAAAACACCCTCTCCAAGCTATAAGAGGCCCCTCTCACTCTCATTTGTCTCACACAACTGATTTGGAGTGTTTGTGAGCTTGGAGAGTGTTGAGTTTTTGCTGAAGTAGTCATCTTGGAGTTGGAGTTGGAGCTATTTTGGAGATAGTGTGTCGCTGTCAGTGGAGTTGCCATCTTCAAGAGGAGGCTAAGGAAGCTAGTTTGCATTTCCAGGTAAGGATTTGCACTTGAAAATTCCTTATTTGACTGTTGTCCATGAATTAATTTTTTTTATGTGTTATAAACTTCTCACTTCTATGATCTACCATCCAGGGAGTCATCATGCCTCCAAAAGCCAGAGATACTGCATGGGCTCATTGTGATATGATTGATGGCAAAATGATCTGCAAATATTGCCAAAAATCCATTCAAGGAGGGGGTATTAACAGGTTCAAGCAACACTTGGCTGGGATAGGAGGCCATGTAAAGCCATGTGGAGCACCAAATGAAATAATAGGGCATATTAGGGCAGAATACCTTCAGAAGTTTGAGACTCAAGTCACTGAACCAATAGAGAAGTTTGTGACTGCAAAGTTTGGGAGTCGAGACTCAACCAACTGAGTTTGATAATGATGACTGAGACTCATGAGAAGTTTCAACTTCAAGTGATAATGTTGATCACTATTATAGTATTTACTATTATCATATATGTAGAGTCTAGACTGAAGTCTTGTAGTAGGCCACTGGCCCCATAGTTTGTAGGCTTTGTTTTTGCACTCTAGAGGCCATTTAGAGCCTCATTGCTTATGTATTTTGTCGATGATATGTATTGCACTCTGTGCCATTTTGATATATTCACTTTTACATGGTATATAAATGAGCAATCTTTGCATATTTTGTCTCTATTGGCTTGGAATCATGGTTTTAAATCTTAAAAATAGTTTTTTTCATTAAAAAATAATTATTTAATGTATTTTTCTAAAACTGGTTCGTTTAGACCAAACCAGTCCCGATTAGACCGGTTCCGGTCGGTAAACCGGTTCATTAGGTGGACCGGTCCAGTCACCGGTTCCGGTTTTAAAAACATTGATTGTATCTACTCTTCTTCTCCATCTACTAAAGAGAAGTCAGAGGTATAAGTTTATTCATTCAGTTTTCAGTTCAGTAGTTAGCAGTTCACTGTTTTCCTATAGCAGATTTTCATTTTCAGAAGTAATGAGAAGCAGTAGCAGGTTTTGACAGTCAATTCACTGTGTTTCTGTTATATATTATTATATTTTCTATAGCGTGTGTTTATAGATTCTAGCATTAATCACAGTGCAGTTTTTAGTAGCTTTAAGTTTTCTGCAGGGATCCTTTGAGAGTGGGGAATCTGTTGACCATGGTTTAGAAAATCTAGCAGGTAGGTGGAGTGCTGGAGTGGTTTGTGTAAGAATGATGTATACAATTTGTTTACTTAAGTCAAGGACTTAGAAACAGTAATGTACATTTAGATATAATGCTACTTGTCATCTACTAAATCTCACCGGATGCTATATTAGTGCGATAATAATTGTAAATTTGCCTCAAACTTTTATTAGGTTTCTAATGTATGTCTTAAACTAAATGGTACTAATCTATTGGATCTAGCTGTGAGTTGACAATTTTCAACAATGTCAAGTTCCTTTTCCAGTTTGACTCCTCTATCTCAGTTCTTTATTTACTTTTCATTTTCTTGTAGGTTATTGCTTTCTCTTTCTTGTTACTAATATGTTAGCTGCTTCAATTTACTTATATAATTCATGAGAACTTATATACTTTTGTCACAGTTTGCAAAGATATATATATTGACGGTATTGACTTGTTTGTTTCATTTTCTAGTTAATGAGCTCTATCGCATCAGAGGTGAAAGCCGACAGACTTGCATGCATGACAATTGGAATAGCTCAAAGAGAACAAAAGACTCGATCACTACAAAACCCTCCGAACTACCAGTTTTCACAGAACACCTGAAAGCATTGGGGAAGCTTGACTTTCCCATAGCATTTTTTGTGTTAAGCTCTGTTACACCGTATGTTTGATAGTGATTATGGAATACTTTTTTTTGGGCTCATGCTGCATAATAAAGCTGGGTTTGCTTAATAGGATTTGCACTATCTAAATTTGATTAATTTGGTGGCTTTGAAGGTATGCACTGGAAGAGGTTTTATCAGTTGAGTTTATAAATGGCCTGCAAGACTTGCCAATAGTTGCTGTAGAGTCAAATCTTAGGCAAGAATTAGCCATGAAGCTTGACTCAGTTTCTCATTTTGAAAGAAAGGTGCATCTTTATATCAAACCATGAACTGCTTATTTGTCCCTGTTATATGCCTCTGTTTTTTGTGACCATTTAACTAGAAACTTTTTGTTGATCATCTAACTTGTCTGCACAAGAAGCTTATTTCTTTAGTTATTGTGAAGGCAAAACTTATTGATGTTCTTTCAATCATGTTTTGTTCTCATAGTTTAGCACTTTTAATTTTAAGGTGATTGTAATATTTGCTACTTAGTGTTGCTCTTAGAGTTGGAGTCTTTCTCATGTCTTGCAGAAGTATGATTGGGAAATGTACAAGTATCATTGCCATGTTGATCGTGAAGGAAATTGTGTATTCAAGGTAGATGTCTATCAAAGTTTTATATGTATTTATGGATGACATTACAGTCAAATGCTAGTATGAAGATTTGCCTGGCTTCCATTGTTTGTTTCAGGACTCTTGTCTACCAAAAAGTTGCATGGGGCTGTAAAACACATCAAATGGTGTAGTACAAGCATTCAAAGAAAGACCAAATTCTAAGATTCATTTGATTTTGTTTGTAGACATAATAAAAAGCTGTTACCAACGAATAAAAAAAAATGAGTAAAGTAGCAAATTCTGAATATGTGGTAAGAGTTTAAGCAGTACTGTTGGATGTGATCAAAATTCTAGAATTTCCTAGGAATAAATAATTAAAAACCACCATAATATGGCAGAAACCAGCATAAAATTGCTAAAACTACCATAAAAACATACAAAATCACACTTGAAACTGAATAAATCAGATTGGGATTACATCATAACTGCAGCAGACAGGGTTGGTTGATCTCCACAGGAAGTGCTAATCAAGATCCATAACTTTGCAGATTAATTCTTACACGAACTTTGATGTATTAAAAAAAGGTGGTTCCAAACTCAATTATAATAGACTTTTCTAGAATTGTTGATGTCATTGTGACGTCATCCTCCAAGGGAATGTGCTGTTTTGTCAGGGAGGCTCAATTTGATAATAGTCCAACCAAAACAAATAGATTTTATAAAAGGAGGATTTATTCTTTGCAATCTCATCATGTCTTGGGAGAGCATTGATTGGGCTAAAGAGTCCTGGTTGAAAATCCCTGTTTTATAGATAGATTTTGTTAAGGCATACAACGAGATTGAATAGGATTTTGTTTAAGATGTGATAGATTGGCTAGACTTTGGGTATTTCTTCACTAGGGTTATGGCTACTCTTCAGGCAAGCTTCAACTAGAGTTTGTGTAAATGGAACCCTCTCTGAGGGATCCATCTTTGGAGAGCTATCCATTAGGATTGTCTCTTAGCTTGTTACTTCTACTTGATTGTTGCAAAGGATCTTGGGTATTTATTAGAAGCACCATCAGAGAAACATGTTGGTTCCAGATTCTTTTACGATAGACTTTTCTAGACTTGTTGATGTCATTATGACATTTTCCTCAAAGGAATGATCTGTTTTGGCAGGGAGGTTCATTTTGATGATAGTCCAGCCAAAACAAATAGGTTTTATTAAAGGAGGATTTATTTGTAGCAATCTCATCACAGCCTTGGATAGTATTGACTAGGCTCAAGAATTTGGGTCAAAATTACCCTTGTTAGAGAGAGATATCGACAAGGTATACGACAAGATTGAATGGGATTTCATTCAAGATGTGATGGATTGGCTAGGCTTCGAGCCTTTCTTCACTAGGGTCATCGCTACTTTTTTCCAGTGTTGTTAAAATCGCGATAAAATCGCGATTTAATGAAAAAATCGCGATTTTTTCAGCTTGCCGATTTAATCGCGATTTTTATACGAAAAAATCGCCTATTTTTTTTTTGCCGATTTTTATTGAAAAAATCGCGCTTTTTTCAAAAAATCGCGATTTTTAACGAAAAAATCGCGGGGGATTGGGACAGCGCGATTTTATAATTTTTTTTTTGGTTTTTCATTTGGTCATTTGGGTTTTTTCATGCAATTTTTTTTGAAAGAAACAAATAATTTTTGAGTGGGGCAGCTTAATGATAAAGTCTAGGCCCTAGTATGGATATGCTATTCATGGTAATGTTAAATTCTTAAAGTAAAAGTGACATTCTCCTTAATCTTCATTTTCATCCTTTTACTTAAATTTTTAACATTACCATGAAATGACTCAGGATGTTTGAGAGTGGTTCCAGCCTCATTGGATTTCATATGGAGAAAGTAGAATTTTAGATTTCATTTAAAATCCAGCAGACTTATCAGTTTTTCAGGATTTCAGGATTGGGAGATTGTAATGTTTCCAGGTGACACCACCTGCTCGGGCTACCCCTGCCACCAGTAGAGGACGTGGTCTATCTCCTATAGCTCCTACTTCTAGTTCTTCAGCTTCTAGAGCACATCAGACTCCACTGCCATCTCCACCAGCACAGGCACCAACATCTACATCTAGAGGGAAAGGGAAAGCTGTGGCATTTTCTCGCAAGAGGGGCAAAGGAAATCAATAGGATTAGACTTCATTTTATTGTCTATGACATGATGAGATACATTATCATATTTTTTGTTGATATTTTGAGGCTGAGTTGGGACTCAGGAGTCAGGACTTACTATTCAGGACATGATTCAATGTTATGTGTGATTTTAGCGCTAGAAATGATATTAAACATCTTATATATTAGTTTTTTTATCATATTTATGTGTCAATGTATTTATTTTATGTTGTAGATGGTTTAGATATTAAAAAAATTGAAAAAAAATGAATATTTTTGTACCAAACGATTTTTTCCCGCTTTTTTCCGATTTTTTCCCGATTTTTCCGATTTTTCCCGATTCGTTCCCCGCGCCGATTTAATCCCGCTCGCGCTTGTAACAACATTGCTTTTTTCATGAAAACTTCAACTAGAGTTTGTCTAAATGGAACCCTCTTTGAGGGACCCATCTCTGGAGAGCTATCCATTAGGATTGTCGCTTATCCTATTACTTCGGCTTGATTGTTGTAGAGGCTCTTGGATATTTGTTAGAAGCATTAAACAATTAGAATGCAAGGGAAAATTAAAGGAATTTGCCTTGTAGGAAGTGGGAAATTAGTAAGCGTGCATTTTGAATGCTATCACTAGAAACCAAAAGGAATGTAATCAACACTTTGAGAAAGTGCCAATATTGACTCACCGAATCCCTCTTGCATTGAGTTAGTGCTTTTAAACTTTTAATTCTTGATTTGGAATTAGAAGTTTAACTTGGTATCAAAGCAATATACTCTAAAGAGGAAATCAAAATTCTCTTAAGTTTTACAAAAGATCTAAAATTCCAGTCGTAGTTTTTTCTTTAGTAAAACTTCTGATTTGGAGATGGTAGCAACTGGTTTGAGGTCTGAGAGCATGTTGGAGGGTGCACCTAACTTCATCCCTTGAAAGGTGAGGGTTACATTAGTTCTGATGGAAAATGGGTTGTGGGATTTTGCAAATACCACAATGACCATGCCGACAGATGCAACAAAGTTGGTCATCCATAACCAAATGGATGTGAAGGCTAAGAGGATCATCTTAGATGTGGCGAATGATCACTTGAATCCTCACCTATTCGAGAAAAATTCAACAAGGCAAATGTTTGACGCTTTGATGAATCTTTTCCAAAGCAATAACGCAAACAAGATGATGACGTTGAGGGAAAAATTCAGAATCCCAAGATGATTAGATTAGATATAGTGACTAGTTATCTCACCAAGATACTTAAGTTTGTGATCAATTGGTGGCAGTTGGGGAGGTTGTGATAGATGAAGAGATGGTGAGGACGAATGGTTTCACCAAGCCTTGGGCCCCATTCAATAAGGACATCATTGCATGATAGGCAGTTCCCAAGCTTCATAGGCTATGGGATGACTTCATTAAGGATGAGATTTGAGAGGAATCTTTAGTATCCCAACAGAAAGGTGATAATGAGAATCTGGATTGTAACGAACCATCTAAATTGATCCATTATATAAAGTTTTAAACTTTATAATAAAACAAATGTGATGAAATTTAAACAATAAATATGTTAAGTATTATAAATACAATTAAACTTTATAAACATATATAAGTTAAATTTTATAAAATATATAATTAAACTTTATAATATATATATATTAAATTTTATAAAATATATAATGAAACTTTATAATATATATAAATTTAAATGCTATAAAATATATAGCTGAACTTATAAACATACATAAAAAAAGCGTAAAACACAACTATATGCTATAGCATACCTAAAAATCATTGCAGGACCCTTTAAAAGGGGGCGCGTCCAACCAATTGAAAATTGATAACAGAGCGCACTTTGCCAGGAAAATATCTGAGGGTTAAATTGCATGGAGGGCATGTCGAGTCGAGGGAAGGCGGTGGATGCAGGTAGGAGGGCGGCCACCGCCAGGCTCGTAGATAAAAACTGGCAGCCTGGATCGAGAGTGGGGGGGAAAAACCAGAGAGGAGCAGAGAGAACCAGAAGCAGAAATTCACCAGGAGAAAACCAGGAGAAGATAATTATCCATTGGAAGAGCTTTAAGCCGTCTGAGGTTCTGGGCACGGAGGGACAGAGAGCTTCTGTTGAGCAGCTTTCTGGATTGAGCAGCTAGGTTTGCTCAGTCTGGTTGGGTGGTATTGGTCTCCCGGAGATTGGATCAAAATAGCCACGGCATCACCAGCAGCAGAATCACCAGTTCAGTAGCAGAATCAGCAGCAGTTAAGGTAAGTACAAATTAATTCTTCAGGCTTTCTGTATTTCAGATTTTAGTTACTGTGTGAATGGTTATTACAGATGGTATCAGAGCTAGTTTTTAACTCTGCGGTACCTTATTGGCCCTACACCTGTAAACACACTCTTAAGGTTTATGATTCTGTTCTGTTTTAGAAAGAAAACATTTTCGTAGAAACAAATTCCAGACCAGGTGCTCCAGTTACAGGGCATATAATTGTCTATTTGAAAAGTCCACATGTTTTGTTGGACAGTATGAGTCTGTATGGCAAACTTTTTGAAGAAGTGTTAAAGAACCGATGGTGTTATTCCATCGGTTGTCGGGAATGTGCTCATGATGTGGCTAATTGTTCTCATTAATAGTGATTTCCTCAATTCGCCCTCTATTTTGGAAAATAGAGAGATAAACCCCTTGCCTACTTTTAAATCCATTTTCCGAAGGAAAATAGGATCGCTTGACCTCTGACGGCTGAAATGCTTGAAATCTCTGATGGATGAAAATCTTCAGCGTCAGGTACCTTTTGCCCTGACGTTTGGAGGTAGGGAGGCTATATGTTAAATCTGTCCAGGTGATTGATACTTAGGGTACACTTGCAAGCTAGTTTTTCTCTCTTTCTCTGAAATTAACATAACCAAAATAAAAGTATGAACTGTGGACTCAGACGCACCAATATCTGCGTTAAAGATCGAACTGACTTTCGGGGAAACTTGAAACCCCCTTTTCGTGCTATTTCTCATCACTATGGACGCAAATGTTTGTATCAGCGTTAAACATCGAACTGACTTTCGGGGAAACTTGAAACCCCCTTTTCGTGCTATTTCTCATCACTATGGACGCAAATGTTTGTATCAACGTTAAACATCGAACTAACTTTCAGGGAAACTTGAAACCCCCTTTTCGTGCTATTTCTCATCACTATGGACGCAAATGTTTGTCTCAGCGTTAGCATCGAGCTGTTTTAATAGAGTGAACTTGAAACCCTTCTGGTACCATATTTCATCACCGCAAATCTACGCTTCAATTTGGATTTATCTTTCCAAGCTACATAAATCGTGCACTCTTTCCGTCGAATGTTTATATTTGCCGTTGCCCTGAGAAATTCTCATAATCTTTCCTTCAGTTAGAGCCTATTCACCAAAGTTTGTTACGCTAAACCTAATGTCGTCGCTTAACAGTTGTCAGATCAAGCCCGACGCAAATATATGGCGGTGATTCCATCCGTATGCAGGAATTTAAAAGTAATATTTAACAGTTGCATATATTATGACCATAGGATATGATAGATAGCGCAAAATGGAAAGAAGCTTTAGAAATAAAATGAATAATTTTTTTTCAAACTTGGTAACATTATCAAGCACTGTCAATATAATAATAACCATTATGTTGAGGAACATAAAGAAAATTCTAAAGTTAGATTCCCGACATAGATGTGTAACATACTATACGAAATAGGGATAATCTAGCTAGTGAATCCGATCACCTATTCATTATCGACCGGCATCGAGACGTCCTGGAATATTAAGATACTACTAGTTAAACGTCACTAAATTCTATCTTTCTAGAACACTCTCAAGCTTTTGGTAAAGACTTATCCTTTCCAGACATCCATGAAGCAGTCTGGGAATCTTTTCATTTTTGAAATAATTTGCGTGATACCAAGGCATATCCCAAGAAAAATTGATATCGAGTATTTCTGGAAATAACCTGAAATAGAAAAATATGAAAGAAGGTCACTATTAAATTGGTAACATCGAATTTAGACTAAAAAAATATATATATGTTTTAAATGTCAAAACTCGAGTCTAGGATTTAGGTATGAAAACAGTGTATCTAGATTTCTAGTTCTTAGGGCAGATCTGGAATATGGTGAGTTTCTATGATTTCCAGATTTGTAGAGCAGAACTAAAATGAGACTCATGGGGCTGCTAAGTACATCAGTGTTGGATGTGAATAAAAAGATTTCGTTAATGTAGAATTAGAAATGTGTATGAATCCTCTATGAATCCTATTGCAGTCAAATAGCGTTTTGCATCAACCCTTAAAGTATTAAGTGCAAATTGAAAATATATATATATATATATATATATATATACTTTCCAAAACCTCAGTTAGAGAACAAAATTGTACTAATTACATCCTTGGACGGAACCATTTTTAACAGAACTGGTTCTCGAAATCATAAATCATTTTTTTTTTTTAATTTTTAATTTATTTTTCCTCCGCTTAAAATCCAATCTACTTTTATGATTCACTGATGGACTTTGTCTCTTCTAGATTTTAATCAGGACATGTCTATGGTAAATTTTACGGCTAAAGGTCAAACGAATATGGAAACAACACAACCCTTCTTTTTTGGATTAAATCCATATCCAAGTAATATATTCGGGAGATAGATATATATGACCGCCCTTAAATGTAATAGTCAGATTGAGGTATGACAAGTATGTTACCAATGAACATTATAAACGAGACATCTAACATTTTCATTTTGTGAATGTTATTAGGTAAATAAACTTTAGATGTCTTACCTTAGGAGCTAATAACCATACACTTCTGCATTATTCATATTAGGATAGAATACCCTGCATTAGGACAAGGAGGTCGCGAGACCACCCTCCTTGACCTCGGTACCAGTAAGATCCGCCTAGCGGGTAAAAATAGCAAAACTATACCCGTTTATAAATGTGAAGTTGCAAAGAAAATTGTGTGTTAAAATTCGGTTATCCACCTCAAATATTTTTTTTTTATATATATAAATTTTATTATGTGTTCAGGGACCATTACCATGGTAAGGACGTATGAGCGACGACGTCGTGACCAGGCAGCATCATCACCATTAATGCCACCACCGTCGCCATCATCATCCCCATCACCTTCGTCACCACCAAGACCACCGTCAACATCAAACGCTCCAACACCAGAGTTGACTGTGATAATGAACTCTTTGGAAGCCTTATTGGAGACATTAAAGGAATCAACTAAGGCTAAAAAAAAGAGGAATTTCAGCATGTAGCCACCAGTTCAGCGGAACCAAATAATTTGGAGCCCAGAAGATCGAGAGAAGACATCTCTAGAGAGCTTCAGAAAATTAGACTCCCAGAATTTTCAGGAGGTCGAGCTGGTGAACGCGCTGAAGCATGGTTGGAAGGGATGAACCGGTGCTTTAGGTTAAGAGAATATTCGCCTTCAGCAAAAACAAAAATTGTCGTGTTTCAACTAAAGGAAAGTGCCTTGATTTGGTGGGGAAATCTGGAAAAGCAGCTGCACCTTACATCGGATAATGTTCCTTGGGAACTATTTGAGGAAAGGTTCCGCGCAAAGTATTTACCTCCATACTTTCAACAACAGCAAGCCAGAGCCTTTCATACACTAATTCAGGGAAGTAAAACGGTGGAAGAGTACGAAATAAGGTTTATGGAGCTGGTAAAATACATTCACTACTTAGACTCTGATGAACGTCAAGCTGAACGCTTCATATTTGGGTTAAATCCTCGCATCAGAGCCTTGGTAAGTATGTGGAAACCATCATCTGTAGCCGAAGCAGTCGAATGTGGCCGTTATGCAGAAGAGCACCTTGGAATCAAAAAGGATATGGGGCCAGCAGGGCCTTTACAATCAGGATTTCCAGGGAAGGCTCCCCGGAACTTTTTCAGAGGAGGTAGCTCGAGGCCACCTTACGGTAACAGGTTTACCCCAAGTGTGGGGACAAGAGTTCCCATGGCAATAAACACTATAGCCGCGGAATCGTCCAACACCAGACCATGGGCATTGCGAGGGACTACCGGTAGAGGAAGGAGTGCGAGAGGAATCAACATGGGAGGACGCGGCTCGTTCTCTAGAAATTCACACCTTGATTCAAGAGGATCAGCGCAGCTCAATTGTTGGGGATGTGGGGGGCCGCATTTCCAGCGTAACTGCCCAGAAGCTTCATCGAATATATTGCATAGGACTGGGAAGGAGCCGATATCAGCCAATCGAAGTAATCATAGAATTCATGCAGTAGTCAACCACGACCAAGCAGCCCATCAATCCACTGTAGTGGAATCTTCAGGTATTATCAATGGCATAAAACTCAAAATCTTATTTGATACTGGTGCCACAGATAGTTTCATTTCGTCATATGCATTAAACAAATGTGGGTTGGCAGCTCGTAGACAAAATGATTTCCACCAAGTGGAAATGGCCTCAGGAGAACTCCAAACCGTGGGCTTGAGTGTGGATCAATGCAAAATTGACCTAGGGGTCTGTTCGACTAAACTAAAAGTCTATGTCACAGCCTTAGGAACGTATGATCTTATCATAGGTATGGATTGGCTGGAAGCTCACCAAGCTTGGGTGGACTGTTATGGAAAAAGGATTTTGGGCATAAATGATGAGGGAGAAGTAATCCAAATTCAAGGAATCAAGAGGGAAGTTTCTTTACGCTACATTTCGGCAATGCAGGTGAAGCGTTGTTTAAGAAAGGGTTGTCAGGCTTATGCAATTCACGAAGTAAGCCAAGAAAAAGGGCCATCCTTAGAACAATATCCGGTGTTAGCCGAGTTCCTGGATGTATTTCCAAAGGAACTACCTGGATTATCCCCGGTAAGAGAATTGGATCTCACTATTGAATTAAAGCCAGGTACCCAACCGATCTCTAAAACGCCTTATAGAATGACAGCTCCAGAACTTCAGGAATTGCAAATCCAGTTGAAGGAACTACTCGATATAGGGCATATTCGGCCCAGTACCTCACCTTGGGGCGCTCCTGTAATCTTTGTGAAGAAGAAAGATGGATCCTTAAGATTATGCATAGACTATCGAGACCTGAATCGAGCTACAGTAAAGAATCAATACCCTATGCTGCGAATCGATGATCTTTTCGATCAAATGAAAGGAGCTGCTGTCTTTTCAAAAATTGATCTTCGATCAGGGTATCATCAGCTAAGGATTTCTGAAAATGATATCTCTAAGATTGCATTCCGGACACGTTTTGGGCACTATGAATTTACTGTGGTACCATTTGGGTTAACAAATGCGCCAGCCGTATTCATGAATCTTATGAACAGTGTTTTCCGTCAGTATCTTGATAAATTTGTACAAGTCTTTTTAGATGATATTCTCATCTATTCCAAGAATGAAGAAGAGCATGAAGATCATTTGCGGATAGTATTGTCCTGCCTTAGAGAACGTCAGTTATATGGAAAACTATCCAAGTGTTCTTTTTTTCAGGAAAAGATTCATTATTTGGGTCACATCATATCAGGTGAAGGGATTTCAGTAGATCCTGAGAAGGTAAAAGCGATCATGGAATGGCCAATACCGAAAAATGCACATGAGATACGAAGCTTTATGGGTTTAGCAGGTTATTACCGGAGATTTGTGGAGGGATTCTCCAAAATCGCAAAGCCAATCACAACCCTTCAGCGTAAAGGTGTTAAGTATGAGTGGAACGAGGAATGTAATAAAGCATTCTCTGAACTCAAAAGACTACTCACTAGTGCACCAATCCTAAGAGTCCCTGATATGGGCAAAGACTTTACGGTATGCACTGATGCATCCAAGCAAGGGCTGGGTGCAGGAGTGATATCTTATGCTTCCAGAAAGCTAAAACCTCATGAAGAACTCTATGCTACTCACGATTTAGAATTGGCCGCTGTAATGCTAGATTTAAAGATCTGGAGACACTATCTGGTGGGACAAAATTTTACACTTAAAAGCGACCATCAAAGTCTACAATATTTGTTCACCCAAAGAGACTTAAATGCCAGGCAAAGACGATGGAGTGAATTCCTAAGTGAATATGACTTCGGAATATCATATATTAAGGGAAAATAAAATGTAGTAGCCGATGCCTTAAGCAGGAGACCCCGAATATTTTCTCTCATACCCATTAAAGTGGACTTAAGACAACGAGTACTGGATCGTCTTATAAAAGACAGCTGGTATTTAAAGGTGAGGGCAAGTCTTGAGGGAATTAAGGCAAAAGAATCTAAATTTGAGGGTTATGAATTAGAAAACAATGGGATCCTACGATTCCATGGAAGGATGTACATTACTGATGATAAAGATCTTCGAGATACCATCCTTGGGGAAGCCCACAAAGCAGTATATTGTGCTCATCCTGGAGTAGGGAAAATGTATGCGGATACCAAGAAACTCTTCTTTTGGGCAGGCATGAAGCGTGATATCACTCAATTTGTTGCAAAATGTTTGGAATGTCAGCAAGTAAAGGCAGATCATTGTCACCCAGCGGGCCTCTTACAACCCCACGACATTCCTATGTCTAAATGGGAGACCATTTCTATGGATTTTATCACTGGACTACCTCTTACTTCTCAAAGACACAATGCCATTATGGTAGTGGTGGATAAATTAACAAAAGGCGCCCATTTCATTCCGGTAAGAGATACTTATGATGTTGCTGACGTAGCTCGAGTATTCATAAATGAAATTATCAGATTTCATGGAGTACCTAAGAAGATTATATTCGATAGAGATTCGCGATTCACTTCCAGATTTTGGACTTGCATGCAGACAGCCTTAGGTACTCAGCTAAATTTAAGCACTGCTTACCATCCTGAGACTGATGGGCAAACTGAAAGAGTAAATCAAGTACTTGAAGACATGTTGCGAATGTATGTAATGGATCAGCAATCACACTGGGAAAAGTATTTACCCTTAGTCGAATTCGCATACAACAACAGTTACCACAGTTCGATTGGGATGCCTCCATTTGAAGCTTTATATGGCAGACCTTGCAGAACACCGTTAAGTTGGGACAGGTTAGAAGATCGAGTGATAATAGGACCAGAATTAATCCATGAAATGGAAGCGCAGGTCAGACAGATTAGACAACGATTAAAGGAAGCCCAGGATAGACAAAAGAGTTATGCTGATGCTCACCGAACTGATAGGAAGTATGAAGTAGGGGATCAGGTCTTCGTCCGCATCAAACCAAATAAAAGTACTATTCGATTCGGAAAAGGGACAAAGTTGTCACCCCGATTTATAGGACCGTTTAAAGTCGTGGAAAGAGTTGGACCTGTTGCCTATCGTCTTTTCCTGCCACCTCACCTGCATAGAATTCATAATGTATTTCATGTTTCTGTATTAAGACATTATATAGCTGATCTATCTCATAACATCCAGTGGAAAGAATTGCAGGTATCGGACGAGGGAGTCATAACGGTCGAACCATTACGTATACTGGAATGTAGAGTTCGACAGCTGAGGAACCGTCTGGTGGACCAAGTTAAGGTCCAATGGGACAAGTATAGTCCTGGATCAACAACTTGGGAGAATACAGAGGACATATGCCAAAGATACCCTAATTTATGTCCATTTTGAAGAACCTTACACTATGTTTAGTATATATTTACTTCACTACAATCAGGGACTCAAAAACATTTTGAATGATTATGGATAAACATGAAATTTTGTGGCATAATATATGTTTAATTCCTGCTGGTACATGGATACCAAAATAATATATATGTTTAATTCCTGCTGGTACATGGATACCAAAATAATATATATGTTTAATTCCTGCTGGTACATGTATACCAAAACAATATATGTGGTTTATTTTACTAAATTATAAATGTTGAAGTAAAGTTAAGACAGTTGAATAAGTTTTCTTCTGATAAAAATTAAGATATTATAGATCTAATTTATTTTATTTTAGTATGATCAATGGGATAGAAATCAGGAAGTGAATAAATTCTAGATGAACGTCAAAAGACATGCTTGGAATATGGCAAAATATGTTATGCTGTAGTGTCATATATGAATAATACATGAGTTATTTTGAATATGCTGATGCACATTTTACAAATGCATGGGTAAGTGTATGATTGCAGATAAATGATCCAATTTCCGAGATGACCACGTGATGACAGAACCTCAGATCAATTAAAGCTCAAAGTGATCCTATGATAGGGTAGTAGCCCTAATTCTACTGGGAGGGGTGGAGGTGTTACCCACCGTTTATCCTCCGAACCCTGGAGTCATGGGAGGACTGTGCGAGTCACGCTCCCCTAGATGTGTGATGATGACTGCCGGATGCCTACTGGGAATCAGGTCGGTATAACCGACGCTGTCACCTTAGTGTTTATGAATGGTTAGGTCAGTAAAATTGACGCCATGGCATACTCCAGTAGAGGACGGATAGGATGGGAGCAGAAGAGATTAGGGAGGATAGGATGATTTTGAATAGCTTGGGGACCTGGATAGAAAAAGGTCATGTCCATTAAAACCTTGAACCTAAAACTCTAAACTTCGGGACGAAGTTCTCAGAAGGGGGGGTGTATGTAACGACCCATCTAAATTGATCCATTATATAAAGTTTTAAACTTTATAATAAAACAAATGTGATGAAATTTAAACAATAAATATGTTAAGTTTTATAAATACAATTAAACTTTATAAACATATATAAGTTAAATTTTATAAAATATATAATTAAACTTTATAATATATATATTAAATTTTATAAAATATATAATGGAACTTTATAATATATATAAATTTAAATGTTATAAAATATATAGCTGAACTTATAAACATACATAAAAAAAGCGTAAAACACAACTATATGCTATAGCATACCTAAAAATCATTGCAGGACCCTTTAAAAGGGGGCGCGTCCAACCAACTGAAAATTGATAACAGAGCGCACTTTGCCAGGAAAATATCTGAGGGTTAAATTGCATGGAGGGCGTGTCGAGTCGAGGGAAGGCGGTGGCTGCAGGTAGGAGGGCGGCCACCGCCAGGCCCGTAGATAAAAACCGGCAGCCTGGATCGAGAGGGGGGGGGAAAAACCAGAGAGGAGCAGAGAGAACCAGAAGCAGAAATTCACCAGGAGAAAACCAGGAGAAGATAATTATCCATTGGAAGAGCTTTAAGCCGTCTGAGGTTCTGGGCACGGAGGGACAGAGAGCTTTTGTTGAGCAGCTTTCTGGATTGAGCAGCTAGGTTTGCTCAGTCTGGTTGGGTGGTATTGGTCTCCCGGAGATTGGATCAAAATAGCCACGACATCACCAGCAGCAGAATCACCAGTTCAGTAGCAGAATCAGTAGCAGTTAAGGTAAGTACAAATTAATTCTTCAGGCTTTCTGTATTTCAGATTTTAGTTACTGTGTGAATGGTTATTACATGGATCTTGCCAATCATGCAAGGAAAGGAAGAGGAAAGGGTTCAATCAAGAAGAATACGAGTGGAGAAATGACTTCACAAGCTAGAAAGAAGGATTTGAGCAAGGTAAAATGCTTCGTGTGCCACAAGAGTTGGCACTATGCTTCAAAGTGTCTGGAATGGAACAAGGGGAAGGGAAAGTCATAGCAAATGACATTTGTAGATACTTAGGTTAAGGAGTTTGTTGTAAAGTCAAAGAAGGAATTCTCATTAGTCTCTTGTTTCTCTGGCACAATTTCCAATGGTGTGTAGTCTGTGGATAGTGGAGCTTCTTGTCCCATGATAGGAACACAAGAGTTGTTCACTAGTCTATTAGAGAGAGACTTAGATTTGCATGTGGAGCTTGGCAACAATGCCAAGTATGGTGTAGAGGGAGTTGGGATTGTCTTGTTCTAGCTAGAGTGAAGAGGTTCTCTGGAAGTGAAGGATGTGTTATTTGTTCTAGGCCTAAAGAAGAAGTTATTCTTAGTCTCCGACTCTCAACCACGGAGGACAGGGGATATGCCATTACTTTCTAGGTTGGATAGGTTCTCATTCGGTCGAGTGATTCTAGTCTTGGCTCAAGATGAGTTATTGGAGGCAAAGAGGGTATTCTATACATGCTGAATGCTTAGCCAACACAAGCCCTAGTTCATGATAGTGAGAATCTGTGTGAGCTTTGGCACAAGAGGATGGGTCACTTGCATCACAAAGCATTGCCCATAATGATGGGGATTGTCGCTGGTCTTTTGGAGTTCAACGTGGAGCAACAAGAAATTTTCAAGGGGTGTGATCTTGGCAAGTATGCCAAGGTTGCTTTTCCAAGCAGCAAGAGCTGATCTAAGGGCATCTTAGATCTAGTGCATATAGACGTGTGTGGTCCAATGTTAGTAGCATACTAGCATCAATGGGGGGTTCTAGGTTTCCAACTATTACGTTACCTTCATTGAAGATTTCTCTAGGAGGACGTAGATCTTCTTCATGAGAACTAAGGATGAGGTCTTCAGTTGTTTCTGGGAGTAAGGCTCCAAAATTAAATAGGAAGAAAGATTATATTCTTGAGGTCGGATAATGGGGGTGAGTACACCCAAATGACTTTAAATATTTTTGCAAGGAGGCAGGGATCAAGAGAGTGTTGACACTGCCTTACAACTCACAATAGAGTGGGGTTCCTAAAAGGGAGAACCAGTCCAAGGGGATGAGGAGCTATCATGGTGATGATTCATGACCAAGAGCTACCTATATTCCTTTGGGCAGAGGCATGTAATACAACAATCGACGTGTAAAACAATAGTCCTCATAAAGTCTCGGGGGACAATACTTTGGAGGATGCTTTCTTTGGAGTGAAGCTGGATATTGGCCACTTTCGCATCTCCAATTGTCTAGTGTATATCCATTCACTAATAGAGAAGAGGAAGAAGTGGAGCCATTACGAGAGAAGGGCATATTTGTGGGCTATAGTGAAACCCTTAAAGGCATATAGGGTCTTCCAATGTCACATGGTTCGGGTTCGGCAATGATTAGGTTCGATTTGGGTTCGAAGTTTTTGATGAGGTTCGGATGAGGTTTGCCATTAGGTTAGTTTATATATATCTATATATATATATAATAATAATAATAATGATAATAATAATAATAATTATAGGATAAAATAATAAGAAATCAACATCAGTAAATATAAAAAATGTTATCATGGACATGGAAACTGCAAGAATAAATTACAAGCTTGAGTTGTGACATGAGGTTATGGGTTTTGATCTATGAACTTGGTTAATGGCTATGAGGTTTGATGAGGTTCGCCGAACCTCAAATTTTTTTCAAGGTTCGCCAAAATTCAAACCTCAAGGTTAAAGTTTGACGAACCTTGTGACATAGGGGTCTTCATTCCAGTGTAGAGGAAGACCATCGTGAGTTGAGATATCAAGTTTGAGGAGGGCTTGGCATTCACAAAGTCTCATGAGTCCATGACAATGTCAAAAGACAAGGAGTAACAGGGTTCAAGGATTGAGGAGAGTTCATTGCTGCCCACAACAAGGATTTCGTCTACAGGTTAGGAGGAGTTGGAGGCTCCCTCCAATTTTGTTAGGAGGAGGTTTTTATGGCTAAAACAAACTTTGAAGGATGCTCCGGAGCACGTGGAGGATCTTAAGAGCACATTGAGGGAGAGTAGATTGCTGAGGAACTTTCCTAGTTATATGGTTGTCATGAGTAACATCATTGATTCTGAGCCTACTAGTTTTGAGGAGGCAACAAACTAGCAGGTTTGGAGGGATGCCATGATGGAGTATTTGAAGAAATTTAAACCCCCACTCCGGTTATCAGTTTTCCTTATTACTCCATGCATTTAGTTTTAAATCCAAGCATGATAAAAATTCTAAAATCTGGAAATGATAATATTTTTCTGAAAACACAAATTTAGAGATTTCACAACCGCTGAAATTGCAGAGATAAAACACAACAAAATTATGACAGCCACACACAGAAAATAACATAGTGATTTTTGGTCAATGTGACCCTAGAAAACCCCCTACAACTCTTGGGGAAAACCAGTTTGAGAGCTCTTCTTTATTTCTGAAATTGCTTTTATAGAGAAACTGAAATATACAGTAAAAATTCCAGCAACCACAAATTACAGCTCATCTCAATTTCCGTGCTTGAACTCCACCTCGAAAATCGTGCCAATCCGCAAACATCCAAAACATAAATTTTTACAGCAATAAAACAACATTAAATGTTGTATGACCAGCCTCGAAAAATGTGCCCAGAACTTGTTGTCCCTCTTTGTTAAATTATGGTATGTTCTATGCTTAGAGCAGTTTACTTATTTTTCTTCTTATTAGCCACAGATTAGCAATCACATATACATTAAGTAAAGTACAGATAGAACATTAAATGATCAACATAAAACAAGCCAAGACAAGAGACACAAGATGTGGTGGCTAGCCAGGGACAAACCCCAATGCAGGGAAACCCTTTGATCAAATCTTCTTTTATCTTCAATAGTTCAGCAGAGAGAAATAGTACAAAATCTGAATTCTGTAATTTTATATCAGCAACAACAAACCCTAGATCAACAAAGTCAAACTTGGTCAAACTAGCTGAAATTGACCTCTAAAATACTTGGTCAATTTGTCCTCGAACAGCCTGAATAAACAGCCCTTGAATAGCCCCAATAGTTCAGTCACTTTGCAGAATTCTGAAGTCAACTGCAGCCCTAAACTAAGGTAGTCAATACCGGTCAAACCCGAGGTCAGATCACCTCGATTTTTGTGCCAAAAATTGCGGCCTTCCTAAGAGAGGCAACCACACCCAATCCGCACTTCTAGAAGGTCAACGCTGGTCAAAGAGATGACTTGCTGCCCTAGCGTCCTTCTTTCTGCGTCTTCTTTGCCCTAGGATGTCTTCCTTTCAGCCACACATGTGAGAGGGAGTGAGGCTCCTTTTATGCATAGGAGAGAGAGAGAGAAGATGAGTGAATTGAATTATCCAAATGAGGAGAATGTTCCTTGTATTTATATGCAAACGTTGAGGTTGAATAGACATAACTGTTGGGCTTCTGAGCCTGCATAAGTTTGTTGGCTGACCTTGACAATTTGTCCATAATCAAAATAAATTCATATCTCCATAAATCTATGTTGCAGGAAATGTGGGGGGGGGGGGGGGGGGGGGGCGAAACGTGTTTCTGGTCATACTGCCACGTTTCCGTTTCGGGGGGGGGGCGAAACGCGTTTCTGGCCGTACTGCCACGTTTCCGTTTCGGGGGGGGGGGGCGAAACGCGTTTCTGGCCGTACTGCCACGTTTCCCGAAACGGAAACGTGGCAGTACGGCCGGAAACGCGTTTCCCGGCCGTACAAGCCACGTTTCCCAGTTGTAATGTGTTTTTTTTTTAATTTGTTTTTAATTTTTTTTTAGGTTTCCAGTAAATTCTAGAAGCCTATTCTAAACTTATAAAAGAGAAGTTTGTCTCATTCTCTCATCACACTATTCAACAAGTCGTTTCTCTTGGAGACTGGCAGTTGTTTAAGCTAGGGTGTTTTGAGCAGTGAGCAAAGTAGATTTCAGCAGTAGGAGAAAGAGATTTCAGCAGCAAGAGAAAGAGATTTCAACAAGAGATTTCAGTAGCAGCAGATTTGGCTCAGCTACAACCATATTTCTCTTCTCTTTTCTGGCATTTCGGGGTAGTTTCAGCCACAGAAAATTAATTTGGGTAAGCCACATTCATTTTGTTAGTTTTTTCTTACTATTTCTTCAATTTTTCTAGGGTTTATGCAGCCAAAAATATGAAAAACGTTTTTTATTTATAGATTTGTTTTTTAAATTTATTTTTGCAGCAGATTTGGCTCAGCTACAACCATATTTCTCCTCTTTTCTGGCATTTTAGGGTAGTTTCAGCCACAGAAAATTAATTTGGGTAAGCCACATTCATTTCTTAGTTTTTTCTTACTATTTCTTCAATTTTTCTAGGGTTTATACAGCCAAAAATATGAAAAACGTTTTTATTATTTAACTTTTTTATTTACAGATTTGTTTTTTTAATTTATTTTTGCAGCAATGGCTTCCAGCCAAAGTGCAACTACAAGTTCAAGCCCTAGGGCCAACCCAAGGGCTGAATATTATCCTCTTTGGAGGCATGTGACGAAGCTTCAAAGATGTGGAGGTGGTGGCTCATGGGAATGGCGATGCAATCTTTGCAATAATACGTACAAGGGCTCCTACCCAAGAGTGAAGGCACATCTATTGCATGGAGGAGGACAAGGGATTTCAAGTTGCACAAAAACATCAGATCCGTTGGCAAGGAGGGCATATCAAAGAGAGCAAGATGAGGCAGATGGTACTAAGAGAAGGCATGATGACCTTACTCAAGCTCCATCTAACATTGAGCCAAGGATTGTAGCTGAAGCAAGAAAGAGGAGAGCTGGTCACACTCAACAACATGAACAACCAGCACCCAAAAATACCAGAGGCCCAGGGGCATCCCCTTCAGTTCAGGATAGCAGAATTGCTAGATTGGTGAATGTGCAAGCAAGAGAAGAAACTGATTCCAGAGTGGCTAGGTGCACTTATGCATGTGGTATCCCATTCAATGTTGTCCGCTCTCCTTACTGGCAAGATATGATAAGGGCAGTTAACAAAACTCCTCAAGGGTACAAGGGGCCCAACTATGAGAAAGTCAGAACCCAGCTTCTCAAAAATGAGAAGGACCTTGTGGAGGACATTTTAGCTCCAATTCATTCTTCCTGGAGTAGCTCTGGGGTTACCATAGTCTCAGATAGTTGGACAGATATAAGGCGCAGACCATTGATAAATATCATTGCCACTTCCCCCAAAGGAGCAATGTTTATCAAGGCAGAAGACTCCTCAGGAGAGGTGAAAGATGCACAGTACATTGCTGATGTTATTATAAAAGCTATTGAACAAATAGGGCCTAACAAGGTGGTGCAAGTTATCATGGATAATGCACCGGTTTGCAAAGATGCAGGTTTAATTATTTAGGGGAGGTATGACCACATCTTTTGGACACCATGCATTGTCCATAATCTGAATCTGATCTTAGAGGAGATCGACAACAAAGTTTCCTGGATAAAGGAACTCACAGGGGAAGCAAGGGAGATTATCAAATTCATCACCAACCACCACCAGTCTCAGGCCATATTTCGAGAGTACTCCAAATTGGAGTTGTTAAAAGTTGCTGAGACATGATATGCCTCAAACTTCGTGTTGCGCCGCCTTGTTGAGGTTAAGCATGCATTAGTTTCTATCGTGGTGAGTCAACTTTGGATTGAGTGGAGACAAGCAGATTCAGAGCGGGGATCTATGGTGCGTAGATTGTGCCTTGATGAGGATTGGTGGAGCAAGGTAGATTTCTTGCTAAAGTTCACAACCCCTGCATTTGAGCTTCTCCGGAGTGCTGACACTAACCAACCTTTCTTCGGAGAGGTATATGATGGCATGGATTCCATGGTTGAGAAAACTATGGAAATCATTTTGCAGGAGTCTCCACAACTTTTGTTTGTTGATGATCATTTTGCTGGTTTGATCAAGTAAATCATTGTTGATAGGTGGAACAATTTCAATACTCCATTGCACACTTTAGCACATGCTTTGAACCCCAAATTTTATGATGAGGAGCTTATTGCTAAAAGTAATGGGAAGAGGAAGGCACCCCATAAGGATAGAGAGGTGGCTACTGGGGTGAAAAAAGCCCTTATGAGAATGTTCCCTTCTCATCTACATAGGGAGGTAAAGGAGGAATTTGCCAGTTTTGCTGCAGGAATAGATGATTATGCAGATATATCAGCTTTGGAGGAGAGAAGCACCATGAATCCAGTTAGGTGGTGGATTTGTCATGGAGCAAATGGTGTACATTTGCAAAACCTTGCCATTCGTATTCTTTCACAAGTGGCAAGCTCTTTATCAGCAGAAAGGAATTGGAGCACTTATGGTTTTATTCATTCTGTGAAGCGCAATAGGTTGGGCTCACAGAAAGCAGAGGATCTTGTTTATGTGCACTCCAACCTTCGCCTTGCATCTCGTAGGGGTCCAGAATACAACAGTGGTCCTTCTAAAGAATGGGGTGTGGATGCAGAAAATCCTGATTTGGATCTCTCTCTTGCTGCCCTGAATATTGAGGCCGAATTTGGAAGTGGAATTGGTGCATCACCTTCTTCAGCACTACCATCCACTGTTGAGCATTGTGCTGCTTCTATTTTTGATGAGGATTGTTATGATGAGGATTAGTCTTTTGTGACTTGTCTCTATAGTTCTTGCAACCTTATAGTCTTTATTGTACTTGCAGCCTCATATACTAATATAAATAAAGGCTGATTTTGAGATTTTGCCCTTGGATATATAATAAAGGTTGCTTTTGGATTTTCCTATATTTTTATTTTCATTATGTGATCATTCATGACTCATGAGTAAATGTGATGTAAATTTAATCTTAATGTTTAAATGTAATAAATTATAATGTATCATTAATGCTTTATGATTGCACATATATATAATAATAATTTTTAAATATTTTTAATATATATATATGTATATATTCGCGTTTCCCCATTTCCAAAATTTGGGGAGGTCGCGTTTAGTATCGCTTCCCGTTTCGGAAACTCGTTTCCGTTTCCCCGTTTCGTGCTACTTAGCCATAAATACTTATCGAAATCGGGTGATCTTTAGATCAATCCTACACCTCTCGATGAGAGGAACCTAGGAAAAATATCAAAAGCCATAAATAAAGTGATCCACATAGAGTTTGGCCCTAGTTGCCAATTTTAACACTCTTCCTCAATTTCTGTGCCTTTCTCCTACTATACGGCTTTTCCTTGGGATGCGTGCCAATAAATGTTGCTGCCCAGATTTGCTGAAATGTCTTCTTGCTTCTCTCTTTCACTTCCTCACTGCTCAGAAATTTTCTCCTTTCTCTCTCTTCTCTTTCTCTCAAATGCTCATGAAAGAATGAATTGATCTTTTCCTTTTCTCTTCTCCTTTTATTCTCTAAATGACCTTTTGGGTTACCCTAAGAGATCTAGAGATGAGAATAAATGTGCATTTAATTCTCACTTTCTATTTTTTATCACCTACTTAAATAAAGACCCACTTAGCCTTTTATTTCCATAGTCACTTTTTCACTTTCTAATTCTTCATTCACTTTAATAAAGTCACCTTTAAATTAGAATGTAACTTTACCACTTATAAAGTCACTTTTAAATTAAATTGACTTTACCACTTATAAAGTCACTTTAGGAGAAAAGTAAAAAATAAATTTGGACACTTTTCCCTAGGCCAAAGATCAAAGCCTTAGGGAACCACTTGTCCTTTGGTACCCAAATTTTAACACTCCTTACTGAGGAATGTGTTCCTCACCACTCCTATCTTGTCTCTGAAGTAGACATGCTTGCCCCGTGGTAAGGCTTTGGTGAAAATGTCCGCTACCTGCTCATTTGTGGAAATGTACTCAAGCTTGACAACTCCCTTTTGGACATAGTCTCTAATGAAGTGATACTTGATCTCAATATGCTTTGACTTGTCATGAAAAACTGGATTCTCCGTGAGTTTTATGCAACTCTGATTATCACAGTAAATTACTGAAGGTCTCAATACCTGACCAAATAGACCAAACAACATCTTGCGAACCCATATGGCCTCACAACTAGCCAAACTAGCAGCGATATATTCTGGCTCAATTGAACTCAATGCAACTGACTGTTGTTTCCGGCTGATCCACGACACAACTGCCAAACCAAACCCAAAACAACACCCCAAAGTACTCTTCCTATCTGAAGCACAACCTGCCCAATTTGAATCCGTGTACCCTGCCAATCTCACTCCATCACCTTGTCTATAATCCAGACCAAAATCCACTGTCCCTTGCAAGTAACGAAGAATGTGTTTTGCAGCTACCCAGTGCACTCTCTTGGGCTCACACATGAACTGACTCATAGTGTTAACTGCAAAACATATATCTGGTCGAGTGTTGACCAAATACATCAAACAACCAATCAACTGTCTATATAGAGTAGGATCCACCAACTCGGAATCAGAAGCGTGAAGCTTCTTCTAGTTAGTGATCATAGGTGTAGACATGGGTTTGTAGTCCTCCATGTGAAATCTGCTAAGAATATCCATAATGTACTTCCCTTGTCCCAGGAAGAAATGCCCCTCCTCCTGCCACACCTCCAATCCCAGAAAATAATGCATCAAGCCAATATCCTTCATCTCAAACTCTGAAGCAAGATCTCTCTTGCAGCCCTCAATGAGTCTCTCTGCACCAGTGATGATCAAGTCATCAACATACAACACCAGAATGAGAGGCTCCTCACCCACCACAATGAAGTATAGGTTCGGATCAACCTCACTCTTTGTGAAACCCAACTGCTGCAAGTATGTATCAATCCTAGAGTACCAAGCTCTAGGAGTTCGCTGCAGGCCATAGAGTGCCTTTTTCAGTCTGCATACATGGGACTCCTTCCCATGCACCTTAAATCCCTACGGTTGCTCAATATAAACCTCCTCCTGAATGAAGCCATTGAGAAATGCGGTCTTCACATCCATCTGGTGGATCTTCCAACCCATCTCTGCTGCAATCGATATAATGGAGCGAATAGATGTATACCGAGCTACGGGAGCGAAGGTCTCCTCATAGTCAACTCCCTCTACCTGTGAGAACCCTCTCACCACAAATTGAGCCTTGAACTTCTCGATGCTACCATCTGCAGCATGCTTTATCTTGTAGAGCCATCTGAAAGTAACAACTGGGTTACCTTCAGGCCTCGACACTACCGCCCAAACATCGTTCTTCATAATAGAAGAATACTCCTCCATCATGGCCTCTCTCCAGACCTGCTAGCTGGCTGCCTCCTCATAACTAGAAGGCTCGGAGTCAACAATGCTTGTTACCAATGCCATGTAACTACAGAACCGCTCAGGTGGTTTACTCTCTCTAACTTGTCTCTTTGGCCCAACAACTGATGTGGCCTCGCGCAAGGTATCTTGAAGCCACTTGTGCTTCCTCTTCCCTGAGCATACTTCTCCCACCAGTGTGAAAGAATCCTCATCATCATCAAAAGCCTTAACTCCTGAAGGCTTGTCAACTGACCTCATGCCTGAACCTGTGCCTGTAGATGCTGAAGTATCGTGCGAACTGCCCATTAGTGGACTACCCTGTGAACTGCTCTACGGATTGCCTTGCATGCTGCCCGAAGAACCACCCACCTGACTTTGAGAGCCACTACTCACTGATGGACCTAACACTGTAATCGACGTACCTCTTGATCCCTGACCACTGGATCCCTGTGACTGACTCAGCTGCTCTTGAGGGTCTGGTGACTCTGGATACTCTAACTCCCATGACCTCCTGAAAGCTCTCTCCTCCTCGAACTTCACATCCCGCCTGACAACCACTTTCCTCTACGTAGGAATATAAATCCAATAAGCTTTCGAGGTCTCGCTATAACCCACAAAGATTCCCTTGTTTGTAGTGGGCTCTAGCTTGGTCCTGTTCTCCTTGGGGACATAGGAATATGTAAGGCACCCAAAGATACGAAAGTGCCCAACATCAGGCTTCTTCCCAGAAAAAGCCTACTCCGGAGTCACATTCCCTAAGGCACAATGTGGACTCCTGTTTTGCAAGTACACAGCAGTGTTGCAGGCTTCTGATCACAAAAATAAAGGTAACCCCTGAGCAATGGATCTGTTCTTCCACTCTGCAACCCCATTTTGCTGGGGGTAGTAAGGAACTATGAACTCCCTCATAATTCCTGCCTCAGCACAAAAATCAACAAACTCACCAAGGGTATACTCCCCTCCATTGTCCGACCTGAGGACCTTGATCTTCCTACCTTTTTGGGTCTCCACAAGAGCTTTGAGCTCTTGAAACCGCTTGAAGACCTCACTCTTGGTCTTCAAGAAATAAGTCCAGGTCTTCCTGGAGTGGTCATCAATGAATAAAACATAGTATTCATAGCCACTCAAGGATGCATGAGACATCTGACCACTCACATTGGTATGAATCAAGTCAAGGATCCCAGTCGCTCTGCTGTCGCTGCTAGGAAAAGGGGATCTGGCAAACTTCCCCATAGCACATCCTTTGCATACATCAAGGTGATCAGAACTGAAATCTGGCACACCAGTGGTGATCTCCCGCAATGTACTCAAGGCCCCATGATACATGTGCCCTATCCTGCGGTGCCAAATCTCACACAACTTTGAACTACTAGATCTACTGTCGGTCCTATCTCGGGTGTTGCTACCCAATGCCATCAAGGGCTGGAATGAGAACTTGTACACCTTGGCATGGCGCACACCAATCTCTCTAGCTGAAGAAGATGGAGTTCCCCTAGGATATATAAGCACCTGCCCTCTCCTGAACAACACATCATACCCTCTATCCTCAAGTGCTGAGACAGATATTAGGTTCTTCTTCATTTCAGGCAAATATAGAACATCTGACAATTTCAAGGGAGGTTTGGG
This sequence comes from Pinus tabuliformis, assembly GCA_031772625.1. Lineage (NCBI taxonomy): Eukaryota > Viridiplantae > Streptophyta > Pinopsida > Pinales > Pinaceae > Pinus > Pinus tabuliformis. Next base: position 854,059,154 of record CM062816.1, read on the forward strand.
TCCCCTATCAAATGTCAATGTCCCCACACCGACTACTCTAACAATGCTGTCATCACCAAGTACTGCCTCCATATTAGTATCACCCTCTGAAATCTATGAGAAGTACTCTCTGACTCCTGTCATGTGGCGGGAAGCGCCATTGTCAACATACCAAATGCTAGAAGATGCTCTGCTAGTAGCAGGGAATGCACACTCCCTCTGAACCTGTATGGCAGGTGATCCTACACTAGTGGCCTCACAAGCTATGAACCCAAACTCCTGATCAAATCTCTCTGAGAATCTCTCTATCTCTGCAGAAGTTGCTATGGGTTTGTCTTTCCCTTTCTTATTCTTCTTCTCCAGACACACAACAACATAGTGTCTCAACTTTTGACAATTCCAACATTTGACTTTGGAATAGTCCTTCTCCTTGTTCTGCTGCTTGCCTTTACCTTTGCCTTTGCCTCCACTGTTGGAAGCTTGCTTCTTTGCTTTGCCCTTCTTGCCTCTTGCTAACAATGCCACATTGTCATCCTCCTCCACCTATTTGGCTGCCCCAAGATGGTTTTTCCTGATCTCATTTTGAATGCAATCATCCCACAACCTCTCCCAATCAGGAATGTTTTCTCGTGCAACAATGCCATCCACAAAATTCTCCCAAGTCTTGGGAAGACCATTCAAAGCAATCCTCACCAACTCAGTGGGTGCAATGGTCTCACCTATGGCTGGCAACTCATCTCTCATTGAAGTGATCTCTGTGAGGTATGTTGTAACACTGTCAGTCTTAGCCATTTTAATGGCCTTCAGTTTCTCCTTTAGGACCATTTTTTTATGTTTTCATTTGAGCTTTGGTAAAGAAAGGTCAGGACTGTCCACATATCATGTGCATAAGTCTTTCCTCAAATAGTTCCCAAGGGACATTATCCGATGTAAGGTGCAGCTGCTTTTCCAGATTTCCCCACCAAATCAAGGCACTTTCCTTTAGTTGAAACACGACAATTGTTGTTTTTGCTGAAGGCGAATATTCTCTTAACCTAAAGCATCGGTTCATCCCTTCCAACCATGCTTCAGCGCGTTCACCTGCTCGACCTCCTGAGAATTCTGGGAGTCTAATTTTCTGAAGCTCCCTAGAAATGTCTTCTCTCGATCTTCTGGGCTCAAAATTATTTGGTTCCGCTGAACTGGTGGCTACATGTTGAAATTCCCCTTTGGTTTTGGCCTTAGTTGATTCTTTTAATGTTTCCAATAAGGCCTCCAAAGAATTCATTATCACAGTCAACTCTGGCGCTGGGGCGATTGATGTTGATGATGGTCTTGGCGGTGACGATGGTGATGGGGATGGTGATGGCATTAATGGTGGTGATGCTGCCTGATCATGTCGTCGTCGCTCATACGTCTTTACCATTGTGATGGTTCCTGAACACATAATAAAATTCCGTAAAATTTTTGAGGTGGATAACCGAATTTTAACACACAATTTCCTTTTGCAACATCACATTCATAAACGGGTATAGTTTTGCTATTTTTACCCGCTAGGCGGATCTTACTGGTACCGAGGTCAAGGAGGGTGGTCTCGCGACCTCCTTGTCCTAATGCAGGGTATTCTATCCTAATATGAATAATGCAAAAGTGTATGGGTATTAGCCCCTAAGGTAAGGCACCTAAAGTTTATTTACCTAACAACATCCACAAAATGAAAATGTTAGATGTCTCGTTTACAATGCACATCGGTAACATACCTGTCATATCTCAATCTGACTATTACATTTAAAGAAGGTCATATATGATTATTTTATTAGATAACCCTGAGTATGTTGACAATGATGGTAAAAAATGAGAGTCCAACAAAGAATCACGTTTTAATTTATTATTTCTAGTCGTGGTAAATTTATCTGATGCGAATGATTGAGTAGATTCTTTTATCTTCACCAATTAAGAGGTCTACTATCTATGTGACTAAATAATGTATGGGTACTTTTGTAATTTTCTTAAGATCATATATATCCTACTTTATTAATTCCTTCTATGACATGGTTTAGTATTTAGTATTTTACTAAGTCCTCCAAAGGAAGGATGGGGAGGTGTTCTTGTACTCTAGGAGATGAATTAATCACTTTTGATCTATTTAAGTAAGATGATAAATGAAGGATGCCAACCTAATTATCGAACTTATTGAGCGTTTATGAATGGTATAGTTCAAGAAAACAAGGTACCGAAGGAACACTTGATTACTGATGAGGATACAGTAGGTAGTTCAGATTCTGATAACCTAGATGGAATACATGACCTGGATGGCATGCCGCTTGAAAATAAGTAGTGATCTTGCATTTAAGCTTCTTTGACAAAATGATGGAGAAGCATTGACAGCCTACTGTAGATACTTATAGTACCTTAATTGTAGGGTTTATGCAAGGCAGGCAGACTCCCTGAGGCAGACCAGCTGATAAAGATATGTTAGTGAGAGAGAGCTCTGTCCCAATGAAGCAATTTATGCATTTCTTTATTAATGGTTGCTTTAAACAGGGAAATTATATCTATTCTCTGGAGTTTTTTTTGGATAATTAAAGCTCCAAGTGATTTTAATTTAAAAGCTATGAATTTAATTAAATTTAAAAAAAAAACTCCGATATATTCGTTAAAATGTAAATTTAATCCAGTAAAATTAATCTGTAAGAAAATCTCAGGAACAGCAGCAAGTTACTAATGCTAAATGCCAAATTCAATGCCAAATTTATGATTTCATCTTGCTTCAGGTGAGAGCACTTAAGATGGAATGCAACAGCATGAAGATGCATGTGTCACTGCTTTATATCAGCCCTCAGAATGTTTATGACAGTCAGCGACAAATCATGAAATGAGCCTAACCATTAATATCCAACCGATGCAATCAATTCCTTAATGGGTTATGTATTTTACGAGAGATTTTAGGGCACTTAAACGAAGATTTTACCACTGTTTAACGCAAGAATTCCACGTTGTGGCCGTGGAGACCTGGGCTCGAATCCCAGCAGCCACATCCCTTCCGGCAGGGGTTTTGACATGAGTATTCTGCCCCCGTATTTCTCTTCATAATATTACGGAAACCCAAATATCTTTGAAAAAATTATGACGCGAAGATGACAGCATGGAGGTTGTGGTTTCAAACCCCTGCATCTCTAAAATAGCACGTTAAGTTTATCGCTGGGCGCGTTAAGTTTATCGTTGTGGCCGTGGAGACCTGGGCTCGAATCCCAGCAGCCACATCCCTTCCGGCAGGGGTTTTGACATGAGTATCCTGCCCCCGTATTTCTTTTCATAAGATTACGGAAATCCAATATCCTTGAAAATATGATGTGAAGATGACAGCGTGATCGTAGAAGAGCTGTATCAATGCAAACTGTTAATCCCTGACTTCATTTATATAGGTTTTTACCCATTTTAATTTCTACTGAGATATTCGCAAGGGTTCAAACTTTCCTAAAAAAAATTTCTTATCATTTTATTCAGGCACGGGTCAGCAGAAATCCAATTCACATGATTTCATAGTTATATATATATCCTTAGCTCCGTTCTCACAGGTCGTTGATCCTGGTCACTTTCTTCCCTGAGATTTTGCGGCCCCACAATAGGGTTACCTCAGCCACAGAGCAGCTTGAGTAATCGCATTTGGCTATGCACAGGTTAGCCGTTCTGAGAATCAATTACGGAGACACCAAATTTAATTGTGCTTTCTTCAAAGGGCGAGAATTTGCCCAGAACTGAATCTAATCACCCAAGGGATGAATAAAAGTATGAGGCAGCAATTCAAAATTATAATTTTGTCTCAGAGACACGCCAATCGCATTCTTTCAGGTGATCAAGTTAACAAGGGCGGAGTTCAGTATCGTGGCCAAGTCCATTATTCGACCGGGCCGGATTTAATTGGCACAGTGCAGAATCGTGCTAGACCAATTGCCATCTTAATCGTTGAGCCATATTGCGTAGTTGAAGCATATCTAAGGCTATTAAGGAGCAACATACATTAATTTTCACGGATTGTTTCAACAGGTAATTAAGATCAAAATTTCCTGAGTCAGTTGGCAGCCATTTTCACAAGAGAGGCTGTGCTTCTCATTCTACGCAGACCCTGGTTTTTAATATGATTCTATTTTTTTTTTAACTACACTGCAGAATTTGACAGAGCAAATACATATGTTTTCGGTTATGTAGTTCCTGTGAGGTCCCAAAGGGTTTGAACACTGAGCTCCGATACCATCTGTAATGACCAAACACAGTAACTAGAATCTGAAATACAGAAAGCCTGAAGAATTTAAATTTGTACTTACCTTAACTGCTGCTGATTCTGCTACTGAACTGGTGATTCTGCTGGTGATGTCGTGGCTATTTTGATCCAATCTCCGGGAGACCAATACCACCCAACCAAACTGAGCAAACCTAGCTGCTCAATCCAGAAAGCTTCTCAACAGAAGCTCTCTGTCCCTCCGTGCCCAGAACCTCAGACGGCTTAAAGCTCTTCCAATGGATAATTATCTTCCTCCTGGTTTTCTACTGGTGAATTTCTGCTTCTGGTTCTTTCTGCTCCTCTCTTGTTTTCACCCCCTTCTCTCGGTTCAGGCCTCCGGTTTTATCTACAGGCCTGGCGGTGGCCGCCCTCCTACCTGCAGCCACCGCCTTCCCTCGTCCCGACACGCCTTCCACGCATTGATGCTCTCAGATATTTTCCCTGTCAAATGCACTCTGCTATAAATGTTCAGTTGATTTTAAGCGCCCCCTTTTAAAAGGGTCCTTTATTTGATTTTTGGTTTTTAGCATATAGTTTAGTTTTAAAGTTTTAATTTATATATGTTTATAAAGTTTAATTATATATTTTATAAAATTTAATTTATATATGTTTATAAAGTTTAATTATATTTATAAAACTTAACATTTTTATTATTTAAAATTCATCATATTTGTTTTATCATAAAGTTTAAAACTTTACATAGTGGATCAGTTTAGATGGGCCGTTACATCGATCTTCATTGTAAGTTTGTTCTCTCACCTTATCAGGGGGGTTAATCTTTAGCCCTAGTCCAGTGGGACCTCCCTTGAGGCCTTAAGGTTATAGGAGGGGCGCTAATTGGGAAACCTAGATTGAGATAGTGTGTCCATTATCCCTTACACCATACTTGCCACTTTCCATCACACATTACAAGCCCCATTTACCGCATCCATTCTTCGGGCCTAACTTGTCATTGGATCTTTGGGATTTGGCACCCTCATGTCCACACTCCTTTTGGCCAGAAAAAATTGTTGTGGAGGTTGATGTTGTTTAGAAATCTAGGGCATCAAACAAATTAGATTCTTCAAGTGGATTTCTCTTATTCCTTGACATTTTCTTGTGATTATTCTTTCCCTGTTCTTAGTTATTCTTTTCAATTATGTTCATCAAGACAAATGCCAAACAAACAAGATCAACAAGGACACAAGATGTAGAGGCCAAGGCAAAACCCCTATGAAGGGGAAAACCCAGTCAACTCTTTCTTTAGTAGATTAGATCATGATGAGACACACTTGACCTCTTGACCAATAGACTATATCCAACCACCAAATCAACTCCTTTCCATTGTTCAATTTCATCTTTATGATCCCTGCAATTGGTCTTTGCAACAATGTATTGGCCTGTGCAACAAGGGTTCTTGTCCTTCTGTAATAGTCTCTGTCTCAAGGATTCTTGGCCCCTTGTAATTACCTCTATAATGATAGCAGAACTTTGGCCTCCTATAATGATTGCAGAATTTCGACCTCCTATAATGATAACAAAACTTTGGCCTCCTGTAATGATAGAAGAACTTCAGCCTCTTGTAATGATAACAAAACTCCGAATTCCTGTAATGATAGAGGAACTTTGGCCTCCTGTAATTATATCAAAATTTCAGATTAATTCTCTTTTCTTCTTACCCGAGCCTCAGAAATTGCAGATCACAATATTGTCTTCAAATGGTCAAACGATAGGCTATAAATAGTTGTTTGCCACTGTACATTTTGGTCGACATGAATAATCCTTGAAGCTGACTTGTCAATTTTCACTTGAGACCAATTTGTAGGCTTGTTTATAGGCCGACTTGTAGGTCATCTAGTTTGGCGTTTGACTTGAGAAATATATAACAACCTTTTGTAGATAAAGGAGCTAACTTGGTGGAGGATAGACAAGACACAAATATTTTTCTTTTTTGACTTTAAGGAGCCTAAGAAGGGTCTTGACCTATTGACCATTGACCTAAGCATGAAACCCATGCTTTAATAAGTCAATAAAAATTTCTTTTACAAATAATTTTCTTTCTTTTGACAAATACATAATTCAAATACAATTATGAAGACCAACACTAGTTACATTCTTCAACAGTCCCCCTTAACTAGGAAGGCATTCATAATTTTTACATATGGGAACAAGGATGATCTCAAAATGAAATTATCTATAAAGACAGAGTCATACAACACCACAGTGCTCTAAAGTTAGATACTTGACCAAGGTATTTAATCGGGTGGGACTAAGGTGTATGCCAAGCGTTAGCCACTATAGGTACCATTAGGCTTCCACTCTAACACAAACCCAAGGATCTAGGTGCGTATCCAAGGTCAGAGCTCTATGACCAACGCCACCCTCCCTAATTTGGGATTTGGACATCAACACATGGGCCGACTAATGTCCTCCCAAGCATCAGGCACTCAACCCCAGATGCTTACATCTCTCCTTTAAAAACTAGATATATATCCATCAATCAGCCATGCTTCCAAAATTTGTACTTTTTTTTTGGAGAGATCTTGCACAAGCACAACGCCAATTAGCAATAACCTTTCAATACATATACATGCTAATACGAACCTTAGGGGTCTTCAATTACTCTGATGTTGGTCATATATCTTTCAAAAACATCCAAAACTTCTTCAACTTTGTTATCAACATATTACGAACTCATGGAGGGTATCCAAGCTCCCCCTCAACTCAACAATAGACTTTATCAAGTTCTTCTCCTCATCATGCTCATCATTAAGTTATTTTCAAGATAGGTGAATATCTTAAACATTTTGAACATTATGTACCTACAAATATAGTAACAAGTATAACCAAATACAAGTATACAAAAGCATGAGACAACTAGCACATCATCATATTAAACTTCCATAGCTCAAACTTGAATATTCAATTTCATCAACCATATCTTAAACTTTCACATCGATCAGAACTAAGGTTTTTTGACATAAAACCCTAGTTAAACCTTAGATATCAACAACTCAAAAGCAATTTGTCTAGGGTTTTATTGAACCCAACACTTACTAGGGTTTTGCTACAAGTCTTAGGTTTAATCACTAGGACACAAAATCAAGTTAGTAATCCAGACATATTATACATCTAGGGTTTTTTTCCACACGGAAAAAAGTGTAATTTTATTAATATGACAAAATCACATTCTGTAGATGTATATGTGTATACATTTGGTGTATAGATCATATTGATCTAGCCAAGATTGGCAATATAGCCTTACATCATCATATGCATATTCATTGTTGATTTGATATTCTGTCATAAGCATATAAAATATATTCTAAGATAATCTGTGCATAGTATAGTCAAAATTTGTTGCTATTTATCAAAAAATAAATATAACAGTCTATGATGGCACAATATATGTATCAAAAATAAAGTATGCAAAAAAAAAAGTAAATAGAGTAGAGGTCGGCCTCTCTCTATACTATCATCTGTGCCTCCATAAAAGGCTGATGATAAAAGCCAAAAAGGTCTCGTGTTGATACTCTTGAATTAGTAATCCGACCCTATCCAGTCAGAGCCCCTCCTTGGAGAGTAAGTTCTCCATAAGATTGTGTTCCCTGTGACCATACGTAAAAGATATATGAGCAATAGTAGATGTCAACCTGTGTATCTCATTGATAAGGGGTTGTAACCGGGGGCTGTGGCATTGCTGTGTTGCATTCATCCAATGTATGGTAAGGAGTGAATCCCCAAAAATGTTGATGGAGGCCAGTCCAAGGTCGATAATGAGAATGGTAAGTATTTTAAGGGCCAACAGTTCTGAAAAATTATTCGATCCTTGACCCAAATTAATCGTAATGTTGTAGTAGAGGAGATCATTTAGATATAGAGCCGCCCCTCCACCACAATTCCGTGCTTCCCCTTGTGATGCACCGTTGAAGAAAGCCCAGAGTAAACTTTTATCTATATTTAGCTCTCTTATAATCTTGTGCCTAGGGGTGATAAACTGTTTGCGAAGAGATGCCAAGAGAGCGAGTGATCTTGTAGCAGTGATCTCTGGTGGAAGATATATGTCCTGAAAAGTAGCTTGATTGGCCAACTATATACCCCAACATTCAAGTAGGGGGAGACATAATTTATCCCGAGTGTTCGAGTTCTGCGACCAAAGTAGCTAGGTCTCCTTGATGATATCACCAGTTGACCAGTCGTATTGGGACCCAAGAGAACTGGTAAAAATTGACCAAACAAATTTGCTATAGTTGCAATGTTTAAAAAGATGAAGGATATTCTCACCCTGTTCTTTGCATAATATACAAAAACTAGGCTTGATCCTAGATATGCGCTGTAGGATGTCCCAAGTAGGAGCTTTGTTCATAAGAACACACCACATAAAGAGTTTTGTCTTTGATGGACAACAGATTTTCCAGATAATGCTCCACCATGATTCACGTTGTTCAGGGACCCTGTTTGCGATTAGTTGAACATAGCCCTGAAGAGGTGTGTGTATACCATTCGAGGAGTATTGCCAGATCAATTTGTCGTGGCTTCATCTAGCCGAATGTGAGCATTTGTTAAAGAGATGATGTAGTTCTCCCAAATCTGTAAATGATCCCCAACTAACTATAACTGAGCTCTAGAAAGCCAAGTCTGTGGTAGAAGTGGGTCCTGATTGGGGGCCCCGATCTAGCTGAGGAAATACAACCCTTGGTGCCTGAGGTAAACAATGAGGGCCTCTAGTAGTCTGTGGTGGTCTTCACTGCCCACCCATGGGTCCAGTCCGAGATGAAGGCAATTACCCCTGTCGACCTCCCAGGCCAGTCCATTAGATATAAGGGTAAAAGAGTTGATAACCGCCTTCCAAACAATAGAAAATTAAGGGTGGGCTTGTCAGGTGATCGAATCTAGTCTTCAAGGGACAAAGGGTAAATGTATTTCTTGTAGACAACCATGGACCAAAGTTGGTTGCTTATGATGGTTCTCCAGCCCACTTTAGCTGACAGAGCTTAAGTAAAAAGAGTAAAGTTTTTTATGCGCCAGCCTCCCCAGGCCTTTGGTAGGGCAATATGGTCCCATGCAACCCAAGGAAAAGCATGTGCCCCAGAGCAACCAACCCATAGGAAGTTGTAGCAGAGTTGTTTAAGATAGCCAAAAGTGCCCTAAGGAACCCACGAGAGAGAAAGCCAGTAAACCAGAATAGCTTCCAGGACAAATTTTACAAGGAAAAGTCGACCAACATGAGAGAGCCACCTAAAACTCCAATGTTTTCTTTTTTTTGTCCACTCTCGAAAGTAGCCATTCCCAATTAGAAATGAGGTAGTCATTTGGTTTCAGCAGGAAGCCCAGATACTTGAGACTCTAGTCCATGGGAGAAAATGTGAAAGGAAAACTATTATGATAGAAACTGAGATCATCAGGACTTAAAAAGTATGTGATCAGTGTGGATTTAAGATGTTTGATAATCATACCTGTGGCATTGCCAAAGAGTTTGAGGGTCTCCAGAACAGAAGATCCCTCCCTTTGTGACCCATTGCAGAATATAAGGATATCGTCCACAAAAAAAAGGTGAGTAATGGTGCAACCTCTAGCCACCTCAATGCCAACAAGAAGCCCTCTACGTTTCAAATCAGCAAGTGATCTACTCAAACCTTTGGCCACGAGAAGGAAAAGTAAAGGATAAAGTGGGCAACCCTATCAAAGACCTCTTTCCGCTTTGAAGAAAGGGGAGGTAGATCTGTCGATTAGTACAACAAAGGAAATTGTAGATATACAACTCATAATCCATCGAGTGATGTCTAAAGAGAAACCCAACTTGTAAGAAGAAGTTTGATGTATGTCTAGCTGACACGGTCAAATGCTTTGGATAGATCAATCTTTAATAAAGCCCCTTTTAGTTTCTTCAGTTTGATGCTATGGAGTCCTTCCTAAGCAACCCCAATAAATTCGTGGATTTGTCTACCTTCCAAAAAGGCAAATTGTTTCGGAGAGATGTTCCTAGAGAGAATAGGCTTTAATCTGTCGGTGATAATCATAGAAATGACCTTGTAAATGCAGTTACAGAGTGAAATAGGTCGGAACTCCTCGAAAGTGGAAGGGTCGTCATTCTTAGGTGTTAGAGCTATAAATGTGGAGTTGAAAGCCTGATGTGTGTTTCCCTGTGTTCAAGAGTCCTCCACAACTCTCAAGAGGTCATCACCAAGTATTTCGAAAAGCCCAAGAAAAAACTCCACTGACCAACCATCTGGTCTCGGGCTTTTGTCTTTCTGAGTCTTCTTGAGGACCGATAGAAGTTCATCCTTCATGATTGGTGCCATCATCTTCTCATTGTCATCATCGAGGGTAAAACGGGGGAAAAGTAGAGCAGTGCAAACCACCTCAGCAATAGGGATTCCTGGAGGCTCCTTGAAGAGGTGTTTGAAGTGATCCCTACCCATACCCGCAAGAGTTGCAAAAGAGGTTTGTAGTTTTCCATCCTAATGTTGCTGTTCTTACGTCCTTTGTAGTAGATGTAGAAAAACTTTGTGTTATCGACACCCGCTTCCAGCGAAATGGCTCTGCTCTTCAGTCTCCAAGTAGCCTCCTGTTCAGCTAGAATGGATGTTTTTCGTGTCTCAAGGTGAAGAAAGTTTTCCTTAGAGGCCGAAGATTCATAACCTTCAGAGTAGGTGCTCGAAATAGTATGTAGTTCTTCTTCAATCAGTAGGAGTTCCCTCTGTTCCTCCATCCTTTTTTAATCGACCAAATGATGAATGCTTGTTTGATTTGTTTTAGATTATGTGCAAATTGGCCCGCAATAATGAAACCCTCATTAGGATCATAATTACTCCAGGTGTTCGAACCAGATTAATATAGTCTGTATCCTTAAGCCATCCAACATTCAGTTTGAAAGGCCCAAGTGGTTTGGGACTCGGGAATTTAATTTCCAGGTAGATAGGGGGGTGGTCAAGACCACCACCCTCTCCAATCCAATGATGCAACAGTGGGAGTTCCTGCAACAATTTCTCCACCAATAGGAATCTTTCCAATCTTTTCCCAATCCTTTCAGATCTAGGTCTTTTGTTTCTCCAAGTAGGTTTGATCTTGAGGGGAGCCAGGTCCTAAAGATGATGATGATCCATAATAAACTATGAAAAAAACTGTGAATTCAGGTCAGCTTGTGCGGTTTCACCCTAGCTTTCTTAGCAACCTATAAAAAAATTGGGATCACCACCAATTATGAGATTGTGTGCAGACAGAGAAAAATGACCTTGAAGAGAGTCCCAAAATGGTAATTTGTCATGAACAGGACCATAAATATTCAAAATTAAGAAATGCTTATCCAAATATTGAGTAAAACAAGAGAGGTCGATGATTGACGAAGAACCCCACACTGAGAAAGGTTTAATGGATTGAGTAAGCCAGCCAGTCTCCAACCCACCTGAACAACCGATAGCGTCGAGAGACAAAAAATCCTATTAAGTCTGTTGGATTTTGAGTGATTTAAAATTATACTTTGTCCATATGAAATCCAATGAGGTTGGAACCACTCTTAAACATCCAGAGCCATTTCATGGTAATGTTGAAAATTTAAGTAAAGGGATGAAAATGAAAGATAAAGGAGAATGCCACTTTTACTTTAAGAATTTAACATTACCATGAATTGCATAGCAATAATAGAGCCATAGGCTTGAATATTAGGCTTCCTCACACAAAATTTCTTGAAACTCACAAGGAATGCTTTTGGAAACCCCCCTCAAAAGGGGTGCTTCTGAGTGTCCCCCTTTTGAGGGGTGTGCCCAGAAGCACCCCTTTTGGGGAGACGTGTGCCCCACACTGGAGAAACGTTTCCCCCTGTGTCTCCCCAAAAGGGGGACGTCGGGAAACGTTTCCCTAGACGTCCCCCTGTCTTGAGTGCACAGAAGCATGGGGTGCATGCACCCCACCGTGGGGGACGTGTCCACTTGGAACATTGCTTAGAATATCCTTTAGGTGAGAAACTGGGAAGTCTCCCATGTGGGGAAATTCCACTAAAGAGTAGGAGGTGGACTGCTAAGTTGACAGTGACAACCCCTTGATTGTTGCATCTTGATTTGGATCTTGCTTGTGAGGACTTTCCCAAGGCCTGCTAGATTTTGCAGTAGCAAGCCCTATGGCTTGTTGGTAATTACAGGAGTTGAAGGAGCCATAGGAGTGGGTTATAAAAGGGCTTGCACGGTATTGGGTATCTGTGGGGAATGGGTGAGGAGTTAAGGGAGTGGAGGGGATGATGTTGGAGGGAGAAGGGAGGGGGAAGAATAGACACTGAAGGTGTAAGTGATAGTGGGGAGGAGAGAAGGAATAAGGGCAAGGGAGAAAACAAAGGGGTCAATAGGGAGAGGGAAAGAGGGTAGGTCCTTGAGGGAAGTGGAATGGGAGTTTGAGGGGGTTTTTGGTCATGTTGTATGTTGGGTGACGATGTCATAGACGGTCATAGGGCCACATGATTACGAGAGAGAGGGCGTGGGGGGATTGTGCAGGTTTTGTGGGGTGTATGTAGGGCCATAGGCCCATGCGAGGGGGGTTGTAGGTGTTGCGAGAGGGCTATGAGATAACATGGGGAGATCATAGGTGCCTTAGGGAGGTCATAGGTGTCACAAGGACATGTTGAGTGAACATTATCTTGGGAAATTGTTAAAGAGAATAGAACCCTTGTGAGAGGTAGGATTTTTATCTTATCCTTTGGAACAACATTCCAAGCCATGCTTCTCCATGAGAGTATCTTGGAGATTTGAGGTTTTCTCGAATGGGAACATCCAGTAAATGATCTATTTCAGCTTTACAACTGTTTCCAAAATCCATTCACAGGGCAAAGAGATGTTATTTCACTTTCACAAACCTGAATACACCTTTTATCTTTATTTTTCCAAAATCTTCCTCGTTGGCAAGATCCTTGCTACAAAGAGATTTGCTTTCTCCTTGTACGGCTGCAACACCCCTCCCGCAAAAGTTGATATTGTCCTCATGTTGAAACATTCACACACACATGCGGATCGTTGTGTTTGTGGGGTGTGTGCATTATATTGCAGATTTGTGAAACATGGCTTATTAAAGAATTTATATATATTGTCAGAAGGGTATGAAATTGGTTATTCTGATAGGCATTAATGTTGCTATTTTTTGTAACATTTTCATGCTTGTAAAAAACAATAATACTCATGGTTGATTATCTAATCAGGTAGAAATGTTGCAGTTGAAATTGATTTCATAATCCCAGTTTAGTTGGGATCTATCTCCAAACACTATTTTCCAATTCATATTGAAGTAATAAATGTTTTAAAGTTCCTGCTTCTAATAAAGTCTGGTCGATCTGTTAATTAGTTTTACTCTATAATGAACTGCCCCATTTATAATATAGAAACCAATAAGATTGGTAGTTTATGAATCCTGTTTTATATCAACTGTACTTATATGCAGGGTTGTTCCATCAAGTCGTTGATTGGACTAAATGCACACATTCTGTAGACTTATTGGATAATAGGTTTACTAATTTCAAATGCTTCTGTAGAAAGTAGTTTTCATACAAAGTAATGTTGTTTTACAACATTTGGATATTACAACGAGAGTTCTTAGAACAATATATTTTACTTATGTTAAAAAAGAATTGAATTGAAATTAGCTTGCTATTTAATATTTATTTTTGCATTTGTCACTCAGGGCCCATATTTGGCAAATACCGGAAATCATTTGCAAAGAATTTTAGGCGATTCAAATGTCCTGCAAGTCCACTTTGCTGAGGAGTTGCTTCGAGAGGGAGTAGATCAAAATAAAAAGAATGGAAGTGCATATAACAAATATAAACCAAGCATAGATGAAAGAAACACGTATCATAGGCTGGCAAAAGAAGGGATTTTTGTAGGTTTACGTCTATACCAATTTTTCGGTAGGCAGCTTACTATATATATATATATTTAAACTTTTTAATAGACCCCTGTCACATTACTTTTGATCGGTGTCTTGTATTAATATCATATACAATCTTTTGAGTTGTTTCTTTCACCTCTTTACTAGGATTAATGTTCATTTAGGAAGAGTTCATGTCGCTGTATTTGCAAACTAACTATAAATAGTTAGTTCTGGTAACATTGCGTGAACACGAACAAAATATAATATTTTGAGACCATAATCATTTTTCAGTAGTTTTGAAAAGGTTTTGCATGTTATATGGTTTTTTTTTTCTTATACATGGTGTGGAAAATCCACGAAATTCTGCAACTGCTGATATGAACAATCTGAAAACTAGTTTCTTTTCATATAGACAGAATTTCTCTACTTATTTTGCAGCAGAATAGGAACGGAAATAAATACAGAATCGCACAATTTCAACAGCACAATTTTTCTAGGGAATCAACTGGGAAAACCCTTTGCTTGCTTGAGAATATTATTGAAGAGGAATGAGCAATAGATATTTTACAATACAAATTTGTTTCAATAGAGAATACAATGATCCTCCTGCTTGAACTAATCTTGAAACAATGTGCAAGACCCCTGATACTTATGCCTTCTTGCCTTGCCTAGATGAGCTCTGAAATCCTTGTGCAAATCTTGGGAAATAAGCCCCTATTTCCTAGCGCATGAGTTGCTCCTATTTCTTAGGAATTAGCCCCTATTTCCTACCTCATTGTGAAAGCAATTTTTCCTCAATCAAATCTCGCTCACAAGCTCCTTCTTGTTTTTGTCACTCTTACAAGCTCACACTCAATACTTGTGCTCAAGAAGAATGATAACAATTGTGCGTTTGCTCTTCCTTATAAGCAATTCTAATGGCTAAATCTGGCAAGTCAATATTTTAGGAATCAAACTGGTGATTGAGTTGTTCACTGAGTTGGCTCATGCAACTAGTCCGAAGTCTTGATCTAGGATTAGAGACTTGTCACTCGTCCTTTTCCAAGTTAACTTGCACTAGAAGACAATGAAAACGGCCTTCCACTTTTGCACATTAGTTAATTGCTTCATAACTCGTCCTAATTTTTAGGGACTCATCCCAAATCATAGGAATTCATCCTAACTTACAGAAATGAACTCCTAACTTATAGGAATTGATTCCTAACTTATAGGAATTGATTATGAACTTATAGGAACTTGAGCATGCTAAGGAAGAACTCGTTGAGGTCCCTTTGATTAAGGCACAAATCAAGGAACCCTTTCTTGCTATCATTTTCAACACTCCCTCTTAGCGAGGAAGGTGCCTTTGGAATAACCTTGTCCACTTGGATCTGTCTCCAATACTACCATGTTCTCCGTTGCTGTAGTTGCCCTCTCTGAACTAGAAGACTTCCGTTCTTTCTTCTGCGAAATGATCTGAAGACCTGTTCTTTCCCACCATGCTCTACAAGTCTATCACTCTAGTCATAAGTGCCATGTACCTCATGTACCTTTGCTACTACTTCCTTTGGTTGGAAGTGATACTAGAAGATTCAACTCTCTTCTGATCTCCCTTAACCAAGTCCTTTGCCCACTTGGCTCGAACTCTTCGTAGTCTGACTGAGTGGCTGCCTCCACTTGCCCTGGGCTATACTTCTCATCATCCTGTTGGTCAACCCAACTGCCAAATAGCTTAGACTCAAATTGAGATATTGGCTGAGGCTCCATCTTGAGAGATCTATCCTGCTCTTGCTCCACCACCACTTCTCTACTTTGAGCCCTTCTTGCCTTGCCGCTTAAGGCTGCACCTGTCTCTACTTGCAACATGTAGATATTCTTCACACTCACACCTATCTGCCTCTCACACCTAGAAGCTAATTGCTAGAGGTAAGCCTTACTTATGCTGAAGATGATATCTTATCCCTTGTCCTCAAGGATAGCTACCGAAACAAGATTCTTCCTCAATCTTGGAACATAGAGAAGATGGAAGCGCTTGATCTTGCTTAAATCCTTCTTCTTGTTGAAATATGTAATTAGGTTCAGTCTTCATAAATGTATTTGAGTCAATGAAATGTACTTATCAAAATAATGAAGAAAATATTTTATTATTATGACTTATTAAAGCATGGATTTCATGCTTGGGTCATCATATTTTAGGTCAAAGTCCTCGTTGAGGACTTCTAGGATTTATTTTGAGTCATTAGAGTCATTGTACATAAAAGAGACCCTTCTTGGGCTTTCTAATCATGTAAAAAGAATTATTTTTGAGTCAAAAATGAATTTAGTCTCCTCCACACCAAGTCGGCCTCAAGAAGATCAAGTCGACCTGAAGAAGGTAATTCGACCTCATTGGAAGGCTCTATATACAAGGCAGTTTGAATTCATTTGGAGCAATCCACTCTCTCACACATAGTTCGATATTTGAAGCTGGAAGCTGGGAAGTGTGAAGTTGGAGTGCGAGTTTCTAGAGGAAGGTAGAAGACACTAAGATCGAAATTTTGGGCCAACTCTCTCTCACTTCTGAGGTGTATCAAGGGAGATTGAAGTTTTCCTAGTCTAGTCGAAGCTGTTATTGTTGCTGCTACAGGGTCATCATCTACAAGAAGGATTGAGGGTTGACTTGGTGTGGAGGAAGTCTTTGTTTAGGTCAAAGAGTCTTGGATTATCTTGAGAAACTATTGAAGGAAGAATTGTTGACTGGGTTTTCCCCTAGATAGAGGTTTTTCTCTGGCTATTTGCCTACATCTGTTGTCCTTGTGTTATGTGAAAATTCTTGAATCTAACACATCACAAACCCCTACTGCAATTACTAGTTTACAATCTCCTACTTGTTCTTTACATTAAAAAGTTATTTAATTGCATAAACATCGAAGTAAACACTATTGCAACTTTCACAAATATACAGATCATGCACTGAAATAAACAAAGACAATAACACAAGGGACACCGTTATTTTTCACCAATTGTCCCTGGAAAAACCCAATTCGGGAAAACCGATGCAACATATAGAGGGTTTGTATTATTAAGCAGATTTCGTGAATACAACTAGGGTGCCAGAAATGGCTCACCCAACAGAGAATGTCCTCGGTAGTAGTACCTCTATCCGGAGACATATATTTCGACAAATCAACAACCGGATGATCAAACCCCACAGTGACTCCCATTGTTCCCTATGTTGGACAACGAAAGCTGCTCCAAGCACTGCGCTGGAACTACGTCACTCCTCTTGGGGCTGCGCCACCCTCTCTCGACTCAGAGTCTGTTGATCTCCTCCCAATCTGCCTAACAAAATCTCCCCAGCACTGCCTTTGAGGCCCAGCGTTAGCCTCTATGGCTTTTGTGTCACTTGCGTTAGCCTTCTGCGTCCTCTGTGTCAGCGCTTCGGCCTCTGCGTCAGCCCTTCTAGGGCTTGCGCTGTCTCTCCCGGCACTGCGCTGCCTCTCTGCTATGTATTCTTCAGCCTCAGATGAAAATCCCTTACTGAATTGCTCCTCACTGCAACTCTGATCACTAACTCGATTTCCTCAGCAAACCTCGCCTTAGAAAATCGAATTCTATGATCTCTTGGTGTGTCTCGAACTGACCCTCAAGCCTCCTCTTATACTTTTCCTGTTGAGTCTTCAACGACCGAGATTAAGTCCCTAATCAATGACTAAGATTAGAACTGGCTTGATCCTTGTCACTTAGAACTTTCTCACCCATATTTTATTAGTACACATTAATATTTTTATTTTCCTAATTTTAGACTTAGGAACTCATTAAAAATATTAATTATTTTAATAACTCCTCATCCAGGTGGAATTTCTCCAAATGATTCTGGGTCTTGGAGATCTCATTTGCCTTAGCCTCTCCACTAATTTTCAAGGCTAGAGCACAACTAATGCTACCCAAAATCAACATGTTATTGTTTTGGTAATTGCTCGATGAACTAAAAGATAAAAGAATCACAAGTAATTATTTATATAAGAAAATCTTTTTACCTTTTTGACTTTCTAACACTTCTTGCCCTTTTGATTGGACTCGACCTCTCCTTGGCCCTTCTTGCCCTTGGCTTTACATGCAAGAGCAAAATTCTCCTCTTCAGTCTCAATCTTCGACCCTTTGCCACTACCACTGGTAGAAGCCTTGACAAGATTGAGCCGGAGCTCCTCCTGAGTGAAATCACTCCACATGTGTTCCCAATTTGGTAGCTTGTCTCATCCAGTTATTCCTTAAACGAAAGTTCACCATTCCTTCGTAAACCCATTTAGAGCTGTCAACACTAGCTCACTATCATCTAGTTTCTCTCCTAAAACTATTAGCTTGTCACGAACATTTTGAACTTTGGTGAGATAAGAAGTTGCGTTCTCGCCCTTCTACATCTTGGTTGGCCTCAACTTTTCCTTGAGAATCATTTTACGATTCTTAGATGGATCTTGGTATAGCTTCACAACGACATTCCACATTTCCTTTGTGGTATCCTAATAGAAACATGCAGAACTATATGATCCCGGACTCCATCTAGGATCATCCTTTTGGATTTGGCCATCTCCCTTTGGAATTGCAGTAAGTGGTTTGGATTTGAAGGTTCTGCAACACCTTTCTCTGAATAATCCTTCAGTCCAAACTCGTCCAACAAGAATGACATCCGAACTTTTCAAATAACAAAGTTCGAAGCTCCATCAAGTCTATCCCGATCTCTCACCCCTACTGTGGCCATCTCTCAAATCTGAAGTTTGTGCTGGTCGATTCTGTTCACAATTTTGATACCATGTAGAAAAACCACGAAATTCTGCAACTGCTAATATGAACAATCTGAAAACTAGTTTCTTTTCATATAGACACAAAATTTCTCTACTTATTTTGAATCGGAATAAGAACATAAATAAATATGCAAATACACAATTTCAACAACACAATTTTTCTAGGGAACCCAACTGGGAAAACCCTGAGCTTGCTTGAGAATATTATTGTAGAGGAATGATCAATAAATCTCTTAAAATACAACTTTGTTTCAATAGAGAATACAATGATATTCCTTATTGAACTAAGAGTGAAACAATTTGCAAGACCCCTGATCCTTATGCCTTCTTGCCTTGCCTAGATGAGCTCTGAAATCCTTGTGCAAATCCTAGGAAATAAGCCCCTATTTCCTAGCACATGAGCTACTCCTATTTCTTAGGAATTAGCCCCTATTTCCTAGCGCATTCCCAAGGCAATTCTTCCTCTATCAAATCTCGCACACAAGCTCCTTCTTGTTCTTGTCACTCTTACAAGCTCACACACAATACTTGTGCTCAAGAAGAATGATTACAATTGTGCCTTCGCTCTTCCTTATAAGCAATTCGAATGGCTAAATCTAGCAAGTCAATATTTTAGGAATCAAACTGGTGATTGAGTTGTTAACTGAGTTGAAGTGGCTCATGCAACTCGTCCTAAGTCTTGATCTAGAATTAGAGACTTGTCACTCATCCTTTTCCAAGTTAACTCGCACTAGAAGACAATGAACTCGACCTTCCACTTTTGCACATTAGTTAAATGCTTCATAACTCGTCGTAATTTGTAGGGACTCATCCTAAATCATAGGAATTTGTCCTAACTTCTAGGAATTAGCTCCCAATTATAGGAATTGATTCCTAACTTATAGGAACTCGAGCATGCTAAGGAAGAAGTCATTGAGGTCCCTTTGATTAAGGCACAAATCAAGGAACCCGTTCTCACTATCATTTTCAACACATGGAGCTCAATGGTCAAGGGGTCCAAGGAAGTTTTGTGTATTCTATGATCTTAGAGTAAAGTTCAGTATCCAGATAATATGGCTACTCTAATCACAAATGAAGAGTACGAGATGAATGAGAACCTTTTTCATATATCCAATAAAGATATTTATCTTTGATGTATTTTGACATATGGCTACTCTAATCACAAATGGAGAATGCAGGATGAATGAGAACATTTTTCATATATCTACTAAAGATATTTATCTTTGATGTATTGTAATTTGTGACATACAGTGGGCATGATTTAAGCACTTTTGAGTATTGTACTTGCTCTTCATTCTTTAACTATAAGGAAATGAAATGAAATTTGTTTTCAATAGGATTTGATATGGATGCAACATTTTAAGCTGCACTATATTTTCATTTTTTATGCATTAATAGAGCACAAATTGTAGTGTTTGCCTTTGACCATTGAGCTAGTTTCCTACTACAAGTGTCAAATCTAAAATTTTCAACTTTCTTAAAAAATCATCCTTTTGTTTTGGTTGGGATTGCAAATATGTTTGAACATAATTTTGAAGGATTATGTAGATACAAATTCAAAAGGCGTGTTGTTCCTTGGGCTTTATACTTATTAAAATGGTATGTTGGATGGTGTTGTCATTGATGTCAACCCTAGGATTTCACTTTGATTAAACACTGGTCACCAATGTCAAATTATAAATGAATGCTCTTTATATTTGTCTGAATTACACTAAGTTGGAAGCTCCATTGTTGGATGGTTGAAATCCCTAGTTTTAGGGTTTGGGTTCCCTGGACTCAGGACGTACTCCAAACTTGTCGAAGATTTTTGAAAGAGAAAATCATTGACTGTGCCTTGGAAATTCTTATCAATGGATTATCCTTGTCAATATGTTTCTGGTGCTATGTGGCACACCCCAAGAGGTCTCCTGGATTGAGAGATATTCAAGTTTGAAGTTAAGACCCCAGTTAGTGGGCTAAAACCCCAAGCGATGATGACATGACACTTTTTCATCGGTTTTTGATCATTAGACATCAAGCGTGAGAGTTCTTTATTATGTTTTGTGGAGCAATCTTCTTGAGGAAGGCATCACAAGTATTGTGCACCAATGAGAAGCATCCTACATTCATTCAAGAATAAGATTCCTCATCAATAAGGCAAAAAACCTCCTTTACTTAAGGCTTAAGGTAGCAAATTAAGTGGTATTCTCGCAACAAAAGAGGAACTGTCACATCTATTTGAAGCCCCTCTCAACTCAAATCATGGCTATAAAAAGAGACCTACATATCTCTCCAATGAATGCACTTCTCATGAAATATATTTAGAGAACTAGCTCTAAAATTTGTACGATCCTTGTGTAGGAAGAGATGGATTTGGAGTGAGGGTTCAATGCCTAAGTTCTGAGCATCTTTAGCTACACAAAGGAATAGGGAAGGTCTGAAAGAGAGGATTATCTCTTTCGGTCTTGTGTAAGTGGTTCAGATCAAAGGCCACTAGGTTTCGACCCTTATTAGGCCACTAATTGGAGATTGGATCAGGATGTCATTTATTGTTTTTCTTTTGGTTTTCTTGGGATTCACTTTGGTATACTTTCAATGCAGGAAGATCTTCATTTTATAGACCCAAGCAAAAATATCTCTCTTCGGCCCTCATTAAGGATCTAATCTATGGCACTGTTTTGAGGTGTTCCTTACAACACTTTGGCCTCATTCCACGGTAAATAAATAACTTATTTCAGGACCTAAACATCCATTAAAATAGAAGTACAAGACTTCGGCCTTAATTGACTGTGGATAGTCATTTTCACTGAAGACTTAAGGACTGAGTTTTAGGGCTTAGACGTGTATAGGGCTTGAAGACTGCGGGCTTGAGGCTTTATAATCTAGCAACAAAGAATATATATATCAATGTCTTGTCTTGGAGCTCGGTAAAAATAACACCTCAAATTTGTTGAAATATGTAACTAGCTTTGGTCTTCATAATGACATAGGCAATCATGATTTTATATATTTGAGGTGAAGAAAACTAAATTTATTATTGTTATTATTGAGGCATGGGTTTCATGCTCAAGGTTATTTGATTTATAGGTCAAGCACGCATTGAGTGCTTCTAGGGCTTGTCTTTGAGTCAATAAGTCATAAGAGTCATTGTCATGTATGAAGGACCCTTTTGGGCATGTTACATATTATAAATAAAAAATTATTTGAGTCAAATTAGAGTCAAAGACCCTCCAAGACCTCGTCATAGTGCTACAACAAATCGACCTTCAAAAGATGACAAGTTGGCCTACAAGTTGTGACAAAAAGCCTATATATAAAGAGCTCGATCTCATTTGTAAAGGGCATCAATCAAGTTCGGTGGAAGCACAAGAAGCACGAGTATATCCGGCAAAGAAGAGAGAATCAAAAGAGGAAGAAAAATCGAATCTTTGAGGATTGTTTTAGGGCTAATTCCTTTCACAAGTGTGAAGAGACTAGGGTAGAATTTATTGTAGCAGAGATGAAGTAGAGTCACCATATAGAAGCCGAATTCAAGATCCAAGGAAGACTAATTTAAGAACCTGAATTATCAAAGAAGGAAGTACTTCCAAAGCAAAGGAAAGGAGAGATCATAATTGCTTCAAATCTGTCACACGTGTGAAGTGCAATAATTGAAGGAGGCTGAGAGTTCCAGGTAAGAGAGGCCGAAATTGCAGTCAAAGTTTCAGATTGAAATTCTTGGTCAACAGAGAATTGGAGGCTGCTATAAGGCAAGTTTGAATTGGTTTGACTTGGTAAGAAGGAAGTGCTTCAAGGAAAAGGATTGACTTGGTCTTGGAGGGGACTTTGACAAGGATCATAGGTCTTGGAATTCGTCATTTGAAATTCTATAAGAAGAGAAGAATTTTTGTGGGTTTTTCTCTCAAGAGGAGAGGTTTTGGCCCTGTCTGATAGCCTATATCTTGTGTCCTATTGTCTCATTGATTTTCATTGTTTGGCAATTGTTTGATGCTAGAGAACATTGATAATAATCAAGTGAAAGAAAAAGCTAATCAAGTTAAATAAAAATACATCACAAGCAGTTAACAAAGTAAGAGAAATCACCTAATCTAGCTGCCCCTAAATTTATGAACATGGAATTAGAGCTAAGGTGACAAGACAAGGAAAGGTAGCTTGAAGAAGATCATCCAATTGAAAAAGGATACATAAGGGCCAAGCAAACTAAGGAGCATCAAGGAGGATCATTCATCACATCACAAGGATCACATCATCACAACTCAAGGAGAAGAAGACCTCAAGGACCCTACCTCCACTCAAAGAAAGAAGGACTCTACATTTGAAGTACCTTGGGAAGCCTCCACATTCTACATTATCATCCAAGGAAGTAAGGAGAAGCGTTGCAATCATCATCTAAGACATCAAGGTGATCTCCCTCGCATTGAAGCAAGGATCACATCTCTAACATATTTGAAGAAAGACATCTCTAGAAGAAGAAGTATTGTCATCTTCAAGGAAGCAAAACATCATCATCAAAATCAAGAAGGCTTCAAGTTGAAGATATCATTATCTAGGAGCATCTTCACTTGACAAGTGATTATCTTTATATCTATGGCTGAATCTACCATCAAAATGACTTCATTTTGCAAGGAGAGCAACAAATTGGTTGGGTCGTCAAACTTCCTTGCATGGAAAAAGAGGTCAGACTTGATCCTCATACAGAATGAATTTATTGAATATGTCAAGGGTAAAGTCTCTAAACCATCTCAAGAGCAAGCTTGAGCATTATCAAAGTATTTGAAAGGGGAAATAAGGGCTTAAAGAATCCTTATAGAATCAATCAAGGATCCTCTCATCCCTTATGTAGCAAAGTTGGAGACATCAGAAGAAATCTATGAAAAGTTGGCAGGATTGTTTTCCGTAAGAACTACAGGAGATGTGATACCTTTGAGAACCGAACTATAGAAGATGAAGGTATCAAAGGAAGAAGGGATAGCCTCATACCCTATTAGGGTATCACAAATAAGAGACCAACTGCAAGAGTTATGGGAAATAATGTCTGACAAAGAAAGGACCACCGTTGTGCTCAATGCACTACATGATGGGCAACTTTGTATCAAGCATCTATGGAAAGAAGGAAGCCACCCCATTTGGTGAACTTTGGTCATTATGTAAGATTGAAGAAGCTAGGTTGAAGGCAAAAAGCGATGTGGGATCAAATGAACAAGTTCAAGCATTTGCTACCATGGCTAGGAGAAAAGGAAAGTTTGGTCTTTAGAAAAAGAAAAAGATTGATATGTCAAAGATCCAATGGTATAGATGTCAGGATTATGGGCATTTCAAGAGAGATTCTCCTAAACTCAAGAAGGACAACAAGAAAAGGAAAGAAAAGAATGAAGCCCATGTCACCGAAGAAGTAGAAGAACCTGATAAGAAGAAACCCAAAAAGGAAGGAGGAATAGATCTTCACTATTAAGGTCTCTTACAGGAACATAGAAAGAAGTAGTAGGTGAAAAGACCTCTACTATGGTTAAAGATTACTGTCAGGATGAGAAACATTGTAAGTATAAAAGGATGCATCCTATTAAAAGATGGCATCATATTAGAAGCATACGCTTGAAGCAGAAAAGAGCTCATGACATCATTGTAGAAAGCTTGAAAGGATAGCTAAAGTAGAAGTCTATATGGTTGTAGCAGTCATTATGATGGAAAGGAAGTAGCTCATGATATTCTCATTGAAAGCATGAAAAGACAACCAAAATAGTAGTATATATGGTTGGATGAAAGTCATCTAGCATGACAAAAGATAGAGAAAGATCATCATACATCATGATAATTAGAAAGGAGCATTTGTAGGATGAGGATCATCAAGATCCTATTGGAATCTTCATTAGAAGGTTCACCTCTACTTGGAAAAAGCAAGTGTCTCACTGATGGTCTACATTCCACCTTGTGTGGGATCCATTGTTTAGGAGGATAATGGTATGGTGACGAAGGAGTGCAACATGTCAAGATGGTTGAAGTACCTTCAAGCAAACAAAGGAAGTTGCCGAAGGAAGTCTAGATGACCATGTGAAGGAAGAGGTATGTATATATTTGAAAATAGATAGATAAAGTCATGTCATCATATGGTTGCAGACTTGCAGTTAGAATGATTGAATGCTCTATCTCATGAGCATGATCAAAGAAGGATCTCTTTAAAGATACATGAAGGCATATGCCTTGAACCAGTTCACAAATTGATAAGATGAAATCGACATAAGATAACCTCATATGGAATATGACGTGGTTGACAATGATGAAGGAACTACAGAAATTCCTGGGGAAGCAATATGTGAAGAAAAGAAGAAGAGTTCGTGGAAGATGCAACTATAGTCCTATAAGATAACATATGTGTCAACATTCGATAATTAGAAGAATTAGCTATGACATCTCCATGAAAGAAGAAGGTATGAAGACCTTGATAAGTATGTTGGATAAAGGAAAAACCTTGGTCATGTATGTCTTGAAGATGGAGTTGTACTTGTGTAGGATGTTGATTTTGCGAAAATCAGATGTCATGACGAAAGGCCATCATTTAAAAAAAAAGGTAACTTTGATTTGGTGTTCATTTCGATTTCTGAAAACATCTGGTTGGGTTGAAATAGGGCTACTGAGAGAGAGTTGTAGATGTCACCTACAACTAGCACTCATGAGATTGGATAAGAAGATCTTGAAAGAGGCGTGACATAGAAAAGGTAGCTGTACAAAGGAAAAGCTAGACGTGGACTAGAAGATCACTTTTTGATGAGCATGGATGACATGACTATTGGTTCAAACCTATTGTTTGTTGAAGGAAAGTGATGGATGGCCGATGCGCTACAAATAAGATCTAGGAGGATGAAGGCTTCATGATGAAGAAGTTGAAGTTCATGACATTGAAAGGAGGAGCCCTAATAGCCACTGATAGTACCATGATATCCACCAAAGAGCAGATAACTGCTGTTGGAATGAAGTCCCTAGTTGAGAGGGAGCTTGGGCATGTCCCTGGGTAGGAGGGAGCTTGAGTATTTTCCTTTTGATAGGAATGAGTATATCCTCCCTCATTGAGAGTGTTGAAATATGTAACTAGGTTCAGTCTTCATAACAACATATGTAATCATGATTTTATGTATTTGATGTAATGAGAAAAATAAATTTATTATTGTTGATCTTGAGGCATGGGTTTCATGCTCAAGGAAATTTATTTTTATGTCGAGCTCCCATTATGATGTAATGAGAAAAATAAATTTATTATTGTTGATCTTGAGGGATGGGTTTCATGCTCAAGGAAATTATTTCTATGTCAAGTTCCCATTGTGAGCTCCTAGGGCTTGTCATTGAGTCTACAAGTCGTTAAAGTCATTGTTAGGTATGAAAAACCCATTTGGGGCATATTACATATTGTAAAGAAATTTATTCGAGTCAATGTTAGAGTCAAAAGGCCCTCCAAGACCTCGTCACAAGTGCTACAAGAAGTCGGCCTTCAAAAGGAGCAATCAGCGTATCTAAAAGAACAACTTGGCCTAGGTGCTATGTCAAGTCAGCCTACAAGCATGGGTAAGGAAGCCTATATATCAATGAAACAGGAATCGGCGATTTTGCCGATTAATCGCGATTCCAACTCTGCTCGGCCATGAAACAATCCGAATCGAATCTTTGCGAGTCAAATCGCGTTGACCGAGTTTGACTCGTGGTCAACGCGAGTTTGACTCGCGAGTATGGCGATTATTCCGATTCTGCATTTTTTTCCGAGTCCCGCCAGTTTTGGGTTTAGGTTTATCGGGTTTTGGGTTTCGGATTGTCGCGTTTATAACTTTATCGGTTACGTGGTAGAGCTGTTTCATAGTCCCGCGTCCAGACTCCAGACACTGCAGAGCCGCAGAGGCATTCCATACACCGCAGAGCGTGATTGTTGACTGATACGGTTACACTGCAGAGCCGCAGAGCTGCATTCGACGCCGTAGAGCCGGATTGTTGAGATATCATATACCTGCGTGAGCCTTGAGGTAACCCCTCTCTATATATATAATGATGTCTGAGATATAGATGTGAATCGTGATACTGTGATGCGATACAGCAGAGAAGAACAAAGATGCTAATGCCATATATAAAACTGTGATGTCATACTCGACTTCGAGTGCCTAGTCCATCCATACATATAACTGCGATGGCATACAACAATAATTCCTGCCATATATGTATCTGTGATTCCATACATCTGAGATGCGTAGACCACCATATTCTATAGAGTCATGACAAGCCATGAAACACTAAGATGCAGATCATGTGATACAGAGGATGGCATACAGAGTTGATATATAACGCAGAGTTAATCCATACAACTATGACCAACTATAACGCAGAGAGATGATAGACATAACCATATCGCAGAGATGCCATGCCATATCGCAGAGATGACATAACCATATCGCAGAGATGCCATGCCTGCCATATATGTATCTGACAATAGTACTAAGGTGCAACATCCTACATGGGTCAAGTTGTTTTCCAACTCTGATATTTATTTATCCTTATTTTATTTAGTTTGAGAAACAAATTGCACTGTTTTCCAACTCTGATATGAAGCATATCAGATCTATTTCAAATCCACCTCTAATCAGGTAGCTTACTCCCTAAGCTACGTTCTTGGGATATGCACATGTAGGACCAACATATGTATTATGGAGGTTGCTCACACCTCAGGCTAAGTCAAATTGACCTGTAAAGACTTTCTGTTATTTTAATTTTTGCATGATCAATAAACAAGCTTGAAAATTACTTATTCCAAGCACCTTTTTCGAGATTTAATGAGAGATAAGTCAACCTTAGAGGAGGGTGCTATTGTTACTGTTGTTGGTGTGATGGAGAGCACAGTTTTTGGATCTCTTTCGCATAAGATAGGGTGTTGATTGTTGAGTATGTTTGCTTGGTAAGGACTCAAGGAGACGCACTTCTTAAGGAATTTTCAAGCAGTTAATGTGCCATTTTTTGCTCTGCTTTGCATGTCATCTGTGCCGCTGTTATGACTGTTCTCAACTAGCAAAACTTAAAATGCAGTACTGGACTTTGGCCTTTCAGCATGACATGGCACTTTCTTGGTGTGATTTTGTGCCAATTTTTAGAGCTATGTTGTGCTCCATTGAATAAAACCAAGGTTCTGAATGTTTTTTGGTTTTATTGAAAGGCAACATTTCTATATGTTTAGTAGTTTACTGACATCTATCTTCATTTAATTTTTTAAATTTCTAGCATATTTTAAATTTTTGGATCCTTTTTAAATTTGATTTTTTGTTGTCTTTCACAGGAGCCACAAATTAAATAGAAGCCATGACTCCAAATCTTAACAGAAGCCACAAATTAAACACAAGTTCAAAGCAACAACAATGCCGAGAGAGAAGGACTTTGCTTGGGCTTATTGTGACAAGATTCCCGGAGACCCCAAGCTCCTTTGTAAATTTTGCAAAAAGGAATGTAGTGGAGGCATTTATAGATTCAAGTTCCACCTTGCACAAATACCTAGCCATGATATAGGTCTTTGCAGCAAGGTTGACGATAATGTCAAATACCAAGCAGCCTTGGCCCTTGAGATGTTAGATCAGCATAATGCCAAGAAAGCAAAGCAAAATACTGAAATAGGAACTGTTGGAGTTGATAGTTTTTCTACCACTAGCCCCATGTCACCTCACTCTGTTGAATCCTCAATGCCATTCCCAAGTTTTCCACACATGCCTCCAAGGCCAAGTCAAACTCAAAGCCATACGAGTCCTTCGACTCCTTCCTTCAACACTGGAGGTGGAAACACAAACACCTTTTTTGCTCCCCACACAAAACCCGGTTCCCAACCTACCTTGGATGCCACTGGTTGGAAAAGAAAATCCATAGTCAGGCAAGGAAGGCCATTGCTAACTTTTGGTACTATTCTGACATACCTTTCCACTATGCCAGAAGTCCTTATTGGCAAGCTATGATTGATGCAATTGCTATTGCAGGTCCAGGGTTCAAAGCCCCTACATCAGAGAGCCTTAGGACAGATATGTTGTTAGAGAGTGTTGAAGATGTCATGCTTGTGCTAGCTGAGTTTTGTTCATCATGGGTAGAAACAAGGTGCACCATCATGAGTAGAAACAGGGTGCACCATCATGAGTGATGGATGGACAGATCATAGGAATAGAACTTTAATAAATTTCCTTGTATCTTGTCCTGCAGGCACAATGTTTCTCAAATCAGTGGATGCTTCAGACAAGGTTAAGACTGCCCAACTTATCTGTGAAATGATGGAGGAAGTCGTTCAAGAAGTGGGAGAAGAACATGTTGTACAAATTGTCACCGATAATGCAGCTAATTATATGGCTGCTGGTAGACTTTTTGAGATTAGGCACCCCACTATTTTTTGGACCTCTTGTGCTGCCCATTGCATAGATTTAATGCTTGAGGACATTGGTAAGCTTCATTGGATACATGAGGTTGTGGAGAAGGCAAAATCCATAACCAAATACCTATACAACCACACTATTGTCCTAAACGCTATGAGAAAATACACTGAAGGTAAAGAAATTGTTCGACTTGCAGTGACTAGATTTGCAACAAATTTCATATCTTTGCAATCTGTTGTTGAGCAAAAGATAAATCTGAAGAGGATGTTCTTGGGACCTGAGTGGATGGGATCTAAACCAATGTTGTGAAAATCGTGATCGGGATTAAATCGGCACGGGGAACAAATCGTAATTATTGGGAAAAAATCGGGAAAAAATCGTTTGGTACAAAAATATTCATTTTTTTAATTTTTTTTTTAATATCTAAACCATCAACAACATAAAATAAATACATTGACACATAAATATGATAAAAAAACTAATATATAAGATGTTTAATATCATTTCTAGCGCTAAAATCACACATAACATTGAATCATGTCCTGAATAGTAAGTCCTGACTCCTGAGTCCCAACTCAGCCTCAAAATATCAACAAAAAATATGATAATGTATCTCATCATGTCATAATGTCATATACAATAAAATGAAAGTCTAATCCTATTGATTTCCTCTGCCCCTCTTGCGAGAAAATGCCACAACTTTCCCTTTCCCTCTAGATGTAGATGCTGGTGCCCGTGCTGGTGGAAATGGCAGTGGAGTCTGATGTGCTCTAGAAGCTGAAGAACTAGAAGTAGGAGCTATAGGAGGTAGACCACGTCCTCTACTAGTGGCAGTGGTAGCCCGGGCAGGCGGTGTCACCTCCTCCTCCTGTTCCTCCTCCTCCTCCTCCTCCTGCTCCTGCTCCTCCTCCCCCTCCACTACATCCTGCACTAACCAATCATCAGCAGAATCCATGAGAGGCCTCTCGGCCTCAACCCTCCATACAGCAGTGGTGTCAATCCCATACAATGAGATGGCATCCACATCAGGTGTCCTCTCAAGTTGCCTCACCCACAATCGAAGATTGTAGTAGACGTAGACCATGTCATTAAGTCGCTGGGACTCCAACCTGTACAAAGATCATGAAATAATAATTAATAATTATAAAAAAATATTGTTTAATGAATTCAAAAAATTATTTGGAAATTTGCAATATTTTAAATGTTTAAGTGTTAACCTGTTGCGCTTCTTGTTGTGTATTTTTTCAAATACACTCCAGTTGCGCTCACATCCTGAGGAGCTGCATGTTTCGCTGAAGATGCGTATGGCAAGCTTTTGCAGAAGGGGTACCCTGCCACCATACATTTTCCACCATGCATCTACAACAAAATTACAAATAAAATTTTAAATAAACATAAGAAAAAAATGGAATTTGAAGAGACAATGAAATTTGAAACAAAGTTACAAACTAAAAAATACCTGGCATTTTAATCGTCCTATCAGTGATAGCCATCTCAAAGCCAAATGTGCCACCTGCCATCCTATATGTCTCAATTTGTTTAGAGATCTCTATACGTTGTTCTGGAGATCGCACCATCTTCTGGACACAGGATAAGAATCCATCCATGATCTCAGCATCAAAATCAAACTCACATGCATAAGAAAATGCAGGGTTCAGGAAAAGCCCAGCAGCATGAATGGGACGATGGAGTGTGTTGTTCCATCGCTCATCAATCACTCCCCATAGAAGGAGTTGTTTCTGAAACACATCATCTCCCTTATCATCATAGTAGGCCCAAATGGCTTCTTTGGCCCTGTCCATGGCTTCATACAAATAGCCCATTGCGGGCTTCTCACCATCAACCAACCGAAGAACCTTTACCAAAGGTTCAATAACGGCGCACACCGCCTGCACTCCCGCCCAGAAGTCTTCCTGGTATGAAACTAGTCTGCATACGGCCTCTCCTTCTGGCTTGCGGCTCATTGGCAAAGCACGCCACTCCTTTGAAAGAAACATTCTCTTCACATTCCACATAGAAATCAAGAGGGATTGAAGAGATATGAAACTGGTGGCAAACCGTGTAATGGCGGGGTGCACCAACTCTTTGTTGTTGGTGAATCTTCTCATCAAGCTAAGCACAGATGTATGATTATATATAAATTTTGTAATGCTTTTTGATGAGTCAACAATATCTTTGACAAAGGGAATTTTCCCTATGTCCTCTAACATCAAATCAATACAATGGGTAGCACAAGGTGTCCAAAATAAAGTAGGATGCCTGTCCATAAGCATCCTACCAGCAGCAATATAATTTGCAGCATTGTCCGTTATGACTTGGACAACATGTTGTTCACCCACCTCCAAAATAAACACATCCAGCAAATCACATAAAGTTCTTGCATCTTTGATTAGTGCAGATGCATCAACAGATTTGATAAACATAGTCCCCTTGGGACAACTAACCAAGAAGTTTATAAGGGTTGTCCCCTTTTGGTCATGTTAGCGCTCGAATTTGGTCTCAGGCTGAAGAAGGCGAAATTCAACGTAACATCAAACCACTTAGCCTCGTAGCTAGCCCTACGAGGACAGGAGAGGGCCCTCTCCGGTCTATCTCAGCAAAAAGTCTTCTAAAAGGGGCTGAGATGACTTTAAAAGAAACTGATTTTAGGCTAGTAAATTGATAAAAAAGGGGTTTTTTTTTTTTTTAATAAAATGATGGGGTTTTTCTGGGCTGCGTGGGGCAAGGAAACAGCTTGAACAGAGAAATATAATCAAAAACACAGATTATCCCCTGAGGCAAGGTAGGCAAGAAATTTTAACATCAAATTGAGATTAAATGGAATGGCAAGACTGCTGAGGAGCTGACAAGGGCATAGAAGATGAATCCTTGTCAAACAGAAGAAAACATTAAATATGAACAAACTTAAAGGCAGAGCATATAAATTATGAATTCTACCTTAACACTTCATTTGTTCAAATGGAAACGATCATGAAATGACATGAACACATAACAGGCTACATATGAAACAAAAGAGGACACAAATGTTAAATCTCATACCACAGGAATCTCAGGGGTCAGAGCTGCATTTTTTAATTAAAATCTCTGTCAAAATCTGTACAATGAAGCTCTGTTCTCTCTCCTCCACCAGCGCTCAGAACTCTCTCTCTCTCTCCTTTCAAATGAATTTTTTTAATACAATAAATAAATGCTGCTAAGGGAAAAACAAATCGACCCCAAAACAGGGGCGTTGTTTCACCTGCAGTTACAAAAAAAGAAAAGAGCGTTTCCATCTATTCTAAAATAGAACAGCGTTCCTCTAAAAATCCTCTGATGGCCAATTAAGAGATAAATGCTGGAGCGCAGATCCCCATAGGATCAGGACTGAAGTCTTAAATCGAATCCCATTCTTTGGCTGTGATAGATAGTCTTGACTTATTTTTAGCTTGTCACGTTACATTTGTCATTTTAATAAAACAACCGTTAAACTAAAGTTCTGCCAATTCAGCTCATGGTGACAACTGTACTGAGAGAGGTTTGTATGGTTGCACTCAACGTTTAATTTAAATTTATTTGCAGGAACGACCCAATAGCCAGAGTTATAATATGCCACTCATTGAACTCCAACACGTCCAACCACATGCAATATGGTAGCATCAGCAATAACTCACAATCCGCCTTCTAAGAGCCACATCGCCCGTAATCCCACAAAATCTCCAAAGGATCCCAACAATCGCTGGCGGAAATCATGGAACAAAATCCTGTCTGTCTCAGGCTCCCCATGATTGAAGCTCATCATCTGTTTTGCCATCACATTGAAAGTGAACTTCTTGGTTTCGAGCTGTGCAGAGAAGGGGCGCTGCTCCATCTTCGGGCCAAGCACAGGACTCATCTGGTAACACTTGCAACAATTCTGCCGCACTCTGTCCAGAACAATACGCACACACCTTCGCACTATCATCCAGAAGAGTAACAGTAAAGAGACAGAAACTACACATGAATAAACTTGATTTGCAGAATGCCCACAATGTGAATGTAATAATTCTAGTTTTAACCAGTGAAGCTCGACACTTCCAATGAGAACCCTGCAAACCTGTGTAAATTGAAACAAACTGAGCGCGACTACCACCATAGTGCCAAAAGGAATGGCAGCCAGAGAACCATAGAATATGGCAATGATGTTCAGTACAAATCCAATGCCAAAGCACATAAATGGGAAGAGAGATGCCGTAAGAACCATCGGCTTTATCCAGCGCTTGCCATCATTACGTGAATACAGTCCTCCGCTCACATAGCCAGATATAAATAAGGTAAGGGCATAGCAGACAATGAAAGTGGTGACAATTGTCCCACACCCAATATATAGCATGCCAACAATTGCCAGCAAGATAACAAGAAGCACAAGCATGTCAAGTTGTGCACCCGAGCCCACTAATGCTGACAGCAAGACCAAGTTTCATGGTGTTCGGAAAACATCTCCATGAACAAGTTTCCACCCTGACTTTTCACTAACATCCCTCTCCAGGCTTTCTAAACCATCTTCTTCGCGAGCATACTTTGCATAGTCATTTCTCAGAGTCCGCATCAGGATCATTGAGACTAAACCCGTGAGAAAAATAACCATCATCAATGCACATTATGAGTGTTCTGCTTGCAAGGCAAGTAAAGCATAAGGTCGCCAAATTGTAGCAGCAGATGTGTTGATCTTCAACATAAAACAAAGACCTCGAAGAATAAATATAACACGCACCACCAGCCATAATGACCGATTAAATGATTTCAAAGGAATTCTTCGCAAGATCGAATTCTGCGCGGTTGGAGATACAGTGGCCTCTTCAACATAGCTTACATCAAATAAAATCCGGGCCACTGTGGACGGATCAGATACACATATGTTGTCCCCAGTGATATTTTCAAAGACCATCTCAGCATCAAGCAAGGTCTGGGCAATCTCATCGTCATCGTTATCACTTAAAGCAAGCACTATTTTTGTTAGCTTGAGACGAGTTTCCATATCAAGTACTTTGCACTGTCCATAATCAAGCAATCCAAGCCTACCATCAAGAAACACTAATAGGTTTCCTGCATGTGGATCGGCATGGAAAATCCCATCTACAAACAACATTTGTCCATAGGCTTTCAACAAACTATGGATACTCCTCACCATCTCGGGTATCCTGGCAAGAAGATCTTCACTTACATTGGGACAAAGCACCTAAGTTAAGCGAATTCCATCCAATCTCTGCATGACAATAAGGCGCTTTGTGCAGAGGTTTAAATACAGTGTAGGGCATACAATATGTCTGAAATTATTCTTTTCAAGGTTCCTCTTTATTGTCTCCATGAACTTGTGCAATTGATGCTGCTGCAATTGGTATTTTCTCCACATGAGAAAATACTACACCCAAAGGGACAAGACCATTCTTATCCTTGACAAATGAAAGCCCCTGCAGAGATCTCAATAATTGTTGTCTAATACTGTACTCAACCTCAGAGAAAGGTCATGGAGGTGTGTTATCCAAGTGACGGGAAAGATGCTTTGTCCAAGCTTCTGGTACAAAATCCTGAATAAATTAACATTAGTGAAGTGTGTTGGCGCTTGAATTTAAGTGCTTCTTCTTCTCATCATAAGAGTCAGCTCCAAGTCACCTCTGAATACAATTACTGGAAAAATGTTCCTAGCTTTCACAGCACCCAATAGTGAGGTCGAACTTTCAACAACTATCACTTCTGCTTGTGCTTTTGCAGGGATAGGAGCTTTTAAAGCTGTTTGGTAAATCTGGCTGCAGAAGCTACTGCCATTTGAAGAGCTGAAGAATTTTGAAACATTTTGACAAATTACATATTCTAAAAAACACATTTAATGATTTCTTCTTCAAAACAGGGTTTTGAAGAAGAATCAATCTCACACTGTCATACAAGACGGAGTCTAACAGGTCAGTCCAACCATCTGACATAACAGTGCATCCTGTTTGTGCCCATGATGCCCTAAAATCCTCCAATCTTTGGGTGCAGTCACGCTTTTCATTTTGAAGAATCTGGCCTCTGAAATCATAATAAGAAGGGATTTTGTACCCCGGGCCAACACTGGCAATAGCATCAACAATAGGTTGGAAAAATGGATTATTCCTTACAATGCTGAAAGGAATATCACTCCAAAGGAGAAATTTTGCCATCAACTTGTCAGCTTGTTATTTCTCAGTTCTTTTTAGCATTGAACTGATAGATGGCTGTGAACCAGGTGTGGTCCGAGGAACAAAAAATGATGATGCAGCTACCGGATTGGCTGATGCGGCAGTAGAACCAGTGCCACTTGGCCCACTTCCTTTAGTTGACCTTTTAGTTGCCTTTTGAGTTCTTCTTTGGCCTCTCTAGTCTGCTCTAATTCTTCCAATGCTCTCATGGCTCTTTGGATAAGTTCAGGATTTGTATTTGTACAAGGCCCCACATCATGTCCAGGGATTTGTGCAAGGTGAAACTTCAACCTGTACACCCCCCCGAACATCTCCTTTCCACACAACTTGCAACTCAAGTTTTGTCTATCATTCGGAGCATGAGGTACATCATCTTCCCACAAAGGATCCAATTTCCTTGGCATGTTTGTTTTTGAACTTTGAAGTTGCAAACTTGAAGTCTTGAATGGTGTTTTGGTGCAGTTGTGAACCTATGGGAAAATAAGGATTAGGATTACAATTTAGCATTTACAAAATTACAAGTTACAAATTTACAAATTACAATTTAGTATTTTAATTTTTAATTTTTACATTGATGATTGTACAATGAAAATCCAAGTTACCCGTAACCCAACCTAAAACAACCATTCCAAAGTTCAAAGTTTCAAACACAAATTACCCAACCATTCCAAACCCAAGTTACCCAACCAAATGGCAAAAACAATGAAAAAAACATAAACAATGTTTAAAAAAAATGAAAAAAAAAATAAAAAAAATGGTTCCCATAGTCATACCAAGTTACCCAACCCAAAACAATGAAGAAATACAAAAAATTCTTTAAAAACAATGAAAACAAAAGAAAAATGGTGCCCATACCAAGTTTCCCAACCAAAAACAATGAAAAACATACAAAAACAATGTTTTTAAACAATGAAAACAAAAAAAAATTAATCCTCATACTGTTTCTATGGAGAAATCGGTGGTCTCTTGATTTTCTCCTCTAAGCACTTAGATTTGGCTAAAAACCTTCTTCAGCTTGGTCTCCAAGAGCTCCTCCTCCCTCCGTGCGCGATTGTCCAAATGAGCGCATGAAAAACCCAAAAAAATGTCATAAAACCACGCTACCGTGACCCCCGACGATTTTTTCGTTTTTATTGCGATTTTTTCATAAAATCGCGATTTTTTTCAGTAAAAATCGGCAAAAAAAATTACCGGCGATTTTTTCGTATATTTATCATGATTTGATCGGCAGAAAGAAAAAATCGCGATTTTCACAACACTAATCTAAACATTCCAAGACCCTTGAAGGCATCAAAATTGCTGCACTTGTGTTTAATGATGGTTTCTGGAAAGATGCTGAAGAGATTATTGCTGTGACGGGGTCCCTTGTTAGAGTTCTCAGGTACCTCAAGTCTTTTAACTTTTTCATTTTTTAAATTTCATTTCAAGCTTCTTTTTATTTACAATGTTTCATATTTCTTTAAATTTGAATGCTTGAACTTTTAGGATGGTTGATGGTGACAAACCTGCTATGGGTTACATTTATGAGGCAATGGATCTCGCAAAGGAGGCCATCA
The DNA here is from genome assembly GCA_031772625.1 of Pinus tabuliformis. NCBI lineage: Eukaryota > Viridiplantae > Streptophyta > Pinopsida > Pinales > Pinaceae > Pinus > Pinus tabuliformis. The sequence goes on from CM062816.1 coordinate 854,096,060, forward strand.
AAAGAAGATATGGGGATGATGAGACAAAGTATATGCCTCTTCGGGACATTATAGATACACGTTGGGATAGGCAATTGCATTCCCCCTTACATGCTGCTGGGTACTTCTTAAACCCACAATATTTTTATGATAAGAGCAAATTTGATGAGGATGGGGAGGTTGGCAGAGGACTTATGACATGCGTGGAAAGGTGCTTCCCTGATCTAGAACATCAAAGTCATGTCTTTTCCCAACTACAAGATTATAGGGCACCATCTAAATTGTTTGCCTATACCAGTGCTGCAAGACAAAGGTCTAAGATGTTGCCAAGTACCCAGCTTGAAGGCTTCATCAATTCATTAAATTTGCTTAAACTTTATTCTGTATGTTAAATGTTTTATTAAATTTTCTTTTCTTTTTAAGTTTTTACTATTTAGTACTTCTACTCACAAACCCTTACCACTTGCTAGGTCTTTGGTGGCAAAACTTTGGTAGTGATACGCCAGATTTGAAGAGATTTTCCATTCGAATCTTAAACCAAGCATGCAGTGCTTCAGGTTGTGAATGCAACTAGAGCATGTTTGAGAAAAGACATTCTAAGAAGTGCAACCAATTGACACAAAAATGCTTGAATGACCTTGTATTTGTCCATTACAATCTACGACTTCGCAACAAACAAATACTAGGTGAGACTCGAGAGCTTGAATTTGAAGGTTTCACAATCTAGTTCGTACTTTAAAGTTCAAACTTCAAACTTCAAAGTGAAACTTTAATTCACATTTCAATGTCTCATGATAATGACAGTTATGGATCATTCACGAATCGACCTTGAAGAGATAGATTTGCAAGCTACAAATGCGGCAGACTGGGTTCAATTAGATGAGCCTCCTCTTTTAAGCCTTCATGACTTGGAGAACTTTGAGAGTCAAGCAAGCGAAGGAGTGGAAAGAATCGCTTCTAGTTCTCACTCTTAAGAGTCTTAGACTCTTAGTTGCTGATTTTTTTCTGATTAGTATGCAGTTTTTTGTAAACTTTTAGAAGCATATGCTTCTAAGGACTCAAGACTCAGTGCTTTGGATCATGTTTCGACTCATAACATATATGAGATACTTATTTATTCATGATATTTTGGACATCTATTGATATTATGCATTGTTTGGACATGCCTTTACCCAATATTAATGAAAAATGGTTTTTTTAATTCAATATATGTGTATATTTTTATTTAATGAATTCAATGATTTTTTGCCGATTTTTTCCTGATCCAATTAAAACTCTTCGCTCTTTTTCCTCACTGATTTATTGCCGATTCCGAGTATGGTAACATTGCTATATATAGAAGCATTCAACCTCATTCCAAAGGGCATCAATCAAGCTTCGATATCAAGAAAAGAAGTGTGAAGGAAGGGATAAAGGAAGCCTCTTGAGCAACGAGTAAAAGGAGAAGATCAAAGTCTTCTAGCATTGTTTTTGGGTCCCTTATCTCACATGTGTGAATGCAATTAGGGATTTTGTAGTAAGGTTGAAAGAAGCCGAAATATAATTCAAGTATCGATCATTTCGCTAGCCGAATTCACAAGGAGAAGAATCTAAGTCAAGCGAAGGAGATAAGCCATTGATTTTTCCCTCATCATCTCTCATGTGTGGCCTAGGGTTTTTGAAGCAAGGGCCGAAAAGTGCAGAAGTTGCAGTCAAGCCGAAATTGCAAAAAGATAGGTTGAAGTTGCAGTCAAGGTGTTGGAAGGTCAAAGTCAAAGACAAGCAAAGAGAAACTAAATTGATTTGACAAAAGAGGCGAGGTTGACTTGGTGTTGGTGGAGTCTTGATCAAGGGTTTAAGTCTTGGAATTCGTCAATTGAAGATTTTATAAGAAGAAGAATTCTTGTGGGTTTTTCTCTCAGAGTTGGAGAGGTTTTGGCCTTGGCTGATTGCCTATATCTTGTGTCCTTTGTCTTATTATTCTTTGTGATTTGGTAGCTGTTTGATGAAGAAAACACTAATAATAAACTAAAGCAGAAGAAGCTAATTAAGTGAAGTAAAAATATATCACAAACAATTATCAAGCCAGAGAAATCATCCTATGTTGTTGCCCCTAGATTTCTCAATAGAGAGGGAGAGATAGACACATCATTCTTGTCTTCATGTTACGAAGAAAGAATGGAGGATTGGGTAAGCATATGACATTGATTCTGATACTCTTTGAGGAAGTGGTAGGACATCTAATAGGCAAGAGTAGTCAAAGAGGAAATTCCTTGAGGTTGTGTTATTCCAAGATAGGAATTGTCCTAAAAGGACATACCCTGTGAACACTCGGGTGGGGCATGTGCCTTAAGAGACAATGATGATGGTGTGTCTCAGTCATTGGTCTCACCAACATTGTGCTTTGATCTTTATGGAGAGATAGAGCTTTTAGTCAAGGCCTTGCTATGTGGTAATGTTGGTTTGTGTGATGAGATGCATTGGCACAAGCTGAGAAAGTAGCTTATGAGATGGCTTACCAATCCGGCTCTTCTTATGAGAATTCTTTAGTTTGAGAATGTCCAAGTACCTTGTATGGATTATGAATACCTCCCTAGTTAATAGGGAGTGTTGAAATATGTAACTAGATTTGGTCTTCATAATGACGTATGTAATCACGATTTTTTGTATTTGATGTGAAGAAAAATAAATTTATTATTGTTATTCTTTAGGCATGGGTTTCATGCTCAAGGTTATTCGATTTACAGGTCAAGCACCCATTTAGTGCTTGTAGGGCTTGTCTTTGAGTCAACAAGTCATAGGAGTCATTGTCATGTATGAAAGACCCTTTAGGGCATGTTGCATATTGTAAAGAAAAGATTATTTGAGTCAAATTAGAGTCAAAGACCCTCTGAGACCTTGTCATAGTGCTACAACAAGTTAGCCTATAAGTTGTGACAGGAAACCTATATATAAAGAGCTCGACCTCATTTGTAAAGGGCATCAATCAAGTAAGGTGGAAGCACAAGAAGCACGAGTATATACGACAAAGAAGAGAGAATCAAAAGATGAAGAAAAACCGAATCTTTGAGGACTGTTTTAGGGTTAATTCCTTTCACATGTGTGAAGAAACTAGGGCAGAATTTGTTGCAGCGGAGCTGAAGTACAGTGATTGTATAGAAGCCGAATTTAGGATCCAAGGAAGACTAATTTAAGAACCCGAATTATCAAGGAAGGAAGTACTTCCCAAGCAAAGGAAAGGAGAGATCATAATTACTTCAAATCTATCACATGTGCAAAGTGCAGTAATTGCAGGAGGCCGAGAATTATAAGTAAGACAGGCCGAAATTGCAGTCAAAGTTATAGGTTGAAATTCTTGGTCAAAGGAGAAGTGGAGGCTGCTATAAGGCAAGTTTGACTTGGTTTGACTTGGTGAGAAGGAAGTGCTTCAAGGAGAAGGATTGACTTGGTCTTGGAGGGGACTTTGACAAGGGTCATAGGTCTTGGAATTCGTCATTTGAAGTTCTATAAGAAGAGAAGAATTCTTGTGGGATTTCCTCTCAAGAGGAGAGGCTTTGGCCCTCACTGATAGCCTATATCTTGTGTCCTATTGTCTCACCGATCTTCATTGTTTGGTAGTTGTTTGATGATAGAGAACATTGATAATAATCAATTGAAAGAAGCTAATCAAGTTAAATAAAAATACATCGCAAACAATTATCAGAGTAAGAGAAATCACCTAATCTAGCTGCCCCTAAATTTCTCAACAAAATCGATCATCAATTTACCATTCAATCTGTCTCTGTGGCAGCGAAGGATGAGACCTATGCAAATTAAAGGTGGAAATCCATGTTTTTGTTGATTTGGGGTAGCATCGGATGTGCTTAGAGCCTCAAATTTTGCAGGGAGGCTTGGGCACATGTATTCCAAAGAACCCAAAAAGTGTTTTGGGAAATTCCACCGAGAAGTGATTATATTAAAATAATTAATATCTTTAATGGGGTTCCTAAGTCTAAACTTAGGAAAATTAAAATATTAATGGGTATTAATATAATCGGGGTGAAACTTCTAGAAAAAGACATGGATCAAGCCAAAATGACCTAAGCCTTTGATTATGATTTAATCTAGGCCATTGGTCGTTCTTCGGGAAGATATAAGGAGGGGCTTGAGGGTCATTTGGAAAAAACACTGAGAGATCTAGAAAATCAATTTTCTGAAGTGAGAAATTCTTAGGAGGAAAAATTGATTAAGGAGATTTCTTGCATCATAGGGGCAGTGAGAATCTGGAAGAAGGAAACTCAGAGAGTACGAGGCAGAGGGAGGACATAAAGACGTCCAGAGGAAGGCTAACGCCGACTCACACAATGTTGACGCAGAGGTAGCGTAGTCCTTGAGGGGAAATTGAGTTTCCTGTTAAGGGGTGTGAGTCCGGGAGGTAGAAGATCGATTTTCTCAGCCAGCAGAGGATCCGGAAGAGGGGTAGCATAATACCCAGCAGGGGTGATGCAAAAATTGTCAGGAGTGACACAGTTCTGCGTAGAGGCCACGTAGACGGTGACGCAGAGCCTCCAGTTCAGCAGGATTAGTTACTGATTCTCCCAGTGATGGGGTGAGATCATTTCACCATTCTTTTGTCCAGTATTCTCTTTGTATTAGATTGCTAGTTACGCATCCTAGAATTTTACTCAGATTTTCGCCTACATAATAATAAAACCCTTAGAGTTGTTGCACTGGTTTTCCCACATTGGGTTTTTCCAGGGACCTTTGTCCAAAAATAACGGTGTCCTATGTGTTTGTATTTCCTTTCTCAGTTTGTATGTTTCAGAATAATATTTAGTTTGGTGTAGACTGCTTCAGTAATTTACTTCAATATTTCAAGAATAAATATGAAATAACTTTGTAATCTAATTTATGATCTAGGTGAAGTAGATTCAGCTGGTTGCAATAGGACTCCAAAGATTGTTAGATCTAGGAATTTTCACAGTTTGTAGTGGTGCAGACTTGTTCATATATGTTCGAACTCTCCTAAACTTGTTGAAACACCATAGCAATTTTATGGTCGTGAGTGTCACAACTGTGAGACAAAGTTGGAAATTAAAGTTTGTTCTTCATTATAAAACAAAGTCTCATCGAGACAAGGAATGTTTAAAACAAGTTTCTAATCCTAAAGCAGCTAGGGCTTCATTATCAGAACAAAAGCAATCATTCTACTTGCAATAGAATACATTTCCTAGAATAGTTATCATCATCAACATTGTCTTCATGACCCAGTGTGACTGAGTGCAACGGTTTGGATACAAGGAGTTTATTCTTGAGACAAGAACAAGTTAGGGTATCCTCTATAAGAGCAGTAAGGGCAGAACATCTTTATTATCTTCATATAGCTTTCATTCAAGGATCAAATGCACTAATCCAATGATTGATTTCTAATTTTGTTGAGATACTCAGTGTGAGCTTGCATACATATATTAATAAGCCTATCAAGAAGAGTAAAAGCAACCTATAGTAGATTCTTTGAGGTACTTTATATATCTTCATATACCTACAATTTAGTGCTTTGAAGACAGAATTAGAAAGATCAATAAGAAAAAGGACTCAACTCAGTGAGTAGCAACATTAAAGTACCACATACACTTGCAGGACATATCACTATCATCACCTTGGAACATATAGTTTGCACATTGATTGTTAGCTTGTAGTCCAGAACAATTTGTTCTTCAGAAGTTATCATTGTATGATTTCCTCTCCTGTTGATGAAAGTATGAATATGTGATGACAAGAATAAGTGAAGTTTTATGGATGTATGTTGAGCATTGAGAGCAACCTTGGTTTGACTATGAAATAGCTTGGCAGTACCACTATATGATTGATATAGCAATGAATATATATAGACAGGTTGTGATGGTGATAGTATGATGAAGACAGATTGTTATGACCTTTGATGGTGCATAACTATAGTGACTTTGTATGACATTGATCTATATGAAAGTATACTTGGCATTTGGTAGTATATTTTGGTACTTGACTATGGTCCTTGTACATGATGGTTATGTAAGGACATTGTGTGAATGTTGGGTTGATGACATGACAATACTTGAATGACACAACACAGTGATAGTTGGTAGAGTTGGGTTTGGTATATCAGCGGTTGTGACAGTGTGAATGCGGCAGTGTTGTGCAGTAGTTAGTTGATGCGGCAACTTGACTTTGATGTGTAGATTGTGTAGTGGTTTGATTTGGCTTTATGATTGAGCGGAGGTGGGATTGTGTTTGAGGTATGATTGTATAGTGGATAATTTGAGTAGTGAAGCTGCCAGGACTTGACAATGATATACATATCGAGCAGAGCAACAAATTCTTCATTACAATTTATTTATATTGATTTTGAGCACAAGGGGATCCAGTCTGAAAATTGTAAAACGTGGTCCACTTGTAGATCATGGTGGCAAGGTGGTGCAAGGCAGGTGATTGGTGTCACCTTCAGGTTGGAGCCTTAGAACACTTCAGGGTGCAGGGTGGTGCTAGGGCAAGTTGTAGCGTGCACAGTGCCTTGGAGCGTCTGTCCAGTTGCAACTGGTACACAGGGTGTTGGAGTCTCCTTCAATTGGTGCTAAAAACTTGATGTAATTATTTTTGAAAGACAAATATGAAGAAGCATTCAACGGTTTTTGACCTGGAGGGGGTTTTCCACCTAAAAAATATGTATCTATTGTCTTGATTACTGTGCAATGTTGAATGGTGTTGTTTACTGTGTTTTCTATCTGATAATGATTAATGTCAAATGTTTATTGTGTTTGCTATCTAAAGATTAAATAATGCTTTGAAACGATTAATAAGTTTCTAATTGCTAAGAAGTACCGATTCACTCCCCTCTCAGTATTTCAAACATTGTATATTTTGCTTGCTATGGGGCAAAAACTCTTCCATTTTGTTCAAACATTTTATGGGCAATGTGAGGACATATATCTCATATCCATAAGGGAGGTTGATTTCTAACAAGTAAAGAGGGAATTCAATTTATAACGAGGTTACGACATTTAAGTAAATTTCGCAATAAGAAGTTGCGATTAGATGAAAAATTGTTTTTCAATTTTGTATGATTGTAGGTTGTGACACTAGCTAATTCTTGCTTGATAATAGAAGGAATAACTTTCATATGGCTCCAACTAGGTTTCATGTGTGGCATTGATTTGCGATTTTCCTTGCTCACTTGGGAGGATTAGTATCTATTGTTGATTTCCTTGAATAGAACTTTGGTGCTTTTACCTCTTATTCAAGTGCAATAACATTCCTCTTGATTGGAATTCATATGTAACATCTTCCGTGATGAAAGTTGCATAACTCACTTCAATACATTTTAGTTACTCATTATTGATTTGTACTTGGTCTTGGCAAATAAGTTTAATGATAAGATCTTGATGTATCAACTTTAGACATCAAGATATTGTTGATATCATGATTGAATATATCTGCATGGTATTTGATTTGTTAGCTTCTAACCCCAAACTACCCAACTGATCAAACCCTCAAAACTTGTCCTTTGATCTTGCTAGATGATATGGATCTTTCTCCCTTTGCTGCCCATTTTATTCTTCCATTGAGCTTACACACTTGGATGAATGTCCTTCTCCACCAAATCACTGAGATCTCACTATCTCACTGTCTTGTGTTCACTATATGTGTCTTGTACCTTAGCCTTGCCTTTCTTTTATAAGTTTGAGTTATTGACCAAACTCGCAACCTTAGTCTCTAAAGTGATTGACGCTTGAGATTAGATCCAATTCACTTGAGATCAATGGTTGAGATTCATTTAAATTTCCAATGCAAATAACCTTTGCTTGTCATTAGATTAACTGATTAGATTAAGTGTTATCATTCTAGATGTAACACTTGCCTCATGTCTACTATCTCTTAAGAATAATACCATCCATTGGTCGTGTAGATTGTTTAGCCTATGGAGGTACATTTAGTCTATGAGGTGGTCATGGAATCTAGGTGTACATGAGTTGAAGACTACAGATTCATGCCTAACATTCAAAACTGTTTAAGGTTGCAATTTCAGACATAGTGGCTTAGCATACAACATGATCCACATCATGTAATTTAGACAATACTTGCCATTTTGTAACCCTGATTTGTAGTGAACTGTCTTGAAAGATTTCTGGGCATCATAGTTATTAAGACACCTCAGAATGGGCATAGGGATAGGTTTCATGATTTTCCTCCCAACCATTGACAATTTCCAACTGTGCAAGTGTCACCCCCTAGCTTGTGAAACCTGTCCCAATGTTTAGGCCAGGGATTCCAGAGGTTTGTTCCACCTCCACCCTACATATTGTTGTTTGGTTGTAGACTGATACAGGGGTTCCAGAGGTAGTTTTTCCTCCACCCATCAGTCCATAAGGGACTCTAGAGATACACATCTCCACCCATTGGTTAACAAGGGACTCCAAAGATAAACATATCCACCCATTAGCCAACAAGGGACTCCAAAGATAAAATCTCCGCTCATTAGCCAACAAGGGTCTCCATAGATAAAATCTCCACCCTCACTTTAATTAGGGTTTCAGAGACTTTTCTCCACCCTGAATTTGCTTCAACAACTTCACCCAATGCTAGGCATACAAAGCATTCTAATACTGAGCTTTCGGCAAGGAACTAAGTTAAGACAACCAGAAGCTTCAACCTCCTTTTTTTCCAACGTGAGCCTCCAGAAATGGAGGACCTCCACCCTTGAATTTGGCCAATATTGTTATTTGCAGTTGCAAAGTATTTACCTTCCTATGAGAAGTGAGTATTAGCATTACATAGGTGAATCTACGCTAGTATGACACAGTCTACATGTGTCATGGTCTATCAAGGAGGGGTTCCAAATATGAAGGATCTCCACCCTCAAATTTGGCCAATATTCTCATTTACAATAGTAGTGAATTCACATTCTTGTAGGGATATCTCTTTTCTGGGTATTGGTGAGTAATAGCATCGGTGCATCTACATTGGTATGCTACAAACTACAGGGTCTTTTCCCTTTGAAAGATGAGGTTAATCAGATAGTAGTTTTAGCCAAATGTGGGTTTGGGTTTAAGTATCCCATCAGGCAACAAGACAACAATGAGGTTGGTCTCAGTCTACTAAGTACCTCTTAGTTCATTCAGTGTCAATCAAACAATGTGTTAGTATGACCCCATCATCTAGGCACAAAACCATTCACAATATGCTTGCAATCTGATACATAACTCTAGCATCTAGGCATTGAGTATATATGAAGATTGTAAGAGCCTAATCTATAAGCCTCCATAGGTTACCATTACTAACCTTTGGTGCCACATGTCCTTCTGCAATTCCAGACTCTTGATTCTCCTACCCTTGCAACCAACTCTCAAAATTTCGCTCCTTAGGTATTGATTTACATGCTAACCTCCTCTCTATATCTGAAGATTTCCTTCCTGACTGCACTCTCGCTATTTCATCTTCTCCTTCACCATGCCCTTCTCCTGGTCCTAACCTCTTCTATTTCTACTATTCTCCAACCACTCCTGGTCTGTTAGGGCCTGGCCTTGCTGGACCAATCCTCAATGTCTCTCTGTCCTCCTAGCCTTGTCACTGCTAATTTGTTTCCTTTGGCTAAATGGATCCCTTCCATTTGGCCCTATTTTGCTATTGGTTTTCCATCTTCCATCTTCTCAGGTTCCCTTGTAGAATTGGTAGGGCATGCAGAAAATGTCTCCTCTTCCATGTGCTCGAATACCTGCAAAAAAAATTGTTTGTGACCTTCCTTCCTTTTGTTGAAGCATCTGAGCGCAATCCTTCCATAAAAATAGTCCCCTCTTCATCCCCTGTATATCCCCTTGTATATGGTTGATGTTTTTATTTTAAAGTCACTATGATCTAGGGTTCAATTAATTTAGGAAGTATTAATTTGGTCCATGGCATATGCTCATACGAGTCCATCAATATTAGAGTCATACCATATTTCATAGGTTTACCCATTAAGCCTTACAAACCTTATAAACACAACAACTATAATTAAAACAACTTTAAAACACATCACTTGTTACCCGCATATCTTTAACGACATAACTATCCCGAGCTACCAACGCTGTCGAATATAGGAATTTGGTTTATCTCGATACAATATCTAACATGTATTGATTTATAACAAATCATAATGACTGATAAAAAGAATTGGATTGGGACACTTAAGTACATATATCAAATGTACGTAAAGATTATTAAGGGAAACATTAACCATACAAGTGTAAGGTGATCAATAACATCATTTACATTATATACATGACCGCACCCTAAATGAGACAATATCTACATACTTTGCAAAATGACTAAGGTCATTACACAATATCTACATATTTTGTAAGATAACTGGGATTATTACAAGCCTTGAGAGAGAAATTGACCCTCCTCCATCACATATAAATTGACCATCGTTGACTTCACTTGGAGGCATCACATCACATCACTTCTTCATCATTTGGTTCGTACGCTTTTGAAATTGCGGGGCCAAGTTCAAACATGCGAGGAAGAGAGAAGAAATTTTGTTTGATTGCGTTGACTTTTTATTTTTTAGGCATACTTTGACTGGCATTGACTTGGTTTGACCAAATTTTGGATATGTTCTGGAAAGCCGAAGTTGGGGAGACTTTGACCAAATTGTTTTGGGCACTTTGATTGGTTTGACCATAGGTCTTGCTGAAGAATCTAGGGCAATTAGAATTAATGTGATTCTTCTTAGCTTGATAACTATTTGTGAGGTGTTTTAACTTTTCTTCTTAGCATAGTCTTCACTTGTTATTATTAGAATGTGTCTTCTTAGTTCATCAAATATCTACCAAAACAAAGAGACAAGAATACATGATGTTGTCTTTCTGCCAGGGCCAAAACTTCTCCCCTTTGGAGAGGAAAACCCGCACAAAATTCTTCTTATAGAGATTCCAATTGATGAATACCAAGATCATGACCCTTGACCTAATTAAGCCACTCCAAGATCAAGACACCAATCCTCTGCACTGCTGAGATTGTCACCTTCACTGATGCTTCATCGAGGTCATCTTTGAGATCATCATAGCTACGCCATCATCGAGATCATTACTGTGCATGCACTGATTTTATCACTGTACATTTACTGAGATCATCATTGCATATTTACTAAGATTATTATTGTGCAATTACGAAGATCATCACTGCACCTACGAAGTCTATATACTAAAGCTGCATCGAGATCTTCTATTATGATTATGACTTTGTAAGTATATCTTCATCACGATCATGAAATCACTGTGCCATGATGATGACTGCATCCAAAATATGAGACAAAGTGTGTTTTTGTGAGATCACCAAGATCCTTATCATCATACTTACGCCTTGACTGTGACTGTTCCTAAAGAGTATTCTGAGTGTGTATCCCTTCATATTGAGACCATGACTTCATCTTAGAAGTATCCCGAGACAGAGATACTGTGATTATAGTTATGTCGAGAGTGTAATATAACGAATGTGCCGAGACTGTAGTGGAATCATCGTGATCCTCTCCATCATAAATGATTGTGCTGAGACTGCAACTGTGCCACTGTAAATATCCACGAAATTTCAGAGACCTCGAAATAGTGTCCTCCTGTAATGCGAACTACAGACTCCTGTACCCATCAAATTAATCCAGAAAGTCCGAGTTTTCCTTCTATACTGTACCCACAAAAATCACAAAGGAATCTGATTTCCATGTCTCTGTTTTGCGTAGGCCCTCACTGGGTATATATAATGGTTTCGTCTCTATAATAAGCCGACCTGTACAAATGAATTGTTGTGTCTTCATTCTGAGCCGACGTGACTGTATTTTATCTTGTTTGTAGGCCGACTTCATCAAGAGTGAATGTGCTTGTCTTTGGAGGGCTGTTCTAGACATTCGGTTGACCCATATACATTACACATAGGCTCAAGAAGAGCTCCTTATACATGACTTTGACTCTTTGACTTTCCTAGACTTATGAAATGAGCAAGAAACTCATTCTTATAATTTACAAAAACAATATTTCTTTTTCTTGACAAGTACAAAGATCAAAATTACATTTGTAAATACCGAACGTAGTTACACTTTCTTCAACACTCCCTCTTAACTAGGGAGGTATTTATAATGCTACTTGGTCATTCTCAATCTGAAGAATTTCTCATAAGAAGAATCAGATTGGTAACCCATCTATATGGCTGTTGGAAATACTGAGAGGGGGGTGAATCACCATTTCTTTTCAATCATTATAATTACCAGTTTAGATTCTTTACAATTTTAATCAAAGAAATGATTTTATTAAATAAAGAAAAAGATTGAATATAATATTTGATGAATTTTGCCAAGCACCAACTTGGACTTTGATGAGGCTCCAACCTCTAGGGTTCCGACCTTATCTTACCAAGGCACCAACCTTGAATTTAGGAGCACCAACTCCAAGGACATCAATCCTTCAAATTCTGAGGCACCGACCCCAAGGGCTCCGACCCTATAGGTTTACTTTGTCAAGAAATGTTTGTTTGTATTATACAGCTTTCAAGGATTTCTTTACCAAATCATATCCTTGTAGTCTTTGAAACAGGTCGCTGTCTGTGCTATGGCTTCACTTCGGGTCCGAACCTTTCAAGATGAATCAGGTCAAAAGATCGTTCCCCCGCTCTGTCTTCTGCTTCCTTCTTTGCTCGGCCTTCGGCTTCTATTGCACCTTTGTCGTCTGCTAGACCTTCGACTTCCTCTGTCTCTTCAAGTTCACGAGTTGTGAACTTTTTAATTCTTCTCTGTGCCCGATGCCCAAGATTGATGATTAAGGTGAGGTATTATAACTTGCATTTATACAGGTTCCCCAATACCCAAAAGACACGTTCATTTGGAAGGAGAGGCCGACTTATGGATATTCATCCAATTACTCATAAACTTGTTTTATTTACAGAAAATTTCATAGGAGAGACTGTACCCACATGAGGTCCCACATCCACGTCATCAATCACAATCGCAACTTTTGGAGGTCCCGCAATCGCAACCTTTAACATTACCGATGTAACATAGCTGATACTCATATTGCCAATGAAGCGAATGTGATATAACATTAAACAGTTGTCAATAGATCCATCGGATCCACAGCTTCTATCACAATCGGTGGTTCGGGGGTTTATCACAATCGGTGGTCTGGGGTGACAACCCTTTATGATTTGTAACTTTCGATACTCGGATGCGATACTACATAAAGGTGTATTCTAATGGCGCTGTTTGGGTTTGCATATTATATCACAATCAGCGTTTTGAATGGAACATGATTATGTGAACATAAAGGTTTGCGATTATGCGATGGATGCGATATTATATTGAGTTGTATTGCAATGGTGCAGCGAGTCCACAGTATTATCGCAATCGTAGTTTTATTGTGACATTCCTTTAAGACTTGCGATGCGAAGGTTTCGATACAACAGATGTGATATTACAACAGAGCATGTTATAATGGGACCATTGGGTCTGTAACTCATTGCAATCGGGGATTTTAGTGTAACAAGGCTTCAATACTTGCGACACAGCGAATGCGATATTGTATTGAGGTGTGTTGTATTTGAGCGATCGGGTTCGCAATGCATATCGCAATCGGGGGTTTTGAGCAGTGTTACATAACTCAATATAATAGAACCGCCAATAAAGTTCCTCCGATGACACTATGAACTCCTCTTGGCTCTTCCTCTTGGGTAAAGGGTTTCCAATGACTTCTTCCTCTTACTCTTGGGTTCTCGCTCTTGTGACTTCTCTGTGATTTCTTTTTACTCTTCCGCTCTTCCGATAGCTCTTCTTCCAATGATGTGTTCTTCTTTGCTCCTTCGATATCGCTGTTGCTCCTGTGGCTTATCTTCTTGTGACCTCCGATAACTCTTCTTTGACTGCTCCTGTTCTTGACTTCAATGGCTTCCTTGATGGCTTTCCTCGTCTTCTTGCTCCTGTTGCTTCACGGATCTGCTTCTCCTTGGCTTCACATCATCATTTGGTATCCCAAAATATTTCCATATTGACATCAATGACAATCTAGATCAACAATAGCATCATAGTAACCAACATTGTTTCCACAACAAGGCCTTGACTGACAACTCTATCTCTCATTAGATTGGAGCACAATGTTGGTGAGACCAATGACTATATACACCTTTATCATTGTCTTTCAAGGTACATACCCACCCGAGTGTTCACTGAGTATGATCTTCTAGGAATATTCTTATCTTGGGTTCCTAGCCCTAAAAGAATATCGGTCCTCTTGCCTACTCTTATCTTGGATGCCCTACACATCCTCAAAGAGCATCGAATGCCAAATGATTACCCAATCCTCCATTCTTTCTTCTTAGGTGAAGACAAGAATGTTGTGTCTATCATGTGTCTACATTTCGATTCATGTTCTTCATTAAGACTTACGACTGTTAGTCCTGGTCTAGTGCATGACACATGAAATGGAAAAACACATCTATCACTCCCTTTCAATCAGGGGTGACTTAATCCAGGCTCCGTCTTAATTAGGGATTCTCCTTTCATCAACAAATTCTTCTTCGTGGGTCCTTCAGCGACTTCATCAACTTCTTTTCTTGATGTCATGAAATTCAGTCGAGCTTCTTCCTTGTAGGGCTTTGGCCATCGATCACTTTCATTCTTGGTTTGTCATGTCATTTCTTTCTTCATGAAAAGTGGCCTTCTTGGTACACATCTGGAACATTCTTTATTTGGCTACTTATTTCTCATCATGCTTCTTTTCAGAGTATCCACCGCATGAATGCTAGTTGTATTTGCACTTATAAATCTTGTTTTAGTAGCCCTGCATGAACTCATCAAGATATTATTCAAGAAATCAAAACATATCATTAAATCAAATTGTGCCTTATGGGATGGCTCTTCATCATGGCATCTTTTCAGTAGGTGTCAACATCCTGCGTACTTGTTGACACATTTCCCAAAGATATCTATTGTCAAGGGTCTCCAATTTTCAAACTTTCATCAAGGTCTTCATATCTTTTAGGGAGATTTCCTAGTCAACTCTTCTTGGACTTTGGATGTTGATTGCCTTCATCACATTTGCATAGCTCACGATCTCTTTCTCAGGGGTTTCTAATCAGAGTTCTGTAATCGCAGTCAACCACCTCATACTTTATATGAGGACATATTATGTTGATTTCATCTAGTGTGACTTATGCCTTTCTGCATCTTTTCAGAGGAGGTTTCTCTTGATCATGCTTCTTAAGATAGAAGTGATGATCTATATTACCTGCAACCATACAGCATGACATTATACAATTAAATACACACATACATACCTCATTTCACTTTTAGGTCATCTAGGCTTCTTCCAACAACTTTCTTGATTGAAGTGTCTTCAACCCCTTGATCTGCTTCTATTATTATGTCACCATAACATTATCCATGAATTCCATGAGTTGGAGTTCTTGATGAAACACTTGCTTCCTCTCTAGATTAGTGAACCCTATGATGAGGATTTCATCAGAGAATTTTGAGGATCTTGTATATCCCCAATTGGCAGATGTTTCCTTTTTGACTTGATGTATGATGAGCCTTGTCCTAGATGACTCCTTCCTTTCCTTCAATGTCCACTAAGGTTCCCAAGAGCTATATCCTACATGTTTGTCTGCCATGGATTTTGTCCTTCATGATTCCCATGGTGATGTCACGAGCTCTTGTTTCTAATGCTTTCATGATGCCACGATGCATCTTAATATCATGGTCATCTCTTTAACGAAATATCGAGGATCTTATGATAATATCCTTTTGTGAGGGAAGCCATCTTAATTGTAGTGGAGATCTTGTTGCTCTCTCTTTCCTTGGCCCTTTTCTTCAGCTTCCTTCATCTTTCCGGTGATATGAGCCTCTTTCTTGAATCTTATACTATTCTGTCTTTTCCTTTCTGCACATAATTGTGTCTTTCAACATTTTGCCTTCTGTCATAGATACCACATGTTGTTGAATGAGGTAACCTTCTTTGTTCATGGATATTTGTTACTTTGGTGATTATCTTCTTATCATCATTCCTAGATCTCTCAATTGAGATCTCATGAAGATATTCTTTCTTTCTTTGATACATTCATTTTGTGCAGATAAGGTCTAAGTGATGTGACCTTCTATATTGCATTTTCAGAGAATGTATCCTCCAATATTTCATATATCTCTTTGATGACTTCTTTCTTGGTACATGGGGATGAGAGAACCTTAAGAGTTCCTTCCCATGAATTCAAAGAAGACCTTTTTCCTTGATATGTTCACTGACTTCTTTTATCTATGAGGATTATGACTATCCTCCTCATTTCATGTAAGGACCTTTGATAACCCATTCAATTCGTAGATCTCCTTGCAGTCATGAAGTCATTTAACCAAACTTGATTATTAAAATGAAAGATACTTACTTGACAAGTGAATATGAACTCTTCTACTCGATCACTTTGATGTTGGTTGGAGAAGATGTATTGGAGTTTCCTCTTGGATGATCTTCTCTTCTATGGAAAGCTTTTCTTCAATGGAAAAGGTTGCTCCCTTTTGATGAGGATGATCTACTGCTTCCCTTGGATGATCTTCTTCTAGGGCAAGGAAATGATCCTTGCTTTTATAACCTTGAAGGTGATGACAATGCTTTTTCTTCTTCAATATGCTTTGCCTTCTTTAGTAGTGTAGATTAGGATTGCTGCTAGGGTTTCAACTTGTTTCAATATGAGGTGATCTTTGATTTTGAGATCCTTTGAGTTACCTTGCTTTGTAAACACCTTGATGAGGGTCTTGGTGGCCTTTTGATGATGGCTGTGGAGACACAAGTTCTTGCTGTTGTAGACTGCTTGTTGTAGACTTGATCCTTCAATCTTGACAAAACCCTTCAACTTGCTTTGATGCCCTTGAAGACTGATCCTTGTATGTCTCTTTTCTGCCCTTCCTTTGACTTTTGAACCTTAGCTCTGATACCATGTTGAAGAATCTAGGGCAATTAGAATTAATGTGATTCTTCTTAGCTTGATAACTATTTGTGAGGTGTTTTAACTTTTCTTCTTAGCATAGTCTTCACTTGTTATTATTAGAGTGTGTCTTCTTAGTTCATCAAATAGCTACCAAAACAAAGAGACAAGGACACACGATGTTGGCTTTCTGCCAGGGCCAAAACCTCTCCCTCTTGGAGAGGAAAACCCTCACAAAATTCTTCTTATAGAGATTCCAATTGATGAATACCAAGATCATGATCCTTGACCTAATTAAGCCACTCTAAGACGAAGACACCAATCCTCTTCATTGCTGAGATCATCACCTTCAGTGCTGCTTCACCAAGTTCATATTTGAGATCATCATAGCTACGCCATCATCGAGATCATTATTGTGCATTCTTTGAGTTTATCACTGTACATTTACTGAGATCATCACTGCATATTTACTGAGATTATTATTGTGCAATTACAAATATCATCACTGCACCTATGAATTCGATATACTGAAGCTGCACCGAGATATTCTATTATGATTATGCCTTTGTAATTATATCTTCATCACATTCGTGACATCACTGTGCCATGATTATCATTGTGTCCAAAATATGAGACAAAATGAGTTTCTATGAGATCACCAAGATCCTTATCATCATACTTACACCTTGACTGTGACCGTTCCTAAAGAGTATTCTGAGTGTGTATCCCTTCATCATTAAATATACCGAGACCATGACTTCATCTTAGAAGTATGTCGAGACAGAGATACTGTGATTATAGTTATGCCGAGAGTGTAATATAACAAATGTGCCGAGACTATAGTGGAATCGTTGTGATCCTCTCCATCATAAATGATTGTGCTGAGACTGCAACTGTGCCACTGTAAATATCCACGAAATTTCAGAGACCTTGAAATAGTGTCCTCCTGTAATGTGAATTGCAGTCTCTTGTACCCATCGAATTAATTCAAAACGTCCGAGTTTTCCTTATGTACTGTACCCCCGAAAATCACGGAGGAATCTGATTTCCATGTATTTGTTTTGCGCAGACCCTCACTGGGTATATATAGTGGTTTCGTCTCTATAATAAGCCGACTTGTACAAATGAACTGTTGTGTCTTCATTCTGAGCCGACATGACTGTATTTTATCTTGTTTGGAGGCCAACTTCATCAAGAGTGATCATGCTTGTCTTTGGAGGGCTTTCTAGACATTCAGTTGACCCATATACATTACACATAGGCTCAAGAAGAGCTCCTTATACATGGCTTTGACTCTTTGACTTTCCTAGACTTATGAAATGAGCAAGAAACTCATTCTTATAATTTACAAAAATAATATTTCTTTTTCTTGACAAGTACAAAGATCAAAATTACATTTGTAAATACCGAACCTAGTTACACTTCCTTCAACAGGTCTGAAGCTTGGGTTTGATTGCATGTTGACTTTGTGAGTTGACCGAATTCTATGGTAGATTTGTGCACTGCCTTGACTGGGTTTGACTGAACAAGAGAGGCCGTATTTATTGCTGCCTTGGCTGAACTTTTTTGAGCACTGTTGACCATTGATCTTGACTGGTTAGGGATGCTGTTGATTGTTGTAGACTATACCCGACAGGGCCAAAAATTGCAGGATTGGTACTTTGACGAAATTTGAATTTTATGCTCATGATTCATCATTGATTGGTTATTGGATTGTTGACTTCGATAGTCTAGGCTTTGAACTTTGACTTGTTGATGGATGTACTTGGACTATGTATCTATGCTGAACATTGTGAAAAATCAATAGTTCAATGTACACCTCTTCCTCTAGTTCACCATTAAGGAGCCATCTTGACATTCATCTGATGGATATACCATCCCATCTATGTTGCTATTGAGATCATGACTCATATAGTAGTGTAACTTGCCACAAGAGCAAATGTCTTGTCGTAATCTATTCACTCCTTATGAGAGAACCCCATGGCCACAAATCTAGCTTTGTATTTCTCGATGTTTCCATCTGCATGGTGCTTGATCTTATAGATCTAGCATGATCCAACCCAAGGTTACTTGGGAGCGGGAGCGGGGAGCGACATTTTCAAAAGCACTCAGCTCGGGTGTGAATTTTTATATAATATATATTTGATGCATATATGTCAACAAAAGCATGTAGAATGATGAATTAGATATTAAAAACATAAAAACATGGATTGAACCATATAACATCAATCATCTAGAAGTTATAATCTTCATCAACCACATCCACAAGTTAGAAGTTATAATCTTCGTCAACCACATCCACAAGTTAGTAACATACAACATATTGAGTCTCATGATTCATCAATCTTGAAGTTTCAAGCTTTCAAAATTCAATATATAACATTTATCATCATTGATCACTAAAGTTGTTACTTGTACTTGTCACCATCATCATTACCAAGTAACCAAACAATAACAAAGAATATCTAGCATGAAATGAAATGTTTCGACTTTCAACTTTCACGAAGCATCATATTCATAATTCATTACCAATGAGTTATAAATGCCAACGTCAATCTTCAAACTTAAATTGTCATATATTGTTTACAAAAAATACCATAATAAATATGAAAGAGTCAATAGTTATAAAAAGTACTAGAAACTAGAAAAGACAAGTAAATCTATTAACTATTGCTTGACGCTCTTTCCATGAGAAATTTTGTAATTTCTTGTCTCGTGATTTATTGGGAGTCTCCTCCTGTATAGTCAAACAACCTTGGTGCTCTTGATTAAACACAAGTTCCATACCCTAGTACCTTAGGTGCTCTTGATTATTGGGAGTCTCTCTCACAAAGAGGGCTTGGTGTTGTTGATTAAATACAAGTTCCATACCCTAGTACATGACAAAATCCAATGGAAACATTGTAATCCCCCACAATCCTGAAATCCTGAAAAAATGATAAGTTCGCTGGATTTTGGGTGAGATCTAAAATTATATTTTCTCCATATGAAATCCAATGAGGTCTAAACCACTCTCAAACATCCTGAGTCATTTCATGGTAATGTTAAAAATTTAAGTAAAAAGATAAAAATTAAAGATAAATGAGAATGTCACTTTTACCATGAACTGCATATCAACACTAGGGCCATAGGCTTGAACATTAGGCTTCCCCACTCAAAAAAAATTGTTTCCAATCTTCAATTGCTCCCTTGATCGGGGTACAACCTCCCATACATTGTTTTGTATGATCGGGGAATACTCCTCAACCATAACATCTCACCACACCTGCTCCTGTGCAACCTCCTGATAGTTGGAAGGCTCGCTATCTACCAAATGACTAACCAATGCTGTGTAACCAGTGTACTTCTATGGTTGTCTCTACTCTCTCTTGCAGGTCCTAGGAGTCCCCACAAATTGCTGTGTAACAGTGTACTTCTATGGTTGTCTCTACTCTCTCTTGCAGGTCCTAGGAGTCCCCACAAACTGTTGAGCAGCCTTGAGTGTCTCTTGAACCTCCCGGTTCCTCCTGCCAATAGTGGAGTTAGAAATATCGACCTCCATATCCTCCTGATGCATCTCTTGAATCTGCTGCATCTGTTGCTCCATGCTTTGCGAAGCCTCAGGAGCACTCACACTTGAACTTGTGCTCGTTGTAGTCACTGTACTCGTGCTCTACTGCTGCCCCTAATTTTGCTGCTCCACTCCAGAAGCTTTTGCTGGTTACTCACTCTAATCTTCAGATGTTGGCAACTCTCTGGACCTTCTATACGCCTTGTACTCCATGAATTTGACATCCCATCTCACTATAATCCTCCTAGCCCCTTTGATGAAGATCCTGTATGCCTTCAAGGTTTCGCTGTAGCCAATGAAGTAGCCTCGCTTTGTAGTTTGATCTATCTTTGAATGTGTTTCTCCTCGAATATGATAGTATGCTAGGCAACCAAATATCCTAAAGTGACTGACATCTTGCTTTTTCCTTGTGAATGCCTCCTCCATTGTTATCTTTGCCAAGTGCTCTATGTGGGACACTGTATTGAATATAAATGGTTGTACTGCATGCGTCAGCCCATAAACAACATGGGAGATCTTGGTCATACAACATTGCTCTCGCCGCCTCTAAAATAGACTGGTTCTTTCTCTCAGTAACCCCATTCTACTATGGATTGTAAGGAACTGTCCACTCTCTCCTGATTCCTACCCTAGTGCAGAACTCCTAGAACTCCTTGCTGGTGTATTCACCTCCATTGTCTGACCGAAGAGTGTGGATCTTTCTGCCTACTAGTTCTTTCTCTCAGTAACCTCGTTCTACTATGGATTGTAAGGAACTGTCCACTCTCTCCTGATTCCTACCCTAGTGTAGAAATCCTAGAACTCCTTGCTGATGTATTCACCTCCATTGTCTGACCGAAGAGTGTGGATCTTTATGCCTGTTGCATTCTCCACTAGAGGCTTAAACTCTTGAAAGCGATTGAACACCTCATCCTTGGTCTTCAAGAAATAGATTCATGTCTTCTTGGAGAAATCATCAATAAAAGTAGCGAAGTACACATACCCCCTGAGAGATTTCTTTGACATTGGCCGACATATGTTTGAATGCACAAGGTCACATATGTTTGAATGCACAAGGTCTAGTATCCCCTGTTATCTATTGTCACTCCTTGGAAAAGCGTCTTTCGCAAACTTCCCCAACACACATCCTCTGCAGTCATCATTGTGCTTTTTGCTCACTTTTGGAACACCTGTCACTGTCTCACAAAGCAGTCTAGGTGCTCCAAGATGAATATGGCCCATACTCCTATGCAGTCTCTTGGATCGCTGTTGCTAACTAGTGCCTTCCAAAGTGTCCATCTACAGTTTGTATAATCTCCCACTCCTCACTCCAACTACTATAGGTGACTTCCAATCCTTGTGCTTCAACAACACCTTCGCCCCTATAAAGATAGCATCGTATCCTTTGTCCTGAATGATTGATACAAAGATCAAGTTCATTCCCAAGCCTGACACATGCAACATGTCATGGATAGGTATATGCTTGCCATTCTCCCTTTGAAATAGAACAGTCCCTATAGAAACTGGGTTGCACTTGGACTTGCTCCCGATCTGAATCTGGAACCTGATGCCCTCCCTGTAGCTAGAGAAGTACTCTCTAACTCTTGTCATATGAAATCAGGATCCAATATCTATTTATCGGACACCTTGTGAAGTCGAGCTAGTCATGTTGAGAAATCTTGGGTAGTATATAGTTTGATTTTCTCAACTTGACTACTCTTATACTTTGACAAATTCTTGTGATTATATCAGTTTTTCATCATTATTATTATATTCTTTTTATCATCAACACAAATGCCAAACAAGAAGATCACAAAGACACCATAGATAAGCTCCAAGCTAGGGCAAAACCCCTATGAAGGGGAAATCCCACTCAAACTCTTCCACTAGTAGATTCAAATCAAATCGAGACAATCCAAGACCTTAGAGAAAAAACATATACTTTTCCATCCACCAAGTCAGCTCCTCAATGAAATTCAGAATTATCTCTTGTTGGTCTACTCTAATTTTGGCCGCCAATTATAGGTCTGCAACTTTTTTCGGTCCTTCAACAGATTAGAATTTTTGTCCTTCTTCACATGTGAGAGATGGAATAAGGTTTCATTTTTCTTTGCTATAGTTTCTCTTCTTCTTCTAGGGATTTTGTACTCTTTTCTGCCTTCTACAACTTTAGAGCGAAAGCTTCTTGATCATGCTACAATAGGTCAAGTTACACAATAATTTATAGTGGTTGTTACATTCTTTATGAGGCTGACTTGACGAAAGGCAAGCCGACTTGAAGGAGATGTTTCCGACTTGGTGGAGGAGCCTATTCTGACACAAAACAAATTTTCTTCTTTGACATAAGGATCCCATGAAGGGTCTTTTACACGATGACAATGACTATGATGATTGACACAATCCTAGAAACTTTCAATGGAGGCTTTGACTTAGAAATGAAATAAACAAAGCATGAAACGCATGCTTATAAATAAATTTTCTTTTTCCTTTCTTTTTGACAAATACATTACATCATGACTCAAATACAATTATGAAGACTGACACTATTTACATTCTTTAACACTCCTTCTTAACTAGGAAGGTATATATATATATAAACAAGAATCAACTCAAAATGATATGTTCTATGAAGAGTCATAGCATACACAATGCTAAAGATTAGATACTTGACCAAGGTATCTAACCGGTTGGGACTAAGGTGTATTCCAAGCTTCTGCCACTATAGGTACCATCAGGCTTTAGCTCTAACACCAACCCATAAGGATCTAGGTATCATATCCAAGGTCGAAGCTCCACAAGACCAATGATACCCTCCCTACTTCGAGATCTAGACATCATCACAAGTGGCCAGATGTCCTCCCAAGCATCTTGTCGCCCCAAGATGCTTCATCTCTCCCTATCAACTAAATCAGATATGTCCACCAGTCCAAGCATGCTTCAAAATGTTCAACCTTCTTATGGAGAGATCTGGTTGTACAATTACAACCTCAATTAGTAACAAGCATTCAAATATATACAAGTTAGCACAAACCTTTGGGGTCTTCAAATATTCTGATGCTGCTTATGTCATCATCATATCTCGTCGGAAGCTTCCTACTTCAAATTTTCCAGCAGCAAAAAACTCAGCCTCAACACTTCTTCCAGAAAATTTAAATTTTGTTCATAACTTCATCAATCATGAACAATCTTCTATAGTTCTTTAGTTATTCTCCGATATTATTCTTTCTTCAAGGTCTTTTACTATAGTTGTCACAATATGCCATCCCTCTCAACTAGGGAGATATATCCTTTCTTTATCCAAACTTCTTCTTTATAACAAAAACCTCTTTCTTGCAACCATACATGCTCTTTTATTTGTGTCATCATATCATCGGAGAAACTTCAATCTTTCAGGAATATCATTCTTTTTATGGCAACAGGGCATCTATCCATTTTAATGTCATCATCGTTCGTACAACTCTCTCTTTCCATTATGCTCTTCATTATTATCAAGCCATCTTCAATTATGAGGTAGATGAACATTTTCAACATCTTGAAGATTATATACCTGCAAAATCTTCAACGAATACAACCAAGTACAAATATACAAAAGCATGAAGTTAACAAAATAGGGTTAGCATGTTATTACAATGGGAGCATTAAGGTAATCAAACATTAGATATCCAAAACCTGAACCTAGTTAGGTCGACAATCAACAAGGGTTACATCTTTCATACCCTAGACTTTCACATCCATCTATGCTAGGGTTTTTGTCACAAACCCTAGAGTCCACCATCAAAACTAAACTTTAGACATTAGCAACTAAATTCAATTATAATGAAAGCATTTTATATCTAGGGTTTCATTAATCATGTCCTAGAACCTTATATCAATCTCTACTATGGTTTTTATCGTAAACCCTAGATACAAACATCATATACTCAATGTTAGATATTCAACAATTTTACCAAGCTAGGGTTTCAATTATACAGAAGCACATACACCTAGGGTTTCATTTCTAGGATCTTTCATTAAGGGTTTTATCATAAACCCTAATTCAACAAACCCTAAAAATCAAGGGTTTCATTATAAAGCCTAGACATCAACAACATACCCTAAAAATCAGGGGTTTCATTATAAAACCTAGACATCATCAACAAACCCTAAAAAGGCTACGGTTTTACCATAACATTAACAAAACCTTAAACATTAAAATAGTAGGATTTT
Source organism: Pinus tabuliformis (assembly GCA_031772625.1). Lineage (NCBI taxonomy): Eukaryota > Viridiplantae > Streptophyta > Pinopsida > Pinales > Pinaceae > Pinus > Pinus tabuliformis. The sequence continues at coordinate 854,120,700 of CM062816.1, forward strand.
ATGATGTGATCTAAACTTTATCAACAAACCTTAAGTAAACTAGGTTTACATCGTTAACATACCTTAAGCATCAAAAGGCTAGAGATTTAAAACTTAAAGATTAGGGTTTTATCAAAGTAAACAATAATAGTAAAGAGAGGGTTGATTTAATCTAGAGATTAACCACCCTAACAATATTAGCAGAGGGTTGATTAGCAAATCCTAGACATGAAAGAATTAGAATACAAAGCAAATTTCAAAATGATTCTACTTTTTAATGAAGAAGACTTACTACAAATCTTTTACATACCTTGAGTTGCTTCTTTTACAAACCTTGTAGGGTTTCCTTATTGAAGGGCTCCCTCTGAATCATGACAACATCTTCATGGTCATATGAGTCAACTTTTATTCAAGGATCCAACTCGATTTACCAAGTCATCATTCTTGATATATACCTGCAATATTCATTTGACAAGCACAACCAAAATATACAAGAACAATAGATTGATGATTATCTAGGGTTTCCATTACTCTTTTAGAGAATGAATTCCAAATGATTTTGAGTACGAACCTTAGCTAGTTCTAGGTGCATTATGTCAAAATCTAGACATCATTCAATTTCATTCTTGCCAGGGATTGCCATCCTACTTATTGACCCTAGGAATTATGAGATTGGGTTCTAAGAGGGAATAAGCGAATGGGGTTTACATATGTACTATCTAGGGTTTACAACTCCTAGATATAAAGAGATCTTGCAGATCCTAGGATCATACAATCAATAAAATCTTAAGACATTAGATTTAAATGAGCATGTTATACATACCTCAAGAATTACATACCTTCGTCTTCTATTGAAGTTATTGCTCTCCTTCGAATCTGAAGACATATTGTTAGATTTGAGACATAAAGAACAAAACAATACTTACTTGATAACTTCAAGATGGTTCTCTTTCTCTTGACTATCACTGTAGCTTTTCTTTTGTAACTAGGCTCATTCCAACAAGCTTCAATAATTGGTATATGAATCTAAAGTTGATCCTCCAAATTGGCTATTAATCATATACTTCTTGAATAGTCCTTTATTTTATTAATGTGCTCAAAATGACTTAACGTGTGATGCGAGAGATCTGCTACAAGTTCAAACTTCATATATGTGTATACCCTTTCTTCAGATTGGTAAAATTTGTAGAAGAAAATACTTCCAAAAACAATGTATATGTGTGTGCTCTTGTCAATCACCGTGGAGGCTTCATAGGTCGACTTATTATCTTACTGTTCAAGCTCGAATTATGTATATATATAAGTCTCGGGGCTGTGTATAGGATTTTTAATTTACTCTTAATATGGTGACTCTATATAGGTGATAGACCAAGCAAAGTGACTTGGCCTTGAAACTAACAAGTCTTTGACTCCTTTTGTGGGTGATGGAGGCTGCAATTCAGGCCTTCAAAATACACTTCTGCTTAGAACTTTGAGGGAGTCTAGGCTCCTTCTTGTAGCGTCAGGAGAGGCCTACCTATTAGGCCTAAAACACACTTTGTCTAAGTTTATCAACAAATAACCCTCTCCAAGGCTTCTACTAGACTCCAAAATATATGGTGTGACTAACCACAATTAAGCACAAATTTATGGAAATTCAGATCACCGAGGTATCAAAAATTTCAGACTTTTTGAAGATGATTTTAGACCTTGTCTTATAGCCACTGGACCTTGTCTCATTGATGTCAATATGCACTAGCCGAGATGGAAAATATTGTTCAGATGCCTGGTTCCAAATGATGATGTCATAACTCGTTACGTAAGAATGTCATCAATTAATATGTCAAGTCACTAATGAAGAAGTCTTAAGAAGTGCCAAGTGCCAAGTATTTAGAAGCCCTTGATGACATATGGAGGACTACATTTGATGATGTCATATTCTTGATGAATGACCACAATTGATGATGGCACTTGATGAGGTCTTGATAACATGGTTGGAGATCATTTGATGGTTGGAAGATTATTTTGGAGTTATCCTAATGATGTTGCACTATGACTGCACTAGTATATCATGACATTGTTCATGCATCATGCTACATGGATGTTGCACTCCTACATAATGACTCTATGATCCTATGATGACATTGATAACAATGGAGAAGCCAAAGAATGAAGAAGCCACGCAGTCCCAAACTTTTTATGCATAAAATTTAAGGACAGTTAGAAAGAAAAAATATTTTGGACACCTTGGAGGCATCCTTTTTAAATGGATCCTAGATCATCTTAAAGAGGATTTTTTTCTCTTTCTAACGAGCCTTTATTTGCCCCAAAACTCTCAATAGTTTGTGAGATATTGAATTTTTAAGTTAAGGAAATTATTCCTAGCAGTGAGCCGACCTACATTCAGTCATACAAGTCAGCCTCACTTCAAATAGACGTGTCCCTTCAGTTATAAACGAAATCTCTATAAATAGACGTCTAAACACTTCATCTTGATCAACAATTCAGGCAAGAATTCAGAGATACGAATTACAAGAGATGACAGAAGGCTGAGGAGAACAAGGAGACTATTGTTTAGGACAAAAAAAAAAGGATAAATCTGTTTGGGCATAACATCGTGGTCGAACTGTCGTAGTTTCCGTGGTTGAAGTTATCATAGTTGTCGTGATCGAAGTGTTGATTTATTAGGATTGGACAAATGGAGCTTGTTGAAGTCTTCTCTTGAGAACAAAATAGGGCAGAGTTGGAGAACTTTGTGAAGCAACGTATTGAAGATTTGTGGATATCATTGAAGACCATGATGCATTGAAGCCATTATGAGGTGACCTTGAAGAAGTTTTGTTTGGGTAACATGAAGAGCAGTGGTGACACCTTCATGTGAAGAACAAGGTTGTCATTGATGATGTGACGTGGAGACTAAGTGAAGGCGTAGCTGAAGATTGATAGGGATTGTTGAAGAAAACTTTGGGAGCTATGGAGTATAACCAAACATACCTTGACAAAGTGAAGCTATAGGTTTGGAGCCCTTGGGGTTGGTGCCTCAAAATTGACAAGGTTAGTGCCTTGGAAAGTCCAAGTTGGTGCTTGGAAAATATAGGATTGGTGTCCTTGGAGTTGGTGCTCCTAAACTCAAGGTTGGTGCATTGGCTAAGATAGGGTTGGAGCCCTAGAGGATCGGAGTCCTCAAGAAACCAGGTCGAAGCCTGAACCAGATATAGGGTTGGAACCCTTAAGGTTGGTGCCTCAAAATTGACAAGGTTGGAGCCTTGGAAGTCCAAGTCGGTGCTTGGAAAATACATGTTGGAGCTTGGGAGATTGAAGATTGGTGTCTTTACCTTGGGTTGGAGCCCTACATATATTGTACATGATTTATTGAAGAAATTAATAAAAACATTTATTCTTATTGTTTATTTTGAGTTCTTAAGTGATCTAACTGGTAAAAGTAACAATTGAAAAGAAATACTAATCCACCCCCCCAGTATTTCCAACAATCAAGACAAATGCCAAACAAGAAGATCACAAAGACACCAGAGATAGGCTTCAAAATAGGGCAAAACCCCTATAAAGGGGAAGACCCAATCAGACTCTTCCACTAGTAGATTCAAATCAAATTGAGACAATCCAAGACGTTAGACTTTTTCCATCCACCAAGTCAGTTCCTCAATGAAAGTCAAACTTATATCTTGCTGGTCTACTCTGATTTTCGACCCTCAAATACAGGTCTGCAACTTTTTCGGTCCTTCAACAGAGTAGAATTTTCGTCCTTCTTCACACGTGAGAGATGGAATAAGGTTTCCTTTTTCTTCACTATAGTTTCTCTTCTTCTTCTAGGGATTTCATACTCCTTCTCTACCTTCTACAACTTCAGATCAAAAACTTCTTGATCATGCTACAATAGGTCGAGTTACACTATGATTTATAATGGTTGTGACATTCTTTATGAGGCCAACTTGATGAAAGGCAGGCCGACATGAAGATGGAGCTGACTTGGTGGACGAGACTATTTTGACACAAAACAAATTTTCTTCTTTGACATAAGGATCTTGTTGACCACTGGAGTGGCACCTGATGATTATATGAAGACTCCATGCCCAAGGATGATCCAGAGGACATTTGTACCATCAAATATAATTAGTCAACAAATTTTTTTATTATTTAACTCTATTCTATTTTCTCATAATCTTTCTTGTACCCAGATTTAACACCCTGTGGGTAATTGTAATAAGTGATACTAGTAATGATGAATTTTGAGTCTGTAAGAGGCCTAGGATGTTGGGATTCGAATCTTGATCAACAAAAAAGTACACATTGGAATGTTTTTTTTTTATTTGGTTAATTATCCCTTCTTTTTCAGAGACGAATAATTTTCTGGGATTTTTCACTCATTTTTTACCCCAAAGTCGGGGTGACGGTTTGAAGGTTGAGCCCCTAACACATCTTAGTGTCTAGAGTCGATGTATATTACCATACTAGATCACACAAAAAAATTCGTGGAATTTGGTTAGGTCTAGGTAGTCATTTTTTAATTTTTTAGATTTTCCGCACTACGGAAATTGCAATAAAAATTGTATTTGTAATGTAATAAGTGATGTATAGAGAAGATGTATGGGTCATGAGTAATAAAATTTGCACATTTCACCCTCAACTTTCTACTATGACGCACTTTGAGGGGTTAAAAATGTGTTTTGAACCCTTAAAACCTACTTTTCCTAAGTTTAGTGGGAAATCTGACAATTAATTAAGCCAAAAATTAAATAAATGGAGAAAATAAATATCCACACATGCTAAATGTTGTGGAAATTAGGTGGAAAATTATGGAGGAGTTAAAGTGAAGTCCCAAGGTTATGTGGACTCCTAAAATCAAGGAAATGACATGCTCAAATAAAATCGAATTTCTGGCATTAAATGAGAAAGTTGCTTACTTGGAAATTTGAATTTGTGAAGTTAATGCACATTTGGGAAAATTTGCGAGAATATTTGGGGGATATTTTTGTGGGAAATTGTCCCCACATGGGTTACCACCCATCTACATTTGTTATTCCATCATAAAATTCGAATTTGACACATAAGGGAAGAAGAAAATGATGTCCACTTGCAAGAATTTGATTTTTACACTTGGCATTAGAGCTCCATTCAACAAATTCGAATTTCTCTTTGGGATTATGACCTCATGCCACTTGTTTATTCACTCTACATTGAGATTTGCTCCCAATTCTCTATATAATGGAGCCATGGGCTCTCATATTGTATCATATTTTTATTAGCTATTGTGCTTGCGGATGTGCTGCTACCTTGTACATTTTCAGAAATATCAATAAAGACTTTGGGGTTTCATTCATGAGGTGTTCCTCCTTTTCAAGTATGATGAAGTGTTGATCATTGGTATAATTCTTTTTACTCATGCTTTGATCTAATTTGTTTTCATATGCTCTTGTAGATTTGTTAATGTAGAGCTATCTTGCATTGAAATTTGATTTAGAAGTATGCCCTAGGTATAGAATGCTCTAGTTGGTTTCAAATAAATCTCTAGAGTTTCTTATCATTGTTTATTGCTAAATCTATATGGAACTAATTCTCGATTAAAGTTTTGTAGAGGGAACATTTTGTTTGGATAAAAAAAGCAAGCATTGGGGGACATTTTTATGCTATATTGTTATTTGTATTATTGGAGCAATTTATTGTCATTGTCTATTTGAAACAAATTTTACTTTCAAGCAAATTACTTGTATCATTTTAATTCATTTGAAATCAATTGATGAGACACATGCAACACTTGTAAGCTAATTTTATTCTTCCAATTGAAGTTATAATTGCAACTTATGTTGAACACTATTTCATTTTCATTACTTTGAAGCATTGCAAATCAATCTCTCTTTTGGAGAAAAAACTTACATGTATTTCATCTAGACATTTTAGTATAGGAAGACCCTAAGCTTCATTAAAATTTTACTTCCAACATAAGTTGGTTGAAGTAGACATTTTAGGGACCCTCTACTCCTCTATTGACTCCTCATTGTGAAATCCATATCTTTGGGCGAAGGTGAGGTCTAAGGATTGAAGAGTTAAATTGTAATCTTGTTGTAGAGATAATTAATAAAATTAACCAAGAGCACTTTCCATTACATTTACTTTACTTGTCTTTTGATGGTTTGAGTTTTCATATGCAAAGTCTATTCCAAAAGTAAGTATTGTAATCCTTTCAAACAAGTGCTTTGTTTTAATGCTTCAAGTCTAATTGCATATTGATGTCTTGGTTTAGAACTTCCTTTCTTTTACGTTTCCAAGTTAGTTACTTATTTTTTGGTTTTGGAAAGATACGTTTCACATGTTTTGATTTATAAAGTTGATTATCTCAAAAGCATTTTGTATCTTACATATCTTGTGCTAACAAGTTTTGTTTACATTTCAAAGTTACTTTGCTTTCTCTTTTGAGAGCATTGCATTTTACTTTGAGCAAATATATCTTTTGAGCAAATTCGCTATAAGACACTAGTTTTATAGTTTTTCTCATGTTAATGATTGGCATTATTATTTCAAGTTGCTAACATCATATTTGCTCATAAATCTTTAAAAATAATCTATTTTCACTAAAACACTGTCCTAGAAACTCACATCTTTTAACTTAACTTTTCATTAGGGACCACCCCCCTTAGCTAACCTAGGAGATAGCTCAAACAGAGAGAGTCAGGATTAGTGTGACAAACCCTTCTCTGAGTTCCCTGCCACCAACCACACCTTGTGGGGTTGAAGGTTTTTCTCACTAACTTGTAGGTAGATGTAGGCGGCAGGTGATAACATCTTTGGCGCCATTGTCGGGGACAAGCTTTCTTATACCTAGGAAATTGACTAACCTTTTGGTTTTAGCATATTTTGAACTTTAGATTTAGATTCTTGCTCAAATGGCGACTCCACTCAATCCAAATTTTGCAAGAGTCTCTACTAGGAGAAATTCAAGTTGTCTAGTTAGTGCCTCTTCTGATCGTGAAAGGGTTTTTAGAGAGAGGTTGAATAGATTTTCTCATAGCAGATATCTTGTTAGTCTTGGGCAACAGGCTATTTCTGATATTCATTTGCTTTTTATGAACAAGTAGAGCCTAGCATCATGAATGATCTTTTTGTTCCTTGTGACTTCACTAACATAAATGGCTATCCGCACAATATCCATGACAAGGCTATTGAAAATTTGTTTTCCTTTCAAGGTAACAATGCCATTAGTGCTACATCACATGTGAAAAACTTTAATGTTTGTATCTTTAAATGGTGTAACACTAGTAACTATGAGGATTTGAAGATGGAACTTTTTGTTTTATCTTTAGAAGATGATGCTCTTGATTGGCTCACTGAGCAACCTGCTAACTCATATAACTCTTTACAAGCCATTCTAACTGCATTTTTAGATAAGTTTGGAGAGAAGAAGGAAAATATGCATTTGATCAATGCCAATAGCAACATGAAGAAAAATGAAAATGAAACCATGGAGGAGTTTAACAAGAGAACTAATGAACTAGTAAAAAGCATGCCCGCTACTGTTAAACCTCATGATGAATTTCTTTTATGCTCATATCTAGATGCTTTTGGGGTTGACATCGCATATGAGTTGAGGAGGAAGGAGCCTACGAATCTAAGTGTAGCTCAATCTGAAGCCTAGAAGATATAAAGGGCTAGAAAGCAATCAGGAAAATCTGAAATTCCTGGTTTCAATAGAGGGCCATCAAAAACTAATGATTCCAAAGGCAAGGCCAAAGAAGAGACTACACATGATCCTATTAAAGAATTAACTCAACTCGTCAAGAGCATGGAAGCAAATCACACTAAAGAAATGAAAACCATGCAAAATATGTTGGTGGCCATGGAAAGATCACAAGTGCATAGGTTCCAACTTAGGGAAAATGATAGATGGTAAAAGAATAAAGGCCCTCCACAATATTATAGACCTCTTAATCCATTGGAATCCACCAACATGATAGATCAAATTCCCTCTTTTTGTAGGCCATGTAACGAGTTCCATGAAGAGGCCACATGCCCATATGTGAAGAGAATCATGGAAAGTGGCATGTTAGGAGATGAACATGTAGGGACTAGTGGTAAAATCAATATGTTCTCCATGGAAGATCACATATACACCATTGAGAGAAATCAAGAGATTGACCATAGGCCTAATAATCTTGGGGTTGACAATATGATTGCAAATTTTGATAAAGTCACTGAGATTTTTGGGGAAAAGCCTACTGAATTTAAGGGTATGTAGGCCCTATCACAACATATGTTCAATGGATTCTAAAAGAATTGAATTGTGTGGGATAATTAAATATTTACAGGTTTTCCTCGCTGCATACCCAGACATAATAATGACTATGGATATTGTTGTGATAGATGTTCTTGATTCATGGGGAATGCTCCTATCAAGAAAATGGGCATCAGATCTAGGTGGTAGCTTTCAAATGGACTTATCATATGCCAACATCCCCATTCTTGATAATAACTTTGTTAGACTTGGTCGAGAGTTAAAGAAAATATATCATGTTGAGGATCCAAAGAAACCCAACAATGAGATTATCTATGGATCATGCCAGACAGGAAGTGATACAGTGTTAACAAATTTTCTTCCCCCCCCCCTAAAAGAACAGATTCAAAACAAAGAGATTAGGCATAGCTCAAAAGGCTGGGGTGCTTCAAAACATCCATCAAATCATTTTCAAGACAAGGCAGTAGGATTGACAGTAATTGCATCATCATCACCATCACAACTAACCAAAAATAAAAGTAAAAAACGAAAAAAGAAAAAAATATATAAAAAAATGAATCACTAGTTTTGAGCAGGATCAAGCCTCAACTCATTAATAGTCGAAAAAGGAAAAGGAAGAGGGTTGGTATATCTGATGGCCACAAACAGGTTAACATTGGGGCAAGTCATAGTCCCAAGATAGTCAGAATTGGACAAGGCACATCAAAGAAAGAACCTATGGACTTGCCTGTGAGTAGGCAGGTTCTCAAAATGGATTTCACCGAAGACATCTGATGCCATGGGGCATCTTTTTGTATCATATTTCTAACCTTATCTCTTGTCATTTTTGTTTAATTAGTTTTCTTTCATGAATAAATTATCATTCATGCTCTTAGAATAAATTTCCATTTCCTCATTTCTGTACTTTATTTCATTTGATGATATTTTGAATGGATACTGCTGAAATATGTCTTTTGTCGATGGATGTAGATTCTAGGTTCTTGCAGACTATCACTTCATATCTAGCATGCATCCCCATATAGAGTTTTTTAACTCTACTTTTATTTTCTCATCATCTTTCTTTTACCTAGATTCCACACCCTACGGGGAATTGTAATAAGTGAAACAAGTAATGATGAGTTTTGAGTCTGTAACAGGTTTAAGATGTTTGGACTCGATCAACAAACGAATACAACTTGGAGTGTTTTTTTTTGTCTGGTTAATTATCCCTTTTTTTTAGAGGCAGATAATTTGAAGGGTGTTTTCACTCATTTTTTATCCCAAAGCCGGGGTGACGGTTTGAAAGTTGAGCCCCTAACACATCTTAGTGTCTAGAGTCGATATATATTACCATACTAGATCACACAAAAAATTTCGTGGAATTTGGTTAGGTCTAGGTATTCATTTTTTAATTTTTTAGATTTTCCTCACTACGAAAATTGCAATAAAAATTATATTTGTAATGTAATAAGTGATGTCTAGAGAAGCTATATGGGGTATGAGTAATAAAATTTGCACGTCTCACGCTTAACTTTTTGAAAGGTTAAAAATGTGTTTTGAACCCTCAAAACCCACTTTTTCTAAGTTTAATGAGAAATTTGGCAATTAATTAAGCCAGAAATTAAATAAATAGAGAAAAATAAATATCCACACGTTAAATATTGTGGAAATGAGGTGGAAAATTATGGAGGAGCAAAAGTGAAGTCCCAAGGCGATGTGGACTCCTAAAATCAAGGAAATGACATGTGCTCAAATAAAATCGAATTTCTGGCATTAAATGAGAAAGTTGCTTACTTGGAAATTCGAATTTGTGAAGTTAATGCACATTTGGGAGGATTTGGGAGAATATTTGGTGGAGATTTTTGTGGGAAATTGTCCCCACAGGGTTACCACCCATCTACACTTGTCGTTCCATCATAAAATTTGAATTTGACACATTAGGGAAGACGAAAATGATGTCCACTTGCCAGAATTCGATTTTTACACTTGGCATTGGAGCTCCATTCAACAAATTCGAATTTTTCTTTCGGATTGTGACATCATGCCACTTGTTTAATCACTCTACATTGGGATTTGCTCCCAACTCTCTATATAATGGAGCCATGGGATTTTACATTGTATCATATTGTTACTAGCTATTGTGCTTGCAGAAGTGCTGTTGCCTTGTACACTTTCAGAAATATCAATAAAGACTTTGGGATTTCATTCTTGAGGTGTTCCTCCTTTTCGAGTATGATGAATTGTTGATGATTGGTATAATTCTTTTTACTAATGCTTTGATCTAATTTGTTTTCATATGCTCTTGTAGATTTGTTAGTGTAGAGCTATCTTGCATTGAAATTTGATTTAGAAGTATGCCCTAGGTATAGAATGCTCTAGTTGGTTTCAAATAAATCTCTAGAGTTTTTTTTTATCATTGTTTATTGCTAAATCTATATGGAACTAATTATTGATTGAAGTTTTCCCCCGATCGAAGTGATAAAGAGGAAAGTACGAGAAGGTGGACAGTGCTTGGGAGAGGATGGCCAAGACGGCCACCTATTGCCCTCACCGTAGATCAAAAGGCCATGGTGGCGTCCTGCATGCCTACGGGAGTTTCGAGGCAGCGTAGTGGAAGGAGTGTGGGGGGAGAGGAGGTAAGAAACGACGGCGGTAGTGGGATGGGACGTGGGCCAGATGGGCTGGGGTACATGAGGGTGGTAAGGTTGGGAGAAAAACTTAGTATGCAGCGAAGGGAGGAGAACTGTGCAGCGTAGGCATTGGGATCTTCGGCAAGGAAGTGTGAATATGGGTATGTCTCCTTTGGCTCTCCTCCTGCATTTCACTCTAACTTGCTTAGTATGGTGGAAGAGGGGGGTTCGACGGGAATTGCTAGGGAGGGGTGGCGTATGAGCGGGTTTGCTTTTTACTCTGCCATGCATAATAAGGCGGAAGAGGGGGGTAAGCAGGGATCTGTAGAAGAAGGGTTGTGGCTGAGCGAGTCAGAGGTTTGCTTGGTGAGGAAGAGCAAGGATCAGAGCACAGATATGTTGGGGAATTGCAGTAGTGGGGCAGAGGGTCAGCCTGAGAAAATCGAGAACCCTTCCCAGACAGAGGGCATCATGACAGAGGGCTTGCTCACATTCCTTTGTCTAGGGGGAGAGACCATTGACTCTTCAGAACAACGGGGGTGGTCGGAGTGGGGCAGGAAGGCTTAGTGTTAAGGAAATGTTGATTGATGGGAAGATTATAGCTCCCCGAAAGCTAACTTTTGTTGTTGATAATTGCAAACAGGAGACAATAAAGGAGAAAATGGCTCGCCTGGGTAGAGGTAGGGGTCGTGGAGGCAGAGGGCGACAGAGCTAGCCGAGCAAAAGTGATCCGTCAACCTTGGCCCCAGCAAGCCAGAGGCAAGGAAGGAAATCCATGAGGACAACAGTCCAGGAAGCTGCTCGAGCCTATAGAGAAGGGACGGATGCGGACATTCGGCAACTAATTCAAGAGATGGAAGACAATGTAATGGAAGAGGAATTGGAACTAGAGATGGAGGAATGGGGAGATATCATCCCTGACCCAGGGCACACTAGAGGCTGAATGACGCTTTATCGGCAAGCTCTGCATGTATATTGGGTTTTAAAGCGGTTACTAGCTAAGGCTTTGGAGCAGGTGGCAGGAGAAGTGGCAGCAATAGCCCAAGGCATGTCGAATATTAAAAAAGAAATGAAAAACTTGCAGATCATCATGATAATGCAAGACAACAAGCTGGATGAGATCCAGCAATGGCTGATGAAGCTATCTCCAGCACCAAATGACTCGATGGCAGCACCTGCTAATGCAGATTTTGACACAGATGACCGGAAGGATTAGTCCTTTACAGTTTCTTCTGATTATTTTGCAGCTAGCTTTTCTTTTCAGACGTTTGTATGTTAGTATGTAGCATGTTAAGTGTTTTTAGATGTGCAGTTCACGTAGCATGGATGGAAAGACTGATTAAATTTTGTTATTGGATGGCATATAACAAACTCAGGTGGCCAACAGACTTGGTTTCCCATATGGGCAAGTTGAGGCCACCAAAACGCTGTATCTGGATCAACTTGTTTTTATAAATAGAAAAGGAAGGTACTACCCTAGCTTACAAAAAAAATTATTGATTGAAGTTTTGTAGAGGGAACATCTTGTTGGGATCAAAGAAGAAAGTGTTGGGATAAGTCTTTGGAGAGACCAACCCCTCTTGATACATTCTCAAAGGAGCTCTCATTTGTTCTTTGAGCCTTCAGAGTCTTAATTTACAAAGTGATTTTACGGTGGTTTTGGAACATAGCTTGTACACGAGCCAAGTACTTCTAAATTTGCTTTCATTTGCTATCTAAGAGCTTGAAGATGGCTAAGGAAAGACGAGAGTTTACTCAAACTCTTTAGCTTAGCCCTTTGTAAATTATAATTGTACATATACATTTTATCTTGCTGATTTTTTCACTAATACTTAACTTATTTTGCAGCCATTGTTTGGATTGTTTGCTAACTCTTGTGTGGCAGATTTTGAAGAGCAACCTCCAACAACATCTAACAAGTGTTTGCAAGACCTTTGGCAAGTGTTGGGGGTTCGATTTCCAAGGATGTCGTGAGCCCTTTTGAGGCTTATTTTGGCCAAGTCGAGTTCACTAGAGGGCTGCCCATTTTCCTCTCTAAGTCGTGGGCCTTAGGAGAGACTTCTTTTCTCTTTCTCATGCTAATTCCTCTCCTTCTAAGTTGCTGAAATTTACATGTAAAATTCAGATTTTAAATCTGAGATTTGGTTGTTTTCTATAAAAGGTTTTCTTAGGCCTCATTACTTGCGAGTTTTGATTAAGGTTCATAGTTGAAGCATCATATTGTAAAATATTGTAAAGTTTTCCTTGAGGCTTTTTGAGGCCTAGAGAGAGGTTCCCATCTCTTATTTGTAACACCTAATAAAATTCCAATTTTCTTGTGGGAGCTTGGGGTTCTACCCATGGCATCCCTCCTCCTCATTTAGAGGGAGGACCTTTGTTGGGTGGATATATCTTTTGAGCAAATTCCTTATAAGACACTGGTTCTATGGTTTTTCTCATGCTAATGATTGACATTATTATTTCCAGTTGCTCACATCATATTTGCTCATAAATCCTTAAAAGTAATCCATTTTCACCATAACACTCTCCTAGAAACTCACATCTTTCAACTTAACTTTTCATTAGGGACCACTCCCCTTAGCTAACCTAGGAGATAACTCAAACAGAGAGAGTCGGGATTAGTGTGACAACCTCTTCTCTGAGTTCCCTGCCACCAACCACACCTTGTGGGGTTGAAGGCTTTTCTCACTAACTTGTAGTTAGGTGTAGGCAGTAGGTGATAACAGATCCCATGAAGGGTATTTTACATAATGATTATGACTATGATAATTGACACAATCGTAGGAGCCTTCAATGGAGACTTTGAGCTAGAAATGAAATAAACAAAGCATGAAACCCATGGTTATACATCATTTTTCTTTTTTCTTTCTTTTTGACAAATACATGACATCATGACTCAAATATGAAGACCGACACTAGTTACATTCTTTAACAAGTCAGACAAGCAATAATGCGAACTCTTGCTCCATTTTGCTGGAGAACTCATCTATGTTTGCTGAGGCTCTTAGTTGCTTCTTGATTCAGATCTTTTAACTTCAAGGATGCATTCATAATTGCATATAAAAGAGCATATTAACAAAGTAGCTTAACACATGAAAAAGAAATGAAAATCATAAAGCAACCATGAGATCAAAGGCACACAAACGATTTGATTACGGAGTTCACCCAATGTGGGTTATGTCTTCGGGCCTTGCTCAAAGTGAGGAGGCCTTCTTTTATTAAGTGGCATCAATGGAATTAGTTACAAGCAACTTTACAAAAATGACCATTACACCTTCAATTCGGATGATGGCTTGAAAATGGAGAATTCGACTGGGGAAATGGACTGCACAAATGGATTTTTAGAGCGAAAACATGGAAAATCGACTATAAACTTGTCCAATTCTGACACTGGAACCTTTGGCCCTCTAAGGGAGTCCTTTCAGCATCTCTAAGATACCCTCGCTCAGGGTTTCATGCCTTTGGGTTGCAACGAGGGTTTAAGCAGTAGAGAGGGGCAAAGCCACCAAAGGCCAAGCCTATGGCTTGTTGGTGGCGGAGTCATTTAGGTCCGCGGAGGATTTGGTTTCGAATCCACCGCCTCCCATATAAAGTCCGATGGTTTGTTTTATAGCGACAACGGTTTTGTTTTATATGTGAACGGTCGGGGTTGGCGGTAATGGTAACTCCAATGGACTGGCAGTTAATACGTATGCAGAATGTTATGGTTCCGGCGTTGTGTGGGTCCGCCAGGGGTAGCCCGCGCACCCACTATATATAATACCACCGTTGAGGGGTGGCGGGGGTGGTGGCCCGCCACCACCCCCGCCACCCCATATTTTTTTATTAATTTTTTTTTTATATTTTAAACTATATGGTTCAAATTTTCCTGGCGGAAAATAAGGGTGACTGGAAAAATTAAGTCGGAGACAAATTTGTTCGTTCTGGTGGGCGAATTCCGTGTGCCGGGATGCTGCCAAATTGTTGCCTCGTTTAGACTGCCACTTGGACAAGTTTGACCAGAACTTTGAGTAGCTATAACTTGAGTATACGAACTTGGATTTGAGTGCTATTTGCACCGTTGGAATCAGGATGACGAACACTACGATCTGGTCTTGGTTTCACCTCCATATGATAACTTTGATTTTAAAGCTATTTTCAAGGCCACTTCTATTAATGGATCCCCCCGGATCATTCCTGCCCACTGAGGAGCTTTTGGTCCTCCAAAAGCATGAACACATCCTGCACACTGCTTGTGTCTTCGTCAAGCCACACTTTCAACATCTGCATTGCATGCAAATCTGGTACATTCTTTGCAATCACATACAAAACCACACGACTCAAACAACCCCATACTTGCTAAGATTTTATAACACACACTCTTTGGTCAAGTTTACATTATAATAGAAACCAATACCCCAACTATCAACAAAAGGCCAAAAACATCATCGTTGCTTTAATAAGCGATGGAAAACACATCATCACTTTTATAATTATTTGCAACACATGATTTACAAACTGTGGGCATGAGAAGCTACTATATCTAGTAAAACCATCTCTTAATAAAGTGGACCACCATGAATGTGGCGGGTTCGTTGGTTGAACATCTTCGTCAGTTGGCTTCTTTAACAATGCCTTTTGGCCATGGAGTACATGACACGTGGCTCTCTGGTGTCCAACCTCGTTGTAGTGACTACAATAATTCTTTCTCCTCCAAACTTTCCAGATCGTCTTGGAACACTTATTCTTGGTGCGCCTCTGATGAGTGCCTGTGGAACCCTCACTATCACTGGAATGTGATGAAGTGCTCTCATCATCTGTCGTTGGTTGGTCACTGGCTATCTTGGAGCATTCCCCAACCTCTTTTCTGACATATCCAAGTCCTACATAACGAGGCAATTCCTCCACTTTGATGGGATTCACAATGCCTTGGCCATTAATGCCGAGGCCCTTTCCTTGATACCCCATTTTCTTCAACAATTTTGATCCAATTCCTGTAGTATGTTTCTCAAAAGCAGTGAAATCATCATCATAAAAAGTACATGAAATTGAAGAATCACTTTTTACCTCAAGCTTGTTATGCTGCAACTTTTCCAAGGCCTCCTCCTTGGCTTGTAACTGATGTTGCAACCTTTGTTTCTCCTTCTCTGCTTCTTGTAGGAGTCTCCTTAGTTCAACATTCTCCGCCTAAATGCTTTGGTTGATTTCTTTGAGTTCTTGGAGCCATGCCGCATTTGGTGCCCTTTTCATTTTTGGCACAACATTTGCTGAAATCTTTGTCTCATCGCCTGAATCGGAACCCAAGTTGATGGGTCCATCTGCTGCAATCCCAAGAGCTACAATCTTCATTTTGTCACCTGAGTCTAATCCCAGGTCAATTGGTCCACTGCCTGCAAATCCCGCAACTGTGATCTTCTCATCATCCTCTGATTCAGATTCTTGGTCTTGTTGCACAGTTGCAACTGTCTTTTGCTTCTCTTTTCTGTCATTCCTCTTAGGTCTCAATTCTGGATGCAGTTTCCAACAATTCTCCTCATCATGCCCTTCTTTCTCACAATGAGTACAAGAGGGCCTTGCTTCTCTTCTCTTAGCTGTTGTTGCCTTCTTCGAGCGGTCATCTTGCTCATGCTTCTCCCTGCTTTCAAGATGTACAACCTTCACACTAGCTTCATCAAGAGACTTAGGTTCAAATAATAACAATGAATGACGCAAATAACTATGCAAAGAGCCAATATATTTCATCAATGTCTCAAAAGTGTCTAGTGGAACATTCAATGCTAATGCTTGTTTTCTAAACTCCTCTGTAAAATTCTGAATAGTTTGACCTTTGCTTTGTTTCAAATGTTTCCATTCCATCATGGCCTTCTGTCTATAACCCAATGGGTAAAATTGTCCTCTTAAAGCAGAAATGAACTCAGACCAAGATGAAAGAAGTTTACGACTACTCTTACCACCTTGTTGTAGCTTGCCTTCCCACCAGATGAGAGCGGTGCCACTCAATTGAAGGGATGCTAGCTGGATCTTGGCTTCATCCTCTTTGATTTGTTGTATACGGTAATACACTTCAACTTGTCTTGTCCTATTATTTAGATTTTTTGCATTAGATTGTCCATTAAATACATGTAATTCAAATTTGACATCGAGCTTGAAAAAGGGCTTTTTAGATGCATTCCTATGATGCCTGTTTGAATGACGAGAAGAGGAAGAAGAAGAACTCTCTTGACGATGAACCACACTGGTTGGTTCGAAATGCGTCGACAAATGAAATTTTTTGTGATTTATGCCGAAAAATCTCTCATAAACTTGATATGGATCACAGAAGCCTCAATTCAACAAGAAGAACTCTCACTGGAGGACAAAGAGGGAGGAGGCTCTTCTCCTCCAAATTCATGATTTACCGAGGCATGATCATCTAGGTCTTTCTTCTCAGGCTTGATTGTCTTCTCATACTTTGCAAACAACTTGTCAACTTTCTTTGCCATGGTGTTACCGGGAATAGTGTCTATGCAGAACTGCTAATCCCACTAAGGCTGGTAGCTACCTTAGAAACAAACAAACTAAAACTACTTTCGTTTTCCTTTATGAGAGATAGATGAGAGGAGAATAAAGGAGACCAACCTCTGTCTTGCGCTTGGTTTTTTGTTCGATTCCTCTCCCTTCTGATAGATCTTTTGCTACTCGCTTCCTTGTCCACCCAGCTTCACAGGGTACCTATAGAATCAAAGCAGCATAATACTATCCAAGAACATAGATCTATTATCATAAACAATATAGGATCAGATGTACATTGACCACACAAATGCATAAAACATTAATCATACAAGCATGTGGAGGAAAACTTGAATAGCTTTATTGATAATCAAGAAAGAGCCAAGAGAATTACAACCAATTGTTCTGACCCAGCATCATCCTCTCAGCAAGAAGCCCTTCTTCACCTCATGAAAAGCTTAGATCACCCAACACTATGATATTGCACCAAGAAACCAGCAGCACTTCCTTACCAGATGCAAAATTCCAGCTCCCTGATATCTGGGATGAGGGATCCATATATAGATGTCTGCAAGGGAGGTGAGTCAGCTTGAGATTTGATTAGTGTCTTCCCTCTGATAGTTCTTGATTCCACTTGGAGATTGATGATCTCTTACTCATCCCTGGTCGAATTCAGAGAGGCAAGTGTCACAGGAGAAGTTTCTGGAAGATTCCATGCTTCTCCACCTTGCGGATTGACCCTGCCATTTGTCCCTTCTCGCCCATCGCACCCCATAGAAGGGCTTTTTGACATGCAACGCACCTACTGTGTGTATTTAGGTGGGATGCAACGCACTTTGCCTATGGAGCAGGTGAAATGGTCCAGTTTTGACCAGTTCTGAGTAGTTTTTCATGGAGAACTTCTGGGAGATGCTGTAATTAGTTGACCTTGTTCTTCTAGGGGTTGGAACAACACCTTTAGGGACTTAGGAGTCCTTGGTTTATGGACATTTATGCTTGGGGTTGCAGTGCCCAAAAATGTCTATAACAGTTGCCCCCTAAAGCATGAGGTTGTTAATCTTTTGATGTCGGGTGAAATGCTTTATCATGAGGATCCGAAGTTTTTTCGAGCTGGGAGGAAACCTGTAATAAGATACAATACAATACATTATCTTCATTTTATTTTCATGATCTAGCTGAGGCGGGCATTCCCATGCTCAGCTTTATAAATTCATTTTCATGTACATAGGACAGACAATCGTCTGAGTGTAGACTAATGATTCTCGTAGAGCCATCATCCCTTAGATTGGATGATTATCTGTGCAGCAATGATGTACATTTGATGTCTTTATTTTCCTGAATATATATCGTAGCCCGGATGGATGAAACTAGATCCGGGGTCTTCAATCTCGTTCGATCTTCACTCAAAGTACAAGTCGATCCATGTGAGAGATGTTCTGGAGTCGAACATGGAAAGACATCGCCTGATTACCAACCAATGATGTAAGTTGTTAACAGGCGTGAGAGGAATCACCGATAATGATAATGATCTTCAAGGTACTGCAGTATAATTCACGTGGTGTGAATAAGGGACTTGGCGTCGAACACCACGCAAAATCTTTCGGTCGAAGGCCATTGATATAAACCTGTCGCCGGAAGTGAGAAACTTGGCATTGAAGCATGCAAGCTTCAAAGTACTGAAAGGGTTGTTCCTAGATCGACTTCTTGGATAATGAGCTGATGTCAACAAGAAGCGATTTGTCATAGGAGGGCCTTAGTGAATCCCACATCAATGACACGGAACGGAGCAAATGATTTTAATGGAGGCGAAAACAATCTGATGATATACGGTTCAGGGTGGTGGTCATGAAAGAATGGAGCGAAAATGTATTATAGTGGGTGAGACACAGGTGAATACTCTGAGCGACTTCTCTTGAACATATCGGCGACACTGACATGATGGATTGGTAGCATTAACCCCAAGTGTGGATGGTGTGATGGAACCATGGTGATGTGACCAGTGAATGGAACAACCCAACCCGACTCGGATGCGGAGTGAAAGTGTCATGTTCAAGAGCGACTTGCTACCAACAAAGTTTCTTCAAGTTTTCTTCCCAATTTTTCCCCAGTCATTGCTGACCAGTACCTCTTTATTTTTGTCAAGCTTGAGGAGGATAACATATGCTTGTTCTATAATTTTCCCTTCGGGCAAACCCATCGCTATGTTTTAACGAGCCTAGCGATAGTGAAACTCGTTCTTGTCTGTTATGGACAAGTTTGTCGCTATTAGGTTTTAACGAGTTTAACGACAGATAACTCGGTTCTTTTCAATTTTAGGGAGTCTGAAAAGGAACGTAAAGGAAACTCCAAAAATCCTTTTTCGTCATCTAATCCCTTAAGTCCGAAAAAGTATAAAATAATACGAAAGGGATGAATTTTCGGTAATTTTAACGAGCCGAACAAGACAAGTGCTCGATCTTTTTGTGTAATAATCCCTCAGGTCTAAAAAGATTAAAATATAAAGGAGGGATAGCACTTCCAGTCACTTTAACGAGCTAGAGAGGCCAATGGCTCGGCAATCTTTTCATATTTTACGAGTCAGTTGAAAAGAGCTTAAAGGAGACTCGTTTTTTGAGGAATGAGTGATAGATTCGGGTAGCAGCTAATTCCAGGTAAGGTTTGGAATTTTCCAATCACGACAGTGTCACAAGGATGGCTAACAAGATCACTCTTTGCAGCTGTTCCTCAAAAGGGGTAAACAATCAAGTGGAGGTGAATGATCGGCCAATACAGAGTGGAGGTGATGATGAGAACACAACCAAGGCTTCAAAGGCTGAAGTAATACATTCACGATGGTTATTTACCGGAAATTGGTTCATTTTTTAATGAGCTTAAATGCTGGGGGAAACACTTGCTCATTGCTTATGTTTATTTTTTAACGAGCTTGAATTCCGCGTTAAAACTGCTCGATTAATCTAGTCGCATAATAAGGATGTCTCATATATAAAAACGACATTATTTCAAAGCTTTGCCCCACATCCTTTCTTTATGCAAGTTAGGAAACGACCAATCCTATGAGTTTAAAGGGTTAGAAGGCCTATAAATTTAAAAAATAAATGGTCGCTCTTCGCTTGCATGCCAAAAGGTTTGCATGCCCCCAGGTATAGTGAAATAGAGTTTCAAGGTTACCCCTCAATTTGCAGACAAAACATTTGTTTTATCGGGAAAGGCCTACCTTTTCAGGTTACCCCTCAATTTGCAGAAAAACATTTGTTTTATCGGGAAAGGCCTACCTTTTTCAGGTTACCAAAGATTGTTCTATTTGTGCCACAAACAAAACACTTCTTCGGCGATGTCTACCAAAATAGACAAAGGTGAGTGGCGCAGACGCCTCCACTCACATAACTTTGACGAGGGAATCTTATTCTAGTCTAATCCCCTTTTCCTAAACGGACGGGAGTGTCAGACTAGTCAGATATCCTTCGCAGAAACCTACCCTATACCTGAAGTTTTCCTGTCGAAACAGGCCAGGGTGCATGCCCCCTGGGTTTCAGTCATGTCCTCCGAATCACTCGCGCTCATCAGGAGGACGGACTGGGGATTGATGAGACATTCCTTGCGTAAAAAGACCATTCAGGGTTGGTATATGACTATTTGCTATGTGTGATCCGGGGAATGAAAGTTGGTCTACGAGCTTGACCACTCTTCCTTCGTGCGGAAAACACATTACTCTAAAGAGTGAGGAGACAATGGCTCCCATGCAATAAATATAGTCTCGTCCAAGGAGTAGATTATAATCCAGGGGTCCTTGGACTACCATTACGTTCATGTGAACAGTTTTCCTTCTCAATGTTATCGGCACATCGGGAAGGATCCCTAACGGTCGACTGGTTCCTTTGTCAAAACCTGTTAGATTTCTCATCTCAGGCAAAAGCGATGGCGAACCAAGCGCTTTCCAAGCAGTTGAGGAAAGGATACTCACAGAAGCCCCCTCATCTATGATGGTACCGGCCATAACCATTCTATATACTTGAGCGATGATTCGGAATGGTACACTAGCCGGTAAACGGGGTCTGCCTAGTAGATTCCAGTCAAAGGAAACAACCAGGTTGCTTGGAGGTGGGACCGAATAGACGGCCGGGTATGACTCTGACGAACTTCCTTCTTGTGGTAAAGGAACGGGTAGACTGCCCCCATGTTCATCGGAGTTTGTGTTTACGAAGAGAATTTGAACGGTGTCGTTCTTGTTCTCTTCGGTGACTGTATCATCTGAAGATTGATCCTCTGAAGACACGACCGGGTCAACTGCTGCCTCAACCTTTTGACTTCCGTCTAGTATGGATTCAGATGGTTTTTCTTCAATGATAGATGCTTCGGCCGACCACAAGGGCGTGTCAGCCGAATTTTCATCTAGTGACGGACTCGGCAAGAGTTTCTTGTATCCAGGAGGAAGCCGTAACGGTGAAACTGGACGGTTGTCCAAGACTCTTTTAGCTTCGTCTAAGAAGGGACAACGGTGGACGGCGTGATTGCCTTCACACAATTTACAAGGAAATTTACACTTTCCTTTTTGTCCAGGGGCTTCACTTTCACTAGTTGACGGTGTATGCTCAACATGATCGTCAGAGGTTGATGACACCGGATTGTGCAAACGAGGAGACCAGTCCCTTAAGATTCGAGGGATGCAAGGACAATCTCGATGGAAGTGGTCTCCTTTGCAAATGACACATGGCGATTTAGGCCTGGTCGGTGCAGTGTGTGGATTTTCGCTAGACGACGCTTGGTTGCCCCTTTTCGCCTTTGGCTCCTTCTTCTTCTTCTCTTTCTTCTTCTTTTCCTTCTTCTTCTCAGGTACTTGATTTTTGGCTTTACTAGCTTCATCAAGCGAAGAGGAAGGAGGAGAGGAAGAATTGGACGAAGTAGAGGGTTGGGGGGTAACTCTGGAATCGTTTAGTTGCTGACTCGATTGTTCAGGAATCGCGGTGTTCTGAACGACGGAGGTTGAGAAGAGCCATACGGGCAAGCCAATTGTCAATCCTGGAAGCGACAATGTGGCCATATGGGGTGCACCAACATCTCCCCAAGAGGAGAAGGGACTAGGATTTCCTCCAAGGGGAACTCCTTGGTTGGTGGACTCCATTTTTCTCAACCTAAGACCAACGTAGGAAAGGTGATAATTATTCCGTTTAAAATAAATTTTAGACGCTTTGACACAACTTGTTTTTTCAATTTTTAAGAGTCGAGAAAAAACAAAAGATGACTCTAGTCGCCTTCGATTTTTAATGAGCCTGAAGTGACAAGGGCTCAGATGGACCTTTTCCGTTAAAGAGTCTGAAAATGAACGAAAGGGACTGCTCTGGAAATCTAGACAGAGGGATTACCAAACCAATCGCAAAACTGCAGAATCCTTTTTATGGTACGGCAGTCAATCTTCCCGAATGCTGTGTTCAGTGCATTGCGATCGATAGGGCGGAAGACACGGCTTCCTATGGATAAAGGATAAAGCCTATTGTGGTCTCCCAAAATATACTCGACGGTACGTGGGAGCACAAGTCCGTACTGGCACTTATTGTTTCAAAGTGGAGGAATCACCCAACCAACAGTTATCAGGTTTTACGACGCCGGAATACGTCTCTAGCCTAGACTTCTAGATGTTGTGCGTTAGGTTCCAAAGCGTTTTTAGATTCATTAAATTTATTTGATAGTTGATCTTGCTTAAGAAATTTGCCTTTCAGGTTCACCGCGTGATGTAGATGTACAATTCCTAAAATGCAATCTAAGATGATAAACAGTCGTTTAATCTCTTTTCTGCAATGAAAATCCTAGCTACTAAGGAAAGAGAGATGGCGTTCTTTCAACAAAGAGCATAGAGCACACACTATATGCATTGTCCTAAATCAAACCAACAAACAATCTAAATGCAAATGCACATGCATGTATTTGTTTCCAGCCTTCTTAATGTGTGAATGATAAAAAGAAAGCTAAGCGCAAATCTGAATTATTTTCCAACGCGACAATTACTAACAAGTTTCTTTTCGAAACAAAATGAGGACAATGACAACACTTTGCGATTTGGAATTGAAAACTTGCTTTCGACACTAGAAAAACTACTAATTCAGATCAAATACAATAGTAACAGTGTAATCGACTATCAAGAACAATCAGATTCTCTTCTATGACTGAAAACGACACTTGCGACACTTTCAAATCAAGAAACGACAGTACAATTACGCTACTTCTTTGTAAAGGAGAACTAAAAATGACTCAAAAAATACATAAAAACATTTACAGTTCTTTGCACAATGGAGGTGGAATAACAGCAAGGAAAGGGGTTTCAAACAGAGGTGTACTGACTACAGGCAACAAAACTCCTGAATAGATCTGAAAAGAGTGAACAGAACAAGGCCTTGTCTGATCAGCGCACCTGTAACACAGTGAAACTGAAATGCAACGCACCCACTACACTCGGGAAGTGCGCTGCATTTGAAGTTCACAGAACAGACAGTGCGTTGGACCAAGGATGAGACTTTGATTGGATTCCGGGTCACAGTTTGCAGTTCAGTTCAGGGATTTAGGCCAAGCAAGTGGTAATCAGTAAATCAATCACAGGGGTAGATCTAAGGAGGTTACTAGAGCCACCACGAGGGCAATTAGAAAGCTTGTAAATCAATCGTTTAATTCATAAACAAAACCCGGAGATTGACTGAAGCAGCGTTGATCTACTTTGCACTTGCATAGCAAATGCAGTTCGAAGGCTAGCTGGCTTGACTTCAAGCTCCGTCTGTAAGTTTATAAAGTAAACAAATGTAGATGAACAAACAATCTACTCGCTCCCCAGTGGAGTCGCCATTTTGTTACCGGGAATAGTGTCTATGCAAAACTGCTAATCCCACTAAGGCTGGTAGCTACCTTAGAAACAAACAAACTAAAACTACTTTCGTTTTCCTTTATGAGAGATAGATGAGAGAAGAATAAAGGAGACCAACCTCTGTCTTGTGCTTGGTTCCTTGTTTGATTCCTCTCCCTTCTGATAGATCTTTTGCTACTCGCTTCCTTGTCCACCCAGCTTCACAAGGTACCTGTAGAATCAAAGCAGCATAATACTATCCAAGAACATAGATCTATTATCATAAACAATATAGGATCAAATGTACATTGACCACACAAATGCATAAAACATTAATCATACAAGCATGTGGAGGAAAACTTGAATAGCTTTATTGATAATCAAGAAAGAGCCAAGAGAATTACAACCAATTGTTCTGACCCAGCATCATCCTCTCAGCAAGAAGCCCTTCTTCACCTCATGAAAAGCTTAGATCACCCAACACTATGATATTGCACCAAGAAACCAGCAGCACTTCCTTACCAGATGCAAAATTCCAGCCCCCTAATCTCTGGGATGAGGGATCCATATATAGATGTCTGCAAGGGAGGTGAGTCAGCTTGAGATTTGATTAGTGTCTTCCCTCTGATAGTTCTTGATTCCACTTGGAGATTGATGATCTCTTACTCATCCCTGGTCGAATTCAGAGAGGCAAGTGTCACAGGAGAAGTTTCTGGAAGATTCCATTCTTCTCCACCTTGCGAATTGACCCTGCCATTTGTCCCTTCTCGCCCATCGCACCCCATAGAAGGGCTTTTTGACATGCAACGCACCTACTGTGTGTATTTAGGTGGGATGCAACGCACTTTGCCTATGGAGCAGGTGAAATAGTCTAGTTTTGACCAGTTCTTAGTAGTTTTTCATGGAGAACTTCTGGGAGATGCTGTAATTAGTTGACCTTGTTCTTCTAGGGGTTGGAACAACACCTTTAGGGACTTAGGAATCCTTGGTTTATGGACATTTATGCTTGGGGTTGCAGTGCCCAAAAATGTCTATAACACATGGTGAAGAAGCTCTTGCGATAATTTCGCTCTTCCTCCATTCGAGCTTCCTCATCTGCCATGTTTCGTCTTCATGGTGCATGCCCTACTTCGAGATCAAAGGATTTAAGTTTTCCTTCACCTCTTTAGAGCTTGTTCCTGGTTAGCATTCACTCATGCAACTCGCATCAAGAAGACCTGCTTTGATACCAAACTTGATCCAGATCTTTTAACTTCAAGGATGCATTTAGAATTGCATATAAAAGAGCATATTAACCAAGTAACTTAACACATGAAAAAGAAGCGGAAATCATAAAGCAACCATGAGATCAAAGGCACACAAACGATTTGATTATGGAGTTCACCCAATGTGGGCTACGTCTCCGGGCCCTGCTCAAAGTGGGGAGGCCTTCTTTTATTAAGTGGCATCAAAGAAATCAGTTACAAACAACTTTACAAAAATGACCCTTATACCTCCAATTTAGATGATGGCCTGAAAATGGAGACCTCGGTTGGAGAAACAAACTGCACGGATGGATTCCTGGCGCGAAAATGTTCCAAATAGACTATTAAATTTTCCAATCCTGACACTGGCACCTCTGGCCCTCTAAGGGAATCTTTTCAGCATCTCCAAGATACCCTTGCTCAGGTTTCCACTTGTTTGGTCTGCTCAGGGTTCTACGCCCGTACCTTCGTCGCTCTGACTCCCGTCGAATGGTGCAATAAGGGTTTTAGGAGTAGAGAGTTGCAGAGCCACCAAAGGCTGAGCTCGTGGCTCGTTGGTGGCAGAGTCGTTTAGGTCAGCAAAGGTTCTGGTTTCGAATCCCTCTCCTCCCATGTAAAGTCCGATGGTTTGTTTCAAAGCAGCAACGATTTTGTTTTATATGTGACCGGTCGGGGTTGGCAGTAACCGTAACCCCAACAGGCTGTCAGTTAGTACATATGCAAAATGTTATGGTTTCGGGGTTGGGCAGGTCCACCGAGGGTGGCTTGTCCATCCACTATATATAATATCACCGTTGAGGGGTGGCGGAGGTGGCAGCCTGCCACCCCATATTTGTTTATTATTTTTATATTATTTTTAAAACTATATGGTTCAAATTTTCTTGCCGAATAATAAGGGTCACTGGACAAATTAAGTAGGCGACAAATTTGCCCGTTCCGGTGGCTGGATTCTGTGCGTCAGGATGCTGCCAAATTGTTTCCTTGTTAAGTCTGCCACCAAGTTTGACCAGAACTTTGACCAGCTATAACTTGAGCATACGAACTCAGATTTGAGTATCATTTGCACCGTTGGAATCAGGATGATGAGAACTATGATCTAGTCCTGGTTTCACTTCCATATGATGACTTTGATTTTTGAGCTATTTTCAAGGTCGTTTCTATTTCTAGATCCTCCCGGATCACTTCTTGCCCTTCTTCTTCCTCTGTGGGCAATCAATGACATAGTGGAAAAATCCGTGACATCCATAACACTTAACCTTTAATAGTTCCTTCTTCTTCTCTCCTTTTGATCTTAGTCCCTTGCTGGAACCCTTCTTCCCCTTCTCTTTTCCTATTAAGGCGATATTCTCATGCTCCCTCTCAACCTTCGGTGCCTTGCCACTGCTACTGGTGCCATTGACCAAGATGAGCCTCAACTCCTCTTGAGTGAAGTCACTCCATTTGCAATCCCAGTCTGGAAGTTTGTCTCGCCCATAAATCACTTGCACGAACATCCTCCATTCCTTGGAAAACCCATTGAGTGCTATACACACTAGCTCATCATCACTAGGTTTGTCTTCCACTGCATCTAACTCATTTTTGATAAGTCAAACTCTAGTGAGGTAAGAAGTAACGTCTTCTCCCTTATTCTGCTTGATGGTTCTCAACTTCTGCTTGAGAATCATCTCCCTGTTTTCTAAAGGATCTTGGTACGGTTTTACTATGGTGTCCCACATCTCCTTCATTGTGCCATTTTCTGCGATATGTCGAACAATATGGTCCTTGACTCCATTAACGATCATCCTCTTCGTTTTGGCATTCTCCTTTTTATACGTAGCCAACTATTGTGGATCTATCAGTATGACAATTACATTTTCTGCATACTCCTTCAGTCCATACTCATCTCAAAGGAATGACGTTCTGGCCTTCCACACACCAAAATTTGAGGCTCCATCCAACCTGTCCCGATCTCTCAAACTTGTTGCGACCATCTCTAGAAAATCTGGATATTCAACGAACTGAAATAAACAAGAGAAATAACTAAAGCATTTCAAATTGGGTTAAAGACCCTTGGTTTTCTCTTCTTGTGCTCTGCGCAAATGTTCCTTTTACCCTAAGATTTGCGTTGATACCATGTGAAAATTTTAAATTATTGTTGTAGTTACTAGTGATTACTTCCTATTTGTTTAGATTATTTGTCTTCTGCAAAATACTTGCGACAAATACTGAATAAAAGACAACTGCAACTTCATAGAAAAATAATAAACCACGGGAATTGAGAAAAGTATGCATACACACACACAAATAGTGGACACCAATATTTTCGGAAAAATTTCCCTAAAAAACCCCGATGAAAAAACCAGTTTTGTAGACGAGGGTTTTAATTATTAAATTTTTTAGCGAAATATTACCACTGGTTGCTGTAAAATGGCAAACCTTTGAAAAATTATTTTGATCACTTCTACAAGTCTCCTTGACCTCTTGGAAGCAATTTGTCCCACTAGAACAAATTTGTCCTCCCTTTGAAGCTCGATCTGGCTCACACGTGCGGCCTGACAGATAAAATTTCCCCTCCTTGCAACTCGCACTAGCTAGGAAAATCAATTCGACCCCCACTAGAAAATCTCGACTTCTACTGGCAAATCCATCCTCTTGTGCAAATCGATCTCTCTTGCGAATTCTCCTTTCTTCGGAATTTCTCCCTCTCTAAGCAATTCACCTTGTCTGCTAGGCTAATTCGCACCCCTGCTTTGAGCAACTTGCACTGCTGGAAAATCAATTTTCCTTATTAAAAAAATTGATCTCCATTTCTCCCTGGAAATCAATGTGAAGAGTCTCTCTGATAATCTCTACTGAAAACCCCTGTTGTTGATGTCCTTGTGTTGCCTATGCACCCTTGCTATCATTGTAACTTTGTTTCTTGATGCGTTCTCCAAATGCCCATCAATTTTGTAAGGACCATACAAAATTTAACAGCCATCGTAAAGACAGTAAAGGATTTCTTAAAATCATCATGAACCTGTGATAAAATTTCATAGAAATTTTACAAATCTAATTGACAGAATTGAGGAGAGTACCTACCTGTTTTCCTACGGATGAAGAGGCTTCAGAATTTCCCAGATCGCTCTTGTTACAAAAAGACCATAACCTCCCAGCCAAACCAAGTACAACCTGGGTACTTAGTCCAAATTGCTTTTCAATTTCTGCAATCTATTCCCCCGTGCCCAAAAACTTCAGAATAAGCAAGGCTCCTTCCCACTGTGCTTCTTCCCACCGTTCTCAGATACTTCGTTCTTCCTCCTTTCTCCACTATTTTGTTTTTCCCTCGTTTTAGATCCCCTCAAAAACTCCTTCTACCTCTATATGTATCCTTCCTTGGTGGTGACCGCTTTCTCCACTAGCGAACCCACCACTTCCATTCGTAGTAACGCCTTTTCCCTCTGTGTAATGTGAGTCATATTCCTTTAAAGGTGTGGTTATATTATATTTAGGATTTTTGTTTGTTTAATATAAATGCCCTAGGTTCATACTAGGTACTTTATTTTGATTTACTTTATCATTTTAATAATTTATTAATATTCTGGGATATATAATTATATAACCATATTTAAAAATTAACTTAATTTTTACATCTATTTCTTTATAACCCTTTTTACTTTATACTTTTTAAATTTATATCATTGGTATTTGCTCATTAATTATGATGCATTAAGCAATATGCGTGTTGATGGGTGAAGGTAACTTCTATTTGAATGAGTGTCATGATATTCAACATTTATAGTTAATTTTAGAATATAAATACTAGTGCAGTGCATGCGATACATGCATATGTAGCTATCATATACATGCATCGTATGCGTGCTAATATTCTTGCACTCTCTATATTAAATATGGGTCATTACATACACCCCTCCTTCAGAAAACTTCGTCCCGAAGTTAGGGTTTTATCGTATATCAATACTTATTTTAGCAATTAGTACATTCTCGTTAGGGTTGTGTATCGAGGTTAAATTCTTATTTAATGTGAGGACACTATAAAATTGGTGTTTTGAATACTTCTAGGTTTATAACTTTAATGGTCATGCCTTACTCCAACCAGGTTCCCAAGCTATTACAAAATCATCCTATCCTTCCTAATCTCTTCCGCTCCCATCCTATCCGTCCTCTACTGGAGTATGCCATGGAGTCAGTTATACTGACCTAACCATTTATAAACTCTATGGATGGCAACGTCGATTATATCGACCTGATTCCTAGTAGGCATCCGGCAGTCATCATCACACGTCTAGGGGAGCGTGACTCACACAGTCCTCCCATGACTCCAGGTTTCGAAGGATAAATGGTGGGTAACACCTCCACCCCTCCCAGTAGAATCAGGGTTAATACCCTATCGTGGAATCTCATTGAGCCTTAATTGTTCTGAAGTTTCTGTCATCACGTGGTCATCTTGGTAATGATATTATCTGCAATCATAAACACTTGTCCATGCATTTATAAAATGTTCATCAACATATTCAAAACAAATAGTTTATGTATAGTTCAATCATGTTAATTACAGTATAACATACTTGGTCATGTCCTACTCATATCATTAGCTTTCATATTAAAATGCAATCATTCTTTGATTTCTATCTCATCAATCATATTGATATGCATAAATGAAACAAAATTATAATATCTTAATTCTCATCAGAAGCAAAATTACTCAAATATTTAAGCTTTACTCTGATAACTATAATTCAGTAAGATCAATAACATATTCCGTCTTAGTATCCATGTACTAGTGGAATAAAACAGATAACATGTCATAAAAATTCATGTTTATATATGATCATTCCAAAATGGTACTGAGTTTCTGATTTATAGTAAAGTAAATATATACAAAACATGGTTTAAGGTTCTTCAAAATTGACACAAGTTGGGGTAATTTTGACATATGATTTCCGTATCTTCCCAAGTAGTTGATCCAGGACTATACTTGTCCCACTGGACCTTAACTTGGTCTACTAGACGATTCCTGAGTTGTCGTACCCTATGTTCTAGTATATGTAATGGTTCGACCGATATGATTCCTTCATCTGATACCTGCAGTTCCTTCCATTGAAGGTTATGAGATTGGTCAGCTATGTAATGCATTAATACAAATACATGAAATACATTATGAACTTTATGCAAGTGAGGTGGCAGTGCAAGACGATAGGCGACAGGTCCAACTCTTTCCATGACTTTAAATGGTTCAATAAATTGAGGTGACAACTTTGTCCCTTTTCCGAATCGAATAGTACTTTTATTCGGTTTGATGCAGATGAAAACTTGATCCGATGTGAGCATCAACATAACTCTTTTGTCTATCTTGTGCTTCTTTTAACCATTGTCTAATTTGTTTTACCTGCTCCTCTATTTCTTGGATTAATTCTGGCCCTACTATCACTCGATCTTTTAACTTGTCCCAACTTAATGGTGTTCTGCAAGGTCTGCTGTATAATACTTCAAATGGAGGCATTCCAATTGAACTGTGGTAACTGTTATTACAGGGAAATTTGACTAAGGCTAAGTACTTTTCCCAGTGTGATTGTTGATCCATAACATACATCCTCAACATATCGTCAAGTACTTGATTTACCCTTTCTGTTTGCCCATCAGTTTCAGGATGATAAGCTGTACTCAAATTTAGTTCGAGTTCCTAAGGTTGACTGCATGCAAATCCAAAATCTTGAAGTGAATCGTGAATCTCTATCTGATATGATCTTTTTAGGTACTCCATAAAATCTGATAATTTCATTTATGAATACTCTAGCTACGTCAGCATCTTCATAAGTATCTCTTACGGGAATGAAATGGGCGCTTTTTGTTAATTTATCCACTACCACCAGAATAGCATTGTGTCTTTGAGAAGTAAGAGGTAGCCCAGTGATAAAATCCATAGAAATGATCTCCCATTTGGTCATAGGAATGTCGTGAGGTTGTAAGAGACCTGCTAGATGACAATGATCAACTTTTACTTGTTGACATTCCAAACATCTTGCAACGAATTGAACGATATCACGTTTCATACCCGACCAAAAGAAGATTTTCTTGGTATCATTATACATTTTCTTTACTCCAGGATGTGCACAATATACTGCTCTGTGGGCTTCCTTAAGGATGGTGTCTCGAAGATCCCTATTATCAGGAATATACATCCTTCCATGAAATCGTAAGATTCCATCATCTTCTAGTTCATATCCTTCAAACTTAGATTCTTTTGGCTTTTTACTATCAAGACTAAATCTTACCTTTAAATACCAGCTATTTTTTATGAGATGTTCTAGTACTCATTGCCTTAATTCTACTTTGATAGGTATGAGGGAGAATATCCGTGGTCTTCTGCATAAAGCATCTGCAATTACATTTTCTTTTCCTTTAATATATGATATTACAAAGTCATATTCACTTAGGAATTCACTCCATCGTCTTTGTCTAGCATTCAAGTCTCTTTGGGTGAACAAATATTGTAGACTTTGATGGTCGCTTTTAAGCGTAAAACTTCGCCCCACTAGATAGTGTCTCCAAATTTTTAAAGCTAGTACTACAACGGCTAACTCTAAATTGTGAGTAGCGTAGAGTTCTTTATGAGGCTTTAACTTTCTTGAGACATGCTATTACTCCTCTATCCTGTATTAGTACTGCACCTAACCCATGTTTGGATGCTTTAGTACATACAGTAAAATCTTTGTCCATATCAGGGACTCTTAAGATTGGTGCACTAGTCAGTAGTCTTTTGAGTTCAGAGAATGCTTTATTACATTCCTCAGTCCATTCATACTTAACACCTTTACGTTGAAGAGTTGTAATCGGCTTTGCAATTTTGGAGAATCTTTCCACAAATCTTCGATAGTAACCGGTTAAACCCATCAAGCTTCGTATTTCATGTGCATTTTTCGGTATTGGCCATTCCATGATTGCTTTTACTTTCTCAGGGTCTACTGAGATCCTTTCACCTGATATGATATGACCTAGGTAATGAATCTTTTCCTGAAAGAACGAACACTTGGATAACTTTCCATATAACTGGTGTTCTCTAAGGCAGGATAATACTATCCGTAAATGGTCTTCATGCTCTTTCTCATTCTTGGAGTAGATGAGAATATCATCTAAAAGACTTGTACAAATTGATCAAGGTATTTGAGGAAAACACTATTCATAAGGTTCATGAATACTACTGGTGCATTAGTTAATCCAAATGGTACCACAGTAAATTCATAATGCCCAAAGCGTGTTTCAAATGCAGTCTTAGAAATATCGCCTTCTGAAATCCTTAGTTGATGATAGCCTGATCGAAGATCAATTTTTGAAAAGACAGCAGCTCCTTTCATTTGATCGAAGAGGTCATCAATTTGAAGCATAGGATATTGATTCTTTATTGTATCTCGATTCAAGTCTCGATAATCTATGCATAATCTTAAGGAACCATCTTTCTTCTTGACAAAAATTACGGGAGCACCCCAAGGTGATATACTGGGTCGAATGTGTCCTATATCCAATAGTTCCTTCAATTGAATTTATAATTCTTGAAGTTTTGGAATTGTCATGGACACCTTGATTCACCCCACAGTGCTTTACGGATCAGAGATTTGGGGTCCCTCTCTCCTAAAGTCAGATTGGACTTCTATTATGAAACCAACTCACAAAAGATAGAAAAGATAGATCAATGCCTTAGAATTCAGCCTCTTCGAGGGGGCAACCTCCTTTACATTACATAAATGAACAATTATTGGATGATTCAAATGACAAGACCTCCTTTCTATATATAGGAGTCTAAGGGGTCATAATATAATCAGAGCCAACATAAAAATAATAATGTAAGGGCACAATAATAACAATAGTGGGCTTCTATGGGGCACAATAGTAACAATATGGGGACTACATGGGTACAACAATATAATAAGGGGGTTGTACTAATAACAATAAGGGGTTACACTAGTAGTATAGGGACCTAACATGCCCCTTTCCTTCAAAAAGTGTTGTCCTCAATTCTTGAGTAGTTCTCGATGCTTCTGTATAAAATTCTTGTCCTCCCATGTGGAATCTTCAGTGGGTGAGTTCTTCCACTTGATGAGATACTCTGAAATTGATTGATTTCGTAGCTGTCGGGTTCTCGATTCTGTAAATGCTTCAGGTTCCAATATGCTTTTTGCTTCCTTGTCAAGTTCTAGCAATATTGTTGGAACTGGGATATTCAACAACTTTTGAATGAGTTCCCACCCTACTTCGCCATTCTTCCATTCATAGCTTCCTTTGTTTATCAAATTTGGTTGGATAATTTTACCAACCTCTACCATTTTTGCAACCATATGTTCAATTTCACTCCTTTGGGCATATGGATATCTATAAGGCTTGACGTTTGGAGGAACACATCCTGGAATAAAATGAATAGCATGATCATGATCACGAATACGTGGGAGACCTTTGGGAGTCTCAAATACCTTGGAATGATTGTCCAAGACTTTTTGGAGATCTAGAGAAATACATGATTTCGATGTGCGAACAGTTAGCGAACATAATTGTGCAATTACGCCTCGTTGTTCTTTCTTTAGAAGCTTTGTCATTCCGTCAGAGTTGATTATCTTTCCTGGTTTCCCTATGATACCCCTTAATTCAACTTCCTTTCCTTCCGAAGAAAATTTCATAAAAAGTTCTTGAAAATTAAAAGCTATTGTACCCAAGGATTGTAGCCATTGGACTCCTAGTACAACATCAACACCACCCATTGGAACGGAAAACATTGGGCTATTCAATACATATTCTCCCATGGATAGCTTGATATTATGGCACTTTCCAGAGAAATTTATGGTTCCTCCACTTACAACCGTCACTTGACACTCTGGTGCTGGATCTAGGAAGCAATTCAAGTCCTTGGCTATCTTACAATTAATAAAATTATGGATACTACCCGAATCAATCAACACTGTTACCTTTTTGTTCTTGATATGTCCTTCTATCTTTACAGTTTGAGGAGTGGTGATTCTGACGAATGCATTACAAGATATGGTTGGATTCATTTCTTCTTTCTCTGGGGTTGGTTCCTGGTGAGTATCCTTTTCTTTTAATGTTTCTTGATACTTTTCTTCCTGATATTTCACTGTTTGAACCTTCTTCTTGTTGATATGTCCTTTTATTCTGACAGTTTGAGGAGTGGTAATTCTTGCCAATGCTTTACAAGATATGGTCGGATTCATTTCTTCCTTCTTTGGGGTTGGGTCTTAGCGCATATCCTCTTCTTTTGATGTTTCTTGATCCTTTTCTTCCTCCTATTCATACTCTATGTAAAATAATTTCTTCTTAGCACACTTGTGACCTTTAGTGTATTTGCTATCACAATTGTAACAAAGCCCTTTTTTTCTTTTTTCTTCCAATTGTTGTGGTGTAACCCTTGTAGGTTGTGGAAGGCTAGGAGAAACGACACTTCCATTATTATAGTTGTGAAGGATAGACTTCCTTGTTGCTATAATTTTACTTTCCACTTTGTAACAAAACCCTTTTTCTCTTTCCAATTATTGTGGTGTTGCTCTAAATAAGGTGTTTCTCTTTGTGTCCTCATAATGTGCTATCATTTCCTCCGTGAAAATTGACCGGGTAACAAGTTGTTTACAAAAACAAAGCCCTTTATACCATAAAAATTGATCTGGTTCTAAATATGAAGATGCAATACATACCTTTTGTAACAGTGGTACATCATGTAGATCAAAATATTGCTCCATCTGAAGTATCCAATTTATCGGATCCTTGCCATCAAACTTCCTCATATCACCTTTTTTTAATTTTAGGAGTTCGATCTTGAAGCGACTATAACTCTGTAATTTCAGTTCTTCCAGTTCTAAAATTGTGACTTGCAGTAGCCCTCTGTGTCCTCTTTCCAATGCCACCAATTTGATCGAATTTAGATTCTCCAAGAAAGAGTTATGCACAATCTCCCAAGATGACCTGATTATATACCTTTTTAGAAGGGCGAACTTGTATGAAGTGCCACGTGTCACTGTGTTAACCTTTGGATCTGAAAAATATACACAGAAAACTATAGTCCATGCTCTTTCTGTAACTTCTGACGAAATTGCAGTCTGATGCTCAAAACAAAAGTTATGACGATTTTCCCCAGGTCACCTGTTTGGAATGTAATTTAAGACTCTGCAAAAAGGTCAAATTCCTTCAGAACGATTTCAACCCAAATGGGTTTTTGTTTTAGCGTCTGAAACGTCGCAGAAAAAGGTTATAGCGCAAATGCCACGATGGCCTGTTTGGAGCAGCGAAACCCTAGAATCCAAAGCTCCGATACCAAATGTTATGAAACCAGTTCACAAAAGATAGAAAAGATAGATCAACGCCTTAGAATAAAGCCTCTTCGAGGGGGCAACCTCCTTTACATTACATAAATGAACAATTATTGGATGATTCAAATGACAAGACCTCCTTTCTATATATAGGAGTCTAAGGGGTCATAATATAATCAGAGCCGACATAACAATAATAATGTAAGGGCACAATAATAACAATAGTGGGCTTTTATGGGGCACAATAGTAACAATATGGGTACTACATGGGTACAACAATATAATAAGGGGGTTGTACTAATAACAATAAGGGGTTACACTAGTAGTATAGGGACCTAACAGCTTCAGTGGAGCGAGTCCAGACCCTCCTTCTGCGCCATTTCATTAGGTGCAAGCAGACAGTTCCCCAGCACATCATTCTAGCTGAGTTTAGGGCTCAACCTTTCCGCCTAGAGGTGGTATTCAGGTTAGTGTCACTCCTGCACAGACTCCGTGGCCTGGCAGACGCGGGGAAGGGCCGTGACAGATACCCATATTTAGCATATTGCTCCTGTTGACCACTACCGGTCAACTACCCATGCAGTACACCCCCTTTTCTTTGCAAAAAAAGGGGCAGCACCTGATCGACATGCCTGTGCCATCCTGCAGTCATCAACAGCTTAATTATTTTGATTGTAAACCCAGTCTGCATGTATGAATTGTAAATAATCTTAGCAGATGTGAGTCGTGTATGTAAATTGACTAGGTGGACCTAACTTTCTAGTGGTAATCTACGTCCCGGAAGTTTTTTCGTCTCACCGATCCATGATCGGCAGAGTTTTCCTTCAACCTGACCCCAAAGCCGGGATGGATTTTGTCATTAGAACTTTAGGAGAATCCTAGTGTGTTAATCTGCTAGATTATAGTTGTGTTGCAGAACTGGGTGGTTTATGAGGGTCTATGTTAAGTGGGTTTGTCCCCTTAAGATGTAAATTGTAAAAGTCATGATGTAATGTGTCTTGAGGGTTGAAAAATGTTTTAAATCCCCTCATGAGTCCTACGTCCTAGGTCCTAGGTGATGTTTCCGAAGGCTTAGTTCGATGATCCATTTGAGAAAATAAATAAAAATAATAAAATAAATAAAAATTAAAAAATGAAATAAATAAAAAATAATAAAAAATTATAAAATAGAGCAAAAACCCTAAATAATAAAATAATAATATTTTAAGTGAATGCATGCAAAATATTATTTTAATAATAAGTTAACAATTTTGACGGATGAGATTAAGAGATGTCTTGATCCTCATCGACGGTCGAGATCATTTCGACATGGATCACTCGAACTAGCCGTTGGGATCATTTCCTTTAAATAGGGTGCTAGGGGTCATTTCAGATATGGAAGATCTGTGAGTCTGGTACTGAAGAAGCTCTCTTGTAATCTGTTTTCTGGTTAATAAAAGAAGACTTTGGGGTCCAAATCTAGCTGGTGTTACTCTCTGGAAATGCTGTGAGATTGTTTAAGTTTCTGCATATTTTATTTTCAGCCATTAATAATAGCTTATTGTAAAGTATTGTGAGCACAGGTATCTTGTTCACTTGCTAGGGTTTGAGTGCTGTTAGGGTTTCTGAAGTAATGGCAGGTATCTCCATTACTTTTTGAGATCTAGCAGCATTTTTGCCCTCTTTACTGATGGTTGTTCTAAGTTGTGCAGAAAACCCTTGCTGAAGAAGATTGGTGGGCGTTTGGGGAAGTTCTCGGCTGAACCAGCCAACTCCCGCAAGCATTTTTTGCTGAGCCCAGTTGAATTGTATCCTGGGTCTATCATTCAGTTTATTTTTCTTATTTGCATGAGAGATTTTCTGAAGTTCTTCACAGTGAAAACCTAAAGTTTTTATTCTTTAAAATATTTTTGTGCTTATCGCTGAATCTGGCTGTTAAGGGGCCAAAATCTGTAATTATTTAGTTGGGTTTAGGGTTTTCAGTCTTTGTTTTATGCACATATTTTTAGGGTTTTGTCCTTCCTTTGCAGGTTACAAGTGCATTTTGTTTGAGAAACGTTTCAAGGGTTTTTGGAGCAGTATTTCCAAAATTTAAAAAAAATTACAGCTGCCGCCATCAAACTCTGTGGGCCTGCACCTGTTCAACGCAGAAATTGTTGAGGCTTTATCAAACGGTCGATTTCAAACTGTGCCTTCCTTCTGGACGTCACCTGTATACAACGCAGTAAAAAGGAATCGCGTCTGCAAATCAAAATCGTTGCAGCTCTCAGAATCGGGGAAGGGACCATATTTTTCACGCAAAGTGAATCTGAGGGTTGTGTTTCGAACGCATTCAGCATTGGCAAACAGTATTATCGCTCTCCAAAAAAACACACAGAGATCCGCCGGCTCTCAGTCCACAGTCATCCGCCATTGAGAAGGAAAAGCGTGGTCACTCTTGCACATGGGGAAAGCATTGAAACAATACCAGGCGAGTTAATTTTTTGCTGCGTGGATTGATTCAAAGGTTCAGGCGTGGAACTTTCCTTGTCCACCATCGAAAGTTTTCAGCCAAGTCATTGTCACGCGGGTCAGTTTCTTCCACCACGCCGGGTAATAACGTAAATCGTTTTCGGATTTTGCTGAGAGATATTGCGTGGAAGCTCCAGGTAATTTTTCACTGTTTGCTATTTGCCGCCGTCCTCCCTGCGTTTTCTCGGCCTGTCGTATTTTTTTTATGCGTAGGTAAAGATTAGTTTAGGTTTTGCGTTTCACATTTTAGTTTTAAATGTTAGATCTAAGTTAAATAAAAAATGTATATATAACGATTTAATAAAGTTTTGAATTTTAGCTTAGATACGTGCATTTTCATAGTTAGCGTAGGTTATTTTTAGATTTAGTTTTTTTTTGTTTTTAGATTCTAATTATTTCAGGTTTCTTTTTTTTTAATTTAGATTTGAAATTTTTGTAGGTTAACTTTATATTTAGAATAGATTTTAAAGTTTTATAATTTTTAGATTTTAATCTTCATCTTGAATCGTTTCTCTTTTAGATCTTTATAATATGAAAAATATAAATATAAATTATAATTTTTTTAAAAAAAAATCATAAATTTTGGATTTAAATTTTATATTTTAGTTTAAGTTTTTTTTTTTTTTTTTTTAAATCATAAAAAAATATAAAAAATTGTTTATGTTTTAAGCTTTGTTTGATTTTATAATCTTAGATTTTAATTTAAAATAAAAATAGATTTAGATTTTTTTCTTTTTTTTAGGGTTTTGTTTGATATTAAAATTTAAAATTTATAAAAAGGGGCTTAGTTTTAAATTTAGATTTTAAATTTTAATTTTTGTTTTAGTTTAGATTTTTTAGGTTTAAAAAAAAAAAAAAAAATTATAAAAATTTCGTGGAATCTTTTCTTGTTTGCCAAATCTAGCTGTTCTCAGGAGATTACTGATGTGGGATAAATGTTTATTTTTTTAGACGAATCTATGATCATCCTAAAGATTAGCTGGTATCTGTAAATGATTCATGATTTTGCATGGTTGTTCAAAGCGTTTTCGAAATCTTAATTTGCTGGAGTATCACTAAGCCGTAAAGCTTTTTTTTCTCGCATTTGATTTTCGCTCAGGCTTTGATGATAAATGATTGCTCCTAATGAGATCATATTTCTGCAGCATCTGGTAATTAAGCGATTTAACATTTGCTCCACAAGGCACTGGTCTTTTAACTTCTAAATCCATCTAGTGCTTATCATATCGTGTCTCGTGTCTCCCAACCAACTGGTCGACAGTTGGTCTTCATCATCTCACAGGGTCTACCCCCCTTAGCCGCGGGAGACAGGCTTAAACGGAGGGATTGGGGATCAGAGTGACAGCCCCCGGTCTGAGCGTTGTCGTGTCAATCCGCGCGACAACAGCTCCTCAGAGAACATCGCCCGTATACAAACAGGCCAATTCAAATGTTGGTACACCAGTGTTACAGATATTTTGTAGGCTTCAGGAATCCAGATTGACCGTCTCCCTCTTTTTCAGTTCTCTCTAAATGCTCTAGGCCACCTCCTTCCCAATTCGCAAGAGCTGAATAAAATCATTAAGGAAGATATTTACAGATGATACATTCAGACTACATGGACCAATCCTCCCAATGGGCTGCGCCCTAAAATGGCCTTCTACGCGAAGCATTGCCTGGAGATCGGGGATGGGCTCATCATCAGACCCCAGTACACATTCCAGCATTGGATGCATGCCCTTAGAATCCCCCTCAAGCAGATCAGAGTTGGGTCTCACAGACTCCAGGTGGAGACAGATCACCACATCGATAGGGCAGATAGGATTTGCCAGCTCTGTCACTTACAAGAGATAGAGACAGAGACACATTTCATCTTCGGATGTCCTGCGTACTATGAGACCCAAGGCCGTTTCCATTGTCTATTCAGGTCCTCTCAGACCCTGTCCAACTTCCTCAGATATGTTGACCAGAGATGCCTAGCACTTTATCTCCAGGAGGCCTTCAGATTTCGGGCTCGTTTTCTTCAGCCCCCTGCCAGATCGGACACCACGCAGAAGATCACGAACTTCTTTATAGCGCTACCCTCAGCGCGGGGCACCAAAAGAACCCTAGACCGACCCATAGACACTGAGACCGGATCAGTGCGGTCCTGGGGGGGCCAACCCACCAGATTGCACCAATGCCTTAGGATTGGTTCCACCCCTGGGAGGGACCATAGAACTTCTAGGCGACATCAACGACAACCCAATATGCCCACAAGACAACAGACTTTGACGAGCTTCCCTCAGTTTTCTTCTCTCGACCTCGGATGTTAGGAGTAGGGGCTAGAAAGGAGATCCTTCCCCCCTTTCTTCTTCTTCTTCTTCTTCTCCTCCTCCTCTGCTTCATTGCAGCGCTTTGTTCCGAAGCTGCGAGCTTCTTGCTTCTTCATTTACAATTTAGATGTATTTCCTGCTTTTTAAAAGAAATGTTAAAGGGGACTGTTTGGTCCACCGACTTGCATGATGTAATCATTGTAACCAACAGTCCCGTTGACCTACTATGGTCATTTGTTGGACATCAATAAAATTATCTTATCTATCTATCTATAAGGTGTTTTAGAGATTGGTTGAGTACCAAGTTTCAATTCTATTGTGAGATCTAGCTCTCTTTTAGGGGGTAATCTTGGTAGTTCCTTTGGAAATACATCCGGAAATTCGGCTAACACCGGATATTGTTCTAAGGACGGTCCTTTTTATTTACTTACTTCTTGAATTACATATTCCTGACAACCTTTTCTTAAGCAACATTTCATTTTCATTGCTGATATGTAGCGTAAAGATACTTTTCTCTTGATACCTTGAATTTGGATTGCCTCTCCTTCATCATTTATATCGAGAATTCTTTTCCCATAATAGTCTACCCAAGCTTGATGAGCTTCTAACCAATCCATACCTATGACAAGATCATAAGTTCCTAGGGTTGTGACATAAACTTTCAATTTAGTCGAACAGACCCCTAGATCAATTTTGCATTGATCCACACTTAAGTCTACGGATTGGAGTTCTCCTAAGGCCATTTCTACCTGTCTGAAATCATTTTGTTTGCAAGCTGCCAACCCACATTTATTTAATGCATATGACGAAATGAAACTATCTGTGGCACCAATATCAAATAAGATTTTGAATTTTATACCATTAATAATACCTGAAGATTCCACTACAGTGGATTGATGTGTTGCTTGATTGTTGTTGACTAATGCATGAATTCTATGATTTCCTTGGGTATTTGGTATTGGTTCCTTTCCAGTCCTATGCAATATACTTGATGAAGTTTTTGAACAATCACATTGAAAATGCGGTCCTCCACATCCCCAATAATTAACCTGGCTCTGATACCAGATGTAAGGACTATACAGAATTTAACAGTCATCGTAAAGACAGTAAAGGATTTCTTAAAATCATCATGAACTTGTGATAAAATTTCAAAGAATTTTTACAAATCTAATTGAGAGAATTGATGAGAGTACCTACCTGTTTTCCTACGGATGAAGAGGCTTCAGAATTTCCTAGCTCGCTATATCATTGGTATTTGCTCATTAATTATGATGCATTAAGCAATATGTGTGTTGATGGGTGAAGGTAACTTCTATTTGAAGGAGTGTCATGATATTCAACATTTATAGTTAATTTTAGAATATAAATACTAGTGCAGTGCATGCGATACATGCATATGTAGCTATCATATGCATGCATCGTATGCATGCTAATATTCTTGCGCTTTCTATATTAAAGATGGGTCATTACAAATTTCCTCTTATAATCTCTCCTTGATGAATCAATGGCCATGATCTATTCTCAATCAATGGCTAAGATCATTTTGACCCCATCAAGTGAATTTTCTGGAAGTATCTAGAGGAAAATCGATTTACCCTAATTAATACTGAAAAAAAAAAGCTATTTCCCTAAGTTAGACTTAAAGAAAATTAATTAGCTGCTTAATTAAATCTAATTAAGGTCTTTTCTCGCTAAACCTTTATCGGGTATTGGAGAAAATGTGTTCTGTAGCCTCATAAACGCAATCTGAGTCTAGAACACATGTTCGAGCTACACTTCTGGATGAATTTAGAAGACCAAACTTGTAGCTAATGGCAATGTTAGTTCTCCCAACAGGAGTGAGTGGATTACAAAGAGGCATTCACACTGGTCGCCAGATTTGCATCCATTAGGCTAGTTATATCCATTGCTTTAGAGATGATGTGGAGGATACATCAGAGGGATGTGAAGACTGCATTCATCAACGAGGTGATTGAGGAGGTATATATTGAGCAACCTCAACGCTTTGGGACACATGGGAGAGACTGTAGGTTGAAGAAGGATCTTTATGGGTTGAGTACGCTCTGCGTGCATGGTATGCCAGGATTGATGGATATCTTCTTGGTTTGGGCTTCACCAAGAGTGAGGTGGACTCTAACTTGTACTATGTACTTGTTGAGGCTGAGCTGCTCATCTTGGTACTTATGTGTACGATCTCTTCTTGACAAGATTGAAGAAGCTCATAGGGATGTGCAAGGAGGATCTTGCTTTAGAGTTCGAAATTAAGGAGATTGGCTTGATGCACTACTTTTTGGGATTGGAGGTGTGGCAGTAGCCAAGAGTGATTTTCCTTGGGCAAGGCAAGTATGCAGTTGTGACCTTGAGGAGGTTCAAGATGGAGGATTGCAGGTGCATGTCTACCCCGATGATCACTAACCTAAAGAAGTCGAGTGCTTCTGAAGGCGAGTTGGAGGATCCCACATTGTTTAGGTTACTGATATGTTCCTTGATGTATTTTGTCAACATGAGGTCAGATATCTATTTTTCTATGAACACACTTAGCTAGCTTATGGTGG
Organism: Pinus tabuliformis; assembly: GCA_031772625.1. Classification (NCBI taxonomy): domain Eukaryota; kingdom Viridiplantae; phylum Streptophyta; class Pinopsida; order Pinales; family Pinaceae; genus Pinus; species Pinus tabuliformis. Next base: position 854,163,675 of record CM062816.1, read on the forward strand.
AGTTAAGACAAGTTCATTTGGTGGCAGTGATGCATGTGTCGAGGTACCTATGAGGTACGGTGGATTATGGACTGAGATATGTCATAGTTGGTGGAGTGGAGTTGTAGGGGTACACATGTTTTGATTGGGATGGGAGTACTGTGGACATAAAATTGACATCTAGATGTTGTTTCAACTTGGGATTAACCATGATCTCATGGTATAATGGGAAGCAACAGTCAGTGGCACTTAGTTCAGAAGAGACAAAGTACATGGCAACGAGTATGGTTCATTATGAGGCAATGTGGCTTCGCAAGTACCTTGTAAGATTATTTTGTCTGAAGATGGGGCCAACAATGATTCAATGTGATAATCAGAGTTGCATTGAGCTCTTTGAAAATCTCGTGTTTCATGATAGGTCCAAACATATTGAGATCAAATACCACTTCATAAAAGACAAGGTCCAGAGAGGTGTTGTGAGATTGCAATACATTTCCATAGAGGAGCAGGTGGCAGATATTCTCACTAAGCCTCTAGTGAAGTGGAAGTTTGCGAAGTACAAAGACAAGCTAGGGGTAGTGGAGAATACGTTGCTTGCTAGGAGGGAGCGTTGAAGCTTATAGTAGCCTTGGAAGGTCTTCTTCATAGGCTTGGTATCTTAACATGTGGAAGATGATTTATTGCCTCTTTAGTTACTTGCTTCGTGGATTGAGTGGTTTATGTCTTCTGTCCTAAGTCTAACTTAGGAAAAGTACAACAGTTAAAGTAAACTAATTATTGTGGACCATTAAGACATTTGATAAGGATAAATAATTTGATTATTTAAGTGACTTAGAAATGATCTCAATTGATGATATCCTAGATCTTCCAGAAGAGAGATTAGGGTTTGGGATTCGGGGCTAATAAAAATTATAAAAAGAAGCCTAAGGGTAAGGTGAAGACACAAGAGACCCAAAGAAGAGAAAGTGATTTTCTCTAGTGCGAGTCGCTCAATAGACTGAAGCACAATGGAGGAAGAGTGTAGGAGGATTCAAGGACATATCTAGGAGGTTGAATTGTTGGCGATTGTACGACCAAGTTGCTGAAGAGAGAGGGAGGTCGTTTTGATTGGAGTGGTTGATTTTCTAGGGCTGAATTACCCTAGGCACAGAGGCAACTTGAAGGCAAAGCACAGGGTCAATTTGCTGGGCCGAAATTCTCTAGGCCAAGTTTTTGCAGAGGCTGATTTCCAGTAGGCCGAATTCTTTGGGTGAATTCATCCAGTGGGGTGCCGAGTTACACGTTCCAGTAATTGTATTTTTCCTTGTAATTGTGGGTTGAAAACCCTGATTTTTCAGATTAATGAATGATGGAGAATTGTTGTGTGTATTTATCTGTTGCAATATGTGATTCATCTCTCCGAATTTTTGCTTCTATTGCATATAATTTCTAGAGCTTAAAATACCAGTGATTTTATTTTTTGGCAATTCAGAATTTGTTTTGGTTAATTAAATAAAATGCTGGGAATAAATAACTGCTGTGAGAAAATAAATCTTCTGTTGTATTAAGAGATTTCTCATGTATGTCGCATCTTACAATCTATTGTCAAGAAATTTGGGCCAGACTGTGGTGCGAAAAAAAATATTCTTCACTCTTCTCCTTTTGGGAAACAATGAGAATTTCATCTAACTTATTACCTGTTGGATCTGCACATGGGATAAATTGAGTTGTCCAAATTCAAACCCTAGAAGAAATATTGAAGGTTCTACCCACTGTCACCTCTGTAAAACCTTCCTTCACTTAGTCTGGCTCACATCTGGCAGAAGGGAGATTCACTAGATAAGATTGTTACATCAGTTTTTATTAACCTTTGAGACGTAAATCAGAGTTACAAATCAAAGATCTTCTGGTATCCAATAGATTTTTGTGCTGATTCCAGTAGATCAGTACCTGGTACTTGGTCAACTAAGTCAAATTACTTTAAGGCTTGGACAATTGATCAATAGATAATATTCAGCAAGTGAAGATGAATGAACAACAGCCCTTATAAGTTATGACGGTGCTGCAAATTCAATTTGCAGCAAACGTAGTAAGCTCGTGAAGATGCAATAGTACCCCTGTTAGATTCTTGTTTCATCACATAATGTTAAATTCCAAAATTTGAAGTAAATTACAGGCTTTTATTAACAAAAACAGCCCAGGTATATAACACAATCGGATCTGAAATTAAGGGACTTTAAGAGGACAATAATATCACTTTTCAGATCTCTTATGCTGGAAATTAAGCCCTATAACAGCAGCAGAATTTCCAGCAAAGAACAGAGGGAAGGAAGATACAATATTGGCCTTACGAGAGATAACCGCTGCCCTTCCTTAATGATGCTGCAGACCTGCACAAGATATCTTTACTTTGGGCTCATTGGGCTAGAGTCTTTGATTGCACTTTTACATGAAATAAAAGATTATTAGAGTCTAGACATCCCTAGAAGGAGGGCACTCCACTAATCAAGCAGTAAACACGATTTTAAAATGATTTAACATAGCATGTGTGGGCCTCAAAGGATAGGCACTCCAAAACATTATTTGATCTTGCTTTGCTTGCCACATGTGATCTTCTTTGGCTCAGCATTCCACTAAATTGTGACTTGTTCTTGATAAAGGTGCTAGTTGTGGGCAGAAATATCTGAGCACTCGCTTAGAAATTATGCTTCAAGAGAAGTCTTAAGACTGTTCTAGAGGATTCTATGCTGAGCACTTCATCAAATACTAACCTTAAGCATGTTTTGTGCCTTTGTGGGCCAAGATGTCAGCTTGCTTCATGAACGTACTCTCTTGCCTTCGTGAAGTCTTCCTTGGATGAAGATTGTTCAGGGAAAATAGGATAGTTTGATCATGTAGATGGGTGTTGTATGGCATGTGTCCTTATCATGAAGAGAGAATTCCAATGTAAAGCCTTTTAAGAAGTGCCAATATGCCATTTCTACCTCCAAATATGTAGAACACGCTTTGTGTGATTTGAACCACAAAGATGAATATGCCTCCAAATGTGCAAAGTTGCAAACTTGCCTTGGGGAATGTGATAAATCATAATAGCTCGAAGGAGTCCTTAATGAAAAATTATGCATAAAATATGTAGAGGATATCCCTAGGGTGAATCACTACCAAGTGGAAAAGCTGTTTCTAAATGTCTGACGTCAACACTCAAAACAGCTCAAAAGATGAGTATTTGTCAATCATGAGAAAAAAAAACAAATCCAAGCTGCCAACATACATGACCTGCACAATGCTCACTGGAAAACTGTATATGAAAATGCAAATTGGATTTTGCATTTTCTGGTGGTAACATTATGCCTATCAAATTGCAAATTGGATTTCGTGTTTTCTGGTTGTAACATTACCTTCCCATTGATTGACGTCTGTCCTTGACTGCCAGGATTTAATAGAGAGCCAGCCAGACCAAGACAGTATTTAAATTCCACTTTAGTGTGCTTGAAGCCCTATCTCCTATTTAATTTTCCTATAGTTGATAGGTTTGTTCTGGGGGACTGATATTATTCTTTTCTATTGTATTGCTTGATTGATTCATGATATTTCCCTTCTGATTTTGTTTAAGTTAAAGCCTAGAACCTAATTTTTAGCATATCAATATTGCAATGAAGAAATGCTTGGATGCTTGGAAAGTGCTTCTTGTTATTTTGAGTGGAATAAAAGGCATAAAGGGAATCAAGTCTAACAGTTAGGAAAGCAATTGCAAGTTGCATTCTATATGTGAATTTACTCTTATATTATAGAGTTTTTCCAGTAAAGTTATTTAAATTACTTTTTGTGGATGGCAGTATTTAAGGATGGTGGCAAGGAAAGAAGGAAAAACCCCATGTCATCATCAGTCAAATGTTACTTTGTTTGCACCAAATCATTTGCGGAAGTAGATGAAAAAAGTCCATACATTTTGTTTAACAAATCTATCCACGAGGCGCGATGCCTGTTTATGCATGTGCATACTGTTGCCAGTTTGGAGAAGTACATAGCTCGGTGAGTTTGAACATCTGGATAGTTTATCATCCATCTGAGCCATTTTAGGAATGGAGTGCTTGATATCTATTCCTATAGTCTGGTAGAATTGGTTTTGTAATGTAATTTTGAAGTTGGTGTAGTTTGCAGGTTGTAATTTTGAAGTTCATTGAATTCGCAGGTTTACATTGATTCTTTCAAAAACCATTCCCTTTGGAGGTGATATCTCATATGTAAATTTTAAGCGTGTGGCAGATATACCATGTTTGGTATGCACTAGCTTGATGTAACTAATTTCTTTTACCTGCAGATTGTAGTTGTTAGGCTGGTTGATTTGATGTAAACTTCTACTGGAACCAATGCTTCTCTGTGTGTCTGTCTCTCGGTTTTCGTGTATGTCTCTTCCTAAAATTAGTCAACAGTATCAATGTAAATATTTTCTGCAATTGAACAGGATGAGAATAAAATGGACGTTTATGACTTGAATGGAGAGCTTCTAATACATACTAATGGCACTGGATTTATATCTGAAGATTTGGCTTCACAATGCCCAAAAAATTTATATGAAGGAAAGCATTTAAGCAATCAGATTTCAGAGGTACTTATAGAATCATTTCTATATTTAAAAGTATGAATTTTTTGTCACGTAGTTTTTAATATATGTTGGAAATATGTACTTTCAAATTGAAATAGTTGTTTAAATGAAATTAGAGGGTTAACCTGTTAATTTTAGATAACAATGGTATGTTCTATGCTGAAGTTTGAACACAATTTACTTCAATGTTCCTTTATCAACCCAATGACAATTACAATTATATCCAGTAGAAATCACATTAACTTAATCACATTGATAGTGAATGCAGATAGAACATAAAAACATATGCAGAAAACAAGCCAAAACAAGACAAGAGGACACTAGATTTGGCAGATGCTAGGGAAAAACCCCAATGTGGGGAAAACCCTTTGATCAAATCCTCTTATTATTATTCAATAGTTCAGCGAAGAGAGAGAGAGAGAGAGAGAATACAAAAATCAAATTCACTTGCCCAATACACAGTGAAATCAGCCCTGTCAACTTCTGTAGTCAACTGCAGTCAATTTCAACTCTAACCAAAAAGTCAATGCTGGTGAAAACAATAACAACACTTCACCAATGCAGCTCGGTCCTCCTTGGTCAAACTCAGCTTGAAGAGGAGGTCAAATGCAACCCAAAACAACTTGGTCAAACCTGGTCAAAGGAGAGAGAAAATCTTCTGTGATTTTATGTGGTCAAAATGGAAGTCAAGCTGAAGTCAACGCTGGTCAAACTGTCCCAAGCACCTTGATTTATGTGCCAATAAATGCGGCCTCAAGAGATCGAAATTCTGCCCCTGAAAACACAGTCAAACTTGGTCAATAAATCTTTGGTCAACGCTGTCCTGAAACTCTGAAATCCAGCCTGCAATCTGACCCAGAAATTCGTCCTTCCATCCACATGTGTGAGAGAGAGAGAGTTGATCTTCAAGCTGTATGAACCAATTAGATTTGGGGAGAGAAGAAATGATGAGTGAGTGATGTCCAAATGAGGAGAGAGGTCACTCCTACTTATACAATTCGATGAGGGTGAAAGTACACATATTGGGCTTATTGAGCCTACATTACGGTGAGGCCGACCTTAACAATTTGTGCATGAGAAAGAATAAATTCCAAATTCCACTTCTGCTTGACCGAACGAGATGATCTTTATATCAAATTTGGACTTCTCGAAAAGAGGAATCCAATGCAATAATCATCTCCATCATATGAGCTATCCCAAGGTGGAATTTGGCCCTAGTTGCCAATTATCTCTATTATGCTAGTTAAGATTTTTTTTTTTTTAGTGTAATTAAATTTTGTATATTATATAGAAAACATAGAGATACACAAATTAATGAGTACAATACTTTATTGTAGTCAAGGCTCAATATCATTAGAATAAGCTGAAGTAGACATTTTACTTCTTTAGTGGATGGAAACCCTCCCAAGATGTGGTTCATGTTGGAAGTGTATCAATTGCCATTTTTTAAAAGGATTAATAGAACCTATTGGCCTTATTGCAACAAGGTCTAGTGCAAAGCCTCGCTAGGTGGGACCAAACCTTATTGCAACAAGAGAGAGGGTTGCCACTGTCATTTAAGCAACCCTTGTTTGCTCTTTAGTGGTTGTTTGACCACAAGGAGGCTTCCCTAGCTCAACTAGATGGCTCAAGGTGATGGATAAAATGTCTATTATGTGAAAATTTCAAGTTTGAAATTCTGTTCTAGCAACTGGAATTAATTCTTCTAATTGTTAATTATTTAACAATTTATTTGCTACAACAAATATCGATTAAATCACACTGCAACCTTCACAAATAAAACTGTGGAAAATAATAGCGCTGGAAACTGAAAAATATTCTAGCACACACAAAAAATTGATACAATTATTTTTCGACAAATGTCCCCGGAAAAATCCAACTTGGGAAGACTGGTGAAAACCTTGCGTATTAATGAAAATATGGGCGAGAAGCTTCTAAGAGACGAGGATCAAGTCTAATTTTATCTTAGCCGTTGATTAGAGACTTAATCTCGGTTGTTGATTTCTCAACAGGAAAAGTATAAAGGAAGGCTTGGGGTCAGTTGGAGAGGACAAAGAGAGAGATTGAGGAAATCGATTTTTTGAGGTGAGAAGTTCTTACGAGGGAAATCGATTGGGGAGATCTTGCAGCTGAGGGGCAGCGATAGTTCGGGAATACAAACATAGAGGCAAATAGAAGCTTGTGGAGGCAATGCAGTAGTCGAGAGAGTTGACGCTGGGCTAGTCTGGGCCCACGCAACCTTGACGCAGAGCCAGGAGGGCCAGCGCAGAGGAAGCACTACCTTCCACACAGAAAGCCGGGGAGCTGCCGGAACAATCGGGAAAGTTGATGTAGTGGGAAGAAGTGCTGACGCAGAGCCTCAAAGAGCTCCACATAGGCCCATGCAATTACTGCGAAGGGGCAACGAAGTTGTAGCTGGGGCCAGCCAGTTCTGCTACCGAATTCTACTGGGTGAAGTGAGGTAAAACTCACTCAGGTTCTCTGCCATTGTATTTCTCTGTCATTGGTTTGCCGGGAGAGTAACGAGCATTTGTATTAAGAACTTCTGCTTAATAATAGAAAACCCTCGGAGCTGCTGCACTAGTTTTTCCGCATTGGGTTTTTCTGGAGACATTTAGTCCAAAAATAAGTGTGTCCTTTGCATGGGTGTCTCATTTATTTTTCAGTACTTGATCTGTATATGTTGATTTTGGGTAGCATTGGATGCGCTCTAGCTCCGAAATTTTGTGGAGGGGCTAGAATACATGAGATCTCTAAGACCCAAAAATCGTTTGGAGAAATTCCACATGGATTGTGAGTTATTAAAATAATTAATATTTTTAATTGGGTTCCTAAGTCTAAACTTAGGAAAATAAAAATATTAATTTGTATTAATAAAAATATTGGTGAGAAGCTTCTAAGAGGCGAGGATCAAGTCTGTTTTAATCTTAGCCGTTGATTTGGGACTTAATCTCGGCCGTTGATTCATCAACAGGAAAAGTATAAGAGGAGGCTTGAGGGTCAGTTGGAGATACACCAAGTTGATCAAATGAGTTTGATTTTTTTGGGGCATGGTTTGCTGAGAAAATCGAACCAGTGATTTGAGTTGCAGTGAGAGGGGAAAAGCAGAGATTTCGATTGGAAAGGAGTTATGAGACAAAGAGTACTGAGCAGGGAGGCAATAGTAGCATCAGAGAGGCAGTGTAGAGGCCTACGCAGCCCAAGAATAGGCTCACGCAGGCCAAGAGGGTCTCTTGCAGTGGTAGTGCAGGATATTTGTCAGAAGTTTGAGATTTTGCTGGAGAAGCGAGGTTCTGAGCCGGGAGGGCTGAACAACAATCTTCCTCCAACAAATCAATCCAGTAGAAGGGGTGATGCAGTCTCCTAGAGGCAAGACGTGGGCCCAAGCAGTGATTGCACTGGGATCTCGTAGTGTTTGCGGGAGTCAGGCCACTCAATGGATCAATTGTGACTTGGAGTAAGAGGTAAACCCTCGTATGTATTTCTTGCTGCCGAGATTTCTCTGAAAGGTTAGCCGTTGTGAGAAGCAACCTGTTGTACTCAGATTCTCCTTGCTTGATAATACAAATCCTCTATCTGTTGCACTGGTTTTCCCGCATTGGGCTTTTCTGGGGACGTGCTGTCTAAAATAACGGTGTCCCTTGTGTGTTTGTCTCATATATTGTTTTAGTTTATGATCTATATGTCAGTATCACCTGCAGTTGTGTTTTTCATCACTGTTTATAAATTAAATAACTTGTTGAATGAAATAACAAGTAGGAGATGCTAAACCAATGACTGCAGTAGGATTTCTGTTTGTAAAGATTCAGAAATTTTCACATGGTATCAGAGCATTACAGATCATAGGATACTGAAGCCATTAGTCGGGAGATCCAGCAAATCTGCTGTAGAGAGGTAGCTGTCCCGAGTGACAGCGCTGTTCCAGAGCCAGAGACGTAGAGGGAGAGTGACGCAGTGTAGAAGAGGTGACGCAGAGGCTCACACAGTGCCTGCATCAACATTCTGAGTCAGGTGAGGGTGACACAGTAGCTGGGAGGAGCCCACACAGTAGCTGTGTCAGCCATCTAGGCCAGCGCAGAAGCAGAGGGGCAGATCAGGCTCATGTAGAGCCACGCTGTCTTTCTAGACCAGGAAGGAGCGAAACAGTGGCCAGGAGGAGCTGATCTAGCTCACGCAGTGATTGCGCAAAGCCCGAGGAGCTCAGATTCTTCAGTTGCTGGGGTAAAAGGAGCAGTGCAGATAAGATCTGAGGTGTTGGTGGGACGTTGTAGCTGTTGGTGCAAAACAGTGCCTGAGGAGACTGAACCAAGGTAGAGGGAGTCACTGCCTTAACATATTTCTTGCCAAAAAAATCTAGGTCTGGGTTCTTGAGTAGTAGCAAAGGAGGATTGGTGAGGAGTGATTCGACATTGTTTGGTGGAAGTATTTCTATGAAGGAAATCGGGACTCAAAGGGAGTCTAGAAGGAATTTGTTCCTTAGAGGGTTTCTAGTGCCAAAGAAATCCAGATCCGAGTTTTGCTGGGCATGAGTGAAAGAGGGAGAAGAGAACTTGTTCGACACTCATTTGAGCAGAGATGGCACTTAATGGACTGAGGGATCAGGACAGATTGGATGGAGCATCCAACTTTGTCATCTGGAAGGCTAGGATCCTAGCAGTCTTGGCCAAGAATCACATCAAGGATTATGCCTTGAAAGTGTTGGCTGTACCGGTCGATGCTGATCCTCTCAAGAAATATGAGGATGCTCAAGCAAAGGCGACGTGCATGATCTTGGATGGGGTCAAGGATCATGTGGTCCCACATATTGCTAAAAAGGAAATAGCAAGGGAGATGTGGGAGGCCTTGACCACCTTGTATGAGGGAACTTCCGTCCAACAGAAGATGTTGCTTGAGAACCAGCTAAGACAGTATCAAATGCAAAAGGAAGAATAAATCGATCCCTTCCTTCTCAAGTTGCAAGGGATTCGAGACCAGTTGACTTCCGTGGGGTCCACACCAGATCCTGAGTTCATGGTCGGCAATGCCCTAAATGCAGTTACTGAAGACTGGGAGACCTTTGTCCAGAGCATCTTGGGCAGGGTTTCTCTCTCCTGTTGGGAGGAGATGTGGGCAGCTCTTCAATGGGAAGAGATCAAGTGGTTAACCAAGGCAGGAAGTAGTGGCAAAGGAGTTTGAGTCAAGAAGGAGGAAGAGGAGGATGCAACTCTAACATCAGTGGGATAACCAGGGCAGCAGAAGAGGAAAAAGAAAGACATAACCAAGGTCAGATGCTTCAAATGTGGGGAACTGGGACATTTCGCCACTCAGTGCCCTCAGAAGAAGGGCAAGGAAGAGAAGTCTGACTCAAAGGCTGCTCTAGCAAAAGCTAATGAGGACGATGATGGAGCGATAGTGGCAGAGCTAGAGTGCCAAAGTTTGAAGCAGCGTAGTAGAGTGTTGAGCAGTGCAAGAGGCACAGAGCAGATACAACAACAACGCAGTAGCATCAGAGGGTTGGCACAGATTAGCAACAGAGGTAGCTTCAGCATCACGGGGTATCCAGACTGATCAGTATGTCAGTCTTGGGTGGCTTTTCAGTTGCGTACTTCTTAGTAACTGAGTTGCAGGGCATCTGTTAGCAGTGGCATTGCTATGGGCAGCATGATGTAGCATATTGAGAGGGAGCTGTAGTATAGATGCAGCAGTGGCAGTGGCAGTGTCATGGGCAGCAGTACAGGTTGCAGCAGTGCAGTGGATGAAGGGTAGCAGGCCAAGCATCAACAACACAGAGGACCGATGCCATGGATCAGTGTGATGCTTCTATTGGGAAGTATTGCTAGAGCACATTCCTCGCTAAGAGGGAGTGTTGATTTTGGGTAGCATCGGATGTGATATAGCTCCAAAATTTTGTGGAGGGGCTAGAATACATGAGATCTCCAAGACCCAGAAATCGTTTGGAGAAATTCCACCTAGATTGTGAGTTATTAAAATAATTAATATTTTTAATGGGGTTCCTAAGTCTAAACTTAGGAAAATAAAAATATTAATGGGTATTAATAAAAATATGGGTGAGAAGGTTCTAAGAGGTAAGGATCAAGTATGTTTTAATCTTAGCCATTGATTAGGGACTTAATCTCGGCCTTTGATTCATCAACAGGAAAAGTATAAGAGGAGGCTTGAGGGTCAGTTGGAGATACACCAAGTTGATCAAATCAATTCAATTTTTCTAGGGCGTGGTTTGCTGAGAAGATCGAACCAGTGATCTGAGTTGCAGTGAGGGGCAAAAGCAAAGATTTGGATCGGAAAGGAGTTCCGAGCCAAAGAGTACCAGGCAAAGGCAACAGTAGCATCAGAGAAGCAGCGCAGAGGCCTATGCAACCCAAGAAGGGGCTCACGCAGGCCAAGAGGGTCCCTTGTAGTGGCAGTGTAGGATATTCGTCAGAAGTTCGAGATTTTGCTGGAGAAGCAAGTTTCTGAGCCGGGAGAGTTGAACAACAATCTTCCTCCAACAAATCGATCTAGTAGAAGGGGTGACGTAGTCTCCTAGAGGCAAGACGTTGGCCAAAGCAGTGATTGCGCTGGGATTTCACATTGTTTGCTGGAGTCAAGCCACTCAGTGGATCAGTTGTGACTTGGAGAACAAGGTAAACCATCGTATGTATTTCTTGCTGCCGAGATTTCTCTGAAATGTTAGCCAGTGTGAGAGGCAACCTGTTGTATTAAGATTTTGTTTGCTTAATAATACAAACATGCTACTTGCTGCACCGGTTTTCCCGCATTGGGTTTTTCCGAGGACGTGTTTTCCGAAAATAACGGTGCCCCTTGTGTGTTTGTCTCATATATTGTTTCAGTTTATGATCTGTATGTTAGTGTAATCTGCAGTTGTGTTTTTCATCACCGTTTATAAATTAAATAACTTGTTGAATGAAATAACAAGTAGGAGATGCTAAACCAGTGATTTCAGTAGGATTTTTGTTTGTAAAGATTCAGAAATTTTCACAGTATATTGGTTTAGGCTGTAGTGTATTTACATTAATATTTTCTGAATATTTCTGAAAATAATTTGTTAAATGAATAACACAAGTAGGTAATGAAATCAGTTTACTGCAGTAGAATTTCTGATTTGTTCGATTTAGAAATTTTCACATGGTATCAGAGCGATTGTAGATCAAGGAGGACAGAAGCCATTGGTGGAAGGACAGAGGAAAATCTGTGTTGAAGACAGTTGTCCTGAGAGACAGTGTAGTTTCTGGCCGAGAGAGCAAAGGAGGGGTGACGCAGTCACCAAGGGAGGTTCACGTAGAGCCTGCATCAGCCTGATTGGGTGACGCTGTTGTTGCAGAGGGCTCGTTGAGTCTCGTTTTTTCCGGTTGCCGGGGCTATAGGTGCAGCGCAGATTTCATCTGGAGTTGCTGGTGGGGTGTTGATTTTGTTGGTGCAGAACAATACCTAGTGGGGCAGAAGCAAAGTAGAGGGAATCAGTTCCTCAAAAGGTTTTTGTCCAAGAAATATAGATTTAGTGTTGAGTAGCAACAAAGAGAGATCAGAGGGGTGGTTCGATATTGGTTGGCAGAAGGATTTTCGTGAAGGAAATCGAAACTCAGGGAGGTTGTTCCTTAGAAGTTTCTAGCGCCAAAGAAATCCAGATCTGAGTTTTGCTAGGGCAGCAACGAGAGAGGGAGAAGAGAACCAGTTTGACATTCATTTGAGCAGATATGGCAGTCAATGGACTAAGAGATCAGGACAGGTTTGATGGAGCATCCAACTTTCTCATCTGGAAGGCCAGGATCCTGGTAGTTTTGGACAAAAATCACATCAAGGATTATGCCTTGAAGACAGTTGCTATTCTGGTTGATGCTGATCCTCTCAAGAAGTACAAGGAGGCTCAGGCAAAAGCTAAGTGCATGATCTTGGACGGGGTCAAGGATCATGTGATCCCACATATTGTTGAGAAGGACATAGCAAGGGAAATGTGGGAGGCCTTGACCACTTTATATGAGGGAACTTTTGTTCAATGGAAGATTTTGCTTGAGAGTTAGCTGAGACAGTTTCAGATGTAGAAGGGAGAAGAAATCAATCCCTTCCTTCTCATGTTGCAAGGGATCTGAGACCAGCTAACTTCCGTAGGGTCTACACTAAATCCTCAATTCATGGTCAGGACCCTGAATGCAGTCACTGAAGACTGGGAAACCTTTGTCTAGAGCATCTTGGGCAGGGCTTCTCTCCCTAGTTGGGAGGAGATGTTGGCAGTGCTTCGATAGGAAGAGATCAGTTGACCAAGGCAGGAAGCAGCGACAAAGGGATCAGAGCCAAGAAGGAGGAAGAGGAGGATATAACTCTCGCATCAACGAGACAACAAGGGCAACAAAAGAGGAAAAAGAAAGACATAACCAAAGTCAGATGCTTCAGATGCAGAGAAATGGGACATTTTGCCATGCAGTGCCCTAGGAAGAACGACAAAGAAGAGAAGTCTGACTCAAAGGCTGTTCCAGCCGAAGCTGACAAAGAGGGCGATGATGATGATTGCTCCATGAGTGCTCATGCACCTCTAGAGAAGAGGTGGGGTGATAGTGAGCTGCAGTCGGGAGGACTACAGTAGAGGTGCAGGATCCTCGAGGTGCCCAAACTCTTGGATCACATACGACTACGGGAGCCCTTAATGACAGTAGTAGAATGATGGGGGTTAGTTGGTGTGAGGGATGATGGAGCGACAGTGGCAGAGCTAGAGTGCCAAAGTCTGAAGCAGCGCAGTGGAGTGTTGCAATAGTGAGGGAGGCACAGAGTAGATACAACAACAATGCAGTAGCATCAGAGGGTCAACACAAATTAGCAACAGAGGTAGCTTCAACATCACGGGGCATCCAGACTGACCAACATGTCAACTTTTGGGTGAGACTTTTAGTTGCTTACTTCTCAGCGACTGAGTTGCAGTGCAACAATTAGCAGTGGTAGTGCTATGGGCATCATGATGCAATATATTGAGAGGGAGTTGCAGTACACATGCAATAGTGATAGTGGCAGTGTCATGGGCAACAGTGCAGGTTGCAGCAGTGCAGTGGATGAGGGGCAACAGGCTGAGCTTCAACAGTTCAGAGGACTGATGTCATGGATCAGTGTGATACTTCTGCTGGGAAGTATTGTTAGATCACATTCCTCGCTAAGAGGGAGTGTTGATTTTGGGTAGCATCGGATGTCTAGATTTGAATTTTGTGGAGGGGCTAGAACACATGAGATCTCCAAGACCCATAAATTGTTTGGTGAAATTCCACCCGGATTGTATTTTATTAAAATAATTAATATTTTTAATGGGGTTCCTAAGTCTAAACTTAGGAAAATTAAAATATTAATGAGTATTAAATTTTAATGAAAATATGGGTGAGAAGCTTCTAAGAGATGAGGATCAAGTCTAATTTAATCTTAGTATTTGATTGGAGACTTAATCTTGGTTGTTGATTTCTCAACAGGAAAACTATAAAGGAAGGCTTGGGGTCAGTTGGAGAGGACACAGAGAGATTGAGGAAATCGATTTTTTGAGGTGAGAAGTTATCGGGAGGGAAATCGATTGGGGAGATCTTGCAACTGAGGGGCAGTGATAGTTCAGGAATACAGACAAAGAGGCAAAGAGAAGCTTGTGGAGTAGCATTGTAGCCGGGAGAGCTGATGTTGGGCTAGTCTGGGCCCACGCAACCTTGATGCAGAGCCAGGAGGGCTAGCACAGAGGAAGAACTAACTTCCACGCAGAAAACCAGGGAGCTGCCGGAACAACCTGGAAAGCTGACGCAGTGGGAAAAAGTGATGACGCAAAGCTGATGTAGAGCCTCGGAGAGCTCCACGTAGGCCCACACAGTTACTGCGAAGGGGCAGCGAAGTTGTAGACAGGGCCAGCCAGTTTTGCTGTCGGATTCTACTGGGTGAAGTGAGGTAAAACTCACTCAGGTTCTCCGCCATTGTATTTCTCTGTCACTAGTTTGCCGGGAGGGTAACCAACATTTGTATTCAAAACTTCTTCTTAATAATAGAAAACCCTCAGAGCTGCTACACCAGTTTTCCCGCATTAGGTTTTTTCGGGGATGTTTAGTCCAAAAATAAGTGTGTCCTTTGCATGAGTGTCTCATTTATTTTTCAATACTTGATTTGTATATCGATGTAGGCTGCTATGTATTTACATTAATACTTTCTGAATATTTTTTAAAATAACTTGTTAAATGAAGAACATAAGTAGGTAATGCAAATTAGTTTACTGCAGTAGGATTTCTGATTTGTTCGATTCAGAAATTTTCACATGACCAAGGTTAAACCTTAATTGATGCCTAAGATTATTTCCCTGTCGATTCGTGAGTTTCTAGATTATTCACACCTTATCTTAATTAATTATGATTAATTAACCAGTTTTCCTAAGTTTAGATTTAGGAAGCATTTAACAATAGGCTAATAATCTAATTGAGACACTTCTAGGTGGAGTTCCTAAAGATGATTTCTGGGTTATGGAGAATTGCTGTGTTTTAGCCTCTCCACAAAAGTTTCGAAACTAGAACACCTCCGATGCTACAAAATCTAACACTCCCTCTTAGCGAGGAAAGTGTTCTAGTGTTGCACTACTACTACAACACCCCGTCTTTGTATCGTCCTCTGTCATGTTGCTGATGTCTTGACACTAACACTGCCTGCCACAACCCACTCTGATAATGCATCTGTGCTACTGTTGACACTGATATACTGTTGCCAACCCTACATATGCACCGCAACTCCGTCTCATATGTTGTTGCTGCTAATGCAACTACTACAACTGAGAAGCACCCGAGATACTCAATCAACTGTGTCTCTGTGCTGCATTCGTCCCCCCATCTGACTGCTATAGCTTTCTGCACTGTCCACTAAAGAATCTGCGTTGTTGCTGCCTCTGCTACTGGGCCTCTTGCTTTGTTGTCAACACCGCTCTGTGCTACTCAACACCTGATTGCCACTAGTCTGCAACTGTCACTTTGGAATCTGACTATGTCACAGAAACTAATCCATCCTACTACTGAATATTGTGGGCCCTTGTAGCAAGGTAATGATCCATGAGAAGGACACCTCAATGGACCTTGCCCAACCTCTGCGCTACTTTGGGACTATAACTCCATATCGCCCCACCTCACTCCTAGAGGTATAATTGCTATCATGGTGAAATCTTCCTCCAGTTTGGAGGACAATTTATTTATCTCTGCGGACGCTACTGCCTGGTACTGCTTCTCTTGCTTGTCGTTCTTCCTGAGAGGACACCAGGTACTGTAGCTACCGAAATCACCACATCTGAAGCACTTGACCTTAGATAGGTCCTTCTTCTTCTTCTTCTCCCCCTGTCCCTGACTGGGACCCTTTGATGCTAGGGCCACATTCTCCTCTTCCTTCTCACCCTTCACGACCTTGCTGCTGCTTCCACTGATGGTGCTCTTTACTAGAGCCCGCCTCAATTCCTCCTGTTGTAGGTCGGACCACATCTTGTCCCATCTAGGAAATGTGTCTCTGCCCAAGATACTTTGGACAAACACTTGCCACTCTTTTGAGACATTGTTCAGTGCCAACCATACAAGCTTTGTCAGTTGAGGTGCCTCTCCAACTATGGAAAGCTGATCACGGACCTCCTGAATCTTGATGAGGAAGGGATCTATGCCTTCACCCTTTTGCATCTTGATGCTTCTTAGCTTCTCCTGGAGAAACATCTTTTGCTGCTCGGAAGAACTCTGATATAGCTGGGAGAGAGCATCCCACATTTCCTTGGCAGTGTTCTTGCTAGATATATGTGAGACTATATGATCTCGGGCTCCATCCAAGATCATCCGCTTTGCCTTCCCCATTTCCTTTCTGTACTCCTTCAGGTGATCTGCATCCTGGGGTACCACTATGACATTGTCCACATAGGCTTTCAAGCTAAATTCATCTAGAAGGAAAGACATCCTAGCCTTCTAGATGACATAGTTGGAGCCTCCCTCTAATCTATCTTGTTCTCTAAGCCCTGCTGTGGCCATCTCTAAATCGCCTCGAAAATCTCCCTCTTCCCCTCTCCTCGGCTGCTAGATCTGTACACGGACTCCCTTCTGGAGTGAAAAAATCTGCTAATAGTTACTACCATTCTACAACTGGAAAATTGGATTTCTAAAACTCGAAATACCCTGAGGGAAATTTCCCTCAGTGTTTGCTATTTCCCTTCCACCCGACGTTGATTCTGCTTCTGCAAAATGCTGCCCTTTGCGCCCAAACAAGGAATCTGTGCAACGAAAATATAAGTTGTTGCTGCTCCCTCTGCCTGCTGGAATCACTCAACTGGCAAGCTGAGTTTTTCTGACAACCTACATTGAAAAATCAAACTTCCCTAAGCAATTCAATCTACCTGGCTTAAGCTTTGTACAACCCCTAGAAAAATCGTCCTGCTGCTCCCTCTGAACAACGAATTCCTCTGTCTCCCTGTCTAATCAATCACGCTCCGATACCATGTGAAAATTTCAAGTCTGAAATCCAATTGCAACAACTAGTATTAATTCTTCTAATTCTTAATTATTTAACAATTTATTTGCTATGACAAATATCGAATAAATCACACTGCAACTTTCACAAATAAAACTATAGAAAATAATAACGCTGGAAACTGAGAAATATTCTAGCACACACAAACACACAAAATTGACAACTATTTTTGGACAAATGTGCCCAGAAAAACCCGACTTGGGAAAACAGGTGCAACAACTGAGGATTTTTATTATTAAGTAGTAGTAAAATTCTGAGTACAATCTATGGATGCCCAACTGACAACCCAAACAACAAAATAATTTGGCCGAAATATCTGTGAGGAAAATACCTCAACGCCATGCATGATCTTGCTTTGACAACTAACAAATCTAGCTAGTCGTACGACCTCTGCGTGAGCCTCTCCGGAGTGCTTGCGCAAACCCTAACTTGCTAAGTCTGAAACTGCAAGATAAAATGACGACCTGGCTGACTCTGCCTTTGGGAGAAATTCGCTTGGCCTCCAGGGAAATTTCTGGACCAACAACAACTGAATTTCTATCTCCTTAAACAAAATTGATCTCCCTCTGAAGCCTTCTATGATGCCTCTGCGCAACTCCACTCGGAAATACGACCCTTCTGCTGTTGACTCTTCGGATCTGGAAAAACTTTCCACCAAACTCACTATCCCTGCCCTTCTCTGTCTCTGCTTCTTTCTCTGGCTCAAACTCTTCCTGCTACTTCCTCTGGCAAATTGAACTCTCCAAGGAAATCGATCTCAAGTGTGCGTTCTCCATCTACCCATCGACTTCTTTTTATAGTCTTTGGTTGGGACTCCAACGACCAAGATTAAACCTTAATCGATGGCTAAGATTATTTCCCTATCGATCTGTGTGAGTTTCTAGATAATTCACAACTTATCTCAATTAATTCTTATTAATTAGCCAGTTTTCCTAAGTTTAGACTTAGGAAACATTTAAAAATAGGCTAATAATCTAATTGAGACACTTCTAGGTGGAATTTCCAGAAATGGTTTCTGGCTTATGGAGAACTCCTTTGTTTTAGCCTCTCCATAAAGTTTCGAGACTAGAACACCTCCGATGCTACAAAAACTAACATATTAAACGGGATAAAGTATCGTCAAAGCCATGAAAGGCTTAGATGTTCTATGCTAGGGTTCAAGTACTCTACACCTAGACCAAAGATACATCTATTATAAGTTAGGGTTTGATTGATTTGTAGCGATAGGGTGCAAAATGTCATATAACAGCTAAACAAAAAGCCTTTCAAGGATAATCAACAAAAAGAAATGACGGCCTTCCAATAGACAATGGGATTAGGGTTGGGAAATAGAATTTTATGGCTGAAAAGTATCCATAGACAACAAATTGGAATGACGCGAGTCCTAATAAGGAAGGATTTAACCATGCACAATGCTAAATTTTACTTTAATGTAAGTTATTGATGCAATTCGTAATTTATGAGCCACAAACATACAACACATATTCTCTTTCTATGCATAAATCTGCCTTAAAACCCTATTGGCTAACCCTAGATGCCTAGGAAAAAGCAAACGAAGAGGAAATTTTATACATTTTGTGGATGATCAACACCATAAGGATTAATACCTTATCCTAAATGGCCTTAATGGAGTCTTTTAAGGTTGAAATTCCTTCGAAAGGTCCTGATGGAGTAGGGGCGATGGCTAGGGCATCCAATTTTAAAACCCTAACTATTTTCCTTGTGACGGGAGAAATTGAATATAAGGAATGCACAAATTAGAGTTTCCTTATAAGCTTTAAGGAGAACAATTTCGTATGCAATAATGGAGCAATATTTCAATATAGATTTAGCATTTAGTCATGGCATAAATAGAAACCCTACTTCACACATACAATATGCAAAATATGGAAGACGAAGCATGAAACTTCTTTCAAGAAACACTTCTTTCAATCCCAACAAAACTTCTCCATGCAAAATACCATCTGCACAAGAAATTCGCACAATTGAAAAGTATCTTCTTGTCCAAGTAGTGAAAAAGGACTAATTCACACTCTTTTGTAGAGAAGAGTGATAAAATGTGGGATGATGAAATGAAATAAAGGGAGCTTCTATTGACATGAGGCTTAGAACCCTTATTTTTTTATAAAAATACAAGTAAAGGCCCTAATTAGAAGTTTAGTTTGAGTGTTCAACAAATGTGAGGTTACAAGCTAACCTCTTGTCTCAAAAATATAAAAATAATGCCCAAAGAGCCCACACGTGTGGGAGAAAAGCCTCCTCCACTATGACATCATCCTCCAAAGGAGCTCAAAATGGCAGAAGTGTTAAATAGGCTAATTAGTGCTCCATATTTGAAAAAGTAGCTCTATGTTCTTGGGAATGCCTCTAAAGCACCTCCAAACCAAGACATCATCACCATGGTGCCCTATGTTGTTGAAGAATCTAGGGCAATCAAGGTTAATAAGATTCTTCTAGTCATGATAACTATTTGGGAGGCATTTTTAACTTTTCCTTATTAGCACAATCTTCTCTTGATGTTATTAGAGTATGTCTTCTTAGTTCATCAAATAGATACGAAAACAAAAGAGACAAGAACACAAGATGTTGGCTTTCTGCTGGGGCCAAAACCTCTCACTCTTTGAGAGGAAAACCTGCACAAAATTCTTCTTATAGAGATTCTAATTGACGAATACCAAGACCATGACCCTTGACCTATTATGCCACTCCAAGACCAAGACACCAATCCTCTTCTCTGTCACTGTTGGGTTCATCATCATCACTGCCACATTGAAGCCATCACTACTGCACCTTCATTAAGATCATCGCTGCTCCTTCACTGAGACCATTGTTGTTCCTTCTTTGTAACAACGAGATCTCTATACTGAGATATGTATACATACATATGAGAGCTGCACTGAGATCTTCATCAAGATCATGACTGAGATTACTATGCCGAGATCATGAATGTGTCTAGGAAGCATGCTGAGACAAAATGTGTCACTGTTGGATCATTGCGATTATCATCATCACAACAAATACTGTGACTGCATTTTCTCCCTACACCGAGATCTTTATCATCACACCTATGTCGAGATTGTAACCACCAAGGAGGTTGAGACTGTAATCTGTGAAGAGGCTGAAGAACTTCATCTCTGTGTTACCTATTCAAAGAGCAAATATCTCCGAGATTGCGAGGTCATGAGATTGTTCTTACTCACTGTGATTACCCATGAAGGTGTCGAGGTATCCGAAATTTTGTCCTCATCCAAAGTTGCAGAGATGCTTGTCCGAAATTCTGTGATGACCATAGCCGCATATAAATAGTGGTTGGTCCTCCATAAATTAGCCAACTAGATCCAACGAAGGGGTGTGTCTTTTAATTGTAAGGCGACATGAAGATCTTATCTTTACTTGAAGCTGACATGACGAAGAGGATTGTGCTTGTCATTTGTAGGACTTTTACATGTTTTTATAGACTTGAAGACATTAAACATAGGCTCAAGAAGAGCTTCTTCATACATGACATTGACTCTGACTTATTAATAAATCCTAAAGCTCTCAATGGGAGCCACTAACAAATAAACCTCTTGCTCCTGAAACCCATGTAGCAAGGCATACGAAAATAATTTTATTTATTCTATTTCATCATTTACAAAGATCATGTCATTATGAAGACTGAACCTATTTACACTTTCTTCAACACTCCCTCTTAACTAGGGAGGTATTCATAATGGTACTTGGTCATTCTCAATCTAAATAATTTCTCATAAGAAGAATAGGAGTGGTAACCCGTCTATATAGCATCATAGTAACCAACATTGTTTCCACATCAAGGCCTTGGCTGTCAGCTCTATTTCTCATCAAATAAGAGCACAATGTTGGCGAGACCAATGACTATAGACAACTTCATGATTGTATCTCAAGGTACATACCCACCCGAGTGTTCACTGAGTATGACCTTCTAGGACTATTCTTATCTTGGGTTCCCAACCCTCAAAGAATATCAGTCCTCTTGCCTACTCTTATCTTGGATGCCATACACAACTTCAAAGAGCATCGAATGCCAGATGATTACCCAATCCTCCATTCTTTCTTCCCAAGTGAAGACAAGAATATTGTGTCTATCTCTCCCTCTTAACTAGGGAAGATATGCCCATTCTTGTAAAGGAATGTACCCAAGTTTCCTCTGACTAGGAACTTGCCCAAGCTCCCTCTCAATTAGGGACTTGTTAGAGCTCCCTCTTAACTAGGGAGCCTCCTTTTCATCAACAGCTTCTTTTTCGTGGTTCCTTCAGCTGCTTGATCAATTTCTTTCCTTGATGTCATGAAATTCAGTTGAGCTTCTTCCTTGTAGGGCATTAGCCATCCATCACATTCCTTCTTGGTTCATCATGTCATTCCTTTCTTCATGGAAAGTGGCCTTCTTGATACATATATGCAACCTTCGTCATATGGCTGCTTCTTCCTCATCATGTTGCTTTCAGAAATTTCCATCCACCACATGAATGCTAGTTGCACTTGTACTTACAACTCTTGTTCCAGTAGCACTGCATGAACTCATCCAGATATTATTCAAGAAATCAAAACATAACATTAAGTCAAATAGTACCTTCTGAGATGGCTCTTCATCATGACATCTTCCTGTAGGTATCAACATCCTGCATACATGTTGACACATCTCCCAAAGATATCCATTGTCAAGGGTCTCCATCTTTTTCAGACTTTCATTAGAGCCTTCATATCTTTCTGGGAGATTTCCTCGTCAAATATTCTTGGTCTTTTGGATTTTGATTACATTTATCATGGTTGCATATCTGTTAGTTTTAGGTATGTTCTATGCTTAGAGCAATTTATTTCAATTTTCACAGTTAGCTCCATATCTTTTCCAGATTAGTAATCATGCCAGCATTAAGGTAAACTACAGATAGAACATAAACATAAATCGCAGAAGACAAGCCAAGACAAGAGGACACAAGATGTGGCGCTAGCCAGGGACAAAACCCAATATGGGGAAACCCTTGATCAATTCTTTTTATATGTTCTTCAATAGTTCAACAAAGAGAGAGAGATAGTACGTTTACAAGAGAAGTCAACACTTTTACTCATTTAGATAAGAGCATAGATCATCTCTAAGAAGATGATACATGAGATCAGTTGAAGACATGCTGCTTCAACTAATTCTCCAAGGTGACTCCTTCACCTATCGTTGTGCTGCATTTCGTCATCACGCTGCACCTCACCACACTGCACCATGGTGCACCCATCATCACTATGCTGCATCTCATCACGCTTCATTAATCATGACTATACCCATCATTGTATTGCATTATGTGCCATTGTTGCACCATGTTGCCATCCTGACCTATTTGTTGGCTGCACCTTGCTTGTTTGTTGTCCCTAGCATGCTTGTTGTTGCATGCTAGCTGTAACATTGCGTGCTTGGTGTATTTACTGCTAAGTACCATACAACTGTCCCAATGTTAGTTACCTGTCCCTTGCATGTTGCTCTCCTTTGGAGGCAGATGCTCCGGCTGTTCTCGGCAGTTCCGACAGTTCCGGTTGTTCCTGGCAGTTCTGGCAGTCCCGGCAGTTCCAGCAGTCCCAGCAGTCCCGACAGTTTTGGCTTTTCCAGCAGTTCTGGCATTTCTGGCTTTTCCGACAGTTCCGGCTTTCTACCCTCTGGATCAGGGCAATGTTATTCCTTAGGATCTCTTCTCCTACTAAAACCCAAAGACAAGTAGAGAGAGGAAGAGATCCCAAGTTTGTTGAAATGACTTGAAGGCCACCTCTATTTATACTAAAACGTTGAGCACATGTGGGGTTTATTTGGTTGCTGGCCGACCTTGACGAATTGTCTTACAACGCAAATAAATTCATAACTCCATGAATACTTATTGGAATCGGATTCTTTAGATCACTCATACACCTCTCGATGAGAGAGATCCAAGAAAAATATCAGTTGCCATAAAGAAGATGACCCACATGGAGTTTGGCCCTAGTTGCCAATTTTAACAATATCTCACAATCTCTTCCTTCCTCACACATTCCATTCCCAGGAGCTTCCAATCAGAGCTTCTTAATTATAGTCAATCACCTCATACTTCATATTAGGACATATTATGTTGATTTCATCTAGTGTGACATATGCCTTTCTACATTCTTTCAGAGGAGGAGATCCTTTTTCTCTTGATCATGCTTCTCAAGATAGAAGTAGTGATCCATGTTACCTGCAACCATATGACACAACTTTATAATATTAAATACAAACATTCATACCTCATTTTACCTATAGGTCATCTAGTCTTCTTCCAACAACTTCTTTGATTGAAAAGATCTTCAATCCCTTGATCTGCTTTATCTCTCATTTCATCATACCATCATCTATGAATTCCACAAGTTGGAGTTTCGGATGAAACACTTGCTTCCTTTCTAGATTACTGAACCCTTCGATGAGGATTCCATCAGAGAATCTTGAGGATCTTGTATATCCCCATCTGGCAGATGTTTCATTTTTGTATGATGAGCCTTGTCTTGGATGACTTCTTCCTTTCCTTCAATGTCCAATGAGGTTCCCAAGAGCTATATCCCACATGTTTTACTACCATGGATTTTGATCATTATGTCCTTCATGATTCCCCATGGCAATATCACGAGCGCTTGCTTCCAATTCTTCCACGATGCATCTCATTATCATGGTCGTATCTATAACAAAAGATTTAGGAGTTTATGATAGGACCCTTTTGTGAGGGATACCATCTCAATCATAGTAGAGATCCGTTACTCCCTCTTTCCTTGGCCCTCTTCTTCAACTTTCTCCATCTTTCTGGTGATATTGGCTTTTTTTTCCATAACATTGAATCTTAGCTATACTATTCTGTCTTGTTTGAGGACAAAACTTTCCTTTCCTTTCTGCAAATTTTTGAGTTCTTTAACCTTCAACACTTTTTCCCTCAACTTGTCTTTTTCTATCTATCATAGAGACCACAAGTTGTCGAATGAGGTAACCTTCTTGTCTATGGACATTTGTTATGTTGCTTATTAGTGAATGCATTTAAGAACAATGATCATTATGCTCTTATCATCTTTCCTAGATCTCCCAATTGAGATCTCATGAAGATATGCCTTCACTCTTTGATACCTTCAATTAGGTCTAAGTGATATTACCTTCTTCACTGCTTTAGCATTTCATATATCTCTTCTATGTCTCCTCTCCAGCTACATAGGGATGAGACAACCTTTCGCTGATTTCATAAGAATCCTATGAGTCCATTGATCCTTTTCTATGCATTCAAACAATGCTTGACCTTCAGAGACTTTTCCATAGATATCAATGACTTCTCTTTTGAGGACTATAGCTATCCTCCTTTCTTATGCAAGGAGTTTTGATGACCTATCCAACTTATAGGTCTCTTGCGACCATGAAGTCATTTTACCAAATAAATTAATGAATGAAAAATACTTACTTGACGAGTGACGATGAACTCTTCTAGTTGATCACTGGTTGAAGAAGATGTATTAGAGCTTCTTTTTGGATATCTTCTTTCAAATTAGAAATCCTTTCTCCAATGGAAAATATTACTCCTTTCGATGAGGATGATTTGTCGCTTTCTTGGAAGATCTTCTTTTAGGGCAAGGCGCTGACCCTTGCTTGATTTATAACCTTGAAGATGATGAAAATGCCTTCTCGCCTTCAATATGCTTCACCTTCTTTTGTAGTGTAGTCTATCAGAACTGCTTCTAGGGTTTCGACTTTCTCCAAGATGACGCGGTCTTCTTTTTTGAGGTCCTTTGAGCTACCTTGCTTTGTAGACAACTTGATGAGGAGCTTGGTGGTCTTTTGATGATGACTGCAGAAACAAAAGCTCTTACTGTTGTAGACTACTTCTTGAAACTTGATCCTTGAGTGTCTCTTCTTGAAACTTGATCCTTGAATGTCTCTTTTTTGTCCTTCCTTTGACTTCAGCTCCTTAGCTCTGATACCATGTTGAAGAATCTAGGGCAATCAAGGTTAATAAGATTCTTCTAGTCATGATAACTATTTGTGAGGCATTTTAAACTTTTCCTTATTAAGCAATCTTCTCTTGATGTTATTAGAGTGTGTCTTCTTAGTTCATCAAATAGCTACCGAAACAAAAGACACAAGAACACAAGATGTTGGCTTTCTGCCAAGGCCAAAACCTCTCTCTTTGAGAGGAAAACCTACACAAAATTCTTCTTATAGAGATTCCAATAGACGAATACCAAAATCATGACCCTTGACCTAATTAAGCCACTACAAGACCAAGACACCAATCCTCTTCTTTGTCACCGTTGAGTTCATCATCATCGCTGCCACATTGAAGCCGTCATTACTGCACCTTCATTAAGATCATTGTTGCTCCTTTACTGAGACCATTCCTGCTTCCTCTTTGTAACAACAAGATCTCTATACAGAGATATGTATACATACATATGAGAGCTACACTAAGATCTTCATCAAGATCATGACCTTGAAACTACATCTTCATCAAGATCATGACTGAGAATCGAGATTACTATGTCGAGATCATGACTGTGTCTAGAAAGCATGCCGAGACAAAATGTGTCACTGTTGGATCATTGAGATCATCATCATCACAACTGAGACTGTGACTGCGTTTTCTCCCTGCATAGAGATCTTTGTCATCACATCTATGCCGAGATTGTAACCACCGAGGAGGTTGAGACTATAATCTGTGAAGAGGTCGAAGAACTTCATCTTTGTGTTACCTATTCGAAGAACAAAGATCTCCAAGATTGCGAGGTCATGGGACTGTTCTTACTCACTGTGATTACCCATGAAGGTGCAGAGGTATTCGAAATTCTGTCCTCATCTGAAGTTGCAGAGATGCTTATCCGAAATTTTGTGATGACCCTAGTAGCATATAAATAGTTGTTGGTCCTCCATAAATTAGCCGACTTGATCCAACGAACGGATGTGTCTTTTAATTGTACACTGACATGAAGATCTTATCTTTACTTGAAGCCGACATGACGAAGAGGATTGTGCTTGTCATTTGGAGGGCTTCTACATGTTTTTATAGACTTGAATACATTAAACATAGGCTCAAGAAGAGCTTCTTCATACATGACATTGACTCTTTTAATAATTAATAAATCCTAAGGCTCTCAATGGGAGCTACTAACAAATAAACCTCTTTCTCATGAAACCCATGTAGCAAGACACAAATAATTTTATTTCTTTTATTTCATCATTTACAAAGATCATGTCATTATGAAGACTGAACCTAGTTACACTTTCTTCAACATATGTCACCCTCTAAAGGGAAATAAGGGTGACATGGCACCAATCTACTCAAGCATTGGTGTCAAATGGTGATGTGCAAGCGCGGCCTTATCATCTCAAGGATAACCGTCATCATTTGGGCTTTAGAACAAGCAACACCCATGAAATAGTGTGAAAGCTAGTCTGGGGGTGTCCTGGGTCCATTTGGGGGCATCATTAATATATCCAACACCAAAATTCATGGGCTCAACATTTTAGCATGTGGGAGCATTTCAGAGTGTCATGTACGATTTGGAACGATTAGATAGCCCAACACTTTTCTTTGGGTGCAATGCTGCATCAACAAGGTGATATGTGCTCTTTGGAATGTGTAAAACGACCTCTGGAATGTGGTTGAGAAGGAGTATAATCATCTCTTAAAAGGCCTCTACTGCTGTAACAATACGACTTAATGAAGCCTTACTCAAAATTGATTGAAATCATCAATCATTTGGAAACAATAACCATAAATGGGTCATAGTGGACCATACCTAATGCTCTAGGGCATGGTAATACCTCACACAAAGCTCACCTTCAAAATTCTATCTAGATCAGGGCCAATAAATAGGTTATCTCCTTATATTAAGGATGGCTAGCTCAATAACCCTTTTAGGTGTTTCTAGCCCATGAGAGGAAGTGACATGTCCCAAGTTAGCCCATCAATTGGTAGGTGCGTTTGAGAATTGTGGTTGTGGAGTGGGAGAAATTTTAATGCAAGGTGCCACAAAAATGTGACCAGCGAATGCAGGCCCAACATCTAGAGTGTATAGATATAAGAAGGGAGAAATTGTGTAGGCATGAATTACCCCTTTCTTTGGCTTTCTTTTTCCACCTCTCTAGTGCACCTTTTACTTTATGATTTGCTTTGATTTGGGTTCACAACTCAGGAGCCCAAGCTTTCCTGTGAAATTTTCTATTTGTTAAGAAATCTATAGGGCTATAGTTAGGATGATTTCCCTTGATAAACTTGATAACTTCTTGTTATGTCCTTTTACTTTTTCAAAGGCTTCCAAGGTGGATGAAATGCTCTTATTGAGGCAGACTTCTTAGCTGCCAGGCCGACTTGGACTTGGAGGGTATTTTGACACTTTTAAATACAAAAATAATTCTTTTTACAAGTTACAACGTGTCCGATGGGGTCTTCTTCATATGACAATGACTCTTTTGACTTCTTGACCCTAGGACAAACCCTAGAAGCACTCAATGGGTGCTTGACCTTAAAATAAAAGACCTTGCACATGAAACCCATGCTACAAAAATAACAATAATAATTTTTCATTCATTTTACAATATAGAAGAATCAAAAGTACATTTCATATTTTATGAAGACTGAACCTAGTTACACACTTTTCAACACTCCCTCTTAACTAGGGAGGTATTCATAAATGGTACATAGACATTCTCAAAATGAAGAGATCTCATAAGAAGAGTCGGATTGGTAAGCCATCTCATAAGTTATTTTATCAGCTTACACCAGATCATCCTATCATACCAACCAACATTGTCACATAGCGAGGCCTTGACTAACAACTCTATCTCTCCACAAGATCAGAGCACAATGTTGGCAAGAACAATGACTGACAAACACCATCATCATTGTCTCTTAAGGCACATACCCCACCCGGGTGTTCATATGGTATGTCCTTTTAGGACAATTCTTATCTTGGAATAACACATCCTCAAGGAATTTCCTCTTCGACTACTCTTACATCTTGGACTCCCTACCTCATCCTCAAAGAGTATCGGAAGCCAGAGGCTTACCCAATCCTCCATTCTTTTATCACGAAGTGAAGACAAGAATGATGTGTCTATCTCTCCCTCTTAACTAGGGAGGATATATCAACTAGTCCAAGCTTGTCTCTTAAATACAAAAGATTCGTATTAGGAAGATATTTTGTCAAGATGTCAACTACTTGCTCATTAGTGGAGATATACTGTAGCTGCAACACTTCATCTTGCACCAGCTTTCGAATGTAGTGATATTTGTTATTTATATGCTTTGTCTTTCCATGAAACACTGGGCCTTCAGACAACCTTATACAACTGGTGTTGTCACAATGTATCACCATAGGGTCCATCAGTCATTCAAACAAGTCAAACATTAACTTCCTCAACCAAACAACTTCTCTACTTACTTCCCAGGCTACAATATATTCAGCCTCAACACCACTCAAAACAACTGATTCTTTCTTTCTACTCATCTAGGATATCATGGAGGATCCCAAACTAAAACATCCTCTAGTAGTGCTTCTCCCATCCATCTTATTTCCTCCCCAGTCAGAATTTGTATATCCAATCAAGTGGACATCATTCCTCTTATCATACTGCAGACAATAGTGGATTGTTCCTTGTAGATATCTCAGTAAATGCTTTCCCGCTATCTAATGTTCATGCTTGAGCTCTACCTAGAACTGACTGAGAACATTCACTGCAAAACAAATGCCTGGTTGAGTATTTACCAAATACATCAGTAAGCCAATCAATTGTCTATATCTTGCCAGATCCACCGAGCTTGATTCAGAAGTTCTTAGCCTTTTCAAGTTTGTGATCCATAGGGGTTGTCATAGGTTTGCAATCAATCATGTCAAACCTTTTCAATATCTCGATCACATACTTCGCTTGACCTAGATAAATCTTATCAGGTCCTTACCAAACTTCCAACCCCAAGTAATAGTGCATCAACCCTAGATCCTTCATATTGAATTCTGCTGCCAGTTGCTTCTTGCACTCTTGAATATGACCTTTTAAACCTGTCATGAGAAGATCATCCACATATAGAAGAATGATTACGGGATCATCCTTGACAACCTTGATATAGAGATTTAGATCAACAGAAATCTTCGAGAAGCCTAATCTTTGTAGGTATTCATTCATCCTTGCATACCATGTCCTTGGTGCTTGCTTAAGGCCATACAATGTATTCTTAAACTTGCAAACATAAGTCTCTCTATTTTTTACTTCAAATCCCAAGGGTTGTTCTATATAGACTTCTTCATTGATATCGCCATTCAGGAATGCTGTCTTGACATCCATTTGATGGATGTTCCATCCCATCGATGCTGCCAAAGAGACCAACGAACGTATAGTTGTATACGTTGCTATAGGTGCAAATGTCTCTTCATAATCGATGCCTTCCTATTGATAGAAGCCCCTAGCCACAAATCTTGGCTTATATTTGTCAATACTTCCATCTGTTGCATGTTTAATCTTGTAGAGCCACTTGGAAGTTACAACAAATTTGTCTTTAGGCCTAGGTACGATCTCCAAAACTCCATTTTTCATTATTGATTGTTACTCTTCATTGATGGCATCTTTCCATTCTTGATGTTTGATAGCCTCTTCAAAGGTAGATGATTATGCTTCAATTAATTTCTTCATATAGGTTGCATATCTTGAATATCTTTTGTGCTTCTTACTTTCCTTGAATGTGCCTTTGGCTTGCTCCATGTCCTTCTGCATCTAGAAGAATAGACTTCAACCAATTAGGTCTCTTTATGATTTGAGGGATGATCATAGGTTACACAGGTTCACTGCAACCTTCATCTTCATGATTTGAGTTTTCTTCCCCCTTGGTGCATTCTTCTTCAAATATTGGAAGTTCTTCATCATTAGAGTCCATCGGGGGGTCCTTTGATTTCTTGAA
Organism: Pinus tabuliformis; assembly: GCA_031772625.1. Taxonomy (NCBI): domain Eukaryota; kingdom Viridiplantae; phylum Streptophyta; class Pinopsida; order Pinales; family Pinaceae; genus Pinus; species Pinus tabuliformis. The sequence goes on from CM062816.1 coordinate 854,193,651, forward strand.
TGCAATACTTTCATCAAAGATCACATCTCAGCTTACTTCTATTCAATGTCCTTCCTTTATGTAGATCCTTTATGCCTTTGAGGTATTACTATAGCCAACAAATATTCCCTTCATGCTTGTAGGATCCAACTTCTTTCTCTTATCCTTCGGAATATGTATATAGACAGGACAACCAAATTTTCGAAGATGGTCCATGTTTGGTTTCTTCCCAGTGAATGCTTCTTTAGGAATCATGTTGTTTAGTGATATGTGAGGACTTTGATTTTGAACATATGCAGCTGTCTTTGTTGCTTCACCCCACATAAATTTTTGCAAGTCTTGATCATGTAACGTGGCTCTTACACTTTCTTCAATAGATCAATTATTTCGTTGATTAACTCCATTTTGTTTAGGATTATATGGGACTATCAATTCCCTCTTAGTCCCATCCTCCTTACGGAAAGCTATCAGTTCCTTTGAAGTGTATTCTCCTCCATTTTTGGACCTTAGTATCTTTATTCTCCTTTCTGTAAGGTTCTCTAATTTAGCTTTGAATTCTTGAAATTTGTCAAATACTTCATCCTTGGACTTCAACAAATAGATCCAAATTTTCCTTGAGTGGTTATCAATGAATGTTGCATGATATAGATGACCTCCAAGAGACTTTGTAGACATAGGACCACAAACATAAAAATGAATGAGATCTAGGATTTCTTTGACCTTGAAGCACTGCTTCCAAATGGTCTCTTAACATTTTTACCTAATGCACATCCCTTGCATACCCTTTCATGATGCTCCTTGAGTTCAGGGATGCCTTTCACCATTGAATTTAGAGTTGGTAAGATTTTATAGTGAAGGTGACCAAAGCTTCTATGCCAAAGTTCACATGGACTTACTTCAATGTGAACCAACGCTTGAGAGAGAGGAGTTAGCAACATGTAGAGTCTTCCTTCACGAATCCCAATGATCTTGGCATTTTCGATCCTAGAGTTTTTATCCCATACTGCAACCTTTCCATTTGTAAAGGCGACTCTATCTCCTTTATCTTCTAAACATGAAATAGAAAGCAAATTCTTTTGAAAAACTGGAAGAAATAGGATGTTGTTGAGATGAATATTTCTTCCATTCTCTAGCTCCAATGAGGTTTATCCAATTCCTCTTACAGGATAGCTCTTTTTGTCACCAAGCTCAACGAAGTAGGAAGATTTTCCTCTTGATAAGGTCTTTAGTTGCTTGTGGTCACTAGTCATATGTCTTGATGCTCCACTGTCGATTACCCAAATATTCCCATTTTCAAATGTGCTAGTAAGTGCTGAGAATAATTCTTCATCCTTTGTAGAAGTCTTGGTCATGCTATTCTTCATGGATAATAGGAGGTTCATAATTCCGTGATTCCTCGCTTGAGATGACTTGTCACCACGGAACACTGCTTCAAAGACTTCTTCAAGGATTTAGTGATCTTCATCATGCCCTTAGCCAACCTTAACTCTGATACCATGTTGAGAAATCTATAGGGCTATAGTTAGGATGATTTCTCTTAAACTTGATAATTGCTTGTGATGTCTTTTTACTTTTTCTTACACATTAGCTTCTTCTCTTATTATTATGTTATTCTAATAGATTCTCTTCTCTTCTTATAGATTCTTCAAATGACGAATTCCAAGACTTCGAGACCACAACCAATACCCTTCCAAGACTAAGTCTGAATTTCTTCTAATGTGCTTCCTTTGTCCAAGTCAAACCCAGTCAAATCTCTTTGAGCTGCACAACTTCGACCCCCAACTACAGAATTCCAGCCTCTATTGAAGGTCTGAAATTCTCGGCCCCTGCAACAGCTGCTGCCTCCACACGTGTGAGCAAATCTAGGGCTTCCAAGTCTTACTTTGACCTTCGCTTAAATTTCTTTTTCTTCTAGGGTTGGAGGATGATCTAATAGACCTTCCTTAGACGACCTTTATGCAATTTCTCCAAGTTCGACCTTACAACAACGAAAATCTAGCCTCCTCCCATCGCATGTGTGAGAAGAGAGAGAGAAATAACACAAACACTTGTCCTTCGTCCATATTCCTTCTTCACTAGCCTTCTTCTTCTCCTTCTCTTGAATGATGAGAGAATGAATGATGTCCATAGCAGGTCGAGTTCCCTCCTATATATAGGCTTCTAAGGTGGACGAAATGCTCTAATGGAGGCCGACTTCTTAACAGCCAGGCCGACTTGGTCTTGGAGGGTATTTTGCCACTTTTAAATACAAAAATAATTCTGTTTACAAGCTACAATTGGCCTGATGGGGTCTTCTTCATATCACAATGACTCTTTTGACTTTTTGACCCTAGGACAAACCCTAGAAGCACTCAATGGGTGCTCGACCTCTAGATAAAAGGCCTTGAGCATGAAACCCATGCTACAAAAATAACAATAATAATTTTTCTTCATTTTACAATATACAAGAATCAAAAGTACATTTATTTCGTATGGGTAACCCACTTTTTGTTATATACAAAGCCAAATTTTTCATATATTTTGCCACAATCATAAACTTCCTTTGTGACATCTTTTTACAAACAGTTGTCATGCAATTTCTAGAAAAGCATCTTCAACAAATAACTAAGACTTTTGTCAAACATTTCATGAGCAAAATTAAACAAACAACATCATTCGATGTCTGAGGCAAATCTGAACTTCATTTGAGATTAATCTTCAATAATTACACTTCAAACTTGGTGCAGAAACTGAGTCTCGCTCTAGTTGGTAAGGAGGCAAATGATTTTACACATTCACTGATAATATAAGCCTAGGAGGTCACCTTCAATTTTTCAATACACCCTAGAATGATTCAGCCTCTTGTGAAATGAATTCAGCCTCAACAATGAGTCTGGTACAGCAATTTTCTGGACCAATATATCTAGAGAATGCTGGACAACCTTCAGAAAATTAACCTTTGCAAAATCTGCTCTAGAATTTGGTGAATTCAACCCTCCAGAATGGACTGAATTTGATGGAGAATAGGAATAATTTACAGCCCAAAGATAGAGGTCAATCTCAGGGGAATCTACCGACTTATAAGGATGAAATTTGCCCACTGGTGGAGATGCTTTTGGCCTTCCAAGAGAACCTTAGTTGTAAGAAGAACTCAACCAGTGAAATAAATACCCAAACTCCTGAAATTATAAAATTCACACTCCCCTTTTGCTGATGATATATGCTTCAAAACTTTAATGATTTGCCTCCAGGCAAATAGCTTGAATGGCTGGAAAATTTCTGTGACTAGGACCACAAAATTCGTCCCTCATATATATGTCTCAATAACCTCAACTTCAATAAGACAATGAGTGTGGCACTGACCTCTGTATCTGAATGTGCTTGACCCTCTCTTCTGGATATGGTATCTGGAATGGTTCTGTGCGTGTGGCTGAATGAAATATTCCTGGAACAACCAATTTGACCCCTGCACAATTCGTTCTTTTGGCACTAGGACAACTCGGTGTTGCCAACCCTTCTGGCAGTTGGAATTTGGCCCCTTGAAGAAGATTAAATCGACCCTTTGAAGAATAATGTATCCCTGGAAGAATTTGACCTCTTTAGCAATGAGAAATTCGCCCTCCTGCAATGAAAATTTAACTTCGCCCTCCTGCAATGAAAATTTAATCCACAATACTGAAGTTTCTCTGCAAATAAACTCAGTTAGATCTTCAGAAATAAATACTAGAAATAATACATCTAAGGTGGCAATAATGTCAACCGAAGAAGGAGAGATACTATTTAGGGTGGGAAGAGATCCACCGAAACTAGTGTGAGGATTTCGCTTGAAACCCTCAAGAATGAAACTCGCTTGAGCTTCTTTTAATGGCAATGAAAGATGATGGGATAGAATAATTAGCAAATGAGATCCACCCTCCTTTCATAATTTTTCATTGAGTCTTCTCCAAGCTTCTAGATCTTCTTTTAATATTATTTTATTGAAGAAATAATTTTTTCCTCCTAAGTATTTTTTTCCCCCTTCTAATAAGTAATATTTTTTTCCCCTTTTTTTTATTAACTATAACTTACCCCTTTTATTTAATATTATTAAAATTGGGTAAATTTATTTGGGTCTTCTCGATAATTATCCTTCTCGGTAGCCTAAAGGAGACAATTAGGCAACCGGAAACCATGGCTCCAACTCAGGAGATAGGGGACATTACAGTGCTCCCCACCCAAAATTTCTTGTCCTCAAGCAATTTGAGTTCTGGATGTTACAATATGTGTTCTCCCTCCCATGTAGCATCTTTTGAAGGCAAATTCCACTGTATAAGATATTCTGTGATTATTATGCTCCTTAGCCTTCTCTCTCTCATCCCTTGAATCCCCTCAGGAATTAATACCAAATGTCCCTCCTCATCCAACAGAGGTAGCTCGGATGAAGTAATAATTTGCTGTCCAACTGCCTTCTTCAAGCAAGACACATGGAATACATTATGTATCTTGCTTCTTCTAGAAGCTCCAACTCATATGCCACTTCTCCTTTTCTCCTGCTAATTCGGTAAGGCCCATAAAATCGTGGCTTAAGCTTCTCTGCGCCCTTTTACTTGAGGGAAGACTGCCTATATGGCTGCAAATGCAAGTAAATTGTGTCTCCTACCTCGAAGCTCCTCTCTATCCGGTGTTGATCTGCATATAAATTCTACCAGTTCTGAGTTGTGCAAAGGTTATCCTTGAGTGCCTTAGGATTTCCTAGCACTCTTGGACCCAATTTGGCCATTGGGCCTCTACTATCACCGAACACCATGTCAGTGAAGGATAATGCATCATAGCCATACAATGCTCTAAATGGTGACGTCTCGATTGACACACGGTATGAAGTGTTATAGCAATACTTGCCCAAATGCAGCCACTTCACTTTTTGTTAGAAAATCAAAAGGCAGAAAAATATTTTCTTACTTTGATAGTAGCTTGTGATAATTTTAAATTATGTTGTCTTCCTTTATCTTCTCTTCATCAAGCAACTATCAAATCAAAAGGACCCTGAAGATCACAAGAACAATAGAACACCGTATATAGGCTCTCAACCAAGGCAAAACCCCTCTACTAGGGGAAAACCCAATCAAACTCTTCTTCTATTATAGAACCTAATAAAAAATGAGATAACCATTACATGACCAAGACTTCCACCACACACCAAGTCAGCCCTCAAAAATATCTTCTTTTGAAGTTCTTTCTTCAGGGTTTTTTTTCAAGGAATCAAAGTCTTCTTTCAAAGATATTTCCTTCAAGAGTCAAAGTCTTGCTTCAAAGAGTCAAAGTCTTCCTTTTTGAAGTGTCAAAGTCTTCCCTTTTGGTGGTTCCTTCAATGAGTCAAAGTCTTCCTTCAGAGAATCAAATTTAACATGAGTCAAAGAGTCTTTCGGCAACTTGAAAATGATTTCAGCTTCCTACTTTAGCTCTGCAACTCGGCCTGCAGTTTTAGGCCTTGCAATTTGCATGGATCCCAAGAAAATTTCGCACGTGAGAGCTGATATAGTTCATATTTATGGTTTCTTCTCTTTCGCTTGGATTCTTCTCTCGTATTCTAGGCTTGGCTCTTGATTTTCTTTTTTGCTTAGGTGCAGATCAAACTTGGATGGATAGGTGTCCTGATAGGTCAAATACTTCTTCAATAGATAGTCATCTTGTGTGGTCGAATGGGCTTCTCTTGGGGCGACTTCACTGATAGGGCTGACTTGGTGTTGGGAGTCCATAAATGACATTTTAAAATCAAAATTAATGTTTGTTTCTTGATACAATGTGCCCATAAGGGTCTTATACATATGATAAGGACTATATTGACTCAATAAACCCTAGAGCATGAAGAACATGCTTGACCTAGCTGACAAAATAAATATAGAGCATGAAACCCATACTTTTAAAATTGTATTTTCTCTTTTTCTTTTGCTTTTACAAATTATACAATATTAATTATGGGGACTGAGCATAGTTACATTTTCCAACACTTTCCTAATACATAATTCCTCAAGTAACCACTAAAGCCATTTATTAACTGTCTTTCTCTGTCCGTCCATTTGTGGGTGATAGCTCGTACTGTACTGTTAGGGGTGAGTTCTGTACCGACCAATCGAAATTGCTCCTACTCGAAACCTCCCATAAATTTGCTATCCCTATTGCTGACTATTGTCTCGGTTAGACCATATAGCCTAAAGATGTCCTGGAAGAACAACTCGGCCACCTGGGATGTTGAGCTCCTAGAGGGGATCACAAAGAAATGAGCGTACTTAGTCAATCGATCCACTACCACATATATGCAACGCTTGCTCTACACTGAAGGAATCTTGTGATGAAGCCCATAAAGATGCTCTGTCAATTGGAATAGGAAGTGACTGCAATAGCCTTGCTAGATGCATATGCTCCTCATTGTTTTGTTGGCAGATGCTAGTTTCGAAGACATACCTCAAGAGTCAAAACATCCTCGTTGAGGCCCTTCCAAGAGAACCTCTCCCTGACTGCTTTGTAGTTTTTATGGTAGCCTAGATGACTTGCGAGTGGGGAATCATGTAGTACTTGTATGACCGTAACCTTCAGTTGCGAATATGGTACCAAGTAAATCATGTCCTTGTAGTTGATGATATCCTACACCACCCTATATCTGTTATCATGTATCTACCCATCCGAGATCTCACATGCCATCTTGTTCTTGGAATACTCCACTTATAGTTGGGACTTCCAATCCAAGGATGTATCCATGAAATAGAATGTCGCAGGTCTCCTAGAGAGTCAATCTGCAACCATATTATTTTTCCCCTTAACATGTTCAATCTCAAAATCATAAGCTTGAACCTTTCTCACCCACTTTTGCTCTCAATTATTTAACTCTTTTTGATCCAGGAACAACCTGACACTGTTATCACACAGATTGTCACGACAACACTCAGATCGGGGGCTGTCACCTTGATCCGCAATCTCTTTGTTTAAGCCTGTCTCCCGCGGCTAAGGGGGGGTAGACCCTGTGGGACAATGGATGACCAACTGTGGACCAGTTGGGTTGGGAGACACGAGGGAAAACAAGCACTTATTTGATTTTATTAAGTTAATAGACCAGTGCCTTATGGAGTTAATGACTGAATGATTATTGACCAAATGCTTGCAGAAATATGAGCTTCAAACAAGAATTAACTTTTGCCAAATGCGAGACAGTCGATAAATGCTCAATGGCTCAACAATATTCCGGCAATTAAAATTCGAAAAATTAAGTGCTTTAAATAATCATGTAATTTCAAATGCTAACTAGAGATCACATTCATATAGCTAATCTTTAAATGATCATTCAAGCATGTTTAACCACATGAAAATGATAAACATTAATCCCACATCAAAATTTTAGCAGAAAAAGATATATTGTAAAAATGACAACCCCTTGAGCCAAGGCTGAATCTGGCAGAAAATTTTTCTTTCTTTTTTTTTTGGTTAGATTTTTTAACTAAAAATGCAATCAAATAAAACTAAATTAGATCTAATATCTAATCTAAAGTTTTAAAAGGAACTTTTTTGATTTTTTATATTTTTATAAATTAAACAAAAATGAACAAAGAAAAATGTCTAATTCTAAGTCCTAAACTATGGGCTAAACTAAAAAAATGAAAATCGATTATTTTGTTATTTTTATTTTATTTGATTTTTTTAACTTTTTGATATCATTGAAAATTAAAATCTAAACAAAAGCTAAATCTAAATTTAAAGAAAAGTAAATCTAAAGATTAAAAAAGATTTAATAAATCTAAAACTAAAATTTAATTCTAAAAAAAATGAAAGTTCGAAACTAAAACCTAAACTAAATGAAACTCATATTTAAATTGAAGAAAGATTGAACTTAGCCCAAAAATTATATACTCTAAATCCTAAATAAATAAAAATACGACAACATAACCAACGCATGCATAAACAAGGAGAATCGAATGCTTGATTTTTTTAACGTATATCAAATGCTTCTTCCGGCGTATTGTTTCTGTAGGTGCGTGGAGTGTCTGCGCGCAGGAGGGATGGAGAATGGCACGCGTATTACAGAGGTTGCGATTGCAGGTGAAGGAGCTGAGCGATGGGAACAAGCAAGACGGTGGCAGCAAGGAGAAAGTTGGAGCGAAGGGCAAGGGATGAATGCGTAGAAGCAAAGGTGATGCTGCGTGAGGACAGAGGTGGTGAAGGGAATGAGTACGCAGAGAGGGGAAACGCGTGGAAAAGGCCAGAGCTATGGAATGAAACCTCGTGAGACAGGCTGCAGTGTATGTGGGATGGCCAGCGTGGAGTGACTGCGCAGGACAAATCAACGCATGGAGCCACGTTTTATGCAGGTCAATAAAAATACGTGAGAGCTAGAGCTGCGTGGGCAGCGAACTATGAGAATGGCAGAAAAACCCTAGACGTTGTAGATCGAATAAGAGATTTAAGTGCAACAAGCAGGGGTTACACTTCATAAAAAAAAATATCGACTTTGCTCTATAATGCCCAAATCCACCTGCAACGCAAATTCATTAAGAAAACCCTCGATTTTAATTGATTTTTCAACAGAGAGCAGAGACTTGATTGCAGAAGCTGAAAGAGCAGTAGTTTATGGAGAGGCTGGAACTCAACTTTGCCTCAAAAGATGTCCCTGTAACACAATTAAACCTGTAACATAACAAAACCCTCAGCAATAGCAGGGAGTTGATCAGACCCTCGGAAGTCTTCAGAAAACCTTGCAACTTGTAAATGGAAAGGAAAAGCACCGAGAATATATGTATAAAAACAAAAACCCTACAAACCAGCTACAATATTTACAGCTTTGTGACTCTACAACAGCCAGATTTGTCAATAACCCTCAATAATATTTTCAGAATATCAGATTTACTATGAGACACTTCAGAAATCTCTCATGCAATTCAAAAAAATAAACTTTAAATGTTAGACCCAGAATTGAAACTGGCCGAGCTCTACAAGAAAATGCTTTGCGGGAGTTGGCTGGTTTAGCCGAGAACTTCCCCAAACGCCCACTGATTTTCTCAATAAGGGTTTCCTGCACAACTCACTTCAACGATCAATGAAGAGGGAAAAAACAGTGTTAAATTCCAGATGCAATGGAGATACCAGCCATTATTTCAGAAATTTTATTACCATTCAAACCCTAGTAAGTGAACAAGATACCTGTGTTCAACAATACTCTACATCAAGCTATTACTAATGGCTGAAAATAAAATTATGCAGAAAATAAAGCAGCTCACAGCTCTTCAGGAGAGTAACACCAACAAGATTTCAACCCCAAAGTCTTTCTTATTTGCACTAGAAAAAGTTTACAAGAGAGCTTTCTTCAGCACAAGACTCACAGATCGAATCCGATCTCAAATGACCCCTAGCACCCTATTTAAAGGAAAAATTCTCAATGGCTAGTTCGAGTGATCCATATCAAACTAATCTCGACCGTTGATGAGGATCAAAATTCCTTTTAATCTCATCCGTCGAAATTTTAAATGCATTATATTAAAAATCTAAATTTTGCATTTATTTTCTCAAAACTTTCGACTGATTATTATTTTATTTTAATTTTTCAATTTTTTATTTATTTATTTTTTTTAGATTTTATTTTATTTTTTTATTTTTTTAATTATTTCTTAATTTTTTATATATATATATATTATTTTTTTATTATTATTTATATCTTTTATTTTTTATTGTTTTTTTATTTTTTCTATTTTTTTTAATCTTTATTTTTAAATGGATCCTCGAACTTAGCCTTTGGAAAATTCACCTAGGACCTAGGACTTAGGACTTATGACTTATGAGGAGATTAAAACATTTTCTAACCCTCAAGACACTTTACATCATGACTTTTACAATTTTACATATCAAGGGGGAAAACCCATTGGATAGAGACCCTCATAGACCACCCAGTCTTGCGACACAGATATAATCTAGCAGATCAATGCACTAGGATTCCCCTAAGATTCTAATGACAAAATTCATTCCAGCTTTGGGGTTAGGCTGAAGGAAAACTCTGCCAATCATGGATCGGTGAGACAAAAAACCTTCCGGAACGTAGATTATCACTAGAAAATTAGGTCCACCTAGGCAATTTACATACATGACTCAGATCTGCTAAGATTATTTACAATTTACACATGCAGACTGGGTTTACAACATAACATGATCAGGTCGATGATGACTGTTGAATGGCACGGACACGTTGCTCAAACTCTATCCCTTTTGCGAAAAAGGGGGTGTACTGCTAATGGGTAGTTGACACGTGGTGGTCAACATCTGGCTCTACTTGGGGACATGCTGCTGCACTGCAGGAATGTGAGAATCCAGAATCTACATCCACGCAACACACAATAGAAATAAGTAGCGTCCATCCAAAAATCATCATATAACATTTAAGCACATGAAAGATATAAGCTCTTCATTTATTAACAAGGAAAGTAAATCTAATCCTAAAACAGAAATAAAATGCTGAAATAACAAGGAGTAGGGTTAGAAATACAATACAAAGGATGCCCTATGGCATCAGATATCATCTTTGAAGAACAACTTGAGCATTTGGCCATTTGCAAGTAGATCAAGTGGTTCGCCATCCAATCTGCTCAAGTGGAATGAGTTTGGTCCTGCTATATCTCGAATGATGTACGGTCCCAACCACAAACTGTCAAACTTCTTATGTTTTCCTGGTTTTTCATTCTTGTGATCCCAAAGAAGTACCATATCTCCCACCTACAAAGATCTAGATCGAGAGATTTTATCAAAGCTTTTCTTAATGTTAGATTGATTTTTACATATAGCATCAAAGGCTGTCCTACGAGCTTCATCTAACTCCACAATCTGATCTATTCTATTATGAACAACATCTTTATTAGTAGAAAAATTTTGAAGGAGCTGATAAGCTGGCAATTTCAGGTGCACATGTAAGTTTACATCCAAGCCATAAACTAATTCAAAGGGAGATTTACCAGTAGCTTTCTTCTTAGAGATTCTATTTGCCCATAAAGCATACTTGATTTTTCTATCCCATGATCTCTTATTATCTCCTACTATCTTCTTGATAATGGTTATGAGATTCTTGTTACTTGATTCAGCCAGATCATTACCCTGAGGATAGTAATTTGATGAATGAGATAAGACAATGCCATACTTGAAACAAAAAGATGAAAACTTTGAGGAACTAAAAGCTTTGGCATTGTCAGTAGTGATCTTAGCAGGGACACCAAATCTAGTAATGATATTATTTTCAATGAAATCCATAATAACCTTTTCAGTGGCATTCTTAGCAGGAATGGCTTCAACCCATTTAGTGAAATAATCCGTAGCAGTCAAAATCCATGAATAGCCATTGCTAGAATTTTCATGGAACTTGCCGATGAAGTCCAAACCCCAATGCTGAAAATGTGCCTCTACAATGACAGGTTGTAGGGGTAGGGCAGCAAGCTTTTGTTTCCTAGTGAATAGTTGACAGGCTTGACAAGTTCTAACAAACTTATGCACATCAGAAAAAATTGAAGGCCAATAATAACCAGCTCTCAAGATTTTGTGGGCGGTAGTTCTAGCAGCATAATGACCACCACAAAATCCTGAATGAAACTCAGAAATTAATTTCTTGGACTCAATTTCATCAACACACCTAAGCACTATGCCCTCAGGATTTCTCCGTCCAAGGCCTTCCTTCATAAGACAATACTTAGTGGCTTTTAGTCTAAGAGCCCTTCTCTTATGAGCAGCGAAATGGTTAGGACATGTAAGATTCATCAAGTAATAAACGATGTCCTTGTACCACTCATGCTCTCCTAACATTTGCAATTCTAGCGAAGATAGATCACTAAGACAAAACAAACCAAGAGTCTTTTTGTTACTTTCAGTCAACATTTGTGCCAAACCTTGGCCTTTGACTAGCTTGGTGGGTCTGATCTCTAAATCATATTCTTGTATTTTAGTAACCCACCTAGCGCGAGTCCCTAAGCAATCGGTTTGAGTTAATATATCTTTAACAGCAGAATGTGGGACGAAAGCAATGATTTTAGAATATCCCACATAAGTTTTGAAGTGCTTAAGAGACTTGACCAGGGCATAAGCTTGCTTTTCCATGGTATTGTACTTCAATTCGGAATTTTGAAGCACTCTACTCATGAAAGCAATAGGTTTCTCGTGACCATCTTTATTCTTTTGTAACAGGACACCAGCAATGGTATCTTCGGAAGCGAAAGAAAAAATCATGAAATCCTTGGAATAATCGGGACTAACTAAGACAGGAGCTCTTGCAATAGCGCATTTGATTTCTTGAAAAGCCTTTTTCCTGTCTTCTTGCCAAACAAATTTTGAATCTTTCTTCAGAAGACTTTGAATAGGCTTAGCTATTTCTGCGTAATTTGGAATAAACCTTCTAAGAAAATTTGTCTTTCCAAGGAAAGACTGAAGGGATTTAAGATTATGAGGAAGAGGATTCTTTTGGATTGCTTCAATTCTTTCAGGATCAACCTTGATTCCATCCTTAGAAATGATATGGCCAAGTAATTTCCCTTCGGTTACTCCAAAAACAGACTTAGATGGATTCAAAGAAATCCTGTATTCTCTACATCTATCGAAAACCTGCCTAAGATGATTTATATGACTGATACCAGTGTTGAAAATATCGGTATCGGCAAAATATCGGCGAGGGTCCAGAAAATATCTTATCGGAAATATCGGCGAAAATATCGGCAAAATATCGGCAAATATCGGCAAGCATAAAAAATAATTTTTTCAAATTTTTAAATATAGCTGATATTTTGCCGATATTTTCAAAATATCGCGATATTTTGCCGATATTTTCCGATATTTGCCGATATTTTGAAAATATCGCGATATTTTGAAAATATCGCGATATTTTCAAAACAGAAAATATCGCGATATTTTCTCGGCGATATATCGTTTTGCCGAAAATATCGCGATATTTCCGAATATCGCCGATATATCGCCGATATTATCAACAGTGACTGATACCATCTTTAGAAAATACAGTAAGATCATGTTGGTAAATCTCAATAAATTTCCCGATTAACCCCTTGAAGGCATAATCCATAGCCCTTTGAAATGTAGCCCTAACGTTGGTTAATCCAAATGGCGTTCTAATGTATTCAAAAGTACCCCATGGTGTGGTGAATGTGGTTTTATGACGATCTTCCTTTTTAACCCACACCTGATTGTACCCAGAAAAACCATCTAGCAACGACATCATTCCAGAACCGGTTACTCTTTGCAATAAAGTCTCCATGTTTGGCAAAAGGTAATTATCTTTCTTGCATGCTAGATTAAGGTTATGAAAATCGACACAAAGCCTTATCATATCGTTCTTTTTCCTAACAATCACTAGATTTGAACACCATGTCGAATGCCTTGTTTGAGTGATAATTCCTGCTGCAAGCATTTTCGCAAGCTCTTTCTGAACCAAAGGGGCTAACTTAGGATTAATTTGCCTAAGTTTCTGGCGAAAGGGTTTAGCATTTTCATCTTTTAAGGGGATAGTATGTTCCATGACATCTTCCCTATAGCCCTTTAATTCATCATAAGAAAAAGCTAAAACATCTCGATATTCACGAAGTAAGTTAGTTAACTTTTTTCTTTCCTCCACACTAGTACCTTTACCAATTTTAACAATCTTTAGGTTCTCAGAAGTACCAATGTTTATCTTGAGATATTCGCCTGGGTCCATCTTATTTTCTTCTCCCAACTTCGTGGCATCATGCCGATCAAAATGTTGCTCTAAGGCAACCACATTCCTAGGAGTAGGATTTATGATATGCTCATAATTGAAAGATCCATCCTCCTCAGAATCTATCCGGAAATCCTCAAACTCATCCAAACTATTAAGAAAACGAATGACTTGCTTTTCATCATTAAAGACTTGCCAATGCTCTGAGTTATCTGGAACAGATGGTCTAAATATTACTTCCATTTTGATCTTATCCTTAATTAGCTCATCAGATAATTGGAAGGTAGTAGCAGCTACGGCAAGTTCATCTGCCAAACTATTTTGCTCTCTTGGGATAGCTTCGAGGTCAAGGGCATCAAAATGTTCCATAGTATCCCACACAACATTTCGATAATTCCTTAGTCTTTGATTTTTACATGTGAATTTATTTTTAAGCTGCATGATAATTAAATCAGAATCCCCCTTAATGCTAAGCAACTTAATTTTCAAAGACTTTGCCAATTCAAGTCCCAACAACAAAGCCTCATATTCAACGACATTGTTGGTTGCTTCAAACTCTAATCGATAGGCAAACTTGAAAATGTGATCAAGGGGAGACTTAAGCACTATTCCAGCACCTTTACCATGCCTAGACGATGCACCATCAAAGTACATGTACCAAACTCTATCATTGAGATCCTTAATCTTATCATTAGGAGGAATTATGATTTTAGACATGATAGTGTAATTCCCAATGTCAGATTGCTCTTTCATTATCTCATTGTGAGGTCTCTTAGGATCTTCAACATGGAATTTTCTTTCGAGCTCTCTATTAAGTCTTACAAAACCATCACCTCTAGGAGAAGGAATCATAGCATATGACCAATTCATTTGAATACTTCCTCCTAGATCAAAGGCCCACTTTCTGGATAAAAGCATACCCCAGGCATCAGGCACATCAACAACAACTATATCCATAACAATCATGATGTCTAGGTAAACTGATAGATGAAATTGTAAATCTTTGATCAAACCATGCACTTCAATCTTTTTAGAATCCATGGCACATATATTATAGTAGGGTTTAGAAACTCTTAAGTTAAGTTGTTCCATGACCCTTTTAGTCATTACACAAGCTGATGCACCAGAATCCAACATGCAATTATTCAATTTATATCCATTAACTAAAAAGGTGATGAAGAAAGGTTGGTGATCTTTGTTATCCGCATCTAAGCTTTGCAAATATATGGGAGCATCGTGATAGTCAACTTCCTGAGTCTTCTGTTGAGAAGTATTTACTTGAGGACCTTGAATAGCTTTTAGTAACTTATCTCTTTGGGAAGGGATTTTAGCAATTTCGGAGACAGGAACCCAGATTTTCGCATTGTTGAACCAACTTCCCAAATCGACATCTAATCCAGAGTTTAAACCAGGGTTAAAAGTTCGAGGGGGAATTTGATTCCCGCTCTGATCTTTATCCCTTCTTTGATAGGTCAAACCTTTATCTCTAGCAATTTCCATGATTTGCTCGGGAGAGGGTTTTTCACCATATAACCTAGCCAAAATGTCATCTTCATTTTCAAGGTTATTTATACTAAAAGCTGATGAAGGATTCATAACGTCACGACTATTTTCCTTGACCTCTATCCAATCATCCATAGACAAAGGAAACTTGTTACCCACTACATTTATTTTATCACCTGCCCCAAACATCCTGTTATCTAAGATCCTTCTAGCAATGGGACAAGTGGCCTCTTCATGAAGAGCATCACAAACCCGACAGTAAGGAGGAGCATTATCAAAAAAATTAGTTAACGGATTAGGAGGTCTCTGCTCACTAGATTGACCCTTCTTTTGCCAATTGTTATTTCTATTATTATTATTTCGAGGTTGGAAATTTTGCGTTTGCGCTCTTTCCATTTGGATCAACCTATTCTGCAAAGTAGCTATCTCCTTATTATGATTAATTTCCATGGTTTCAATCTTTTGGAGCAATTTGAGAACAAGTTCGCTTTCAGGTTCTTGAACTGCTTTTCCTTTAGGTTCTTTTAGTTTCATAGCAGCCCTATCGAAACTTGGGATCTCAGACTTCCCAGATGCTGCCTTGTCCTTTTCAAGCTCTATAGCTAAGGCTTGGCAATCCCTATAATCATTAAGTCTAGCATGCCTTAATTCATAAGATGGCTCAGGACTAAAGGCATCAATGTAAAAATCTCGGAGAGATTTGTCTGTAGGTTTATAGTCTTGCGGTAATTCTCTAACAATACCATTAAACCTTTTGTTAAATTCTTCAACAGTTTCATTCTCTCTCTTTTTTATTATGCTAATAGCTTTTACGAGGTGTCTTCCTTCTCTCTTATCTCCATACTTTTCCTTAAAGGCATCAATGATAGATTGTAAGAAATAAAATGAATTTCGAGGCTTTTCAGTAAACCACTCATGAGCATAGCCTCCCAAGGTTAAAATAAAAAGAGTCATTCTAACATCCTCATGATCGAATTTAGGAGACCTTGCATACTTAGCCATCCATATACTAAAATCTCTTAGATGCGAATTAGCACTAATCACATTATCTCCCTGAAAGCTAGGCAACTTATCTATCCCAAGTGATGGAATATTATTGGGATACCCTGGAATGTTAGAAAAATTGCAAGGGGCATACATATCCATGATGTCGTGCCCAATTGGACTAGTAAAAAGCAAATGGATATCAGAGAGGGCTTCTTGTCCGAGGTTAACAAGAAGTGTACGAGAAGAGAGTTTGTGTAATCGTACCCTGAGGGCCCTTTCAGGATCAGGAGCAGGATTGCACAGACTGCTTGGATGTCTTCTAGTATACACTCTTGTAGATAATATATGAAGTGGAGTCGCCACCTGGACAGGAAGTGAAACACGGAAAATCTCGAAAGGAAAGGACCAAGGAAAGAAAAACTCTATCCTCGGCAACGGTGCCAAAAAATGTTGGCGTTGCCGGGCCAGATGAAAAGATAAGAAATGAGAAGGATGATTGTCGTTGAAACGCTGAGAATAAAATGATCCCTGGCAGCGGCGCCAGAAAATGTTGTCGCACAAATTGTCACAACAACACTCAGACCGAGGGTTGTCACCCTGATCCCCGATCTCTCCGTTTAAGCCTATCTCCGGCGGCTAAGGGGGGTAGACCTTGTGGGACAATGGATGACCAACTGTGGACCAGTTGGGTTGGGAGACACGAGGGAAAACAAGCACTTATTTGATTTTATTAAGTTAATAGACCAGTGCCTTATGGAGTTAATGATTGAATGATTATTGACCAAATGCTTGCAGAAATATGAGCTTCAAACAAGAATTAACTTTTTCCAAATGCGAGATAGTCGATAAATGCTCAATGGCTCAACAATATTCCAATAATTAAAATTCGAAAAATTAAGTGCTTTAAATAATCACGTAATTTCAAATGCTAACCAGAGATCACATTCATATAACTAATCTTTAAATGATCATTTAAGCATGTTTAACCACATGAAAATGATAAACATTAATCCCACATCAAAGTCTTAGCAGAAAAAAGATATATCGTAAAAATGACAACCCCTTGAGCCAAGGCTGAATCTGGCAGAAAATTTTTCTTCCTTCTTTTTTTTGTTAGATTTTTTAACTAAAAATGCAATCAAATAAAACTAAAGTAGATCTAATATCTAATCTAAAGTTTTAAAAGGAACTTTTTTGATTTTTTATATATTTTTATAGATGAAACAAAAATGAACAAAGAAAAATGTCTAATTCTAAGTCCTAAACTATGGGCTAAACTAAAAGATGAAAATCGATTATTTTGTTATTTTTATTTTATTTTATTTTATTCTTTTTAACTTTTTGATATCATTGAAAATTAAAATCTAAACAAAAGCTAAATCTAAATTTAAAGAAAAGTAAATCTAAAGATTAAAAAAGATTTAATAAATCTAAAACTAAAATTTAATTCTAAAAAAAATGAAAGTTCGAAACTAAAACCTAAACTAAATGAAACTCATATTTAAATTGAAGAAAGATTGAACTTAGCCCAAAAATTATATACTCTAAATCCTAAATAAATAAAAATACGACGGCATAACCAACGCATGCATAAACAAGGAGAATCGTATGCTTGTTTTTTTTAACGTATGTCGAATGCTTCTTCCGGTGTATTGTTTCTGCAGGTGCGTGAGTGGCTGCGCGCAGGAGGGATGGAGAATGGCATGCGTATTACAGAGGTTGTGATTGCAGGTGAAGGAGTTGAGTGATGGGAACAAGCAAGACGACGCCATCAAGGAGAAAGTTGGAGCGAAGGGCAAGAGATGAATGCGTAGAAGCAAAGGTGATGCTGCGTGAGGACAAAGGTGATGAAGGGAATGAGTACGCAGAGAGGGGAAATGCGTGGAAAAGGCCAGAGCTATGGAATGAAACCACGTGAGACAGGCTGCAGTGTATGTGGGATGGCCAG
Source organism: Pinus tabuliformis (assembly GCA_031772625.1). NCBI lineage: Eukaryota > Viridiplantae > Streptophyta > Pinopsida > Pinales > Pinaceae > Pinus > Pinus tabuliformis. The sequence continues at coordinate 854,211,740 of CM062816.1, forward strand.
CGTGGAGTGACTGCGCAGGACAAATCAACGCATGGAGCCACGTTTTATGCAGGTCAATAAAAATATGTGAGAGTTGGAGCTGTGTGGGCAGGCAACTATGAGAATGGCAGAAAAACCCTAGACGCTGCAAATCGAATAAGAGATTTAAGTGCAACAAGCAGGGGTTACACTTCATAAAAAAAAGTATTGACTTTGTTGTATAATGCCCAAATCCACCTGCAACGCAAATTCATTGAGAAAACCCTCGATTTTAATTGATTTTTCAAAATAGCACAGAGAGCAGAGACTTGATTGCAAAAGCTGAATGAGCAGCAGTTTATGGAGAGGCTGGAACGCAACTTTGCCTCAAAAGATGTCCCTGTAACACAGTTAAACCTGTAACATAACAAGACCCTCAGCAATAGCAGGGAGTTGATCAAACCCTCGGAAGTCTTCAGAAAACCCTGCAACCTGTAAATGGAAAGGAAAAACACCCAGAATATATGTATAAAAACCAAAACCCTACAAACCAGCTACAATATTTACAGCTTTGTGACTCTACAACAGCCAGATTTGTCAATAACCCTCAATAATATTTTCAGAATATCAGATTTACTATGAGATACTTCAGAAATCTCTCATGCAATTCAAAAAAATAAACTTTAAGTGTCAGACCCAGAATTGAAACTGGTCGGGCTCTACAAGAAAATGCTTTGCGGGAGTTGGCTGGTTTAGCCGAGAACTTCCCCAAACGCCCACTGATTTTCTCTATAAGGGTTTCCTGCACAACTCACTTCAACGATCAATGAAGAGGGAAAAAACAGTGTTAAATTCCAGATGCAATGGAGATACCAGCCATTATTTCAGAAATTTTATTACCATTCAAACCCTAGTAAGTGAACAAGATACCTGTGTTCAACAATACTCTACATCAAGCTATTACTAATGGCTGAAAATAAAATTATGCAGAAAATAAAGCAACTCACAGCTCTTTAGGAGAGTAACACCAACAAGATTTCAACCCCAAAGTCTTTCTTATTTGCACTAGAAAAAGTTTACAAGAGAGCTTTCTTCAGCACAAGACTCACAGATAGAATCTGATCTCAAATGACCCCTAGCACCCTATTTAAAGGAAAAATTCCCAACGGCTAGTTCGAGTGATCCATGTCAAACTAATCTCGACCATTGATGAGGATCAAAATTCCTTTTAATCTCATCCGTCAAAATTTTAAATGCATTATATTAAAAATTTAAATTTTGCATTTATTTTCTCAAAACTTTCGACTCATTATTATATTATTTTATTTTTTCAATTTTTTATTTATTTATTTTTTTTAGATTTTATTTTATTTTATTATTTTTTAATTTTTTAATTTTATATATATATATATTTTATTATTATTTATATCTTTTATTTTTTATTGTTTTTTTATTTTTTCTATTTTTTTAATTTCTATTTTTAAATGGATCCTCGAACTTAGCCTTTGGAAAAATCACCTAGGACCTAGGACTTAGGACTTATGACTTATGAGGGGATTAAAACATTTTCTAACCCTCAAGACACTTTACATCATGACTTTTACAATTTTACATATCAAGGGGGAAAACCCATTTGACAGAGACCCTCATAGACCACCTAGTCTTGCAACACAAATATAATCTAGCAGATCAACGCACTAGGATTCTCCTAAGATTCTAATGACAAATTCATTCCGGCTTTGGGGTTAGGTTGAAGGAAAACTTTGCCGATCATGGATCGGTGAGACAAAAAACCTTCCGGAACGTAGATTATCACTAGAAAATTAGGTCCACCTAGACAATTTACATACATAACTTAGATCTGTTAAGAATATTTACAATTTACACATGCAGACTGGGTTTACAACATAACATGATCAGGTCAATGATGACTGTCAAATGGCACGGACACGTCGCTCAAACTCTATCCCTTTTGCGAAAAAAGGGGTGTATTGCTAATGGGTAGTTGACACGTAGTGGTCAACTACGTACTTAGTCAATCGGTCCACTACCACTTATATGCAACCCTTGCCCTACACTGAAGGAATTTTGTGATGAAGCCCATAAAGATTCTCTGCCACTTGGAATAGGAAGTGACTACAATAGCCTTTCTAGATGCATATGCTCCTCCTTGTTTTGTTGGCAGATGCTAGTTTCGAAGACTTACCTCAAGAGTCAAAACATCCTCGTTGAGGCCCTTCCAAGAGAGCCTCTCCCTGACTTCTCTATAGCTTTTATGGTAGCCTAGATGACTTGCGAGTGGGGAATCATGTAGTACTTGTATGACCGTAACCTTCAGTTGCGAATCTGGTACCAAGTAAATCATGTCCTTGTAGTAGATGATATCCTACACCACCCTATATCTGCTATCATGTATCTACCCATCCGAGATCTCACATGCCATCTTGTTCTTGGAATACTCCACTAATAGTTGGGACTTCCAATCCAAGGATGTGTCCATGAAATAGAATGTCACATGTTCAATCTCAAAATCATAAGCTTGAACCTTTCTCACCCACTTTTGCTCTCAATTATTTAACTCTTTTTGATCCAGGAAGAACCTGAGACTATTATGATCAGTCTTGACTTTGGATCGATTGGCTACTAGATATGGCTTAAACTTGGCCGGTTCATGCATGATGGTGAGAATTTCTTTGTCATATATGGAGTAGTGATGCTCGTAGTGCCCCAACTTTCTGCTCTTGAAAGTAATAGGGTGGTTGTTGTGCATCAATATATGCTCCAATCCCTTCACATGAAGCATCACTCTTGAAAGCAAATGACTAAAAAAAGTTCAGGCAAACTAAAATATGACAAGTACTCTTTACCTCCATAAGTCGCACAAACACCTTCTCTACTACATCCATCCATACAAAGTCTTCTTTCTTGGTCAAGTCTGTAAGTGGAGTTGCTAGTTGGGAAAACCCCTTGATGAATCACCTATAGTAGGTGCAAATACCCAAGAATCCTCTAAACATCATCACATTCTTGGGAGTGGGCCAATCATTGGTTGATTGAATTTTCTCTTGATGCACTTACAACCCTTCTCTACCAATCACGTGCCCCAAATAGAGCATCTTGGTCAGACCAAATTCACACTTGGACAACTTGGCATAGAATTTTTTTTCCTCTAATATCTTCAACACCTCCTCCTAGTGTTGCAAATGTTCCTCCAATGTTTTGTTGTATACTGGGATGTCATCAAGGAAAACTAGCACATACTTGCGCAACTTCTTGTTGAACACGTGGTTCATACAAGACTGGAAGGTAGCAGGTTGGTTGGTCAGCCCAAAGGGCATAACCAAAAAGTCATAATGGCCATAGTGACATCTAAAAGCTGTTTTTGGAATATCCTACTCCTTGACTCTAATCTGGTAGTAGCCTGAGCGGAGATAATTCTTGGAAAAATATCTAGCCCCTTTCAATTTGTCAATTCTAGGAATGTGTTATCGATTTTTGATGGTCTTTTTGTTCAATGCTCTGCAATCAAGACACATCCTCAGGGAGCCATCCTTTTTCTTGAATAGAATCATTGATAAGGAAAGTGGGCTAGAACCAGGGCGTATGTGGCCTAATGCAAGCAACTCTTAAATAGTCTTCTCGATCTCATTTTTATATGCTTTGAGGTGCTTATAGGGAGTGGTGATGACCGCCTAGACTCCCTCCTCCAATTCAATGATATGCTCAAAGCCCCTATCAGGTGGGATCCCGGGTGGAATATCCCCAAGCACCTTATGATATTTTTGTAATAATGCTGCATTGTTTATTGGATACTGCTAATGCTGATCTCCCGACTGCTTTTCTGACACTCTGCACTCTATTGCTCAATGTCTAAATGCCGAAAAATGGGCCTTCATGTTGTTTGATGTCATTGTCTTCAGGAGATAGGTGTGCATGCCTCTTAACACCACCTTCTTCCCATCCTGCATAAACTCCATCTCATTCTGCTTGTAATCTGTGGTGTAACGCCCAATAGAAATGAGCCATTAAACTCCTAGAACTACATTACTATCATGAACAATAGCCACAAAAAATTCATCCATAATAGTGTAGTTTTCCATTGTCAAGCTCATCTTGGGGATCATCCTGTTGCACTGCATGAATTTGTTTGCTGGTATAGCTATGGAGAACCCCTCAAAATTTGTGGTGTCTAGCCCTCTCCTGGATACATAGGAAACATCAATAAAATTGTGGGTAGCCCCACCATCAACCAAAACTGTCGCCCTTTGTCCCTGTATAGTTTCTCGAATCCTAAGAGTGAGATATTGAGGAATGCCTGTGAGTGTAGCAATGATACTGCTCCTTTCTCCCTCCTGAGGCGACTCACCCTTGATTTCTTTAAGTTCCTCTTGCGGCTGCTCCTACTCATCCTCCTCCTCACTATCAGAGAACAAATCAATATAGTGAGCTCTCCCCTTTGCACTACATCGATGCCCTGGTGCCCAAGGTTCTTGGCATGTGAAGCACATTCTCCTCCTGAGATCTCTTCTAGTCTCCTCCTCAAGCTGGTTTCTCTTGGTCCACTCCTTTGATGTTTTGACGAGGTCTAGTATCTTTCCCCTTAGGTGGGAAGGCAGGTTTAGTGGGCAAAGCCCTTGTCTTGCTAATTGCGTCCTGCAAAGAAGTAGGTTTGTAAGACCTCACTAACCCTAGTAGAGGTTCAACCAATCACTCAACAAACAACATAATTCTCTTGGCCTTCAAGAGATATGGTACCATTACGGACAACCTCAAAAATTATGATATGTAATGTTCTACGCTACCAGTCTGCTTGAGTTGTGTGAGCTCCCTTAAATACAACTCTGGTTCCTTCTGATAAAATCTATCTATTACCCTTTGAGCAAAGTCTTCATAGGTGGTTATGTTTGCATGCCCCAAGGTGGTCAAGCCATAGTACCACCAATCATGCGCTGCTCCCTCTAAATACAAGGTGGCCAACTTAATGGGATCTGCTTCAGTTACTTGGTTCAGCTGAAAATAAGTATCAACTTTTTGGAACCACGCCCTTGTTGTAAATCTGGTAGAACCGTAAAAATTTGGAAGGGTCGACTCCCCCACAGTTTGCTGCAATTTTGTGTTTTGAGTGGTTGATCCTTAATGCCTTTGCTATTGTTATCACTTTTCAAGGGACAAAAATCGTTGAAAGTGATTGCATCTTGGATGTCATCTCCCATGGGCTAATATTCTTGAAAATAATCTCCCAATAGCATGTCCTCTTGATCCGCTGGTTTTGCTGGATTGGCAGGTAAAAATTTAGGGTTAGTGGGTCGAGATGCTCCACTATAAATTTGAGGGTGGATTTGGCGGTTGGTTAATGCAATATTTTGAGATGTCCCTACTTCTCCAACATGAGTCCCCATTGTTTCCTTTGTTTTGTTTTATTGCCTCATTTCTTTAACCATTTCCTTCTGCCCTTTTGCCAAGTCATTTAGAGCTTTCAAAAGGCTCTGGAATGTTGCTTCCTCATTTAATAATGTGGCACTTGAATCTCCCATCTTGTTAATTTTAGGCAACAATGGTATGTTCTATGCTTAGAGCAATTTTACTTCAATATCTAGTTTAACAATCACATTAACATGTAAGTAAAACGCTGATAGAACATAAACCCAAACAGTAGAAGACAGGCCAAGACAAGAGGACACAAGATGTGGCACCAGCGAGGGCCAAACCCCAATGTGGGGAAACCCTTGATCAAATCTTCTTTTAGTCTTCAATAGTTCAATAGAGAGAGAGATAGTACAATTTACAAATTTCTTAATTTATGACGGCGATAAAAGAGCCCTAACTAGAAAAGTCAACGCTGGTCAACAGGGCAGATTTGACCCTCAAAGATTCGGTCAACTTCAGTCAACTTTGGCCTCCAAACAACAAGGTGAAACAACCCTCAAAACTATCGAATTTTGCCTAGTCAAAGTCTTCAAATAGTCAACCTGCGGTCAACCCTAACCATAGTCAATGTTGGTCCAACAATACGAAATGTCTCGATTTCTGTGCCCAGAAATGCGGCCTGCCCAAACAGAAATAACCCTCACAAAAACCCAATCAAACAGGTCAACGCTGGTTGGTCAAACCTTCCTAAAATTCGGTCAACGCTCAAAACATTGGAGCGTCCTTCTAGTTGCAACTGGTAAACTAGGGTGTTGGAGTGTCCTCTAGGTTGTAGCCTGTAAACTAGGGGGTCGAAGCCTTGCTAGTTGGAGTTGAAAATATTGATGTATATTTTATTGAAGACAAATATAAAGAAGCATTCAGTGGTTTTTGTCCCAAAAGGGGTTCCACCTAAAAATCTGTTTTCTACTATCTTAATGTTTGTGCATTGTTGAATGGTGTTGTTTGTTGTTCATGCGATGTTGAATTATGTTGATCTAATGTTAATTATAATTATGCTCTGTGAAGTTAAAAATACTAGTTGAAGAGAAATTTTGATTCACCCCCCCACTATTTTCAACAGATTCAACATGTGGAGGTGAGGTATTTTCCTCAAAATCAAGTTAATCCTGTGGCTAATTTCTCTATCTTAGGGCAAGCGTACCTTGCCCTAGGTAATTTTTACCTCAGAAAAGCTCTAATTTTCCCTAGGCTTAAACTTGGAGCTTTTTGGAGGCTTCTTGTTTCATAAATTGAAGGTATAGATCAATTGGAAGCCTTTCCTTGGCCTTGTGATCCTAGGTAGTTCTATTTACCTTGCTAATTCTCAAGCCTTAGGTCATGTTGCACCCAAATTAGGCATTTTTGTTGCATGTGAATTGCCTTTTTGTTCTAGCTAAGCCTTGTTCTTAAGTAGAGATGCCCTCCTTAAGCCTATCTTGTCGCATTATCCCTTGTACTTGATAGATCATTTAGGTGACCTAATATAGGGTAGCTTCCCTAGTGTTGAAAGTTGACAAAAGAGTAGGACATAGTGGCTGTGGTAACGGTGGGCCACACCTCATATTATTGTCGTTGATCTAGCTCTTGTCTTGTGAGCTACCCTCACAAGAACTGCTAGATTTTGAGGCAACAAGTCCAATTTTTGTTTCCAATTGTCCCCCACCATTGTTTGATATGTATTTTAGAGGAGTAGAAACAAGACTTCCTTTTAGTATTTCCAATGGAGGCTAGTGAGATAGGTCTACAAAAATACGAAGGAAAATTAGGAAGCTAGACCCACATTGGAGATGAAGCTAACATGTTTGAGGAGGGTTTGAAGAAAGGAGACCAAGGTTCATTTAGACACTTGCATGTCCCATAAACCAAAGTTTGCAATAAAGGATGCTTTCCTTCTCCTTAGTAGAGTCAATCTCCACTATAAAGGACCTACAAGCACAAGGATATATATGGTTTTGTTGATGAAGAAGTTGTTTCCAAACTTGAGATATTGTTTTATGTGATTATGTGAGTCTAGGCTAGAGTCTGTTAAAATTTAATATTACAAAACTTGGCTTGGAAAAACTCTTGCTTAGGCCAGAGAGTAAGTGTTTGATTCAAACTTGTCAAATTTTTTGAAAACTCGGTTAATACACAAAGATAAATGGGGGAGTTTTTTTTCGTTTGGTTTATATAAATGTTTCCATTGAGTTTTTCATCATGCTCATGTGTCAAGTTGTCGACAAGTAAAAACTATGCAGCTACTTGTGCATTAGAGTTTTCCCTATGAGTAATTGCAAAGCAGACTTGTTGTTGGTGAGAGAAACTTGCCAATAGGGAGTTTGAACTGCTAGAAAGGTATTTTGGTTCATTTCTATGTTGAGTGGAGTTTGCCTTTTGAGTTTGAGACAAACATGGGGAGTTTTGTAGACTAGTTAAAATGATAGATCAAGCTATGGTCTAAGTAGCTTCTTTGGTTGGTGATTTCATATTTCGTTGGGTGTCTATAGACTTGCATGCAATGCATTTCTTGTGATTTGCAAAAAAACACAAATAATGCGTAAAAAGCTTCTTTGGCACGTGGCCAATTTGCCAAAGGGGTTTTAAAATAATGTCTTATAAACAATGGTGGATTTTCCCTCAACGCTAGCTTTATTTGGACAAAGAAAATTAAGAAGAAAGTGCTTTAGGCAGCATATTGGTTACCAAGATAAAATCCTAACAACTTCTAAAACATTGCACAAAAAAGCAACAAAACACCAACAAGTTTTGAAACCCCGATAAAAGCATGACAAAGCTTTATTCTGCATATACCAATAGGTTGATTCTTCCAGAGAGACAGATACATAACTAGTACAATGATGTTTCATGCACAAGAATCTAGAAGCTAGAAGAGAGAAGGAGAGAAAAGGAGAGAGAGTATGTTGTTGCTAAAGAAGATTCAACCCTTTGACCATAGCAAACCCCTCCTTGTAATGATTTCCTCCTCCTATGCACATTAGACGGTGAGAGAGGTCGAACTAGGCATGCAAATGCTCATGTGCATCTTTAATGAGCTCATCATCAAGCTCCTATCAAGTGAGTGTATGTTCTAGTTGAAGTGAATGTTAACCTTGTTATTCCAGAGAAAGAGTATAGTGAAGTAGCTAAGTGCTTGAGTTTCAATATATAATTTCTATGTTGTCATGAGACAAGTGTTAGAAAATTAGAAAGGCATAAAGATTCTCTTATTCTTGATAATTACTTGTGATATTTCTTGTTATTATGATTCTTTATATCTTCTTTCTTTTAGTTCATTAAGCAATTACCAAAGCAACAACACATAAAAACAATAGACACCAGATGTAGGCACAGTGCCAGGACCAAACCCCCCTGGAGGGGAAAACCCGGTTAAGAAATTCTTCCTTTCAATAGTATTCTTTGAGATTCTTCACCCTAGACCAAGACAAGACCTTTCCTCCAAACCAAGTCAGCCTCCCAGAATTTCGACCCCTTTCCAACAACTTTGACTAGGCAACAACTTTCGGCAACTGACAGCTTCCGACAACTTACAATCTTAGAAGACTTTGATCTCCCAATCAAGAGCACGAAACAGAGAAAGAGAACCACCAAAATTTCGATTTTCCTTTTCTCCTTAGACCTCCCCAAACTCGCATTCACTTTGGCTTCCTGGCAACAAACTTCGCACCTTTTCCCAGCTACAAGAGAACTTTGCACTTCTTCCCAGCTACAAGAGAATTTCACACTTTTTCCTAGCTACAATAGAAATTGAACTTGTGTGTGAGAATGATACTCCAAATGAATTCGATGAGCTTGTATTGATAGGCTCCATGGGAGTTCGAATAGATCCTTAGGCTGACTTGATCTTCTTCTAGGCCAACATGGTGTGGAGGTTGCATAATTCATATTTGACACAATATTTAACCTTTTTACATGATTCAAAAGCCCAAGAAGGGTCTCTTTAAAAGTACAATGACTCTATTGACTCAGAATAAATCCTATAAGTCCTCAATGGGGACTTTTACCTAAAACATGGGGACCCAAGCATGAAACCCATGCTTTAATAAGTCAGAATAATAATAATAAAAATTCTTTTCTTTATTCTTTTGACAAGTACATTACATGATGACTCACATACATTAATGAAGACCGAACATAGTTACATTTTCCAACAACAAGGTGTTCATAGTGTAGATCAAGAGGAGCGAAGCTAGATGGTGGGCTCCAGTATTGTAGCAATAATGCTACAACTCCTGGGGCTTCCTTCTCTAATTTTATCAACCCGGTAGTTCGTAACAAACTTGGAAGCGACGGTGCTGTATGCACAAGTACTAGCTCTTGTCGCAGCTGTCACTTGGTCAGCTGGCACAAGTCCGCTAGGGCTCAAGCCAACTTCTATATGTTCTCAGAAGAAGATTTCTAAATGATGAACGAAGGCTATCTCAAAGGAAATTAACCTACTTTGCAAGAATGAACTGAAAGCCAACCAAACATGGAAACCCTAGTAAACCCTAATCTGACCAGCTTAATCCTTACAATGCAATGATGGGAATGCAACTCCTAACAATGATGCCATTACTTCTAGTGAAATGAGATGCATGAATTTAAACTACTTCCATTGCAGAGAACACGTTTTTTGTATTTTTGCTCAAGTGGTTGGAGTTATTATGATTGTGCTTCTTACTGGGTCTTGACTGTGCAGGGGTAGTTCAAAGGGGAGGAAGGCTTGGGAAAGGTCAGGAGGACTCTGAGAGGTTCCAGGGGATCCCTAACATCATTCCACAGAAGTTCGCAAAGGTCAGGTGCTTGGCAACCGTGTTTGCAGGCTTCTACAGGATGTCTGCAGGGGATCCTACAGGAAGCTCGGGATTTCTATAGGAAGTCTGCTAACTTCTACAGGATGTTCTGCAGTCGGAGTTTTGGGTGATGGAGGAGTGAAGGAGCTGTATGGGTGGATAGGTAAGATGAGAGGGGAGCTTGAGATGGCTCAGGGACAAAGAGATGAGATGGGGAGAGAGTGTATAAAGCTGGTTGGTCGATGGAAGGGTAGAGGCAATGGAAGGCCGAAAAGATGAGGCAACGTGGATAATAGAAGAGTTGGTGGGCAAAGGATCTAACTGCAAGGTAAGGAGATGGCTTAGGGACGACTGAGGAGGATAAGGAAGTGTTGAAGTGGTGCTGCGCAGTGTAAATGGAACAAATCACCTCTGTCTTGCACAAAACCGAGAATTCATCAACCTATTCTAACTGTTGTATTAAACCAAAGAACAGCGATGGAAGTTAAGATAGAAACCGTGCATGGTGCTGAAACAAGGCGTTATTGCTCAAGATCTAAATGCATGGACACTTCTACCAATGGAAATATGACTTTAAAGCATGCATGAACATGTAAAACTGCGTTTTTTTGGTGGTTGGCACGGTCTACACTCCCAATCTCTAAACAGAGGTGGAAGTGAGTGTACGAACAACCTTTTCTTGGAACTCTGATGAATTCTAGTCCTCCTATTCTAATCTAAACTGCTGAAATCATTTTATCCCTAAGACTAACCTACTTAATCACTTCAAGAAATTCAAATCAGCAGACTGTGTTTTCCAAATGCATGTCAAAGCAAAGAAACGAAATGCTGAAAGGAAAGACAAGTAACAATACAAAGAGAAGGAGGTCTATTGCTCTCAGGTTGGGCCCTGTTGTCGCGCAGATTGACACGACAACGCTCAGACCGGGGGCTGTCACTCTGATCCCCGATCCCTCCGTTTAAGCCTGTCTCCCGCGGCTAAGGGGGGTAGTCCCTGTGATATGATGAGACCAACTGTTGACCAGTTGGTTGGGAGACACGAGATACGATATAAAAAACACTCGATGGATTTGATAAATTGATCAGACCAGTGCCTTATAAGATTGTTATTAAAATGATTACTTGTTAAATGATATATAAAAAAAATATGGACCATGAACAGCAATCATCAATCATCAGCTAAATCAAAACGATATCCAGCAACTGAAAGATTCAAAAAGATAAATGCTTTAAACCACCACGAGAATCCTAATCCAGATATCAATTTCACATCTCGGCTTGAAAATTTTAGATCTCAGCATGAAAGATGATAAATCTCGAAAATAACTGGATCTGACGGAATTTTTTTTTTTTTTTTGAAAATGAAATTTAAAAAATTAATCTAAAACTAAGCCTAAAATCTTATTTATTTATTTTTTATTTATTTATTTATTTATTTATTTTTTAATTTTTAATTTTTTTATAAAACAAAATCTATCAAAATGAAACGATTAAAACGTTAACCAAAAAAAACTAAAACATAAATCTAAAAAAAAAAAACTAAATATTAAAATCTAATTTAAAGTTAAATCTAAAAAAATTCAAAATCTACATAAAACAAAAACTATGCAAAACTCTAAACTAAATTAAAAATTCAAATCAAATTAAAATCTACGTTAGCTCTAAATCTGAAAACGATTATTAATAAAATGAAACTTCTGCATTCAAACAAACCCAACGTGACTATGCCAAGACGTAAAACAGTAAAAAAAAAAAAAATACCTGTGCGGAGATTACCTGGTCAATGCAACCTCGGCTTGGAGACTGTGCGTGGCGATCGTTGGTTATCCTTGAAATACGCAGATGGCAATCACGCAATACGCTCAGAAACCGTGAATCGATCTTACCATAGCCGCATACCTGATACGCATTTACCTGGAGTGATTCACCTCTGATCAAAATCGGTTTAGAGCTTCACTGTCTGCTACTGAAAGTGGGTCGATTCTGAGCATTTGGACGCTGGCCCGTTGAATGCAAATGATACTTGGAGCCTCCACGCAGACTAGCTACCACTCTTTCACTCGAATGCTGAGCGCAGATCCATATGAACGTTTCGCTGCTTGGCCTTCGGATTGATGCCGGGTATGCTGGTGAATGGCCGTCGATCACACGCAGTCAGCTATCTTGACCATTTGATAGCAGGAGGAAAGGGTTCGCCCTTTTCCGTTTGCAGTTTCGATAAACACGATATGAATTCTGCGGTGGCTCCCCTTTAAATATTAAATTTGAAACGTAGTTTGCCTGAGATACGACTAACAATGAAGTTGCAAATACCCTGCGTGAAAAGGAGCTAGCTGGGCAATCTCGACAGCGGACAGAGCAACGCCTCACAATGAAACAGAATTTACACACCAGCATATCAGATTAGACTGCCGGCTCCACCCGTTATCTTGGCAATCGATGCTAATTTCGCAGGCTAAGACAATATTCAGCCATGGACGGAGGATGACCCCGCTGCTTTCGGATGACGGCAAAATTGGCTTGTGCTTGATGTAAATCACCTGTTGGCAGCTTATTGCAGAGTGTGTCGGCGTGTCAACCTTGATGGCAATCCTGCCATTGCAAAAAAAAGACAAAACCCTAATAAAAACTGTACAAAAATTTGAAACCCTAGATCCAAAAAATTGAAACCCTAGAACAGCTTAATAATTTACAGATCTTGGCCCCTCAACTGCCAGATTTAACAATAAGAGCATAAATATTTTCAGAAAATAGTTTAAATGTAAAATGCTTCAGAAGACCCTGCATGCAATCATAAAAAAAAATTTCGAATGATAAGCCCGGGATCAAGAACTGGCTGGGCTCTTTCAGAAAACACAACCCGGGAGTCGGCTGGTTCAGCCGAGAACTTCCCCTAACGCCCGGTAATCTGAAAAAAGGATTTCCTGCACAGCTTAAAATCAACCATCAACGTAGAAGGAGAAAACAATAGTGAAACCCTGATCAAATGGAGATACCTGCCAATGTATTTCAGAATCTAAACTATCATTCAAACACCAAAGATCAGGCAAGATACCTGTGCCTAGATCAATCTTCGTTAAGCTACCATTAATGACTGAAAATAAAATTATGCAGAACACATAGAACAATCTTACAGCATTTTCAGAAGAGTAACACCAGCAAGATTTTTAACCCCAAAGTCTTCTTTATTGCACAGAAATGAAATACAAGAGAGCTTCTTCAGCTTTAGACTCCAGATCCGAATGCTTTGAAATGATCCCCTAAGACCCTATATAAAGGAAATGATCCTAACGGCTAGTTCGAGTGATCCATGTAGAAATGATCTCGACCGTTGATGAGGATCAAGACATCTCTTGATCTCATCCGTCGATTTATTAACTTAAAATATTATTATTTTATTAGTTAGGGTTTTTGCTTGATTTTTTTTTTAAATTTTTATTATTTTTATTCATTTTTTAATTTTTTAAATCATTTTAAAATGGATCACTGAACTAAGCCTTCGGAAACATCACCTAGGACCTAGGACTTAGGACTCATGAGGGGATTTAAAACATTTCTCGACCCTCAGGACACATTACATCATGACTTTTACAAAATTACATCTTAAGGGACAAACCCATTTAATACAGACCCTCACAAAACACCCAGTTCTGCGACACAACTATAATCTAGCAGATTTGACACACTAGGATTTTCCTAAAGTTCTAATGACAAAATCAATCCCGGCTTTGGGGTCAGGTTTGAAGGAAAACTCTGCCGATCCGTGGATCGGTGAGACAAAAAACCTTCCGGGACGTAGATTATCATCAGAAAGTTAGGTCCACCTAGGCAAATTACATACATGACTCACGTCTGCTAAGATTATTTACAATTCATACATGCAGACTGGGTTTACAATCAAAATGATGAAACTGCTGATGACTGCAGGATGGCTCGGACACATAGATCAGGTGCTGCCCCTTTCTGCCAAGCAAAGGGGGGGTGGACTGCATGGGTAGTTGACCAGTAGAGGTCAACATCTGGCTCCACTTGGGGACACGTTGCTGCTTGCAGGAATGTGAGAATCCAGAATCTGCATCCATACAACACAAAAATAAGTAGCGTCCATCCAAAAATCAGCATATACATTAAGCACAGGAAAGAAAAAAAGCTCTTCATTTATTAACTATCTAAAGCAGAAATGAAAATGCGGAAAAACAAGGAGTAGGGTTAGAAATACGATACAAAAGGATGCTCTACGGCATCAGATGTGTTCAATATAGTGCATACTGAGCATTTGCCTGCTTTCAGGCAAATCTGTGGGCTGCTTGTCGGATGTGCCATGTCCAATTTTGCATATGGTAGGACTTTTTCCTATCCGAAAATCAAGCTGCTCACGGCCGTCTGATGTATCAAATCTTCGTCTCATCTTCTTTCTCTTACGCTTTTTCTTTCTGGCAGGTTGAATTACTGATGACCTGGTACTTTCTGTTTCAAAGCTATCAGATGAAGTATGTAAGATATGCATGCTATGTCTTTCTTCATCTTGCATCTGATCTCTATCATTCTTAAGTCTGTCTGGATCACCCTCAATCAACCGTCTTTCAATCGAATCAACAACCTCCCAATAATAAGATGAATCTTGTTGCAGCAAATGAGAAAGCTCCTGATCTGTTGATGTTTGCTGATTTCTCTCATCTTCCAATTGCTGAAACCTTTGAACTTGTATTCTAATGGCATCCATCTGACTAGAATGTTGAACCTTTATATCACTGATTTGTCTGGCATGGTGTTCTTGCATGTCTTTTATTACTCTAACATTCTTTTCCTTTATGTCCATCAAGCAATGCTGTATAAAATTTATTTCTTCTTTATGGTTCGCTTGTATGTCAGCCACTTGATTATTATGGTTGAACGTCATGATGGTCATTTCCTCATCTATGGTTAATAGCTTGTTTTGCATAGAGTCAATTTCCCTATCATGATCAGCTTTCATGGTCACCATATTTTCCTCTAAGATCGACAACCTGCTTTGCATGATTCTAATTTCTGTTTCATAATTAGTTTTTATGGCCTCAATTTCCTTAGCATGCTGGTTTTGCGTGACCTCAATCTCTCTATTACGTTTCTCCAGGTGAGTGCATAAAGTTTTCACATCATTGACATAATTAGTTTGATTGATTTCCATATTTCTTACCAGCATCATTAGATCTCGTATAATTTGCTTTTGCTCTTCTTTTTCATTGTCATTTGTCCCTGATTTTTCACTATCATGAACTTGATCTGCAATATTTTCGGTGGATGACACATTTTGACATGAAGAATCGTCCTGGGATCTTTCAGCTGGACCTCCTATCAAATTACTTACATTCTGTTGCACAATTTTGGAGGAAGAAGGCAAGCTGTTTGGATAACCATATCTATCTTCAAAAGCATTGATAATATCAGCCAAAGAAGAGAAAGAATCCTTAGGAAAATTGTTAAACCAATTCAAAGCATCATCTTCTAAAGAAAGGACAAATAGACGCATTTTGATATCACCATGATGAAACTGAGGGGGTCTGCAATATATGATCATGAAGCGAATAAACAAGTCAATATGCCTTTTAGCAGCGATTGGATCACCATCTGAAAAAATAGGCAATTCAGGAAGGGCCTCCTCCGGAAAATCATGGAGACGGTGAGTAAAACGACATGGTTTAAACGAATAATTCATGATGAACAATAAGGGATGATAGAACTAGATCTTTGCTCAAGAAAATCAAAAGATGAAAGAAGTGGAGTCGCCACTTGAACAATAAAACTGATTCTAAGATCCAAGAAGTAACCACAAGTAGATATGAGGAAAGCTTCTTGTCTGGGAAAAATGAGAAAAATGGAGTCGCCACCCAAACAAGAAACAAAACCGAAGAGATGCTGCTGATATGTGATGAAAAGATGCCAAAATATTTGAAACTGCCAGCTCAAATGAGAGATGAGAAGATGAGAAGATGAATGTCGATGAAACCCCAGGAACAGAAAAACTCTGTCCCCGGCAACGGCGCTAAAAAATGTTGGCGTTGCCGGCTCAAATGAATGATAAAAAGATGAACGATGAATGATGAAAAGTCGTTGAAACACCAAGGACAGAAAAACTCTATCCCCGGCAACGGCGCCAAAAAATGTTGTCGCGCAGATTGACACGACAACGCTCAGACCGGGGGCTGTCACTCTGATCCCCGATCCCTCCGTTTAAGCCTGTCTCCCGCGGCTAAGGGGGGTAGTCCCTGTGATATGATGAGACCAACTGTTGACCAGTTGGTTGGGAGACACGAGATACGATATAAAAAAAAACATTCGATGGATTTGATAAATTGATCAGACCAGTGCCTTATAAGATTGTTATTAAAATGGTTACTTGTTAAATGATATATAAAAAAAATATGGACCATGAACAGCAATCATCAATCATCAGCTAAATCAAAACGATATCCAGCAACTGAAAGATTCAAAAAAATAAATGCTTTAAACCACCACGAGAATCCTAATCTAGATATCAATTTCACATCTCGGCTTGAAAATTTTAGATCTCAGCATGAAAGATGATAAATCTCGAAAATAACTGGATCTGACGGAATTTTTTTTTTTTTTTTTGAAAATGAAATTTAAAAAATTAATCTAAAACTAAGCCTAAAATCTTATTTATTTATTTATTTATTTTTTAATTTTTAATTTTTTTATAAAACAAAATCTATCAAAATGAAACGATTAAAACGTTAACCAAAAAAAACTAAAACATAAATCTAAAAAAAAAAAACTAAATATTAAAATCTAATTTAAAGTTAAATCTAAAAAAATTCAAAATCTACATAAAACAAAAACTATGCAAAACTCTAAACTAAATTAAAAATTCAAATCAAATTAAAATCTACGTTAGCTCTAAATCTGAAAACGATTATTAATAAAATGAAACTTCTGCATTCAAACAAACCCAACGTGACTATGCCAAGACGTAAAACAGTAAAAAAAAAAAAATACCTGTGCGGAGATTACCTGGTCAATGCAACCTCGGCTTGGAGACTGTGCGTGGCGATCGTTGGTTATCCTTGAAATACGCAGATGGCAATCACGCAATACGCTCAGAAACCGTGAATCGATCTTACCATAGCCGCATACCTGATACGCATTTACCTGGAGTGATTCACCTCTGATCAAAATCGGTTTAGAGCTTCACTGTCTGCTACTGAAAGTGGGTCGATTCTGAGCATTTGGACGCTGGCCCGTTGAATGCAAATGATACTTGGAGCCTCCACGCAGACTAGCTACCACTCTTTCACTCGAATGCTGAGCGCAGATCCATATGAACGTTTCGCTGCTTGGCCTTCGGATTGATGCCGGGTATGCTGGTGAATGGCCGTCGATCACACGCAGTCAGCTATCTTGACCATTTGATAGCAGGAGGAAAGGGTTCGCCCTTTTCCGTTTGCAGTTTCGATAAACACGATATGAATTCTGCGGTGGCTCCCCTTTAAATATTAAATTTGAAACGTAGTTTGCCTGAGATACGACTAACAATGAAGTTGCAAATACCCTGCGTGAAAAGGAGCTAGCTGGGCAATCTCGACAGCGGACAGAGCAACGCCTCACAATGAAACAGAATTTACACACCAGCATATCAGATTAGACTGCCGGCTCCACCCGTTATCTTGGCAATCGATGCTAATTTCGCAGGCTAAGACAATATTCAGCCATGGACGGAGGATGACCCAGCTGCTTTCGGATGACGGCAAAATTGGCTTGTGCTTGATGTAAATCACCTGTTGGCAGCTTATTGCAGAGTGTGTCGGCGTGTCAACCTTGATGGCAATCCTGCCATTGCAAAAAAAAGACAAAACCCTAATAAAAACTGTACAAAAATTTGAAACCCTAGATCAAAAAAATTGAAACCCTAGAACAGCTTAATAATTTACAGATCTTGGCCCCTTAACTGCCAGATTTAACAATAAGAGCAGAAATATTTTCAGAAAACAATTTAAATGTAAAATGCTTCAGAAGACCCTGCATGCATTCATAAAAAAAAATTTCGAATGATAAGCCCGGGATCAAGAACTGGCTGGGCTCTTTCAGAAAACACAACCCGGGAGTTGGCTGGTTCAGCCGAGAACTTCCCCTAACGCCCGGTAATCTGAAAAAAGGATTTCCTGCACAGCTTAAAATCAACCATCAACGTAGAAGGAGAAAACAATAGTGAAACCCTGATCAAATGGAGATACCTGCCAATGTATTTCAGAATCTAAACTATCATTCAAACCCCAAAGATCAGGCAAGATACCTGTGCCTAGATCAATCTTCGTTAAGCTACCATTAATGACTGAAAATAAAATTATGCAGAACACATAGAACAATCTTACAGCATTTTCAGAAGAGTAACACCAGCAAGATTTTTAACCCCAAAGTCTTCTTTATTGCACAGAAATGAAATACAAGAGAGCTTCTTCAGCTTTAGACTCCAGATCCGAATGCTTTGAAATGACCCCCTAAGACCCTATATAAAGGAAATGATCCTAACGGCTAGTTCGAGTGATCCATGTAGAAATGATCTCGACCGTTGATGAGGATCAAGACATCTCTTGATCTCATCCGTCGATTTATTAACTTAAAATATTATTATTTTATTAGTTAGGGTTTTTGCTTGATTTTTTTTTTAAATTTTTATTATTTTTATTCATTTTTTAATTTTTTAAATCATTTTAAAATGGATCACTGAACTAAGCCTTCGGAAACATCACCTAGGACCTAGGACTTAGGACTCATGAGGGGATTTAAAACATTTCTCGACCCTCAGGACACATTACATCATGACTTTTACAAAATTACATCTTAAGGGACAAACCCATTTAATACAGACCCTCACAAAACACCCAGTTCTGCGACACAACTATAATCTAGCAGATTTGACACACTAGGATTTTCCTAAAGTTCTAATGACAAAATCAATCCCGGCTTTGGGGTCAGGTTTGAAGGAAAACTCTGCCGATCCGTGGATCGGTGAGACAAAAAACCTTCCGGGACGTAGATTATCATCAGAAAGTTAGGTCCACCTAGGCAAATTACATACATGACTCACGTCTGCTAAGATTATTTACAATTCATACATGCAGACTGGGTTTACAATCAAAATGATGAAACTGCTGATGACTGCAGGATGGCTCGGACACATAGATCAGGTGCTGCCCCTTTCTGCCAAGCAAAGGGGGGGTGGACTGCATGGGTAGTTGACCAGTAGAGGTCAACATCTGGCTCCACTTGGGGACACGTTGCTGCTTGCAGGAATGTGAGAATCCAGAATCTGCATCCATACAACACAAAAATAAGTAGCGTCCATCCAAAAATCAGCATATACATTAAGCACAGGAAAGAAAAAAAGCTCTTCATTTATTAACTATCTAAAGCAGAAATGAAAATGCGGAAAAACAAGGAGTAGGGTTAGAAATACGATACAAAAGGATGCCCTACGGCATCAGATGTGTTCAATATAGTGCATACTGAGCATTTGCCTGCTTTCAGGCAAATCTGTGGGCTGCTTGTCGGATGTGCCATGTCCAATTTTGCATATGGTAGGACTTTTTCCTATCCGAAAATCAAGCTGCTCACGGCCGTCTGATGTATCAAATCTTCGTCTCATCTTCTTTCTCTTACGCTTTTTCTTTCTGGCAGGTTGAATTACTGATGACCTGGTACTTTCTGTTTCAAAGCTATCAGATGAAGTATGTAAGATATGCATGCTATGTCTTTCTTCATCTTGCATCTGATCTCTATCATTCTTAAGTCTGTCTGGATCACCCTCAATCAACCGTCTTTCAATCGAATCAACAACCTCCCAATAATAAGATGAATCTTGTTGCAGCAAATGAGAAAGGTCCTGATCTGTTGATGTTTGCTGATTTCTCTCATCTTCCAATTGCTGAAACCTTTGAACTTGTATTCTAATGGCATCCATCTGACTAGAATGTTGAACCTTTATATCACTGATTTGTCTGGCATGGTGTTCTTGCATGTCTTTTATTACTCTAACATTCTTTTCCTTTATGTCCATCAAGCAATGCTGTATAAAATTTATTTCTTCTTTATGGTTCGCTTGTATGTCAGCCACTTGATTATTATGGTTGAACGTCATGATGGTCATTTCCTCATCTATGGTTAATAGCTTGTTTTGCATAGAGTCAATTTCCCTATCATGATCAGCTTTCATGGTCACCATATTTTCCTCTAAGATCGACAACCTGCTTTGCATGATTCTAATTTCTGTTTCATAATTAGTTTTTATGGCCTCAATTTCCTTAGCATGCTGGTTTTGCGTGACCTCAATCTCTCTATTACGTTTCTCCAGGTGAGTGCATAAAGTTTTCACATCATTGACATAATTAGTTTGATTGATTTCCATATTTCTTACCAGCATCATTAGATCTCGTATAATTTGCTTTTGCTCTTCTTTTTCATTGTCATTTGTCCCTGATTTTTCACTATCATGAACTTGATCTGCAATATTTTCGGTGGATGACACATTTTGACATGAAGAATCGTCCTGGGATCTTTCAGCTGGACCTCCTATCAAATTACTTACATTCTGTTGCACAATTTTGGAGGAAGAAGGCAAGCTGTTTGGATAACCATATCTATCTTCAAAAGCATTGATAATATCAGCCAAAGAAGAGAAAGAATCCTTAGGAAAATTGTTAAACCAATTCAAAGCATCATCTTCTAAAGAAAGGACAAATAGACGCATTTTGATATCACCATGATGAAACTGAGGGGGTCTGCAATATATGATCATGAAGCGAATAAACAAGTCAATATGCCTTTTAGCAGCGATTGGATCACCATCTGAAAAAATAGGCAATTCAGGAAGGGCCTCCTCCGGAAAATCATGGAGACGGTGAGTAAAATGACATGGTTTAAACGAATAATTCATGATGAACAATAAGGGATGATAGAACTAGATCTTTGCTCAAGAAAATCAAAAGATGAAAGAAGTGGAGTCGCCACTTGAACAATAAAACTGATTCTAAGATCCAAGAAGTAACCACAAGTAGATATGAGGAAAGCTTCTTGTCTGGGAAAAATGAGAAAAATGGAGTCGCCACCCAAACAAGAAACAAAACCGAAGAGATGCTGCTGATATGTGATGAAAAGATGCCAAAATATTTGAAACTGCCAGCTCAAATGAGAGATGAGAAGATGAGAAGATGAATGTCGATGAAACCCCAGGAACAGAAAAACTCTGTCCCCGGCAACGGCGCTAAAAAATGTTGGCGTTGCCGGCTCAAATGAATGATAAAAAGATGAACGATGAATGATGAAAAGTCGTTGAAACACCAAGGACAGAAAAACTCTATCCCCGGCAACGGCGCCAAAAAATGTTGTCGCGCAGATTGACACGACAACGCTCAGACCGGGGGCTGTCACTCTGATCCCCGATCCCTCCGTTTAAGCCTGTCTCCCGCGGCTAAGGGGGGTAGTCCCTGTGATATGATGAGACCAACTGTTGACCAGTTGGTTGGGAGACACGAGATACGATATAAAAAAAAACATTCGATGGATTTGATAAATTGATCAGACCAGTGCCTTATAAGATTGTTATTAAAATGGTTACTTGTTAAATGATATATAAAAAAAATATGGACCATGAACAGCAATCATCAATCATCAGCTAAATCAAAACGATATCCAGCAACTGAAAGATTCAAAAAAATAAATGCTTTAAACCACCACGAGAATCCTAATCTAGATATCAATTTCACATCTCGGCTTGAAAATTTTAGATCTCAGCATGAAAGATGATAAATCTCGAAAATAACTGGATCTGACGGAATTTTTTTTTTTTTTTTTGAAAATGAAATTTAAAAAATTAATCTAAAACTAAGCCTAAAATCTTATTTATTTATTTTTTTATTTTTTTATTTTTAATTTTTTTATAAAACAAAATCTATCAAAATGAAACGATTAAAACGTTAACCAAAAAAAACTAAAACATAAATCTAAAAAAAAAAAACTAAATATTAAAATCTAATTTAAAGTTAAATCTAAAAAAATTCAAAATCTACATAAAACAAAAACTATGCAAAACTCTAAACTAAATTAAAAATTCAAATCAAATTAAAATCTACGTTAGCTCTAAATCTGAAAACGATTATTAATAAAATGAAACTTCTGCATTCAAACAAACCCAACGTGACTATGCCAAGACGTAAAACAGTAAAAAAAAAAAAAATACCTGTGCGGAGATTACCTGGTCAATGCAACCTCGGCTTGGAGACTGTGCGTGGCGATCGTTGGTTATCCTTGAAATACGCAGATGGCAATCACGCAATACGCTCAGAAACCGTGAATCGATCTTACCATAGCCGCATACCTGATACGCATTTACCTGGAGTGATTCACCTCTGATCAAAATCGGTTTAGAGCTTCACTGTCTGCTACTGAAAGTGGGTCGATTCTGAGCATTTGGACGCTGGCCCGTTGAATGCAAATGATACTTGGAGCCTCCACGCAGACTAGCTACCACTCTTTCACTCGAATGCTGAGCGCAGATCCATATGAACGTTTCGCTGCTTGGCCTTCGGATTGATGCCGGGTATGCTGGTGAATGGCCGTCGATCACACGCAGTCAGCTATCTTGACCATTTGATAGCAGGAGGAAAGGGTTCGCCCTTTTCCGTTTGCAGTTTCGATAAACACGATATGAATTCTGCGGTGGCTCCCCTTTAAATATTAAATTTGAAACGTAGTTTGCCTGAGATACGACTAACAATGAAGTTGCAAATACCCTGCGTGAAAAGGAGCTAGCTGGGCAATCTCGACAGCGGACAGAGCAACGCCTCACAATGAAACAGAATTTACACACCAGCATATCAGATTAGACTGCCGGCTCCACCCGTTATCTTGGCAATCGATGCTAATTTCGCAGGCTAAGACAATATTCAGCCATGGACGGAGGATGACCCCGCTGCTTTCGGATGACGGCAAAATTGGCTTGTGCTTGATGTAAATCACCTGTTGGCAGCTTATTGCAGAGTGTGTCGGCGTGTCAACCTTGATGGCAATCCTGCCATTGCAAAAAAAAGACAAAACCCTAATAAAAACTGTACAAAAATTTGAAACCCTAGATCCAAAAAATTGAAACCCTAGAACAGCTTAATAATTTACAGATCTTGGCCCCTCAACTGCCAGATTTAACAATAAGAGCATAAATATTTTCAGAAAATAGTTTAAATGTAAAATGCTTCAGAAGACCCTGCATGCAATCATAAAAAAAAATTTCGAATGATAAGCCCGGGATCAAGAACTGGCTGGGCTCTTTCAGAAAACACAACCCGGGAGTCGGCTGGTTCAGCCGAGAACTTCCCCTAACGCCCGGTAATCTGAAAAAAGGATTTCCTGCACAGCTTAAAATCAACCATCAACGTAGAAGGAGAAAACAATAGTGAAACCCTGATCAAATGGAGATACCTGCCAATGTATTTCAGAATCTAAACTATCATTCAAACACCAAAGATCAGGCAAGATACCTGTGCCTAGATCAATCTTCGTTAAGCTACCATTAATGACTGAAAATAAAATTATGCAGAACACATAGAACAATCTTACAGCATTTTCAGAAGAGTAACACCAGCAAGATTTTTAACCCCAAAGTCTTCTTTATTGCACAGAAATGAAATACAAGAGAGCTTCTTCAGCTTTAGACTCCAGATCCGAATGCTTTGAAATGATCCCCTAAGACCCTATATAAAGGAAATGATCCTAACGGCTAGTTCGAGTGATCCATGTAGAAATGATCTCGACCGTTGATGAGGATCAAGACATCTCTTGATCTCATCCGTCGATTTATTAACTTAAAATATTATTATTTTATTAGTTAGGGTTTTTGCTTGATTTTTTTTTTAAATTTTTATTATTTTTATTCATTTTTTAATTTTTTAAATCATTTTAAAATGGATCACTGAACTAAGCCTTCGGAAACATCACCTAGGACCTAGGACTTAGGACTCATGAGGGGATTTAAAACATTTCTCGACCCTCAGGACACATTACATCATGACTTTTACAAAATTACATCTTAAGGGACAAACCCATTTAATACAGACCCTCACAAAACACCCAGTTCTGCGACACAACTATAATCTAGCAGATTTGACACACTAGGATTTTCCTAAAGTTCTAATGACAAAATCAATCCCGGCTTTGGGGTCAGGTTTGAAGGAAAACTCTGCCGATCCGTGGATCGGTGAGACAAAAAACCTTCCGGGACGTAGATTATCATCAGAAAGTTAGGTCCACCTAGGCAAATTACATACATGACTCACGTCTGCTAAGATTATTTACAATTCATACATGCAGACTGGGTTTACAATCAAAATGATGAAACTGCTGATGACTGCAGGATGGCTCGGACACATAGATCAGGTGCTGCCCCTTTCTGCCAAGCAAAGGGGGGGTGGACTGCATGGGTAGTTGACCAGTAGAGGTCAACATCTGGCTCCACTTGGGGACACGTTGCTGCTTGCAGGAATGTGAGAATCCAGAATCTGCATCCATACAACACAAAAATAAGTAGCGTCCATCCAAAAATCAGCATATACATTAAGCACAGGAAAGAAAAAAAGCTCTTCATTTATTAACTATCTAAAGCAGAAATGAAAATGCGGAAAAACAAGGAGTAGGGTTAGAAATACGATACAAAAGGATGCTCTACGGCATCAGATGTGTTCAATATAGTGCATACTGAGCATTTGCCTGCTTTCAGGCAAATCTGTGGGCTGCTTGTCGGATGTGCCATGTCCAATTTTGCATATGGTAGGACTTTTTCCTATCCGAAAATCAAGCTGCTCACGGCCGTCTGATGTATCAAATCTTCGTCTCATCTTCTTTCTCTTACGCTTTTTCTTTCTGGCAGGTTGAATTACTGATGACCTGGTACTTTCTGTTTCAAAGCTATCAGATGAAGTATGTAAGATATGCATGCTATGTCTTTCTTCATCTTGCATCTGATCTCTATCATTCTTAAGTCTGTCTGGATCACCCTCAATCAACCGTCTTTCAATCGAATCAACAACCTCCCAATAATAAGATGAATCTTGTTGCAGCAAATGAGAAAGGTCCTGATCTGTTGATGTTTGCTGATTTCTCTCATCTTCCAATTGCTGAAACCTTTGAACTTGTATTCTAATGGCATCCATCTGACTAGAATGTTGAACCTTTATATCACTGATTTGTCTGGCATGGTGTTCTTGCATGTCTTTTATTACTCTAACATTCTTTTCCTTTATGTCCATCAAGCAATGCTGTATAAAATTTATTTCTTCTTTATGGTTCGCTTGTATGTCAGCCACTTGATTATTATGGTTGAACGTCATGATGGTCATTTCCTCATCTATGGTTAATAGCTTGTTTTGCATAGAGTCAATTTCCCTATCATGATCAGCTTTCATGGTCACCATATTTTCCTCTAAGATCGACAACCTGCTTTGCATGATTCTAATTTCTGTTTCATAATTAGTTTTTATGGCCTCAATTTCCTTAGCATGCTGGTTTTGCGTGACCTCAATCTCTCTATTACGTTTCTCCAGGTGAGTGCATAAAGTTTTCACATCATTGACATAATTAGTTTGATTGATTTCCATATTTCTTACCAGCATCATTAGATCTCGTATAATTTGCTTTTGCTCTTCTTTTTCATTGTCATTTGTCCCTGATTTTTCACTATCATGAACTTGATCTGCAATATTTTCGGTGGATGACACATTTTGACATGAAGAATCGTCCTGGGATCTTTCAGCTGGACCTCCTATCAAATTACTTACATTCTGTTGCACAATTTTGGAGGAAGAAGGCAAGCTGTTTGGATAACCATATCTATCTTCAAAAGCATTGATAATATCAGCCAAAGAAGAGAAAGAATCCTTAGGAAAATTGTTAAACCAATTCAAAGCATCATCTTCTAAAGAAAGGACAAATAGACGCACTTTGATATCACCATGATGAAACTGAGGGGGTCTGCAATATATGATCATGAAGCGAATAAACAAGTCAATATGCCTTTTAGCAGCGATTGGATCACCATCTGAAAAAATAGGCAATTCAGGAAGGGCCTCCTCCGGAAAATCATGGAGACGGTGAGTAAAACGACATGGTTTAAACGAATAATTCATGATGAACAATAAGGGATGATAGAACTAGATCTTTGCTCAAGAAAATCAAAAGATGAAAGAAGTGGAGTCGCCACTTGAACAATAAAACTGATTCTAAGATCCAAGAAGTAACCACAAGTAGATATGAGGAAAGCTTCTTGTCTGGGAAAAATGAGAAAAATGGAGTCGCCACCCAAACAAGAAACAAAACCGAAGAGATGCTGCTGATATGTGATGAAAAGATGCCAAAATATTTGAAACTGCCAGCTCAAATGAGAGATGAGAAGATGAGAAGATGAATGTCGATGAAACCCCAGGAACAGAAAAACTCTGTCCCCGGCAACGGCGCTAAAAAATGTTGGCGTTGCCGGCTCAAATGAATGATAAAAAGATGAACGATGAATGATGAAAAGTCGTTGAAACACCAAGGACAGAAAAACTCTATCCCCGGCAACGGCGCCAAAAAATGTTGTCGCGCAGATTGACACGACAACGCTCAGACCGGGGGCTGTCACTCTGATCCCCGATCCCTCCGTTTAAGCCTGTCTCCCGCGGCTAAGGGGGGTAGTCCCTGTGATATGATGAGACCAACTGTTGACCAGTTGGTTGGGAGACACGAGATACGATATAAAAAAAAACATTCGATGGATTTGATAAATTGATCAGACCAGTGCCTTATAAGATTGTTATTAAAATGGTTACTTGTTAAATGATATATAAAAAAAATATGGACCATGAACAGCAATCATCAATCATCAGCTAAATCAAAACGATATCCAGCAACTGAAAGATTCAAAAAAATAAATGCTTTAAACCACCACGAGAATCCTAATCTAGATATCAATTTCACATCTCGGCTTGAAAATTTTAGATCTCAGCATGAAAGATGATAAATCTCGAAAATAACTGGATCTGACGGAATTTTTTTTTTTTTTTTGAAAATGAAATTTAAAAAATTAATCTAAAACTAAGCCTAAAATCTTATTTATTTATTTATTTATTTTTTAATTTTTAATTTTTTTATAAAACAAAATCTATCAAAATGAAACGATTAAAACGTTAACCAAAAAAAACTAAAACATAAATCTAAAAAAAAAAACTAAATATTAAAATCTAATTTAAAGTTAAATCTAAAAAAATTCAAAATCTACATAAAACAAAAACTATGCAAAACTCTAAACTAAATTAAAAATTCAAATCAAATTAAAATCTACGTTAGCTCTAAATCTGAAAACGATTATTAATAAAATGAAACTTCTGCATTCAAACAAACCCAACGTGACTATGCCAAGACGTAAAACAGTAAAAAAAAAAAAAAATACCTGTGCGGAGATTACCTGGTCAATGCAACCTCGGCTTGGAGACTGTGCGTGGCGATCGTTGGTTATCCTTGAAATACGCAGATGGCAATCACGCAATACGCTCAGAAACCGTGAATCGATCTTACCATAGCCGCATACCTGATACGCATTTACCTGGAGTGATTCACCTCTGATCAAAATCGGTTTAGAGCTTCACTGTCTGCTACTGAAAGTGGGTCGATTCTGAGCATTTGGACGCTGGCCCGTTGAATGCAAATGATACTTGGAGCCTCCACGCAGACTAGCTACCACTCTTTCACTCGAATGCTGAGCGCAGATCCATATGAACGTTTCGCTGCTTGGCCTTCGGATTGATGCCGGGTATGCTGGTGAATGGCCGTCGATCACACGCAGTCAGCTATCTTGACCATTTGATAGCAGGAGGAAAGGGTTCGCCCTTTTCCGTTTGCAGTTTCGATAAACACGATATGAATTCTGCGGTGGCTCCCCTTTAAATATTAAATTTGAAACGTAGTTTGCCTGAGATACGACTAACAATGAAGTTGCAAATACCCTGCGTGAAAAGGAGCTAGCTGGGCAATCTCGACAGCGGACAGAGCAACGCCTCACAATGAAACAGAATTTACACACCAGCATATCAGATTAGACTGCCGGCTCCACCCGTTATCTTGGCAATCGATGCTAATTTCGCAGGCTAAGACAATATTCAGCCATGGACGGAGGATGACCCAGCTGCTTTCGGATGACGGCAAAATTGGCTTGTGCTTGATGTAAATCACCTGTTGGCAGCTTATTGCAGAGTGTGTCAGCGTGTCAACCTTGATGGCAATCCTGCCATTGCAAAAAAAAGACAAAACCCTAATAAAAACTGTACAAAAATTTGAAACCCTAGATCCAAAAAATTGAAACCCTAGAACAGCTTAATAATTTACAGATCTTGGCCCCTCAACTGCCAGATTTAACAATAAGAGCATAAATATTTTCAGAAAATAGTTTAAATGTAAAATGCTTCAGAAGACCCTGCATGCAATCATAAAAAAAAATTTCGAATGATAAGCCCGGGATCAAGAACTGGCTGGGCTCTTTCAGAAAACACAACCCGGGAGTCGGCTGGTTCAGCCGAGAACTTCCCCTAACGCCCGGTAATTTGAAAAAAGGATTTCCTGCACAGCTTAAAATCAACCATCAACGTAGAAGGAGAAAACAATAGTGAAACCCTGATCAAATGGAGATACCTGCCAATGTATTTCAGAATCTAAACTATCATTCAAACACCAAAGATCAGGCAAGATACCTGTGCCTAGATCAATCTTCGTTAAGCTACCATTAATGACTGAAAATAAAATTATGCAGAACACATAGAACAATCTTACAGCATTTTCAGAAGAGTAACACCAGCAAGATTTTTAACCCCAAAGTCTTCTTTATTGCACAGAAATGAAATACAAGAGAGCTTCTTCAGCTTTAGACTCCAGATCCGAATGCTTTGAAATGACCCCCTAAGACCCTATATAAAGGAAATGATCCTAACGGCTAGTTCGAGTGATCCATGTAGAAATGATCTCGACCGTTGATGAGGATCAAGACATCTCTTGATCTCATCCGTCGATTTATTAACTTAAAATATTATTATTTTATTAGTTAGGGTTTTTGCTTGATTTTTTTTTTAAATTTTTATTATTTTTATTCATTTTTTAATTTTTTAAATCATTTTAAAATGGATCACTGAACTAAGCCTTCGGAAACATCACCTAGGACCTAGGACTTAGGACTCATGAGGGGATTTAAAACATTTCTCGACCCTCAGGACACATTACATCATGACTTTTACAAAATTACATCTTAAGGGACAAACCCATTTAATACAGACCCTCACAAAACACCCAGTTCTGCGACACAACTATAATCTAGCAGATTTGACACACTAGGATTTTCCTAAAGTTCTAATGACAAAATCAATCCCGGCTTTGGGGTCAGGTTTGAAGGAAAACTCTGCCGATCCGTGGATCGGTGAGACAAAAAACCTTCCGGGACGTAGATTATCATCAGAAAGTTAGGTCCACCTAGGCAAATTACATACATGACTCACGTCTGCTAAGATTATTTACAATTCATACATGCAGACTGGGTTTACAATCAAAATGATGAAACTGCTGATGACTGCAGGATGGCTCGGACACATAGATCAGGTGCTGCCCCTTTCTGCCAAGCAAAGGGGGGGTGGACTGCATGGGTAGTTGACCAGTAGAGGTCAACAGGCCCTAACCTGAGAGCTATAGCTCCTCTAAGAACTCAGAATTGAATCCAAATCTGCCTGCCTTTTATTAAAAGATCATAATCATGAGTCTAACAACATGCCAAAATTGGCTTACAAAGAGCAAAAACAGAGCTACAGCTCGTGATTCAAAATCTACAACAAAGGTTCAAGAATCTTTATCGAAGGCTACAGCCTCAATATTTATACATGATGAGGGCCAAGCTGGCCTCCTCAATTAGTGGGGCTTGGCTGTCCAACTAAAAGTAAACTGTTGTTCCTGTAGAATCCGTTGGCTGCCTTCTAGCTCGGTGGTGATAGCTGTTGGAGCTCGGAGTTGGGGTGGAGATCACGAGGAAGGTCATTCAAGGCTGTGGACAACCTCCCTATAAACCCGCAATGCCACCTTGGCTGTCTCCTTGTCTCCATCTGCGTGGTCTTTGCTCCATTTAATGTCAAAAAACCTGAAATCATCATGTATTAGCCACATAGGCATAATGACTGCCCTTCTTCCTACAAATAACACGAATATACTAAGAAATGATGCATAAGTGATAAAAAATGAAGGGTTGAGCAAGGTAAGTAGGCCAAATGAGCCCAAATTGTTACCAAAAATTGGGGCTCATCATCACCCCCCAGCTAAAATATTTGCTCATCCTTGAGCAACTAGTCCAACTCTTCATCCTTCATTGCCTTTACTGCTACCCTTACATCCCAAGCCTCTGTAGTAGTGTCCTCCTTACTGATATGAAACCCAGCCCTTCTGTTTACCTCTTCCCACTGTTCATTATCATCTTTCTCTGTGCTGCCTTCCATCAATCCTAGCAGCAGTGGTGGGCTGAGTTTAAGGCCAATCCAGCTGGCCTGGAAGTTTTAAATGGATTTCTTATAGAGGGCTACCCGTACCAGAGCTTCCCTCATCCGAGTTGGGGTATGGTACTCTCGGATTTTCAGACTGTGAGCCAATGTATTCCATCTGCGTGTGCATGCTTGGACAACGTTGTCTCCTAATAGTCTCTCCATGTCCTCAAAATGAGCTATGGCTTGGGCCTGTTGATCCATATATCTTAATGAAGCTTGAGGGTCAGTGGACAAATGTTGGTGTGCCGAGATTAGTGCAACTGGATCCCCTGGTTCTGGTCTGATGAGTAATGGCTCGTTCAGCTCTCAGTTCATGATTGCTTTGGTTTCTGCTGCTCTTTTGTCCTCATGGTTCAGCCATGAGGCAAATGCCATTAATTGCATATCTCCCAAGGCCGTATTGGGATCCCATGAAACTACATTAGGCAGGGCCAGATTATGGAGGTAGAACTCCGCTAGTTTGGCCCTATCCTCTGATGAGCTAGTACTGCAAACTTCAGTGAATTGCTGCGGGTCTTGGAGCTGAGAGATACCTCTTTGTGCCAAGGTATTGATTTGGAATTGCAGCCATTGGTCTTTCAAGTACAAGCCATAGGATCTGGTCGGCTACCTGCATTGGATAGCATCCATGGCCCAGCTGGCCATGCAGGCCAATTGTGCTTCTTTCTGCTGCAGCTGTTCTCTGAGAGCTTGCACCTCAATTTGTGCTTGCTGTTCTGCTTCCTGTAGAAGTGTGGTTGGCTCCCCAAGACCGGTGTTCAGTTCCTTTTTGCCTTGCTGTTCCTCTGTGGTGTCCTTGGTGGGCTACCTGGTCTGGTGTGCCTTCTTTCAACTTGGTGGCACACTCAATCAGAGACTGTAATAGAAAGTAGGGGAGACTGAGCTTGTTTTCTACAGGTAGATCCATCTGGTGCCTTAATTCAGTGAGTAACCGAAAGTGGTACCCGTATACAATGCTAAAACGGCCTTCGCAGGTGATGTACTTCATAATTTGCAGGCTAACTTCATTCCACGGTGGCAGTAAACTGGTTCTACGAACCCCATTTTTGTCTTCTGAGAATTCCTCCTCCGGTGGAAAGAATTCTTTCTTAGCCTGTTGGCCCAATTTCCTTTCTTCTTTATCCCATGGTAAGCCCATTGGGAGCTCCGTAACTCCGCTGATGAATTGGGGGGTGAGTTTGAGGCTTAAACCCCTGAAGTTAACGGTGGCCAATGTTTTAGATTTCGGCCTCAGAGCTTGCAAAAACTCTTCTGCCACTTCGTCGTCATAGCCCTGCAATTTGTCACAGAAGGATATCCATTGCGCTCGTGTGAAGAGCTCCACCACCTCAGGATTTTCTCGTAACTTCGTTGAATCAGTGGGTTCCCTTCTGATGAACTCACCCGGCATGGTGAAAAACTGCTGCGTTAGCTGGAGGTGGCGAATGCGGAAGAAATTTGGCCTACTGGGACAGAGCGTAGAATTACGCTTCTGTCATGCATATAATCCATGAAGCTTATCTCCTGAGGACCTTAACACAACTTAATTACACTGACATCCTGTAGGACGACAGTTCATGCACGACAGACAACATTTGCAACAATTTTCTACGACCAGACTGTAGACGACGATTCTGCCACCCTCAAAAACCAATTGCATGGAGAGTTCAGGCTTACCTTTTTAATCCGCCACCTTTTGACGTGAGGAACCCGACTTCCTGTAGAAACAACTTTCCTGTAGGAGCAGCGCGCGATCTCTGGGGGATACTGCAGTGGGTCTGCGCTCTTGGTGTTGCTTCACAGGCGTTCTGATGGCCAAAGACTCGGAGTATCGAGCTGCAGAGGGATCCGGATGATCACTCGAGTCTCAAACGGTGAATGATAAATGCATGGGGTGGCAATCTAGCCGATTAGATTTGAATCGGCGGAATCCGTGGCGCGGGGGTGAGCTGTCCCTGCCGGACCGTTGGACGACGTCATCCCATCATTTGCCTGCGAGTTCCCTTACTGCCGCATCATTCCCCGCAGATCCGCCGCCGTCTCTTCTGTTAAACTCGTTTTTTCGACGGGATTGCTCTCACGTGTGTACTGCCCGTTTCTTTTGCCACGACCGCCACCCAAACATCCGACTAGACCATTAACTAATCGACGTGGCCAGTCGAATGGCCATACAACCGCTCAACCCATTCACTTCACACTTGCAAACATTTTCAAAGTAAAATTCATGCAATTCGACGGAAGAAAGGGTCGAGACACTTACCTGTGCGGCCACAACGCGATTTTTCGGTTCTTGGACGATGATGAGTGGATTTATTTGCTGCTGGTGGATTTGCACAGGCCCGGAGGTTCATATTCACAGGCCGCTGACGATGGATTTGATGCTTCGGCTGCATGCGCCCGCGTTTTCATTGTATATGGCAAGCGCTGTGAATGGTGTGCACTCTAGTGGGCTTAACTGTTACGGGACTCCTGCAGGATGTCCTGTAACAGTTTTTCCTCCTCGGGTGCATGCTGCACGACGAAGGCAATGGCCCCACGATCACACTCACAGAGCTCATGGATGGCTGGGATGGATATGGTATGACATCTCAGCGTTTTTTCCATCTCAAAAATTGTTTTTCTCTTGATAACTCAATGATCTGCTTTGATGGTGCAGGTAACTTCATTGCATGTCGACAGGGATGGTAGAAAGAGGTGACAGCAGTGTATAAGGGTGACAACAGTAGCTTGCATGCGTCCAAACCGATCCTTGGTCGTTAGATCCAGTGTTGCACACATCGCGATAAAATCGCGATAAAATCGTAAAATCGCGATTTTTTAATTTTGCCGATTCAAAGCGCGATTTTTATCGAAAAAATCGCCCCTTTTTTTTATAGCGATTTTTATCGAAAAAATCGCGATTTTTTGAAAAAATCGGGAAAAAATCGGAAAAATCGGGAAAAAATCGGAAAAATCGGGAAAAAATCGGAAAAAAGCGGGAAAAAATCGTTTGGCACAAAAATATTCATTTTTTTTCAATTTTTTTTCAATTTGTGCCAAACGATTTTTTCCCGCTTTTTTCCGATTTTTTCCCGATTTTAACGATTTTTTCCGCTTTTTTCCCGGCGCCGATTAAATCCCGATCGCGATGTGTGCAACACTGGTTAGATCTCCTCATAAAATAAATTCTAGGCCGTCCCGAACTTCTACAGGAAGTTTCCTGTAGAAATACAGAACTTCCTGTAGAAAGGTTGCATTTCCTGTAGAAAGTCTGCACCTTCCTGTAGAAAGTCTGCATCTTCCTGTAGAAGACTCAAGCCGTGATGAAATTGTGCACATACCTTGGAGAAAATGAGTATTCTTGGAGGAGGTGCTGGTGAGGTCTCCTGGCAGCATGATAAGGATCTTTGGCTTTGCGTTAAAAGACCTCCTCTCCTTCATAGAACACCTGCAACCTGCATGCATTTTCACATTATAAACTTGTTGTCCTCGCCTTTTTTGCTTATTGTTTTTTCTTTTCTTTTTTTCTCTCTTTTTTTTTGAAAGATAACAGGGGCGCCTCAATGAGGTTTTCACCCTTGCCATCTGCCTTAAGCGCCTCAGAGAGGTTTTCACTCAAGGATCTTTTTTAAATCTCTTTTTTTTTTTTTTGAAAGACAATAGGGGCGCCTCAATGAGGTTTTCACCCCTACCACCTGCCTTGGGAGCCTCAGAAAGGTTTTCACCCAAGGATCTTTATTATTATTATTATTATTTTTTTTTTTTTTAGATCTTTCAGGGTATGCCCAAAGCAGAGGCAGAACCCTTCTCTATGACCAACACTGATTTCTCCATAGTTTTGATGAACTCTTGTCTTGAGAGAGGTTTCCTGTAGATCTTCAACCGATGCCCATTGACAAGCATGGGGATGGCTTCCTCATCAATGGTTCGAATAAGAACAGATCCATTGTCATGGCATTTTTCCACTGCATATGGTCCTAGCCATCTGGTTCTCAGCTTCCCCTTGAAATCTTTGTACCTGGAGTCATACAACAAGGCCCAATCTCCCGGCTGGAATTGCTTGTCATGGAGGTGTTGGTCATGCCACACCTTTCTCTGAAGTTGAACCACTTCTGAGTGAAGGAGGGCCTGCATCCGGTGCTCGTCCAGTCCAATCAGCTGCAATAACCTTTCTTGTTGTGCATGGCTGAGATCTAGGTCCAGCTGAGCTGCCATCCTCAAAGTGTTGTATTCAAATTCAATGGACAGCAAAGCTTCCTTCCCATAGACCAGCTCACAAGGTGTGAAGCCGGTGGTGGTCTTCCAAGTGGCGTTGTAAGCCCATGTGGCCTCAACCAGGCGATCTGCCCAATCTTTCCTACTGCTGCTCACCACCTTAGTCAAAATCCCTTCCAATGCTCTGTTGGTGACTTCCACTTGCCCATTTGCCTGTGGATGATAGGGGGTGGAAGTCCTATGCTTGATTTTGTGGTGAGCTAGCAGGTCTTCAATCAAGTTGGATGTGAACTGGCTCCCTTGATCGGTGACCAGCTCTCTTGGGTAGCCAAATTTGTAGAAGATGTTCTCCCTTAAGAACTCAGCCACCTTTTCTTCTGTTGCTACCTTGATTGCTTTAGTCTCTGCCCACTTTGTCAGGTAGTCAGTGCACACAATGATGTAAGACCTTTGCCTCGAAGGAGGGTTGATTGGACCCACAAAATCCATACCCCACTTCTCAAATGGCTCAAGAGTCACTTGAGGTTGGAGAGGCATCTCATCCCTTGGAGTCGGTTTCCCCATTCTTTGGCATCGGTCACATTGGCTGATATATCTTCTGACATCTTGATGAAGTGTGGGCCAATAGTAGCCTGCCTGCAGGACTTTGAAGGCAGTCCTCTTTGCTGCAAAATGTCCTCCACAAGGCCCATCATGACAGGTGAGGAGGATATCAAAAACTTCCTCCTCCCTTACACAACGCCTTAAGATCTGATCAGGGCCAAGCTTGAATAGATTGCCCCCGATCCAAGTAAATGAGGCACTTTTTCTGATGATTCTGCTCTTCTCTCTTGAGGATAGGTGCGGAGGGAACTGTGCTGAAACAAGGTAGTTTGCTATATCAGCAAACCATGGAGAGAGTACTGAGATAGCAAACAGATGTTCATCGGGCATCTGGTCATCCACTGTTCCATCCTCATCTGCAGACAAATCCAATCTAGATAAAAAGTCAGCAACAACATTTTCTTTACCTGGTTTGTCAACAATGGTCAAATCAAACTGCTGCAACAAAAGTAACCATCTAATAATACGAGCATTCACATCTGGTTTATTCATCAAATATCTAATTGCAGCATGATCCGTATGTACAAAGGTTTGATAGCCAGTGATATAATGTCGGAACTTGTTCAGTGCATGGACCACAGCCAAGAATTCTTTCTCGGTTACAGTGTAATTCAGCTCAGCTTTGGACAAGTTTTTGCTAACAAAGTAAATGGCATATGGAAGTTTTTGTTCAACTTGTCCTAAAGCTGCCCCTATGGCTTTGTTCGAGGCATCAGTGTGGATGTGGAAAGGTAGGGCCCAGTTTGGACCTCTCAAGATTGGGGCTGACACCAACTTGTCCTTTAATTCATTCAACGCCCTCTGACAATCGTCAGTCCATTTAAACTCCACATCTTTTGCCAACATGCCAAACAATGGCGAGGATAGCTTGCTGAAGTCTTTAATGAATCTCCTGTAATACCCTGCTAATCCTAAGAAACTCCGGACATCCCTTACCTTTTGGGGAGGTGGAACCTTCTTGATGAGAGCAATTTTGTTAGGATCCACTTGCAACCCTTGGCAAGAAATGGTATGGCCTAGCATGGTCCCTTCAGTCATCAGGAATTCACATTTTTCAGGACTAAGGGACAGGTTCATCTCAATGCATTTGGTTAGGACCTTCCCCAGATTGGACAATGCTTCCTGGAAGTTGGACCCATAAGGAGTGAAGTCATCCATATAGATTTCCACCGCATCATGGACCAGCTCCGAGAAGATGCTCAAGACAGCTCTCTGGAAGGTAGCAGGAGCATTGCATAGCCCAAAGGGAAGAACTCGGTAGGCAAAGGTACCCCAAGGACAAGTGAAGGTGGTTTTATCTTGGTCTTCCGGGCTGATTTGGATTTGGTTGTACCCGCTAAACCCATCCAGGAAAGAGAAGAACTTCTTTCCTGCTAGTCCATCCAACACTTGATCTATGAAAGGTAGAGGGAAATGGTCTTTCTTGGTAGCTTTGTTCAGTTCTCGGTAGTCTACACAGACTCTCCACTTCCCATTTTTCTTGGGAACCAACACCAGAGGGGACACCCATTCACTATCTGAGATGGGGTAAATGAATCCGGCATCCAACAGTTTTTGCAATTCTTCCTTGACAATGTCCTTAAGGGCTGGATTCATTTTCCTCTGAGGTTGCCTAACCGGTTTACAATCCTCTTTGATGTATATGTGATGGGTACAGACCGAAGGATGGACTCCTTTCATCTCCTTATAGCTCCAAGCAAAAGCATCTAGATGGCTGGCCAACAGGCTACACAGCTCCTTTTCCTGGGAAGGAGATAGGGAGGAGCTGATCTTTAGCGTTCTCTCAGGGCCAAACTCCACATTCTTGATTCTGGGAGTGACAGGGTTGGTGGCACAAAGGTCCACTAAGGTGCTAGCTTGGGCATCCTCCACCAATTCCTCTAAGGATAGTGCACTGGAAGGTGGATTCTGGATCAAGGTCTCAATCAAGTCATCCTCGGTTGGGGGTTCTCTTCTAGTGGTGTCTAGGGTGCACAAAGGTGCTGAGTACACCTTATCCTCTTCTCCTTCCTCCAACCATAGCGGTAAGTCATGCTCTAAGGAGGGTTGGGCAGGAGGGTATAAGACTAGCTGCTTGGACATAGGACCATTTTTGATGGTCATGTTTCCTGCACGGCAACTTATGTAAGCATCTGCAGTGGCTAACCAAGGCCTTCCCAAAATAAGAGGATATCCAGTAAGCTTTGCCTTGGGTTGCAGAACCAAGAAATCTGCAGGGTATTCACAAGAGTCGACAGAGACCAAGACATCCTCCACAATCCCTTTGGGAGTCACGGTGGAGCGATCTGCTAGTTGCAGGACTGTCGAGGTTTTCCTCAAGGAACCCTGAAGATTGAGTTTGAGCATGGTATCCCTGGTCATTACATTAATGGCAGCCCCCAAATCAATCAAGGTGTGAGGTATGATGGTGCCATTGATGTGGACATCTACTACAGGACTCCTAGGATCTAGATACTTTGGGCAGATGACTTGTCCTAACATAAGGTTAGACAGTTGTCCTAAGACATTGATGGTTGAAGCATCTCTCTTTCGCCTGCCTGGGTGTTTGAAACACCTTTCCTTAACCAGTTTGTTGTATATTGGCACATCCTTGATGGCTTGGAGAAGTGGTATTTTCACACACAACTGCTTGAGCTCTCCCAGAAGCTCATCCTCCTCTGGGTTGGGTTGTGTGGTGGCTGTTAGTCTCTCAGGAAAGGGTGGAATAGCCTTTGGTTCACTTTCCTGTTTGTCCTCCTCGTCCTCTGGGGGAGGAGGTTGGCGATCCGGAAGAGTCTTTCCAGATCTAAGATTGATCTCCTGGATCTCCACAGCATAGGTAGGGCATGATGTTTCCCCAGTGTATACCTGCTGGGCCTGTCTATTGTTGGGGTTCGGGTTCGGTTGAGCAGGCATTTGAGGTTGCCTTGGAGGAGCAGGAGGTAATGGTTGAGGTTGAACTGGTGGTGGAGGCAAAATGGCGGGAGGAGTGTTGTACTGGGGCCTCCACCCCGACTGAGGTGCATTCCACTGAGGCTGTGGCTGGGCATGTGAATGATATGAATGAGTAGTGGGTGGAGTAGGGTACTGAGGTGGATAAGACCATGGAGGAGGCATAGACCAGGAAGGATGAGCAGGGGGACCCCAGGAAGGCATAGGAGTCGATTGGTTGGGGCTGTAATCAGCTTGAGGTGCCCCTTGCATCCCCTGCTGGTAAGGTCTAGGTCCTTGTGGCCTCCTTTGGTTGAGGAAATAGAGAGGTTCAGTGGGAGCTTCTGTCCCTTGGTACATAGCTTTAAGCCCAGGTAAGGTTGGACATTGATTTGTGGGATGGTCCTCCTCACAAACGAAGCACACTTCAACCGAATGCAATGGGCATTCGTCCTTAGGGTGTCTCCTTGTACATCTAGGGCAGAAGATAGCCAAGGCCCTCTCAACTTCTTCCTTCTTCTGTTGGATCCTGAATGTGTCCAGTTGCATGGCGATGGTCTGTCTCACCTCACTCTTAAGATCTTCTAACTGATTTGCAAACTCATGCTTGGAGAAAGGGATACCAGTTGAGAGGAGGTTTCCTCTACCTCGTTTCCGGGCTGCCCTAGAGTGGTTTCTGAACACAGTCTTGATGTCCTCATAAGGCAGTTGGTAAATATCTCCCCCAACTAACATGTAAAGGGTATCTAAAAGGTCTTCAGGGACTCCTCGGAGTAGGACCAACTTGAGGGATTCAGGGTCAAGTGTGCACCTGGCCCGCTTATAGCTAAGTTGGAACCTCTCCTCATAATCATCTAAGGACTCATCATTTCCCATGGTCATCCGAAAGATTTCTCCCTTGGTTTTCTTGGACCTACAGTAGTCCCGATACTTGGTATTGAAAGCTTGCTGCATCTGAGCCCAAGTGGTGATACTATTCCTAGGTAAGCCCATGAACCAGCGTAATGCTGCATCCTTAAGAGTTGAAGGGAAGAGTTTCAGCTTCTGCTCATCTTCAGTATAGTCATAGGTTCTACAAAGGACAGCAAACTCAAACAGGAAGGTATCAGGATCTTCAGTAGTCAGTCCATGGAAGTGAGGTAGAGCGGAGGGACTGATGTTTTTCATTTTCATGTCTCCATTGGTTTCTCGGATGGGGAAGGCACCTTCTATTCTCTCATCTTCTCCTCTATTGTCAGCCATAGCTTCAGATGGGATGGTCTCTAATTCTTCTTCTGCTATAGGATCTTCGTATATCTCAGGAGGTTCACCTATAGGTTCTTCTGGATCACTGTCACCGAAAAAGAGAGAAGGGTGACTCAGTGATGTGGTGGGGGTGTTGGGTAGGAATTTGCCTGTTTTATCTCGATTCCTACGAGGCATGAAATGGAAAGACCTTTTTTTTGATTGCTTTTGTTTTTCCTTGGTACCTGCAAAACTGAAACAGATTGATCTACAACTAACTATCTTGCAGAATTGAAATGAAAGCAGGAAAGAACTAATCTACTTTGCTCAAATGGAATTGCAGGAATGGAAATGCTAGTCTACGCTTGTAGAATTGAAAGGCTAATCTATGCTTGCAAAATTGAAATTGCGGAATTGAAATGCTAGTCTATAAAAGCAGGAAATGTCTATGCTACTTTTGCAGAATGGAAATGAAATAAACTACTTGGCAGAAGGCGAGAGTAAGAAAACAGAAGAAAAGCAACAATTACTAATACTCTGACGCTTCCCTGACAACGACGCCAAAAAGATGGTGGGCTCCAGTATTGTAGCAATAATGCTACAACTCCTGGGGCTTCCTTCTCTAATTTTATCAACCCGGTAGTTCGTAACAAACTTGGAAGCGACGGTGCTGTATGCACAAGTACTAGCTCTTGTCGCAGCTGTCACTTGGTCAGCTGGCACAAGTCTGCTAGGGCTCAAGCCAACTTCTATATGTTCTCAGAAGAAGCTTTCTAAATGATGAACGAAGGCTATCTCAAAGGAAATTAACCTACTTTGCAAGAATGAACTGAAAGCCAACCAAACATGGAAACCCTAGTAAACCCTAATCTGACCAGCTTAATCCTTACAATGCAATGATGGGAATGCAACTCCTAACAATGATGCCATTACTTCTAGTGAGATGAGATGCATGAATTTAAACTACTTCCATTGAAGAGAACACGTTTTTTGTATTTTTGCTCAAGTGGTTGGAGTTATTATGATTGTGCTTCTTACTGGGTCTTGACTGTGCAGGGGTAGTTCAAAGGGGAGGAAGGCTTGGGAAAGGTCAGGAGGACTCTGAGAGGTTCCAGGGGATCCCTAACATCATTCCACAGAAGTTCGCAACGCTCAGGTGCTTGGCAACCGTGTTTGCAGGCTTCTACAGGATGTCTGCAGGGGATCCTACAGGAAGCTCGGGATTTCTACAGGAAGTCTGCTAACTTCTACAGGATGTTCTGCAGTCGGAGTTTTGGGTGATGGAGGAGTGAAGGAGCTGTATGGGTGGATAGGTAAGATGAAAGGGGAGCTTGAGATGGCTCAGGGACAGAGAGATGAGATGGGGAGAGAGTGTATAAAGCTGGTTGGTCGATAGAAGGGTAGAGGCAATGGAAGGCCGAAAAGATGAGGCAACGTGGATAATAGAAGAGTTGGTGGGCAAAGGATCTAGCTGCAAGGTAAGGAGATGGCTTAGGGACGACTGAGGAGGATAAGGAAGTGTTGAAGTGGTGCTGCGCAGTGTAAATGGAACAAATCACCTCTGTCTTGCACAAAACCGAGAATTCATCAACCTATTCTAACTGTTGTATTAAACCAAAGAACAGCGATGGAAGTTAAGATAGAAATCGTGCATGGTGCTGAAACAAGGCGTTATTGCTCAAGATCTAAATGCATGGACACTTCTACCAATGGAAATATGACTTTAAAGCATGCATGAACATGTAAAACTGCGTTTTTTTGGTGGTTGGCACGGTCTACACTCCCAATCTCTAAACAGAGGTGGAAGTGAGTGTACGATCAACCTTTTCTTGGAACTCTGATGAATTCTAGTCCTCCTATTCTAATCTAAACTGCTGAAAGCATTTTATCCCTAAGACTAACCTACTTAATCACTTCAAGAAATTCAAATCAGCAGATTGTGTTTTCCAAATGCATGTCAAAGCAAAGAAACGAAATGCTGAAAGGAAAGACAAGTAACAATACAAAGAGAAGGAGGTCTATTGCTCTTAGGTTGGGCCCTAACCTGAGAGCTATAGCTCCTCTAAGAACTCAGAATTGAATCCAAATCTGCCTGCCTTTTATTAAAAGATCATAATCATGAGTCTAACAACATGCCAAAATTGGCTTACAAAGAGCAAAAACAGAGCTACAGCTCGTGATTCAAAATCTACAACAAAGGTTCAAGAATCTTTATCGAAGGCTACAGCCTCAATATTTATACATGATGAGGGCCAAGCTGGCCTTCTCAATTAGTGGGGCTTGGCTGTCCAACTAAAAGTAAACTGTTGTTCCTGTAGAATCCGTTGGCTGCCTTCTAGCTCGGTGGTGATAGCTGTTGGAGCTCGGAGTTGGGGTGGAGATCACGAGGAAGGTCATTCAAGGCTGTGGACCACCTCCCTATAAACCCGCAATGCCACCTTGGCTGTCTCCTTGTCTCCATCTGCGTGGTCTTTGCTCCATTTAATGTCAAAAAACCTGAAATCATCATGTATTAGCCACATAGGCATAATGACTGCCCTTCTTCCTACAAATAACACGAATATACTAAGAAATGATGCATAAGTGATAAAAAATGAAGGGTTGAGCAAGGTAAGTAGGCCAAATGAGCCCAAATTGTTACCAAAAATTGGGGCTCATCACTAGACGAGAAGTGTTAATGCGCACTAGTCAAATAAGGAGTCTCTCTTGGTTAAATAGCAATGAAATACACAAGAAGCTGCACACTTTAGGATGTGGAGGTTTGCTTGAGTCTGACTAACAATAGAAGTGGAGTTAAGGAGGGAGTGGAGAGAGATAGGCTTATATGATAGAGTTAAACTGGTGATGAACTAGGATAAGGCGGGGAGAGAGATTAGCCATGCACACTTATGGAGTGAGAGAACATTCACGTTAAGTGACCATGAACTAGTAAGAGACTTGGCAGATGACATGCATACTTACTCTTGTTTATTTCTCTTGGTATGTTCTTGGTATTCAACATTCTTTGCACTACCTGATGACTCCAAACCTAGCATTGTGTACATTGAGGTTTTCTATATAGATGATATTTTCCAAAATTTCAACTGGATCGAGTATCTAATGAATGGTTGAATATTTGTGCAGGCTTGCCCTTTGCTCATTCAGTGTCGTCTTTTCTATAATGGCTATGCAGTCAAAGGAACATTTCTTGTTAACAGAAGAGTGAGTCTCTTTCATGCAATAATCTTGCTCATGTCTTTAGGGTCATTGTTTTATCCCTTCCAGGGAAGAAATTGTGTTGTATACTCTTTTTGGTAGATAAATTGTTTGTTAAGTGCTCTTTTTGAAATAAAGTTATGTTTATATTTTTGTCTGAAGCCAAAGTAATTGTTTGAAGTGAATATGCACACAAGGTCAGGTCCTATAGAAGAAGATTGCATATATAAGAAGCTGTTTTCCAACTGATTCAAATGATTCTTTCAGCTGGAAGTGACTATGAGTATGGGCATAATTTTTGTTACTATGTACTAAATAGTCACTATTCCAACCTCCATATTTCTCAAGTTATACTCTTTTTAAATAAAGTTCCTCACATTGGTGCTTGAATGTTTCGCTTGCTGCTATGCTGATGTTGCTTCTTCATTCTGATTTGAGATTAACACATCACAACTGACTTAATTAGATAAACACGTTGTCTTTATTCTGGCAACATGAAAGGCATATCCCAAAATCTGAATGTCTTTATCGAATGGTTGTGGTTGTGAATGCCACTGGACTGTAAAAGTTGTGTGTATTTAGCAGAGTTTAGAGGAGCACATTCAGGGACTGGTTCAGTTGTATCATCTGTGGAGGTTATGTTCACTGGGTGTTCACAACACTAAATTGTCTGAAGAAAAATACAAGTAGAATCTCAATTAAGAAGATTTAAGGAAAAAAGTTGTGAAAGTCACACATTGTGTGAAGTAAATAAAGACCTTAGTTGTTAGCATTTTACTCTTTGCATTGTACATTTCTTATGATTGTTTATAAGATTCGTGATGTGCATAGTGCTACTGTAGGCTAGGTACGGAATGCACTTCAGTCATCTGCCTGACATTTTGGTATGCTGGTTTTTATGTGTAAGAGTCCTTCATAGACTATATTGAAAACTC
The DNA here is from genome assembly GCA_031772625.1 of Pinus tabuliformis. NCBI lineage: Eukaryota > Viridiplantae > Streptophyta > Pinopsida > Pinales > Pinaceae > Pinus > Pinus tabuliformis. The sequence goes on from CM062816.1 coordinate 854,255,501, forward strand.
TAGGAATATGTATTCAAGTTGTCCTTGTTTGGATCTGTATTACTTGTGATTCGTGAAGCTTGGTGCAGATATTGAATTTGGATAATTGAAGAAACACAACATTGCCAAACCAAGTATAATACATATCTCTATTTTGCATGCTGAAGATGTATTTATAAATGCAGTCCATATGTGTCTTCAAATTTGGATATCTTGTGTTTTGATAAATGGCAGTTTGTTTGGGACTGGGAGACAGCTGTTTTTACTTCTCAGTAATACTCTAGTTGATGTTAGTTTGGGTCTGTTAAACTCATGTAACTGGAACACAGGGTAAGATAAGATGTGAGATACATATTATTAACATGATATAAATATAAATACAACATTTTTCTGATATGTTTCCATATAAATACAACATGTTTGGAATATGTTGTAATTCAATATGTCATATTTAATGTAATTTGCAGCCACTTTCTAGGGCTGATGTCTAGGGTTGCTGTTATATGCCCTTTTACCTCACAAAATTTGTTTTAATCAAGTCTCTGTTTCAGTCTGGTCTATTGCTGCAATTTATCTTTTTACAGGTGTGTAATTTATTGATTGTTTGTGTTTACTAAGGTGATAGTGGTGGCTGTTCCATGTTACTCATTGTCTTATTAACTTAGATAGGCTTTGCACTGAGGTGCAAGATATTGCTGTAACAGGAACAAAAAATGAAGTTGACCTCAATGGAAGGGGATGAATTTGAGGATGCAAGGAAATAAAAATAGGTTGCAAGGAGTCTCATCTACGTTATTGGTACCATACCAGATATTTGATTTGTAGCTGGGATTCTTTCCAAGTTCATGCAAAAACCTTGTGAAGGACATGGGTGTGTTGCAAACAGAGTTATAAAGTACTTGAGAGGAGCATAAGGCTTTGGGCTCAATTAATTTGAGGTGGATGACTCAAAACTAGTTATTCAGATTTAGCCTTTGATGGGGATAAGGAGAATAGAGTGTCTACTCTAGGCTATCTCATGACTCTTAGATTAACAACTATCTCTTGGAGATATCAAAAACTATTTGTTCTAGCAAATTACACTACAGAGGCAATGTATGTGATTGCTACGGAGGTAACAAAGGAGACTGTGTGGCTCAGGAAGGTACTAGAAAATTTGCAAGAGAAACATGTGAATGGTATTGAGAGTATTTCTACAATCAAGGTGGCCAAGAATCCTAGATTCCATGATCGAAGAAAGCACATCAACATGAAGTACCATTTGATTCAACATTATGTAGAGGCCAAGACCATTTAGATGATACATTGTTACACAATTGAGCAAATTGCAGACATATTAACAAAAGTTCTTGGAAGAGAAAGTTCGAAAAGTTCAAGAAGATGCTTGGATATGTTACCCACCATTTTGTGGGTGATATCCCTAGGAGAATTTTTTTCTTCTCCAAGATGGTCCTCAGCCGGTAGCCAACAGTCCCTTGCAGCCACCAGCGAGCTCACTGTGCCATTTCTCTGCTACCTAAGCAAACCATGTGGTCCCTTGCCCATCTGCCATGATTGTATGTTTGAAGGTGGGCCTCCCGAACCTAAAGGTATGCATTATCATTCGGTAATTGATTATTGTATTTTTCTTGTCATGGACACTTCTGGGCATGGATTAATGGGGGGATTCGGTGGAAAGAATGGGCTAGGTTTGTGCTCTTGTCCCCTAGACCCCTTTTGGATATTAACCTTGAATTCTAGTCCTGTGGGATCTCTTTAACTGACCATTTGGCTTTAGTGATGGTATTTCACGACAAAACCCTGATTTTGGTTGCGTGGTCCCGCTCCCTTATCCACATACATTACCCCTTTCCCCTCATTATTATCCCATTCATCATTTCTCCCACTTGGGTCCACATTCCTCCACTGGGTCCACATAGGGCTAGCTCACCCCTCCCCCTTGCCCACACCTTGGGTTAGGCTTGGAATGATGCCCGGAGGTTGATGTAGCTAAAAAGAAAGATAAAAGCATATTTTGCCACATTCAATAGGAAAATGTACCATAAAATGCAAAAGATGGCCGGGACAAACTCATTTAGCACGTGGGCAAAAGCCAATACATGAGCTCCACCCCATCATCATGGCCATCACCCTGGTTCCTACAAGTCCTATGAGCCTCCTTCATCAAATAGGAACCCATGATTGTCCCAACCCTTTGTGGGAAATGAACCGCCCCACCTTAAAAGGTGGTATCCACTACTACATCTCAAACATCATGCTTTTACTCCTTGAGCCTCGAGCAGTTAATCAAAGAAAAATCATAAAAGGGCAAAAGACATATAAAGAAGGGTGGAAAAATCAAGGTTGGGGCACCTCATGTACCACGTTGCTCCCTCCTATGCATTATAAACCCAAATGTGGGCTTCCCTTTTATTAGCTACCCTTGCACCCCAGCATGTGGCTCAGGGCTACCCCTTCTCATCCCCTACTCCATTCACCTCTCTATCACATACCACCCCCTTTTAAAGGATGTACCTTGAACATGTTATCGCCTTTAGAAGTAGAAACCACCTAATTGGATACTTGGTTAACTCCATTTGGAGTTTGGGAGACATTGGCACATCTCGGAGCCCATTATGGAAGGGCACGCCATTATGAAGTCCCCACCTTTGCTTAATGGTTAGTAAGCTCATTTACTTGATTTCTCTAATGACTTGTTGTACTGGAAGGCTAGGGGATGAATTGGATCTTATGCAGTATTGCAGATGGTCTCCATCTTGGGGTTGGTCTCCCTATACATTGTCCTAACCCTCCAGACAGCTACAATGGCACATGTAGGGTGTGCGTTGAGAGCCATGAGCCTCCATAGTAGTAGACAATACTCCATGGATCCCCCAGGATGTTCAAAGATTGCTTGAGATTCACTTATTGGACGAGGAAGATGCACCTAGTTCACCTTTGCCTAGTTAGCCCCACAGATGTACCATGCATTTGGTAGCTGACCTAAGACTTGTAGGATGTTGTGGCATCACCTACACCATCATCAGAGCCCTTACAGATGTTCTACAGGAATCTTCGACTCATTTGGAGACCCATGAGTTTATTATTGTGCCCCCACACCCACTGGGAGCACCACAGATTTATTGTTTGGAGAACAAGGGGCCACCCCATTGTCTATCACTTTTGAGGGTCCTATTCTTCATTATGGCACCTATGGACCTCATCAGACCTCTTGGAGGGCCCTACGACATGTACTATTTATCATTTGACCTCTTAAGAGGCTAATTATTTCATTTGTGAGCTAGTTTGGTGGGCTTGTCACCAAAAGTTAGGTCATGAGCACATTAGTTTATTTTTGGGGCTTATGTAGGCCTAGGAGACTAATTTGAACTCCTCATTAGTGTACAAATACAAGTAACATGATTTCATTTGATCATCATTACCTTGGATTGGATCTCTTCTCTCTCTTGGGAGTTTCACACTTTTTCTTGTAGGATGAATTGGAGCTTTATGGGTGAATTTTGATGTTTGGATTTGGTTTATCTTGTCTTGGAGCTTCTCTAGTGTCAAATTGTGGATGGTTGGTGTTAAGTTATGGTACGTTCTATGCTTATAACAGTTTACTTCTTTTTCTTATTATATTCCACCGATTAGCAATCACATGTACATAAAGTAAAGTGCAGATAGAACATTAAACGATCGACAGAAAACAAGCCAAGACAAGAGACACAAGATGTGGCGGCTAGCCAGGGACAAACCCCACAATGTGTGGGGAAACCCTTTGATCAAATCTTCTTTTATCTTCAATAATTCAGCAGAGAGAAATAGTACAATAAATCTGATTCATATCAGCAGTAGCAAACCCTAGATCAGCAGCATCAACATTAGCGGCTTCATTATCAAACTAGGGCAGACCATATCTCACAAACCGACTGTCGGATTGACTTCATTCCACCACCAAAAGTTTCGGCTTCCAGAGGAGGTTCAGATGAACCTACAACGCAGTTCAGATGAGGAGATCTTCTAGGCCGCGCAAGTCAATCTTTACTTCTGCAGTTGCAGCTTCAGTTTCAGCAGTTTCCGGCTTCAAACTAGGGCAGTCGATATCTTGCACACCGTTCGTCGGATTGACTTCATTCCACCACCAAAAGTTGCGGCTTTTAGAGGAGGTTCAGATGAACCTACAGCGTAGTTCAGATGAAGAGATCTTCTAGGCCACGCAAGTCAATCTTTACTTCTGCAGTTACAGCTTCAAATTCAACAGCTTCCGGCTTCACATGTGTGAGAGAGAGACCCATTTCAGCCCAGTAGAGAAGAGACGCATTTCTGCGTAGTAGAGAGAGAGATATGTGATGAGATGAGTGAGTCCAAATGAGGAAAAGTCCTCTTATATTTATACACAACGTTGGTGGGTGAATAGATGCGACTGTTTCTTCTGAGCCTACATGAGTTGTAGGTCGGCTTGATAATAATTCCATAATCAAAGTAAATTCATATCTCCATGAATACTTATCAGAATCGGATGATCTTTATATCAATCCTACACCTCTCGATGAGAGGAATCTAATAAAAATATTATCAGCCATGAATAAGATGACCCACATGAAGTTTTGCCCTGGTTGCCAATTTTAACACTCCCTCTCAACCATGGAGAACTTCATCTGCAATCTGTCTATCGGTCATTACTATTCATCCATCAAATGCACTGCCTTGTATAGCCTGACCCTTGCCCTGCTCTGCTCTATTCTGCCTGTTCTGCTTTGTCTTGTTCTGCCCTACACTGATCTATATTGTTTTGCTCTGTTCTGCTCTACTCTTGCATTGTTCTGTTCTGCTCTGCTTTTGTCCGAATTATGAAGAAGAAGAAATGATCGAGGATGTATCATACTGACTCAAAGTCAGTCTCAAAGTATGTACCACTGGTCCCAGACCAGTCTCAACCAACCCAAAGTCAGCGTCATAGTGAGTACAACTCCACTGGTCCTAGACCAGTATCATCTTCCACTGACTCAAAGTTAGTCTCAGAGTGCGTACCACTGGTCCCAGACCAGTCTCAGCCGACCCGAAGTCAGCTTCATAGTAAGTACCACTCCTACCACTGGTCCCAGACCAGTATCGCAGTCTCAGAGAGTGTACCACTGGTCCTAGACCAGTCTCAACCGACCCGAAGTCAGCGTCATAGTATGTACCACTCTCACTGGTCCCAGACCAGTACTGCACTGATAGAAGTCAGTCTCGGAGTATTTACCACTGGTCCCAGACCAGTCTCAACCGACCCGAAGTCAGCGTCATAGTATGGTACAACTCCTACCACTGGTCCCAGACCAGTATCGCAGTCTTAGAGAGTGTACCACCAGGGGAGGGTGAGTCACCCTGTGGCCATATGTTGCTCCAGTAGGAACCGCAAGCCCTCAGAGCTCCCAGAGCTCAATGTATGCAACATGCAGGACCCTTGTACAAGGGTTTCTTGCCGACTCCAAGTCGTTTGGGAAAATCACAGATTAGATCTTTCCTCGGGGCTTTGACAAGGTGTATCAACCTGTACATCATCTTAATGTGATGGAGCTTCCTTGCTCATCGACTTACCATATCCCAGATGATGTCTATCTGCTGGAGCAATTGACGAATACGGGATTCCTCAATAATCGAATCTCACCTCTGATTGTTACAGAGAATCACAGTGGTATCCAATGTAAATCCAAATAGCTCACTGAAGAGCTTTCGCAACCAGACTGCCTCACACGAGGTTATGCTAGCAACAATATATCCTGCTTCGGCGGTGCTCAAAGCCACCAACTTCTGCTTCCTGCTCATCCAGGATATCGAAGCAGATCCCAAGGTGAAACAGTACCCGGAAGTGCTCTTACGGTCCACCACACTGCCTGCCCAATCAACATCAGTATATCCAAGTAGTCTCACATCTCCGGCAGTGTATCTTAATCCATGAGAGATTGTGTCCTGAAGACATCTCAGAAGATTCCTGGCATCAATCCAGTGAGGCTCAACCAAATATGAGCTCACAATGCTGACTGCAAAACATATGTTCGGACGGAGGTTCACCAAGAACATCAATGTGAATGAGTTTTTGAAACTCAGAGGCATTTCCCAAGTCTGGTCCGACATCACTACCATATAACTTCTAAAAGTTAAGATGCTCGAGGTAGTCACAGGCTTGCAGTCCATCATACCGAATCTTTCCAATATATTTACCACATATTTTCCTTGAGATAGGAAAATTTCCCTTGGCTTCAGCCACACTTCAAGTCCTTGGTCCTTCATTTCAAATTGAGAAGCCATCTCCCTCTTACATTTGTGAATGAGAGGGTTTGCACCTGTTAGAAAGAGGTCATCAGAGGTCATCCACATACAACACCAGTATGAGAGGCTTGTCATCTTCAACCTTAAAGTAAAGGTTAGGATCAGCTTCGCTCCTAGTGAATCCCAGCTTCATCAAGTAGCTATCGATCCTCTCATACCATGCTCGGGGTGCTTGCATCAGCCCATAGAGAGCCTTCTTCAACTTGCATACATGAGATTTTCAATCATAAATCTCAAATCCTTCAGGTTGCTCCACATAGACCTCTTCTTTGATAGAACCATGCAAGAACGCGGTCTTGACATCCATCTGATGTAGGTTCCATCCTTGTGAAGCCACAAGGGCTATGATCAAGCGAATGGTCATATATCTAGCAACAGGTGCAAATATCATAGTCTATACCTTCCTTTTGCTGCATGCTTTATCTTGTAAAGCCATTTTGAAGTAACAATTGTCTTGTCCAGGGTTTGGGAACTACTTCCCAGACATCATTCTCCATAAGAGACTCATATTCTATGGTCATAGCACCCTTCCATAGTTAATGCTTGACGACATCTGAGAATGATGAAGGCTCATTTTGTATGATCGTTCTCATGATGGTCAGGTATCCTTGATACCTATTAAGTTTCTTACTTTGACGGAAGGTTCCTCAGGGTGCAACATGTCCTTCAACATCATCAAGTAGCCTCCTAAGCCATGAAGGCCTCTTCCTAGAAGAGGAAGGCTCATTTGGAGGAGAATCAATCAGATCCATGGGTTCTTCTACATCAGGCATTGATTCATCATTCTTTTCTTTCGGTTCCCTGGTGTCGGCTTCTTGAGAGCTCCTCAAAGTCAGAGGATTATTCACCTTGCTAAGAGCCATATCTTCGTCAAAGGTGACATCATGACTAATTACGACTTCCCTTTGACTGGATATATAGATTCTATAGCCTTTAGTATTTTCACCATAGCCCACGAAAATTCCCTTCTTTCCAGATGCACCCAATTTATTTCTTTTCTCTTTCGGCACATGAAAATATACAGGGCTTCCAAAAATTCTAAAATGAGAAACATCAGGTTTCTTACCAGTGAACTTTTCTTCAGGAGTCCGTGGTGTAGTAGTCTCCCTCTTAATGCCAGCCTTAGATATGCCTGAGTAAACCAATTGTAATATATCGAAGGTCTTGCTTTGGCTTGAGGGGAATGGTCCCCTTTTGAGCTTTCCTTTGGCACATCCTGGACATACACCTTCTTTCTCTACTTGGAATTCGGGCATCCCTGTTACCATCTGTCTAACATCGGGTAGAGCTTTGTAATGAAGGTGGGCAAACGTCCGATGCCAAAGTTCGGACTAAAGAGTTGTGTCACAAGACATGACACCTAGCGGACTTCCATCGACCTGATATAATGAATCAACACTAAACCCAAGAGTAAAGGCATATTTAACATTATTTTTCCATATACATACCTTGCCATTGTTGAAGGTTACCTTGTAGCCTCTGTCTTCCATTGCCAAGATGGACACTAGGTTCCTTTTGAGGTCAGGTGCATTTAATACATCCTAGAATTTCTAGCCTTCTTGAATGCTTGTCCTCTTCCTTGATTCCCAACTCTCCTCTTACCTTTGCTGTTGAATTTGTCATTCCTTTGATTGCCATCAGAGGGATTTCTAGTTTCACCACTGCATACTGTACCATCATGCTCTAATCATGATTATCATCATGCTGCCCATGTCCATGATTTTATCCATCATAATGCTGCTCAAACTAGTGTGCATCATCATCATGCTATCCTATATGCCCATGATCTCATGTTGCCCTTTATGTCCATGATCTCATTCATCATGATGCTCATGATCTCATACATAGTGACTTGCTTTATCGCAAATGTAACATCGGCATTTTCTTCTAGCCTTAGGTCTAGCCTTTCCTTTTGATTTAGTCCTTGAATTATTTCTTTTCTTTGCATGAGAAGAAAAGGCAGCAGGAGGACCTTTAGGCATGGGCATTTCTTGCACTTCTTCCCTTGTTTCTTCTTGAATGCATCTAGCCATTAATTCCTCGAAACCAGGAATTACATTATAGTTCAAAAGAGTAGTCCTGAACACATACCATTCAAATGGAAATCCTCCAAGAGTTGTGAGTGCCATTTCTCTGTCAGTAATAGTTTCCCCAATAGATAGGAGATCGTTCTTGATCTCGGTGATTCTTAAGAAGTATGCTTGCATACTTTCATCTTTACCCTTCTTGATTTCCCTCAGCTTATTTCTAAGAAACAAAACTTGATTTGCATCATTAACTTTAAATAAACTCACCAGTCTATCGTAGATTTCCTTGGAGGTGTCTAGTTCAAAGATGTAGGCCACCAAATAGAGTCCCGGATGATCTTCTATTTTGACTTCTTCGGTTTTCCATTTGTTCCATGCAGCAGCAAATGCATTTGATGGAGGCTCAACAATATTGCCTCTTACATGGTCCAACATTCCTGGATCTTCTAGCGTTAGATCGATAGACATCTTCCATCCGTGATAGTCATCTTTCTTACGAAGCTTGCCTTCGGTAGAGTGTTGAGGACCCCATAGTTCTTTTAGGATAGCCTTGCCAATCTTCTCTTCGGTGATTGCTCTTGCTCTTGCTCGGGCTTTGTCTTCACCTCAGCTCTGATACCATGTTAAGTTATGGTATGTTCTATGCTTATAACAGTTTACTTCTTTTTCTTATTATATTCCACCAATTAGCAATCACATGTACATAAAGTAAAGTGCAGATAGAACATTAAATGATCGACAGAAAACAAGCCAAGACAAGAGACACAAGATGTGGCGGCTAGCCAGGGACAAACCCCACAATGTGTGGGGAAACCCTTTGATCAAATCTTCTTTTATCTTCAATAATTCAGCAGAGAGAAATAGTACAATAAATCTGATTCATATCAGCAGTAGCAAACCCTAGATCAGCAGCATCAGCATTAGCGGCTTCATCAAACTAGGGCAGACCATATCTCACAAACCGACCGTCGGATTGACTTCATTCCACCACCAAAAGTTTCGGCTTCCAGAGGAAGTTCAGATGAACCTACAACGCAGTTCAGATGAGGAGATCTTCTAGGCCACGCAAGTCAATCTTTACTTCTGCAATTGCAGCTTCAGTTTCAGCAGTTTCCGGCTTCAAACTAGGGCAGTCGATATCTTGCAAACCATTCATCGGATTGACTTCATTCCACCACCAAAAGTTGCGGCTTTTAGAGGAGGTTCAGATGAACCTACAACGCAGTTCAGATGAGGAGATCTTCTAGGCCACGCAAGTCAATCTTTACTTCTGCAGTTATAGCTTCAAATTCAACAGCTTCCGGCTTCACGTGTGAGAGAGAGACCCATTTCAGCACAGTAGAGAAGAGACTCATTTCTTCGTAGTAGAGAGAGAGAGATGTGATGAGATGAGTGAGTCCAAATGAGGAAAAATCCTCTTATATTTATACACAACGTTGGTGGGTGAATAGATGCGACTGTTGGGCTTCTGAGCCTACATGAGTTGTAGGTCGGCTTGATAATAATTCCATAATCAAAATAAATTCATATCTCCATGAATACTTATTGGAATCGGATGATCTTTATATCAATCCTACACCTCTTGACGAGAGGAATCTAATAAAAATATTATCAGCCATGAATAAGATGACCCACATGAAGTTTTGCCCTGGTTTCCAATTTTAACAGTTGGATATGTTCTATTACCATGGGATTGGATCCCAAGCTCCCTTCAAGCAAGAAGATCAATTTTATTATCAAGATTACAATGAAGAAGAAACCCTTAGGACAATGAGAAGGCTCTTCCAATACCTTGAGGAGATCACAAGAAGATGAGCACTTTAAAAACAACAATCAGTCCTCAAGCTATCAAACATCAAAGGAGAAGGCACAAGGCAATGTATAGTGTACTTCAATGATGAATGACTTGTACTAGACCTTAGAAAACCGTCACGACCTTGATGAATTAGTCCTCAAAACCCATCGCCAAGCAAGGAAACAAGGCTACAAAAAATTGTTGAAATTTATGTGACAATTATATGGTTATTTCTAGCCTTAAATATTCAAATTTTAATGTGAAAACCCTTGAAATATACACGCTTCAGATCAAAGGTGTGCGACCCTGTTGGAGGCTTGTGGCTAGGATGAATGAGGCCTCTAGGCCTTGCGGCTAGCCCTCAAAATAATCTTCCAAGTGATCAAATTCAAAAATGGCTAGTCCCAAGCCAAAACAAGCGATGAAATCCCTTCAAGTGATGGATATAAGCTTGCAAAACCACAAGAGTTCATGTAATAAATCAAAGGCAGCAATTATGAATCCAAAGAGGCCCGCGACTAGGGTAATCAAGCCCCAATAGGCCTACAGCTAGGCCTAAAATGGTCAATAAGGCTAGCAGCTAGCCAAAGCAAGGAGAATAATCGAAACTTGAGCTAAAAATGAGTCTATAAGCCTGGAAAATCAAACCTAAGTTAGATCTATGATGAGAAGGTAATCAAGCCCCAATAGGCCTGCGGCTAGGCCTAAAATGGTCAATAAGGCTAGCGGCTAGCCAAAGCAAGGAGAATAATCGAAACTTGAGCTAGAAATGAGTCTATAAGCCTGGAAAATCAAACCTAAGTTAGATCTATGATGAGAAAATAGAGAAAATAATTTACAAAATTTTCAAGATCAAAACCTTGCAAAAAACTTAATTTTGAAGTGAGAACAAGGGCTTAAACCCTAGCAGCTTCCTTGAATAAATTTTATTTCATGAAATGTAGCCACAAAATGGTAGATTGAACCCTCTAGAGGCCTAAATAGGCCTTGTTGACCATTGGAGTGGCACCTGATGATTATATGAAGAATCCATGCCCAAGGATGATCTAGAGGACACCTATACCATCAGATATCGTCAGTCAACAGAGTTTTTTAACTCTACTTCTATATTTTCATCATCTTTCTTGTACCCAGATTCCACACCCTACGAGGAATTGTAATAAGTTATACTAGTAATGATGAGTTTTGAGTCTATAACAGGCCTAGGATGTTGGGACTCGATCAACAAACGACTACACCATGGAGTGTTTTTTTTATCTGGTTAATTATCCCTTCTTTTTTAGAGGCGGATAATTTTCCAGGTTTTTTCACTCACGTTTTACCCCAAAGCCGGGGTGACGGTTTGAAGATTGAGCCCCTGACACATATTATGTCTAGAGTTGATGTTTATTACCATACTATATTACACAAATTTTTTGGTGGAATTTGGTTAGGTCTAGGTAGTCATTTTTTAATTTTTTAGATTTCTCGCAGGTCAAAAATTGTAAATAAAATTGTATTTAAATTGTAATAAGTGTAGTCTAGAGAAGTTGTATGGGGTATGAGTAATCAAAATTACACCTCTCACCCTCAACTTTCTACTATGACACACTTTGAAGGGTTAATAATGTGTTTTGGACCCTCAAAACCCACTTTTCCTAAGTTTAATGGGAAATCTGGCAATTAATTAAGCCAGAAATTAAATAAATGGAGAAAAAGAATAACCACACATGCTAAATGTTGTGGAAATGAGGTGGAAAATTATGGGGGAGTTAAAGTGAAGTCCCAAGGTGATGTGGACTCCTAAAATCAAGGAAAGGACATGTTCAAATAAAATCGAATTTCTGGCATTAAATGAAAAAGTTGCTTGGAAATTTGAATTTGTGAAGTTAATGCACATTTGAGAGGATTTAGGAGAATATTTGGTGGAGATTTTTGTGGGAAATTGTCCCCACATGGGTTACCACCCATATACACTTGTCATTCCACCATAAAATTCGAATCTGGTATATAAGGGAAGAAGAAAATGATGTCCACTTGCCAGAATTCGATTTTTACACTTGGCATTGGAGCTTCATTCAACAAATTCTAATTTCTTTTTGGGATTGTCACCCAATGCCATTTGTCATTGTCATTCTTCATTGGGATTCGCTCCCAACTCTCAATATAATAGAGCCATGGGCTCTCACATGGTAGAATATTGTTATTAGCTATTGTGCTTGCGGAAGCGTTGCTACCTTGTACACTTTTAGAAATATCAATAAAGACTTTGGGGTTTCATTCATGAGGTGTTCCTCCTTTTCGAGTGTGATGAATTGTTGAGCATTGGTATAATTCCTTTTACTCATGCTTTGATCTAATTTGCTTCCATATGCTCTTGTAGATTTGTTAATGTAGAGCTATCTTGCATTGACATTTGATTTAGAAGTATGCTCTAGGTATAGAATGCTCTAGTTGGTTTTAAATAAATCTCTAGAGTTTCTTATCATTGTTTATTGCTAAATCTATATGGAACTAATTCTTGATTGAAGTTTTGTAGAGGGAACATCTTGTTGGGATTACAGAATCAAGCGTGAGGGGAAGTCTTTGGAGAGACCAACCCACTCTTGATACATTCTTAAAGGAGCTCTCATTTGTTCTTTGAACCTTCATAGTCTTATCTTACAAAGTGGTTTTGCAGGGATTTCGGCACATAGCTTGTACACAAGCCGAAAACTTCTAAATTTAAATCTCTTTAAAAAAAAGAAACATTGTACTTCATTTCTTTCATTTGCTATCTAAGAGCTTGAAGATGGCTAAGCAAAGACGAGAGTTTACTCTCACTCTTTAGCTTAGCCTTTTGTAAATTATAATTGTACATATACATTTTATCTTGCTGATTTTTCCATTAATACTTAACTTATTTTGCAGCCATTGTTTGGATTGTTTGCTAACTCTTGTGTGGCAGATTTTGAAGAGCAACTTCCCGCAACATCTAACAAGTGTTTGCAGGACCTTTGGCAAGTGTTGGGGGTTCGATTTCCAAGGATGTCGTGAGCCCTTTTGAGGCTTATTTTGGCCAAGTCGAGTTCACTAGAGGGCTGCCCATTTTCCTCTTTAAGCCTGGGCATTTGGAGGAAACTCACACCTTGTTTCCCTTGCATAAGTTTTGTGAGATCTTGTCACTAATTTCTCAATAAAGTAGGTCTAGTGTCCAAGTTTCAAGCAATTATTGTGAGGACTCTCCTTGAAGTATTGTTGAGAACTTTGAAAGGCCCTCTTCTCATTGTAATATTAATAAAAGATCTAACAGACTTGTGGAAGCTTGGGATTTCTGCCATGGTATCCTATCTCCCCATTTATATGGAGGCTTCTCTCGGGTGGATTGACATTTGCATGGTTTAAGCCTTCATACTTCATTCACTTGCATGCTTTAATTGAGAATTAACACAACCTCACTATCACATTTCATTAAGTTAAAGTTTGTTACAATTTCATTTGAGCTTTGCATTTTCTTTCTCATTATTGCTTGGAGCTACAAGCTTACACTTTACTTTGGGCAATTCATCCTTTACATGCAAGTATTTTATATTCTTAACAAACTTTGATTCGTTTCCATTTACTTTGGTCAATTGTTTCATGAGCACTTGAATACATGCTTCAATTTTATGCTACATTGTTGTCTTGAATATTGGAGCAATTTATTGTCATTGTCTATTTGAAACAAATTTTACTTTCAAGCAAATTACTTGTATCATTTTAATTCATTGATGAAACACATGCAACACTTGTAAGCTAATTTTATTTCTCCAATTGAAGTTCTAATTGCAACTTATGTTGAACACAATTTCATTTTCAAGCAGTGCAAATCAATCTCTTTGAAGCATTTGCATGTATCATTATTTTAATTTGGGGAATTAACACAATTTGCATCTCATCTAGGCATTTTAGTGCAGGAAGGCCCCAAGCCTCATTAAAATTTTACCTCTGACATAAGTTGGTTGAAGTAAACATCTTAGAGATCCTCTACTCCTCTATTGACTCCTCATTGTGAGATCCATATCATTGGGCGAGGGTGAGGTCTGAGGATTGAAGAGTTAAATTGTAATCTTGTTGTAAAGCTAATTAATAAAATTAACCAAGAACACTTTCCATTACATTTACTTTACTTGTCTCTTGATGGTTTGAGTTTTCATATGCAAAGTCTATTCCAAAAGCAAGTATTGTAATCATTTCAAACAAGTGTTTTCTTTTCATGTTTCAAGTCCAATTGCATATTGATGTCTTGGTTTAGCACTTCTTTTCTTTTACATTTCCAAGTTAATTACTAATTTTTGGGTTTTGGCAAGATATGTTTCACATGTTTTGATTTATAAAGTTGATTATCTCAAAAGAATTTTGTATCTTACATATCTTGTGCTAATAATTCTTATTTATATTTCAAGGTTACCTTGTTTTCTCTTTTGAGAGCATCACATTTTACTTTGAGCAAATATATCTTTAAATTGTTGAGCAAATTCCTTATAAGGCACTGGTTTTATGGTTTTTAATCATATTAATGATTGGCATTGTTATTTCAAGTTGTTCACTTCGTATTTGCTCATAAATCCTTAAAAGTAATCCATTTTCACTATAATACTCTTCTAGAAACTTACATCTTTTGACTTAACTTTTCATTAGGGACCACCCCCCTTAGCTAAGCTAGGAGATAGCTGAAACAGAGAGTCGGGATTAGTGTGACAGCCCCTTCTCTGAGTTCCCTACCACCAACCACACCTTGTGGGGTTGAAGGCTTTTCTCATTGAATTGTAGGTAGGAGTAGGCAGCAGGGTCAACATCTTTGGCGCCGTTGCCGGGGACAAGATTTCTTATATCTGGGAAAAATTGACTAACCTTTTGGTTTTAGCATTTTGAACTTTAGATTTATATTCTTGCTCAAGTGGCAACTCCACTCAATCCAAATTTTTCAAGAGTCTCTACGAAGAGAAATTCAAGTGGTCGAGTTAGCCCATCTCCTGATCCTAAAAGGGTTTTTAGAGAGAGGTTGAGTAGACTTTCTCGTAGTAGAGCTCTTGCTAGTCTTGGGCAAGAGGCTATTTCTGATATTCATTTGCTTTTTCAAGAACAAGTAGAGCCTAGCATCATGAATGATCTTTTTGCTCCTTGTGACTTCACTAACATAAATGGCTATCCTCACAATATCCCTGACAAGGCTATTGAAAAGTTGCGTTGTTTTCAAGGTAACAATGCCATTAGTGCTACATCACATGTGAAAAACTTTGTATCTTTAAATGGTGTAACACTGCTAATTATGAGGATGTGAAGATGAGGCTTTTTGTTTTATCTTTAGAAGAGGATGCTCTTGATTGGCTCATTGAGCAACCTGCTAACTCATATAACTCTTTACAAGCCATTTTGACTGCATTTTTAGATAAGTTTGGAGAGAAGAAGGAAAATAGGCATTTGATCAATGCCATTAGCAACATGAAGAAAAATGAGAATGAGACCATGGAGGAGTTTAACAAGAGATTCAATGAATTAGTAAAAAGCATGCCTGCTACTATTAAACCTCCTGATGAATTTCTTTTATGCTCAAATCTAGATGCTTTTGGGGTTGACACTGCCTATGAGTTGAGGAGGAAGGAGCCTCAGTGTTCAAGGGGTAACTGTGAGGGATTGTTATTTGAGCAGACAAAGAAACAAAAGATGATGGAGAGCTTTCCTCTCCCTTCTTGATTACTGGACTGGGGACAAAAGCAGGCTGGAAAATTGGCAGATCTACACAGCCATGTGAAGATGAGCAATCATCGAACACAGATTCTTGGAGGAAGAAGGGATCAGTTGCTGGCTGGCACTGCTCGTCAACTTGTTGTTCTGCAGCTACAACAAACTGTTGAGCAGTGCCTTTTGATAATGCTTTTTCATAAGCAACCCTTGTTAGAAAAGGAGCACCTTCCAAACCATGGATCTCCTCCTCTTGCTGCACCTTTTCCATGACTATATTTTGACAAAGGGTCTTCACCCTTTGATCTTTGTTTGCATCTCTATTTCTCTGCAAAATCTGCAAATGCTCATTTGCTCCTCTGTATGGATTTGGAGTTGAAAAAGAAATGGAACAATGAGCTCCTGCTTCATCAGAATACTGCTCAGCTTTTAACTTGGAAACTTCAGAGGCCAAAAGCTCAATCATCCTAGCTAATTCATCTATCTCATGCTCTGAGGATGATGAGGATTCACCTCCCTGTCTTCTGCTTTCAGCATCTCCTTCAAGTCTTTCTGCAGCCAGAATGTTCGATTCAACTTCAAAAGCTACATCTTGCATGTCAACTAGAGAAGCACATCTCCTTTCTCTTAACAACAGGCAGAACTGAGAATCGAAGGCATTAGAATAAATAAGCATGGCAGAAGCAGGGGTAGGTCTTATTTTAGCTGGCATTCTGCTGTACATATGATTGAATATGATATTGAAATCAGACAACAGCTCACCATCTTCTCTCTACAAGTTCCCAAGTTCATCATGATAAAAGAGCAGATCTTTATTATTCCCCCAGTGCTTTAAAAATACATCATCTAGGGCATCAATGTCTGCAATGGACCTAGGGGGTAAATCTCTAAACCATTTTCTAGCTTCCCCATCTAGGCTTTGCACAAAAACCCTCATCCAGACATCCTCTTCATTGATATCCAGGTTATCAGCATAGCTATAAAAGGCTTCTAAATGCTCTTCAGCTGTTACTCCTTCTGCACTAGTAAACTTAGGCATAAATTTTTGATAATCACCTGTAGGCATGGCATTTAAAGGGGAAGGCAAGACTAAGGGTCCATATCTAGCAGCAACTATTCATTCAATTTTTTTGAGAGCTTGCTGGCCTGCCATGACCGAGGTATACGAAAGGAATACTAGTGGACTGAGTGGAATGAATCAATGAAAAGAATGACAGCAACAAAGGAATATGATGGACAACATGGATGCTTATTTCAATTGAGGTTTGAAAGGAAATGAATGACTAAGGAGCTGAATGAATCTTTGAAGGTGACATTCACTAACAGAGATACATGGAATTTCTAAGGCTTACCTGATTCTGATGCTCCCTACTGCAATATTTTCTTCTGCTGAATGATTTTCTCAGGATCAGGCACTGGTTCAGCTGATGGTTTCTGAAGATATCTCCAAACATGCCTCACCAACTGCCCCAGAACTGCAATGTGGAGTCGCCTAAGAATGGTCTTTCACTAGTGGAGTCGCCAAATAGATGATTACAACCAAAATATGTGTTCAAACCTTGTCTATCATCAAAGCTTGAAACTGTGTCGTCTTCCCAGGGAAGCTGAGCTTCAATCTCCTCTCCCCGGCAATGGCGCCAATTAATGTTATCACCCCAAGAAACTCTCCTAGGTTGTATATTGAAGATGCTCGGGAACATTACAAACTCAACAAAAAGTTGGAAAAAAGGGTGGATGAATGAAACAAATGCTGCATATTCAAGCCAGATAACCACTTCTACTGTGCTTGACCCCAGACATGGGTGAACACCCCCAGACTACAAGGCTTTAGACCACCAATTACTCACAGTTTGAGGATAAGGTGATAATGGAGAAGACTGACCACACAACAGATGCATAGGACCCTGTGATGGCCGGCTGCAACCAGTGAAAAGGTCTGTAAATCTGTTTTTTAATACACAGACAGGATGACAGCTCTCTGGCATTAAAACAACAGAAACCTGCACACAAATTCAATGATACATGCTAAATTCTAACACAGAGGTGGGATGAAATCCCCTCTAATGCTAAACATTAACAGCACATGAATAAATGCAAAACAGGCACAGCTTGGAACAAGAAGAAGAAGTGGACAGTGAGCAATTAACAACAAAAGAAGCTTGCATTAGCTGAAAATGAAGACCAGACTCTATAGGTATCACGGCAGTTACAATCTCCAGAAGTTGAACCTTACAGCAAAATAACACTCATCAACCTCTCATCATAGTGTTTCAGGGTATATATAGAATCTGTTTACAAAATTGCCCTGCTAGGCTACGCGTGGAGGTGTCTTAATGGACCACCAACCGCATTTACAATTAGATATGGGCCTCTGCTGTAGTTCTGAGTGTTTTAAAGAACAAATGGGCCTTTTCTGATATTCTGAAGTCCTTCTCGGGCAGCTGGAGTGAAAAATGAATGAAACCCATGACTATTCAATGCTTTAAACTGCTCGAGGCAGTCCCTTTTGTCCTCGGCCATGCTGCTGATTAATTGCAATTGCTGAAGCTTTAATTGTGCAGGTACAGGGTGGCTGATGGCTTCCTCCTTCCTCGGGCAGTTGGGAGCAGTCGGGAGTTAAGGTTTCATGGCGGAAGAAGGCCGAACAGAAGAATTGATCTCAACTGTCGGATCGCATAGATTAACGGTGGAGATCGCTAGATGAAGAGTATCGGGAGTTAGCAGATGGCAAATGTGGGCTGTCGGATCCACAGATGGACGGCGGGGATCACGTCAGAAGGAGCTACTGGGAGACATATGCGCAGGAGCAATGAAGGCCATCGGATCTGGACGCGCCAGATCCGATGGTGATCGCTATCGAAAGGTGCGCACAGGTTAATGGCCGGGGAATCGTACAGGACGACAGTTTCACGGGCGGGTGGTATTTAGGGGTGATTTTAGGGGCGAATGTTCGCCCTTTGGCGAAATTAAGGGGTTTTAAATTTTTAGTGGGCGAATATTTTTATCATAGTACATTTTTACAAATCACCTCAAATAACCCACCTTATATTAAGGGAGAGGGTAAAAAAGGTAAATTTAGCCCTTGAAATTAGGAGTTACAACCTTCCATTCGCCCATTTTCAAGAATAGGTTTTATTTAAGTGAATTCATTCGCCCATTTTCAAGAATAGGTTTTATTTAAGTGAATCCTATGGGCCAAAGGCCCAAATACCATATTTATAAAAGAGGTATGGTAAATTAATAAAAATATAAATAAATGAGAGGTATGGTAAATAAATAAAGCATTTTTTATATTGACTCCATAAGTCACCTTATATACATGCAAGGGTGTAAACAAATAAACATATAAGTAAAGTGGAGGTATGGTAAATAAATAAAACGTCTTTTTATACTTACTCAAAAGGTATGGCAAATAAATAAAAATATAAATAAACTAGACGCATGGTAAATAAATAAAACCTCTTTTTATAGTTAGTCCATAACCCTCGTTCTATTTATGAAGGCTCAAGAAAGAGGTTTTATTTAAGTGAATCCTATGGGCCAAATACCATATTTATAAAAGAGATATGGTAAATTAATAAAAATATAAATAAGCGAGAGGTATGGTAAACAAATAAAACATTTTTTTATATTTACTCCATAAGTCACCTTGTATTTACGAATGGTATGGTAAATTAATAAAAATATAAATAAATGAGAGGTATGGTAAACAAATAAAACATTTTTTTATATTTACTCCATAAGTCACATTATATTTGTATTTATGAACGGTATGGTAAATTAATAAAAATATAAATAAATGAGAGGTATGGTAAACAAATAAAACATTTTTTTATATTTACTCCATAAGTCACATTATATTTATACTATGGGACAAATACCATGGACTAGATTGTTATTAATACCATGCAAAAAAACATTCTTAACCCTAATATTAGTATTAATAAAAATAAAAATGGCACATGGTATTCACCAAAATGGCATATGGTATTGACCCATGGTATTCACCAAAATGGCACATGGTATTCACTTGGAATGTAGCCTATTTAAATGGGGGAATTAAACCAGCATAGATCCATCTTTACTCTGGATCTACTAGCCCCTGAGAGGTATCAAATATCGTGATATGCAAACTAGCATAGAGTGAAAATATTTGATCCGATCAAGAGTAAAAATGGATGTTGTAATTTAATGTATGTTAAACATTTTAGGTTGGTTAAAATAAAAATAAAATAAAAATCAACTATTAATTTTATTAATTTTTATAAATTACTAATAGTAATTTTTAAGCTCCAGGTTCATGATAACCCATGGTATTGACCCATGGTATTCATGTGAGCATAGACTATTTAAAGGGAAAATTCTATATTAGATCCATCTTAATTCTGGGTCTACCAAGTGAAATAGATTTCATCCCCCTAAGAGTGGTAGATGTGGAGTTAAGATGGATATAGGTTGGTTTTTATGATAATGAAGATATTAAATAGACTTAGGAAATTATATTGTAAAAACATCTTAAGGTGAATTGTTAAAGCATAGACATTGGACAAGTATATTTGTATACTTCTGTTTTAAACTGAAACAAATCCAGGGCTAAAAGGAATGGATTGATTGCACTAGTCATCCTTCTATAACTTTCCAACATATGCTGGAGTAAATAGATTGTAATTTGGGTAATTTCTCTAATTGCAAACGGGAACATACTTGTGTATTGGCAAGGTGGTTACGAGGTCCCTAGAAGTGGAGTAAACAGATTGTAATTTGGGTAATTTTTCTAATTGCAAACAGGAACATACTTGTGTATTGGCAGGGTGGTTACGAGGTCCCTAGAAGTGATGAATTTGAATTTTTCTTGGTTTTATATATAGTATTAGGTTTTTTGAATTTGAATTTTTCTTGGTTTTATATATAGTATTAGGTTTTTTCTCATGCTTTCTGTGAATGGCACGGGTGAATTTTATCCTACACCCACTAGGTTATCGATATGTAATTTCGGTAATTTTGATTTCAAAAGATATTTTAAAGAAATGCAATGATTTCATTTGTGTATTCAATAAACACAAGATTTTATAATTGAGTAAAATATTCGCCATGCCTCGTGAGAGATTCGCCAAAAAATTATATATACATATCATATTATTGATAAAATCGCCTTCCATTTTTCCTATATACCATGGAGATTCGCCCATTTATTATACATGTAAATTTAGGGGGGGTTCTTAAAATTTTCCCTGGTGGTATTCCCCACACTGCTTATCGACCGATGGCGGTTTCCGTATAGTGGGCAGCGATCCAATACAAATACGCCACGTGGCCGCCCAAAACCACTGCCCCCGCGGGTTAACGAGTGCGCAGGCTGTGCGATCGGGGAAAGCGACTGCCGTCGATCTGGTGATGGACGGTCAGATGGAGGGGAAGAAGCGCGAGGTTTAACACGCGGGCGGAGAACGAAGACTGTTAGATCATGGTGATCAATGGCTGTAAATGCAAAGGTGACAGAGGATTAATATGGGCGAGGTCTCTTGAGTTAAGCACTCGGGGAGAAGAAAAGCGGGTTATGCAGGGTTTAAACGGGTTTTCGGGGTTTTCAGTGTTTAAACAAAACACCCGGGAGAAGGGAAATAAGGCATTAGTCAGGGTTTACAAAAGATTCAGAACGGAAACATAAATAACAGGATTAGGGAAGGGATAACGAGAATTTAAAGGGAAAGGAAGAAAAAGGGGGTACGGGGAGCTATGAGGACATGAGCAGAGTGGAGGGGAAAGAGGCGGGCCTGCCACTGCCATTCCTGTTTTATTATAGAAAACCCAATCAAGCATGCATTTTGACCTTTAAATGTCGAGATCAGTAGCAGAGCTAACAGGTTCTATTCGGTGGCAGCGCAGAGCCTTGAAGGACAGCGTAGATCCCCAAGGGGGTGATTTTCGGGGGTCGGCTATTTCAGAAAAGCTTTCTGGGTTTTTTTGGGTTTCTTGAGTAGAGTTTGATTCTAGAGTTTCAACATTTTTTGAGGAGGGGAATAGCCCCAAATCCTCATTTGATTTCCACTAGTAGCAGCAGCACGACAGTCCTCCCGCAGCTTGGACGCAATTCAGAGAGACGCCATTCCTTTGCTATTTTGAGTATATTTCTTCACTTGCCTTGTGAAATTCGAGGTGCCATCTTTCTGATCACCTCCTATACTCATTCCATTACTCAGTATAATAAAATGGCTTAACATTTCTCTCTTCATTTCTTGAGTATCTGCTTATATTTCATGTTCACATTATTATATGTTGTACCACTGTTATTTTTATCACTTTGAGTTTTCCCGGTCACTATATCATTTGGACGTGTTTGGTTGGAGTTTGCTTGGGTTTGAGGGATATCCTGGAAATAGGATATTACAATGGTATCAGAGCATAGATCTGGCTCAACCTATGGAGCTAGCAATCTATGACACCGAGGAAAAAGCCCTACATCTGTTACAGAGGTAGGAGATACAGAGACACTGGACGTAGGTTGGAGAACACCTACGAAGAGGGGGACTGTGTTCCAGTAGTGGACGCAGAACAAGAGGAGCCTGTGGTGGACGTAGGACAGTAGGAGCTTGTGGTGGACGCAGAGCAGGAGGATCCGATGGCAGATGAGGACGAGAAGAGATTTGTAGACATGCTCCTCAAATCAGTGCAGGATCTGTCGAGGCAGATTGAGGTGATGGGGTAGAGATTCACAGCATTCGAGGCTAGACAACGTGAGAACCCGCGAGTTTTTCAGGTTGGTGAGGGATCGGGTACATCCCACCATTTTCCAGAGCAGGGTGCCACTCAGCGTGATACTACTCAGTAAATGGCCTCACATGCCCCTACATGCTCTACCATGCCCACTTTTCTAGGAGCAGACATGGGGGTTGGAGCCTAGCAGGAGGCAGAGCCCGGTCACATGGGCAATTATTTTGCAGAGTACCAGGCCTATGGGCAGGAGTTCAGGGACGCTCTCTCATTCAGAGACTTTGTTCAGCTCTAGCGGGATAGTAGACCCTGCGACCATCACAAAGGACACCGGCATTATCACGATGGAGACACCCACTGCACAGCTAGTAGATTCCACTTGCCTACGTTTGATGGTTCATCAAATAGTTCGGCAAGGTCTTGGGTGGAGAAGCTAGACATCTATTTCCAGCTTAACCAAATGTTGGAGGCAGAGGCCATCAAGGTGGCGACATTACATTTGGATGGTGAGGCCCAGGATTGGTGGTTCCATGGGATGGTTACACTCGGACATTCCACAATGACGACATATGCCGAGTTTACCAGGAGATTGATGGAGAGGTTTGACCGGAGGGATCCGGAATAGCACTTCGTTGAGCTGACGAGGCTCAAGCAGACAGGGAGCCCAGAGACCTACATTGCAGACTTCTTGAGGATTTCAGTGATGGTGCCAGATCTATCCACAACACGGAGGATCTACATGTTTGTTGAGGGGTTAGCAGAGCCACTTCAAGGTCTAGTCAGGTTCACTAGACTAGTCACTCTAGGATGCTATCAGCAGGACCCGGGACTTACAGGATGCCTTACCTAGGACCCGGACACTGTACCCCCAGAGACAGGCTTTCCAGCCTAAAGGGAAAGACGTGAGGATTCCGCCTCTGAAAGGGCATCCAGGACGAGCACAGATTGATGATGACGCCAGGAGGGAGTTGAAGAAGAAGCGGTTGTGCTTTACCTGTCAGGAGCCGTGGGCACCAGGACATAGATGTGCTGCTGGCAAAGCACACTTTATTGAGGTCTTCTCCGAGAGCAGCGAGGAAGAGGATGAGGAGGATGATGTGGAGGCAGGAGATAGTCATGCCGTGCAGGGTCCCTCGCCGCCTCCACCACTAGCAGCAGGTGGTGCAGCTTTTGCACCTACCGGAGGAGCCCTTGCAGCATTGCGAGGAGTTCCCAAGTATTTGACACTGCGCGTACGGGGGACAGTACGTGGCCAGCGAGTATCAGTTTTGGTTGATAGTGGGGCAACCCACAACTTCATCGATGCACAGATGGTTGAGCGGAGAGGTATACAGACAGAGAGCTTCGATGGATTTTTAGTTTTGGTCCCAGGAGATCAGACCATGGTGTGTGCTCATTATGTCCTAGAGTTATCAGTGACAATGGGCACCTACACACTGACTGACCACTTTTCCGTGGTCAATATTCCGGACACCAACATAGTACTGGGTGTTCAGTGGCTTATCACTCTAGGGAAGGTCACGACATATTGGAAGGCCCTAGAGATGGAGTGGGATGATGAGAAGACAGGGAGGCATGAGAAGATATGGGGACAACACACATATCTGCCTCAGATTGTTTCAGCTCATCGGATGGAGGCAGTCTTCTGGAAGGGAGACATAGAATGGGCAGTAGAGCTGCGTGCATCAGAGACAAGGACTACAGGGCAGACAGTGCACCCGGAGATACAGTCCATCCTTGACCGGTATGCCACAGTATTCAGGGAGATTTCGCCGGGACAGCCACCGGATCGGGGGTTTGAGCAGACAATTGAGCTTGAGCAGGGCATAGAGGCAGTGATTACTACCCCCTATAGGCATCCCAAGGCCTATCGGGATGAGATTGAGCGGGCCATTCAGGAGTTGCTGACTCTTGGGCACATTCGGCCGAGCACGAGTCCTTTTGCTTCTTCCGTGGTGTTGGTGAAGAAGAAGGACGGCACATTGAGGATGTGCATTGACTACAGGGCCTTGAACAACAAGACACTGAAGAACAAGTACCCCATACCCAGGATCGATGAGTTGAGAGGAGCACAGTTCTTCTCAAATATTGATTTGAGATCTGGGTACCATCAGATTCGCGTGAGGGAGCAGGACATTCCCAAGACCGCCTTCAGGTGTCACTATGGGCACTTTGAGTTCTTGGTGATGCCCTTCGGGCTAACCAATGCCCCAGCTACATTCCAGTCTTGCATGAATCACATCTTCCACAGTCACTTAAGGAAGTTTGTGTTGGTGTTCTTTGATGATATCCTCATTTACAACAGGACTTGGGAGGAGCATCTCCAGCACATTGAGACAGTATTGCGCATCTTGGAGGAGCAGAAGTTCTATGGCAAACTCTCCGAGTGTGAGTTTGGCTTGACGGAGATGTTATACTTGGGACACATCATAGGGGTGGACAGAGCGAGGGTCCACGATGAGAAGATCAGGGCCATTAGAGATTGGCCGGAGCCGAGAATCGTGACAGAACTTCGAGGATTCATTGGCATTTGTACTTACTACAGGAAGTTCGTCAAGAGTTTCTCACAGCTTGCTGCACCCCTGACAGACCTGACGAGGAAGGGGGCATTCAGTTGGTCGGATACAGCACAACGAGCCTTTGACAAGCTCAAGGAGGTTATGAGCAGCCCGGTGCTTGCATTGCCGGATTTTACGCAGCCATTTGTTTTGGAGTGTGATGCGTCGGGAGAGGGGATCGGCGCCATGTTGATGCAGGGAGGTCACCCTATAGCCTTTGAGAGTCGGAAGCTCCTTCCGCACAAGGGGTTGTATTCTATATACGACAAGGAGATGCTGGCCATCATGCATGCATTGGCCAACTACCGACAGTATTTAGTGGGTAACAGGTTCAAGGTGAGGACTGATCACAACAGCCTCAGGTTCTTTTTGGAGAAGAAACAGCTACAGGAGAGGCAGCAGAAGTGGATCAGTAAGATCCAAGTGTATGACTTTGACATTGAGTATGTCAAGGGTAAGAACAACATGGTAGCAGATGCCCTCTCACGTAGACCAGCCAGGTTGTTTCTTATGAGCTTGGACGTAGATTGGAGGGCTCGACTCTTAGTAGAGTACTCCAAGGACAGATTTGCATGTGAGGTTCTGGATGGGTAGGTGGTGGATGATAGGTACAAGGTGGTTGATGAGATCATCTACTACAGGGGCCGGATCTTCTTGATTGAGAGATCTCAGCTCAAGAAGAAGATACTTCAGGCGTCACATGATTCACCATTGGCAGGCCATCAGGGGTTTACCAAAACCTACAGGGCCATTAGAGGAGCCTGGAGGACATACTCCAGCATGTCCGGGAGTGCGACGTTTGCCAGAGGAACAAGGGGGAGATGAGCCATCCCGCAAGATTATTACAACCTCTTCCCATTCTGGAGGGGAAATGGGAGTGTATTTCGATGGACTTCATCACAGGGTTGCCCATGGTACAGGGCAAGGATTGCATCTTTGTCGTTGTTGATCGACTGACGAAGTACTCACACTTTTTCGCCATATCCGCACACTACACGGCAACACAGGTGGCCGAGTTGTTCCTCAAAGAGATCTTCAGGTTATATGGTCTTCCCAAGACCATCACTAGTGATAGGGACAGTCGTTTCATGGGCGGATTTTGGCAAGAGCTTTTCCGGTTGGTGGGATCGGAGTTGACATCGAGTACCAGTTATCACCCACAGACGAACGAGCAGACAGAGATAGTTAACAAGTGGATGGAGGGCTACTTGCATAACTATGTCAGTGGGCAGCAGCGAGCATGGCTGAAGTGGCTGCATCTGGGGGAGTACTGCTACAACACTACACATCACATGTCCATTGGTATGTCACCATTCTATGCTTTATATGGATATCATCCCTTATCTTTTGCTGATGGGATGTTTGGTGCTAGCAGGGCTCCGAGAGCCAAGATTTGGATCCAAGAGAGTCAAGATATTCTCTGAGCTCTCAAGGATAATATGGCTACAGCACAGAACCAGCAGAAGCTGTATGTCGACAGGGGTCAGGTGGAGAGGCAGTTTGAGGTAGGGGACTTGGTCTACCTACGGTTACAGCCATACCGACAGTTGTCACTGAAGCAGAAAGGGCTAAGAAGCTCAAGCCCCGCTTTTATGGGCCATACAGGGTGAAACGCAGGATTGGATAGGTTGTGTATGAGTTAGAGCTGCCCCAAGGCAGCAAGATTCATAACGTCTTTCATGTATCATGCCTGAAAAAGGCATTGGGGCAGCATGTGACAGTGACAGATGAGCTACCACCCACGGATGATGAGGGGCATTTGGTGTTGCAGCCAGAGGCTATTATTGATACTAGGGAGAGGCAGCTGCGGAGCAGGATGGTCTAGGAATTCTTGGTGAGGTGGAAGAATTTACCGGATGAGGATGCCACTTGGGAGAGTGAGAAAATTTTGCAGCATCCATCACTTCAGTTGCTTGAGGACAAGCAACATTTTGCCAGGGGAGACTGTAATATTCCTAATTAGCCATGGCTAATTGGAATATTCGATTTTGCTCAATTTTGCCTTCTATAGTTATTTATAAATAAAAAGGTGAGGAAAAGGGGGACATAACTCACCTTTAGAATAAAGTCACTCCCTAGTAGCACAACATTGTGACTTAAAGGGGAGCCAAGGGGGCCAAAGGACCACGCAGAGATGGGGCCCACACAGACACTTGGAGGGACTGCGCAGATGGAAAGGAACACGTGGCAAGAGAGGGACTATGTTGGAGGAGGTGGGCTTTGGGATTGAGAGAGGCCAACGTTATAAAGGAGAGAGGAGGCTCCTCATTTTGTCATTTGATTATGTGCATTTGAGTTAGTCACTTCGACTTGGAGCACGCTGGCTGTTTAGCCTGTCTGTAGCACTGTTCAGTGCATTGAGTGTCTCCGTTCGGAGATCTCACCCTTAACCCTGGGGGACTTCGAGTGCCTACTCGGGCAAGGTAGTTTCCAGCAGTCTTTGGCAGTAAGATTGATCTTTGGCATTGTGGAGGAGCTGAGCATTTGAGGACTGCGCAGTCTTGAGAGAGAGGGATGCAGTTCTTTTGGTGGAAGTTCCGGATTGGGGGGTTTGTGGAGGATTAGAGCTGGGAGATTGAGCAAGGGATTAGCCCTTGCATATTGGAGGATCTTAGTAGAGTTTCGGGCTAAGTTTTGGTGGGTTCTATTTGGGGGCAGCGCAGAGTCTTGAGGGACAGCGTAGATTCCCAAGGGGGTGATTTTCGGGGGTCGGCTATTTTAGAAAAGCTTTTTAGGTTTTTCTGGGTTTCTTGAGTAGAGTCTGATTCCAGAGTTTCAGCATTTTCTAAGGAGGGGAACAACCCCAAATCCTCATTTGATTTACAGTAGTAGCAGCGGCACAACAGTCCTCCAGCAGCTTGGATGCAGTTTAGAGAGAGGCCATTCCTTTGCTATTCTGAGTATATTTCTTCACTTTCCTTGTGCAAGTCGAGGTTCCATCTTTCTGATCACCTCCTGTACTCATTCCATTACTCAGTATAATAAAATGGCTCAGCATTTCTCTCTGCATTTCTTGAGTATCTGCTTATATTTCATGTTCAATTATTATATGTTGTACCACTGTTATTTTTATCACTTTGAGTTTTCCCAGTCACTATATCATTTGGATGTGTTTGGTTGGAGTTTGCTTGGGTTTGAGGGATATCCTGAAAACGGGATATTACACTCATAGGGTCTCTGATGTATCTGGTCAATACCAGACCAGACATTTGTTACGATGTCAACACCCTTAGTGAGTTTATGGTGAAACTAAAGAGGGCTCATTGGGCAGCAACCAAACATGTTCTGAGATATATACAAGGAACAATCGAGTATGGACTGTTGTACACCAAAAGTAATGATATCAGATTGAGTGGGTTTACTGATGCAGATTGGGCTAGAAGCTCTGTGGATCAGAAAAGTACCTTTGGGTACTGTTTCAACATTGGATCATGGATGGCCTCCTAGTGCAGTAGGAAACATAAATCCGTAGCTCTAAGCTCAACCGAAGCAGAATACATGGCCGCTAGCACAGCTTTGTGTGAGGCCATATGGCTTAGAAAATTGCTTGTAAACCTATTCAGAAGAAGGATGGAGGCGACCAGAATCATGTGTGATAATCAGAGTTGCATCAAGCTCTTTGAGAATCTAGTATTTCATGATTGGTCAAAGCACATTAGTATTTGGTGTCACTTTGTCAGAGACTGTGTCCAACGAGGAGCTGTACAGTTGAGCTACACTCCTACAGGCGAACAGGTGGCGGACATCCTTACCAAGGTCCTTGGAAGAACGAAGTTTAGTTATTTTAGGGAAAAAATGGGGATGGTAAAGAATCCATTTCAGTAGTAGAGATGGATCAGGTGTTGCAATGCAGTAGTTAGCAGTGCTATGGGCAGCATGATGCAACATTTGAGAGAAAGTTGCAGTGCATATGCAATGTTGGGAGGAAGGACCAGTAGCAGCATGGATGCAGAGGGAGCTATAGTACAGATGTGGCAGTGGTAGTGGCAGAGCCATGGGCAACAATACAGGAGGCAGTAGTGAAAAGGATGTTGGATAGCAGGCCAAGCATCAGCACAGGTACCGGTGCTGGATGATCAAGGTGATGTTTAGTGATGGAGCATTACTAGAGCATATTCCTTGCTAAGAGAGAGTGTTGATTTGGGGTAGCATCGAATGTTCTCTAGCCATGAAAATTGGCGAAGGCTAAAGCACATGAGATCTCCAAGACCCAAATATCATTCTGGAAAATTCCATCCAGATAAGGAGTTATTAAAATAATTAATATTTTTAATGAATTACTAAGTTTAAACTTAGGAAAATAAAAATATTAATGGGTACTCATAAAGATAAGAATGAGAAGCTTTTAAAAGATAAAGATCAAGTCTATTTTAATCTTAGCTATTGATTAGGGACTTAATCTCGGTTGTTGATTCATCAACATGAAAATTATAAGAGGGGGCTTGAGGGTCAGTTGGAGAGACACAAAGGGGAGACCAGTCAGTTCGATTTCTGGAGTGGGGTTTGTTGAGAAATTCGAACTAGTGGTCTGGATTGCAGTGAGAGGCAGCGAGTACATAACAGAGAGGCAAAGATAATGCCAGAGGATCAGCATAGAGATCAAAGATGCAGACACAGAGGCAGCTAGATTGTGCAATGACTGGAGGGCCTGCGTGTGTGACGCAGAGAGGCCAAGCGCTGACGTAGTGAGGCAGAGTGTTGACGCAGAGGGTCTGGGAGCTGTGCAGACGCAAGCTGGACTGACGCTGATCCTAAGGGAAGTGCCTGAGGATTTTTGTGGTATTACTGCTATGTGGTTATTTCTGTTGGGTAAGCCAGATTAGCACCCTAGTTGTACTCAAGAAAGCTGATTAATAAAATCCTCCTTTGCTGCACTGGTTTTCTGTCATTGGGTTTTTTTGGGGACAATTGTCCAAAAATAATTGTGTTGATGTGTTTGATTCTTGTACATGTATTTGTTTGCGTATAATGGTGTGAAATCTATCGTAGAATTTATTTTAATAATTACTGAAGGGATTTTGTAAATAATTTATTAGAAAATAAGTAGGTAAAATAAATCAGTAGTTGCAATAATAGAATTCACAGACCTCCCAAAAGATCAAGAAACTCCAAGTATGATGAATCTAATGTTGTAGATAACAAGCAAAAATAATTTTGTCGTATATCTGCCCTCTCTATTGCCTCCCCTCCAGATACCTTGGAAATTGGGTGATTGGTAGTGGTGCCTCAAGGCACTTCACTGGGTGTAAGGAAGCTCTATCAAATCTGATAGAAAAGGATACAAATTTGGAAATCATTCTAGGAGATAATGCCACCTATCCCGTGAAAGGAGTTGGGAATGTTACTCTTCAATTGAATCAAGACAACACCATTCATCTACAAGAAGTACTATATGTACCTGATCTAAAGAATAACCCGGTATCTGTCTCAGGGATGGAGTACAAATGATTCAAGGTAGCATTCATTGATGGAAAGTACGTGTTTGGAAAAGAAATTTGAAAGAAGCATTTACTCTTGGATTTAGGGTTGACAACCTATATCAAGTTGGAGGAAGTCCATTGGGAGCTTTGTCTTGCGACACATCTCTTCAATCTGAATTATGGCACTGAAGGTTTGCTCATCTTCATTATTATGCCCTACATGATGCAAGGAAGATGGTGACAGGTATGCCCGAATTTAAAGTAGAACATGAAGTTATGCGGAAGTGCTGTTGGGCCCAATTTGGGAAATCCTTCTGAGTATTACCAACTTGTGGGGGCCCTAATGTTCTTGGTGAACTCTTGTTCGGACATATGCTTTGCAGTGAATACATTGAGTCAATTTATGGTCGAGCCTCATCACATACATTGGATTGCTACCAAGAATCGCTTGAGATATCTCCGGGGCACAATCACCCATGGACGGAGATATACTGCTACGAATATGAGGCTCCATCGTTATTTTGATGCTGACTGGGCTGGCTGTGTGGTGGATCGTAAGAGCACATCGAGTTGTTGTTTCTCACTAGGTTCTGCTTCAATATCCTGGATGAGCAGGAAGCAGAAATCAGTTTCTTTGAGCACCACTGAGGCCGAATTTATTGCTGCTAGTGTGGCCTCCTGTGAAGCTGTTTGGGCTTGTGCTGGATACCACCGTGATCTACTGCGACAACCAAAGTGGGATTCGTCTTTATGAGAATCCCGTGTTTCATGACCGCTCCAAGCATATTGATATCAGGTACCACTTTATCTGAGATATGGTACAAGGGGAGAAATTAGGGGTTCTACAGGATGTTTGTGATTTTCTACAGGATGTTATGTAACTTTCTACAGGATGTTCAGAAATGGGATTTTGGAGGATGGATGGATGGAGAAAGATGAAGGAGTGGGTATGGAGGTAGGATAAGGGTTGGAGGTGGTCCAGGACTTGGTGGATGGAGTTGAGGATAGAGGTATATTGCTGGATTTGTTCAAGGAGGACTGAAGCAATGATGCACAAAAAAACTAGGGTTATGTGAGCAAATGGCAAACGTAAGGCTAGAAGTTAAGTTGAGGGATGGAGCAGATGGGTTTGATGGAGTATGGGCAGGTAGAGGAGTGGTACAGGTGCTCTGCAAGTCGTTTTTCCAACTGGACCGATGAAGACTTGTAAAATCAAAAACCTAGTTACGTTGACCTAATCTGATCTAACTGTCAATAAAAAGAATGGACAGAAGTTTGAACTGCAATGTAACCATGTATACGAACTCATGTAACTAAGCAAGCAAAAGTCTAAACTTGTAACCAACTTCCACACATGAAAATCAAACACTAGTGATTGCATGGCAAAGCAAAATCAGTGTTTTTGTGGGCAGCAAGGTGTCCCTGATCCAGCTCCTGATCCCACTGAGGAAGAGGTGAAACCAGAGATGTTTGATGGCCCTTTTTTTGAAGCTTTTCCCTGTTAACAACCTATCAACTAAATCTGAGCATCAAAAAGTCTTTCTAACCATTAACAGTGACCTAGTTAATCAGCAAGATTTAATCTACTTAACAAAAATAATTTTGCAAATGCATGAAGAATAAATAACAATACATAAAGGAGGCCTTAGCACTCGGGTTGGGCCCAACCCCAAGAGCTGCAGGCTCCTATAAAGAACTCAGATCTGATGCCAAGTAAAGTTGCTTCTCATTACTCAAAAATAATCATCACAAGAAAGTTTGTACAGCAGTAGCTAAGAAAAACGAGCTGGAAAAGGATAGCACTATAGTGCAAATACCAACAGTTCCAAAAGTAAACTACGAAGGCTGAGGCCTTCTTATTTATAAAATACGAGGGGGCTAGCAGCCCTCCTAGATTCAAGGGACTCGGCTGTTCCAACTGCAGTAAACAGTCACTCTTTCCAAAGCTGCTTGGCTGCCTTTAGAACTCGTTTTGGTGGCCTGTTGAGCTCGGAGTTGAGGGTGGAGATTTCGAGGAAGGGCCATTTAATGCCACAGACAACCTCCCTACGAATTTTCACCTCAAGCTTGGCTGTCACCTGGGCCATAATTGCTTGGTTTTGCTCCAAAATTTGTCCAAAAATCCTGAAATGACCACGTATTAGCCTCCTAGGTAGAGTGACCACCCTTATTCGTTCAAATAACATAAACATACTAGAAAAACATGCATAATCTATGAAAAATGGAGGATTGAACAAGGATAATTAGGCAAAATGAGCCCAATAAGTTACCCAATTCGGGGCTTATCATCACCCCCCTGCTAAATGGGTTGCTCATTCTCTGAGAAACTAGTCCAGCTCATCATCCTTTATGGCTTTGATCGCCTCCCTCATGTCCCAAGCCTCGGCTGTGATATCCTCTTCTCGGTCGTGGAATCCTACCTTCCTTTCCACTTCCTCCCATTGTCTACCTTCCTCCTCTTCCTTCACTCCTTCTAGCAATCCCAAAAGTAAAGGAGCACTGAATTTCAAGCCAATCCAATTGGCCTGCAAGTTCTGCATCAACTGTTTGTAGAGGGGTACCCTTGCCAAGGCTTCCCTCATCCTGGTGGGAGAGTGGTGTTCTTTTATCTTCAGGCTGTGAGGCAGTGTGTTCCACCGCCTAGTGCAAGCATGCATGCAGTTTTCTCCCAACAGTCTCTCCATGTCCTCGAAGTGGGCAATGGCTTGAGCCTGTTGCTCAATGTATTCCGGTAGATCCTGAGGACTGTTGGCCAAGTGCTGGTGGGCGCTTATCACTACTGATGGGGCTCACTGAGCTCTCTGCCTATGATACTGCGGACCTCTGTTGCTCTCTTCTCCTCATGGCTCATCCAAGAGGCCATGGCCATAAGCTGGACATCTCCTATCACCGTGTTAGGATCCCATGCGTTCATGTCCGGAAGGGCAAAGTTGTGCAAGTAGAACTCTGATAATTTGGCCCTATCCTCAGATGAACTACTGCCACATAGAGCTGCAAACTGATGATAATTTTGGAATGAGGTGATGCCCCTTTGAGCCAAGGAATTGATCTGAAACTGTAACCACTGATCCTTGAGGTATAGGGCATAGGATTTTTCAGGCTGCCTACACTACAGAGCTTCCATTGCCCAGGTGGCCATGCAGGCCAGTTGGGCCTCCTTTTCTTGTATCTGCTGTTTCAGAGATTGTGTCTCCAATTCTTTTTCCTGTAGCTGCCGATTCAGTATCTCAATTTCAGTCTGCACCCCTTCCTTTCTCTGTTGTTCATCAGGGGTATCTTTGGCTGTTGTGGGCTCCTCCTGTTGCTGTTGTTCCCCCAAGATATGAGGCCTGTCTTCCTTCCTCTGTCCCTGTAATTGTAGCTGTTGTCTAAGCAGCTCATTTTCTTCCTGTAGCCTGACCCGTTGGCTGCTCTCCACATGTCGTACTAGAGCCAATTCCCTCCTTGCCTCTTTGAGTTGTTCCTCCAGAGGACCTATATCCGCCACACCCTTGGACTTAGCGATTTTCATCCAAGTGTGGGTCCTCACTCTCTCTTCTTCTAGTGCAAGGAAAAGTGGCACTGTGAATTTTTGAGGAATGATCTTTCCGTCCTCCAAGAAGTTATAATAGGAGCCCAAGTTGGGCTGGGAGCTAGGTTCCACAATGTTCTCTACCTTTTCTTCCTCCTGGGGTGATTTAGCTGCCTCACCTTCCATTGCTTCGGTCTCCTTCAACCTAGCCAAGGTTTCCTGTAGAATAGTCTCAGCATCCTGTAGAGAGGCCTTTGTGTCCAACATTTTCTTTCTCTCCCTCCAGGTGGATGTCTTCGGGCTTCCTCGTTCATAAGTAATGGATGCCTTGGAGGGGGACCTCTCCTTTTGTGTGGTAGGGGTGTCTACAATTGTGATTGGCTCTTTTGACGGAGGCTGGGGTCTGCTAGTCTTAATCCTCACACTCCTTCTTGCCTTAAAATACAGGGGAGGCTCCCTCTTTCGCTTTTCCTTCTGCTTGGGAGATGTGCTTAGGGTGGCTAGCACAACTGCTGCCTCCCTAGCTAAAATTTTCGGTGATTTTTCCCTCTGTTGCTCTGTCTTCAGACTTCCTGTAGAAAGTCCTGTGCTGACTGTTTTCTGTCTTCCTGTAGAAGCAGTTTTCGGGCTTCCTGTAGAAACAGTTTTCACTGTTTTGGCCTGCTTGGCTGGGGGTGTCTTCTTCTTCGATTTCGCTATGGTTTCCTTGGACGTGCCCTCACTTGCTTGGACCTTTTCAGTCCTTTCTGCCCTAATTTGCAACTGTTTCTCCCTTGGCGTTTGTACTTTTATTTCACCCACAGCTTTGGCCTCAGTAGCTTGGCCTTTTTCTTGTTTCTCTCCTTGCTTTTCCTGTGGTGGCCTGTCCCGAGTTTTCTTACCCTTAATTTCCTTACCCTTAGTTAGCTTCTCTGCCTCAATATGCTCCTTTTCCTCACTGCTGGATGAAGTGAGTTCTTCGGCCAGAATCCGGATATCATCATCCTTGGTCATATTGTGAAAAATCTCCCAGGAGAGAGGGACAGTATGAGTGTGGAGGGCATCTTCTACTAGAAGCTTGATAAGCCCATGATGGGCCAGCTGGTCTGGTGTCCCTTCCTTCAGTTTTGTGCCACACTCAATCAATGACTGTAGGAGGAAGTAGGGGATGCTTAACTTTTGTTCTGTGGGTAAATCCATCTTATGCCTGAGTTCAGTTAACAATCGGAAGTGATAACCATATACAATACTGAACCGCCCCTCACAGGTAATGTATTTCATAATCTGAAGGCTGACCTCGCTCCAAAATGGATGTAGGCTAGCTCTCCGGACCCCATTTTTATCCTCTGAAAACTGTTCTTCTGGTAGGAAGAATTCCTTTTTGGCCTTCTGGCCCAATTTCCTTTCCTCTTTATCCCAGGGTATCCCCAATGGCAAGTCAGTGACCCGACTAATGAGTTGTGGGGTGAGTTTTAAGGTCAATCCTCGGAAATTTACAGTGGCCAGTATCTTGGATTTAGGCTGCAGGGACCTTAGGAACTCCTCTGTTATCTCATCATCGTGACCTTGAATTCTGTCACAGAAGGTCATCCAATTTGCACGGGTAAATAGGTCTACCACCTCAGGAGTTTCTCTCAACTTCTTGGAATCCGAGGGTTCCTTTCTGATAAACCCTCTTGGCATGGTGAAAAATACTCTGTTTTGGCTTGTGCTCTGATCAGAAAGGGAATTCTGTTTAAGGTTTCCTCCTTTGATTCTCAGGACAGGGTTTCTCAGATGTATGTGTCTCCCTTTTCACCAATTCCTTGGTTATAATGCTGCTGCTGCCCCAAAACTTGACTGTCAAAATGAAATTAGGCTCTCACAGACAAAGTGCAGAGCTTAATTTTCACACCCACCATATACAAGTCACATTTTTTTATGCATAGATCAGTCCTTACAGAGGTTTATCGTTTCTACAGGAGGGATTCGTTAATAGGCACCATGGAGGAGAATGTAACACTGAACCAACTAAAAAAACTCCGTGTATCACCCAGGCAAACAACAATTCTTAACCCACAGGCAGACTTGTTTTAACTTTTCCTACTCCAAACAATTTAATTTACCACCTTTTGAAATTTCATGCACAGGTATGGCGTTTTTCGAGCCTACCTCTCTTCGAAACTCCAATTCCGACGCAGAAGATCCGGGTTTCTCTGCTCCGGGAGGCTGTGCTGTGCTTCCTGTAGAGAGCTTTGCCGGCTGCTGGAGGACGTCACGGCGCTTCTGAGCAAGCTTGGGACGTGGGAGGAGTTTGAAACGGGCCGAGAAGCTCAGGCTAACGAACTGCAGAGGAGGAGGATGCGTACGCCACTGAAAACCGGTTGCAATAGTAAATGCCAGTGGTTAATGTGAGTGTTATGGCCGAAGAATTTTGAATTACGGCGCAATTCATGGCGCGGGGGTGAGGTGTCCAGGCCGATCCGTTGGCCAACATCACGGCCATCATTCTCCGGCGTGTCTCTGACCGCCATTTTTCTATCTCTGCCATTACCCGCCGTCATCACTGCCCATCCGCCGATTTCACTGCAAATCCGCCGATTTTCCTCGACTGGACACTTCCCACGTGTCGACTTCACGGCCCTTTGGCGGATTTGAGCATAACCGAGCTCGTTTGGATCCCACGAGGCCATTTCGACTGACTGTGGGTGGCCAGTTGACTGGCCACCGAATTTGTTCAATCCGCACATTCACAGACATGCAAGTTCCATAGTATAGTTTATGCAATTTGACGAAATAAGGTTAGGCACTTACCTGTGTGGCCGTGGACGTGCTCTGCAGGTTTCCGGACGTGGAACGATGGCTCTGCTCATTGCTGCTTCGTGCACAGGCGCTGGAATTCCTTCGTTCATTGGCTGATGCTGCATGCAGGCTTCGGAATTCGATCCACTGGTAGTGAACGTTGCATGCACGACTCTGCCTTTTCTCAGCTGTCGAGGAGGTGTTCACGTTCAAGCAGAGCTGGTTACATGCCTCCTGCGCTGATTTCAACTGCTATTGACTCCATAGTGTGTATTCCAGGCGGATCAGCTGCTACAGGATTCCTGTAGGACATCCTGTAGCTGCTTCTCCTCCTGGGCTGCATGCTGAAACGAGCAGGGTTGCATTCATGATTGAAGGGTCCAAATGAAGCTTTAACAGGTAGAGTGTGTGGGCCTTCATGTATTTGATTTGTCCCTTGAGAAAAAAAAATTGCAATCTGAGGAAAACAGGACTTTTTGCATGATTGTGCAGGAAACAGGTCCAGATTGTGGTAATGGTGGTGGAAAGAGATGAAACAGGTGATGGATGGGAAAAAGGGGTGGCTGCATGCCTTATCGACAGATCTTAAGCTTTAAATCCCTTTTCAGAATCGATTTTGGCCTGCCCAAAGGTTCTGCAGGATGTTTCCTATAGAAATGCAGAACTTCCTGTAGAAAGCCCTGAAACTTCCTGTAGGAGGTTGAATCTTGACCCAAACGTGTCCAAATCCTGGAAAAAGTGTGTGGCCATGGAGGGAGTGTCTGTGAGGATGTCTGGTAACTTGGTATGGACCCCTGTCCTTGTTTTGCGCGACCTCTTTTATCTGCATTGCATTCCCTGCAACCTGCAATAATTTTTTAGAGATGAGTCATGTTTCTTTTCTTTTTTCTTTCCTCTTTTTCTTTTTCTCTTTTCTTCTTTTTTTTTTTTTTGAAAGACAGCAGGGGCACCTTCATGAGGTTTTCACCCCCACTATCTGCCCTGGGTGCCTCAGAGAGGTTTTCACCCAAGGATCTTTTTATTCAAATTCTTTATTTTCTGAGAGACAGCAGGGGCGCCTCCCTGAGGTTTTCACCCTCACTGCCTGCCCTGGCCGCCTCAGAGAGGTTTTCGTCCAGGGATCTTTTTATTCCTTTTTTTTTTTTTGATCAAGGTGTGGCTGGAACAGAGGCAGAACCCTGCTCTATTACCAGCACTGATTTTTCCACAGTTTCAATGAACTCCTGCCTTGAAAGGGGTTTCTTGTAGATTTTCAATCGATGCCCATTGACAAGCATGGGGATGGCTTCTTCATCAATGGTCCTGATAAGGACTGAACCATTGTCATTGCATTTCTCCACTGTATATGGTCCTAACCATCTTTTCCTCAGCTTTCCTTTGAAATCCTTGTATCTTGAGTCATACAGCAGCGCCCAATCTCCCGGCTGGAATTGCTTTTCATTAAGGTGCCGGTCATGCCATATCTTCCTCTGGAGTTGAACTACTTCTAAGTGGAGGAGGGCCTGCATTCTTTGTTCATCTAATCCATTTAGCTGCAATAATCTTTCACGTTGAGCATGGCTGAGATCTAGGTCCAGCTGAGCTGCCACCCTTAATGTATTATACTTGAACTCTGTGGATAGCAAAGCTTTCTTCCTGTAGACCAGCTCATAAGGTGTGAAACCGGTTGTAGTCTTCCAAGTGGTGTTGTAGGCCCAGGTGGCCTCAACTAGGCGATCTGCGCAATCCTTTTTGCTGCTGCTCACAACCTTAGTCAAAATTCCTTCCAATGCTCTATTAGTTACCTCCACCTGCCCATTTGCTTGAGGATGATAGGGGGTGGAAGTCTTGTGCTTGATCATGTGATGAGCGAGCAAATCTTCAATTAGGTTGGAGGTGAACTGGCTTTCTTGATCTGTGACTAACTCTCTTGGGTAGCCATACTTGTAGAAGATATTTTCCCTCAGAAACTCAGCCACCTTTTCTTCTGTTGTTGCTTTGATTGCCTTCGTTTCTGTCCACTTGGTTAGATAGTCGGTGCACACAATGATGTAAGACCGTTGCTTTGAAGGAGGGTTGACAGGACCCACAAAATCCATGCCCCACTTCTCAAATGGCTCGAAGGTCACTTGAGGTTGGAGGGGCATTTCATCCCTTGGAGTTGGTTTCCCCATCCTCTGACATCGGTCACACTGGCTGATGTATCTTCTGACATCTTGATGAAGAGTAGGCCAATAGTAGCCTGCCTGTAGAATTTTGAAGGCAGTCCTTTTTGCTGCAAAGTGGCCTCCACAAGGTCCGTCATGACAGGTTAGGAGGATGTCAAAGACTTCTTCCTCCCTAACACAACGTCTCAAGATCTGATCTAGGCCAAGTTTAAACAGGTTGCTCCCGATCCAGGTGAACAGGGCACTCTTCCTTACAATTTTGCTCTTCTCCTTTGAGGATAGATGCGGAGGGAACTGTGCTGAGACCAAGTAATTTTCTATATCAGCAAACCATGGAGAGAGCACTGAGATAGAAAACAGATGTTCATCTGGCATCTGGTCATCCACTGTTCCTTCTTCACCTGCAGGCAAGTCCAATCTAGACAAGAAGTCAGCAACAACATTTTCCTTACCTGGCTTGTCGACAATAGTCAAATCAAATTGCTGCAACAGAAGTAACCATCTAATGATACGAGCATTGACATCAGGCTTATTCATTAAATATCTAATCGCAGCATGATCAGTGTGTACAAATGTTTGATAACCAGTGATGTAGTGTCTGAACTTGTTTAGGGAATGGACTACAGCCAGGAACTCTTTCTCGGTTACAGTATAGTTCATTTCTGCCTTGGACAGGTTTTTGCTGACGAAGTATATGGCATATGGGAGTTTCTCCTCAACTTGTCCTAAGGCTGCCCCTATGGCTTTGTTCGAGGCATCAGTGTGGATGTGGAAAGGTAGGGCCCAGTTTGGACCTCTCAAGATCAGGGCGGACACCAGCTTATCTTTCAACTCATCCAGTGCCCCTTGACAGTTGTCAGTCCATTTAAACTCAACATCTTTCCCTAAGAGTCCAAACAAAGGCGAGGCTAGCTTACTGAAGTCTTTAATGAATCTTCGATAATATCCTGCTAAGCCTAGGAAACTCCGAACATCTCTTACCTTTTGAGGAGGTGGGACCTTTTGGATGATAGCAATTTTATTAGGGTCCACCTGTAATCCTTGCCGAGAAATGGTATGACCTAGCACGGTCCCTTCAGTCATCAGGAATTCACATTTTTCATGACTGAGGGACAGGTTCATCTCAATGCACTTGGTTAGAGCTTTTCCCAGGTTGGACAATGCTTCTTGGAAGTTGGACCCATAAGGAGTAAAGTCATCCATATAGATTTCTACCGAATCATGGACCAACTCAGAAAAGATGCTCAATACTGCTCTTTGGAAAGTGGCAGGAGCGTTGCATAGCCCAAAGGGAAGGACTCGGTAGGTAAAGGTACCCCAAGGACAGGTGAAGGTGGTTTTGTCCTGGTCTTCCGGGCTGATTTGGATCTGGTTATACCCGCTGAACCCATCTAGGAAAGAGAAGAACTTCTTCCCTGCTAGTCCATCCAACACCTGATCTATGAAAGGCAAAGGGAAATGGTCTTTCTTGGTGGCTTTGTTAAGTTCTCGGTAATCTACACAAATTCTCCACTTCCCGTTCTTTTTGGGCACCAGCACTAGAGGCGAGACCCACTCACTATCGGAGATAGGATAGATGAATCTTGCATCCAATAATTTTTGCAATTCTTCTTTGACAATGTCCTTAAGGGCTGGATTCATTCTCCTCTGAGGCTGCCTGACCGGTTTACAATCTTCTTTAATGTAGATGTGATGGGTACAGACCGAAGGATGGACTCCTTTCATCTCCTTATAGCTCCAAGCGAAAGCATCTAAATGATTGTTCAGTAAGCTACACAGCTCCTTCTCCTGGGAAGGAGATAGGGAGGAGCTGATCTTTAAAGTTCTTTCGGGACCAAACTCCACATTCTTAACTCTGGTAGAGGTTGAATCAGTCACACAGAGGTCCACTAAGGCGCTGGCTTGGGTATCCTCCACCAATTCCTCTAAGGACAGTGCACTGGGAGGTGGATTTTGAATCAAAGTCTTAGTCAAATCATCCTCAGTTTGAGGACCTCCCCTAGTGGTTTCTACTATGCACAATGGTTTAAAGTAGACCTCATCCTCATCTCCTTCTTCCAACCAGAGTGGTAAGTCATGTTCTAGCAGAGGTTGGGCAGGAGGATATAGGACTAGCTGCTTGGACATAGGCCCATTCTTGATGGTCATGCTTCCAGCTCGGCAACTGATGTAAGCATCCGCAGTGGCTAACCAAGGCCTTCCCAAAATGAGGGGGTATCCAGTGAGCTTAGCCTTTGGCTGAAGGACCAAGAAGTCCGTAGGGTACTCCCAGGAGTCAACAGAGACCAAGACATCTTCCACAATCCCTTCGGGAGTCACGGTGGAGCGATCTGCCAACTGCAGGACTGTCGAGGTCTTCCTTAAGGAATTCTGAAGGTTGAGTTTAAGCATGGTGTCCCTGGTCATCACATTAATGGCAGCCCCTAGATCAATCAAGGTATGGGGAATTATGGTGCCATTGATGTGGACATCAACTACAGGACTCCCAGGGTCCAAGTACTTTGGACAGATTACTTGCCCCAACATTAGATCGGACAGTTGTCCGATGACATTGATAGTCGAGGCATCTCTCTTTCGCCTACCTAGGTGCTTGAAACACTTCTCCTTAATCAATTTGTTGTATATCGGTACATCTTTGATGATCTGGAGAAGTGGTATTTTCACACACAACTGTTTCAGTTCTCCCAGAAGTTCAATCTCCTCTGGGTTTGGTTGCGTGGTTACTGTTAGTCGCTCAGGAAAGGGTGGAATGGCTTTGGGTTCACTTTCCTGTTTCTCTTCCTCGTCCTCTGGGGGAGGAGGTTGGCGATCTGGAAGGGTCTTCCCGGATCGCAGGTTGATCTCCTGGATCTCCACAGCATAGGTAGGACATGTTGTCTCCCCAGTGTATACCTGCTGGGCTTGTCGGTTATTGGGGTTCGGGTTCGGTTGAGCAGGCATCTGGGGTTGTCTTGGAGGAGCAAGAGGTAATGGTTGTGGTTGAGCCGGTCGTGGAGGCAGAATGGCGGGAGGAGAGTTGTATTGGGGCCTCCACCCCGGTTGAGGTGCATTCCACTGAGGCTGTGGCTGGACATGTGAGTGAAACGAATGAGTAGTGGGTTGAGTATGGTATTGAGGTGGATAAGACCACGGAGGAGGTGCAAACCAGGAAGGATGAGCAGGGGGACCCCAAGAAGGCATGTGAGCAGATTGGTTGGGGCTATAATAAGCTTGGGATGTCCCTTGCATCCCCTGCTAGTAAGGTCTAGGTCCATGCGGCCTCCTTTGGTTGAGGAAGTAGAGAGGTTCAGTGGGTGCCTCAGTCCCTTGGTACATGGCTTTGAATCCGGGCAAGGTTGGGCATTGGTTTGTGGGGTGGTTCTCCTCACAAACGAAACATACCTCTACTGAGTGCAATGGACACTCGTTCTTAGGGTGCTTCCTTGTACATCTGGGACAGAAAATGGCCAAAGCCCTCTCAGCTTCCTCTTTCTTTTGCTGGATTCGGAAAGTATCAAGTTGCATGGCAATGGTCTGTCTCATCTCACTTTTGAGGTCCTCCATCTGATTAGCA
Organism: Pinus tabuliformis; assembly: GCA_031772625.1. Classification (NCBI taxonomy): domain Eukaryota; kingdom Viridiplantae; phylum Streptophyta; class Pinopsida; order Pinales; family Pinaceae; genus Pinus; species Pinus tabuliformis. The sequence goes on from CM062816.1 coordinate 854,297,941, forward strand.
AACTCATGCTTGGAGAAGGTAGTACTAGCTGAAAGTGGATTCCCCCTACCTCTTTTCCGGGCTGCCCTAGAGTGGTTTCTAAACACAGTCTTTATGTCCTCATAAGGTAGTTGGTAAATGTCTCCTCCAGCTAGCATGTGAAGGGTATCTAGGAGGTCTTCAGGGACTCCTTGGAGTAGAACCAACTTTAGAGATTCAGGGTCAAGTGTGCACCTGGCCCGTTTATAGCTAAGTTGGAACCTTTCCTCGTAGTCCTCTAAAGACTCATCATTTCCCATGGTCATCCGAAAGATTTCTCCCTTAGTTTCCTTTGACCTACAATAATCCCGGTATTTGTTGTTATAGGCTTGCTGCATCTGAGCCCAAGTAGTGATACTGTTCCAGGTAACGCCATGAACCAGCGTAATGCTGCATCCTTGAAGGTAGAGGGAAAGAGTTTCAACTTTTGTTCATCTTCTGTATAGTCATAAGTTCGAAAAAGGACAACAAACTCAAACAGGAAGGTATCAGGGTCTTCAGTGGTCAATCCATGGAAATGAGGTAAGGTTGAGGGACTTATGTTCTTCATTTTCATGTCCCCGTTGGTCTCTCGGATGGGGAAGGTACCTTCTATTCTCTCGTCATCGTCTCTACCATTTCTGTTGTCAGCCATGGTCTCAAAAGGAATGTTTTCTTGCTCTTCTTCTGTTATAGTATCTTCGTATATCTCAGGAGGTTCACCTATAGGTTCTTCTGGATCACTGCCACCAAAGAAGAGAAAAGGGTGACTCAGTGAAGTGGTGGGGGTGTTGGGTAGGAATTTTTCGGTATTATCTCTATTCCTACGAGGCATGAAAGGATTTTTGGTTGTTTTTGCTTTTTTTTCTTTGCTTGTACCTGCAAAACTGAAACAGATGGGATTGCAACTAACTAAAATCTTTCTTGCAGAAATGAAAATGCGGAATTGAAATGAAAGCAGGAAAGGACTAATCTATTTTGCTGAAATCAAATTGTGAGAATGAAATGCTAGGCTATGCTTGCAGAATTGAAATTGCGGAATTGAAAGGCTAATCTATGAAAGCAGGAAATGTCTAATTTACTTTTGCAGAAATGAAATTGCAGAATGGAACTGAAATAAACTACTTAGCAGAAGATTAGAGTAGGAAAATAGAAGAAAAGCAGCAATCACAAATACTCTGACGAATCCCCGGCAACGGCGCCAAAAAGAGTGGTGAGCTCCAGTATTGCAGCAACAATGCTGCAACTCCTAGGACTCCCTTCTTTACTTTTATCAACTCGGTAGTTCGTAACAAACTTGGAAGCGACGGTGCTGTATGCACAAGTACTAGCTCTTGCCGCAGCTGTCACTTGGTCAGCTGGCACAAGTCCGCTAGGGGCTTAAGCCAACTTCTATGAGCTCTGAGAAGAAGCTTTTTAACTGATGGATGAAAGCTAACTTAAAGAAGGCTGATCTACTTGCAGAAAGAAACTGAAAAGCTGAAAGAAAACGCAAACCCTAGCAAACCCTAATTTTACTAGCTATCCCTACCGATGCAAGAAAGAGGATGCAAGCTACTGAAAGGAATGCCATTGACTTCTAGGAAGGTAAATACATGTATCTAAGCTACTTCTATAGTAACATCTCAAAAGAACATCTTTTTGTATTTTTGAATAAGTTGCCAGAATTATCATGCATGCGATTTGATTGTGCAGAGGTGGATTGAAGAGAGGAAATGCTTGGATGAGGTTGGGAAGGTTCAGAGAGGGCCTAAGGGGGTCCCTAACACCCTTCTAGAGAGTTTCACAGAGTTTGGCTATCAAAAAACCTCATTCGTGAGCTTCTACAGGAAGTCTGTAGGGGTTCTACAGGATGTCTGTGATTTTCTACAGGATGTTTTGTAACTTTCTACAGGATGTTCAGAAATGGGATTTTGGAGGATGGATGGATGGAGAAAGATGAAGGAGTGGGTATGGAGGTAGGATAAGGGTTGGAGGTGGTCCAGGACTTGGTGGATGGAGTTGAGGATAGAGGTAGATGGCTAGATTTGTTCAAGGAGGACTGAAGCAATGATGCACAAAAAAACTAGGGTTATGTGAGCAAATGGCAAACGTAAGGCTAGAAGCTGAGCTGAGGGATGGAGCAGATGGGTTTGATGGAGTATGGGCAGGTAGAGGAGTGGTACAGGTGCTCTGCAAGTCGTTTTTCCAACTGGACCGATGAAGACTTGTAAAATCAAAAACCTAGTTACGTTGACCTAATCTGATCTAACTGTCAGTAAAAAGAATGAATAGAAGTTTGAACTGCAATGAAACCATGTATACTAACTCGTGTAACTAAGCAAGCAAAAGTCTAAACTTGTAACCAACTTCCACACATGAAAATCAAACACTAGTGATTGCATGGCAAAGCAAAATCAGTGTTTTTGTGGGCAGCAAGGTGTCCCTGATCCAGCTCTTGATCCCACTGAGGGAGAGGTGAAACCAGAGATGTTTGATGGCCCTTTTTTTGAAGCTTTTCCTTGTTAACAACCTATCAATTGAATCTGAGTATCAAAAAGTCTTTCTAACCATTAACAGTGACCTAGTTAATCAGCAAGATTTAATCTACTTAACAGAAATAATTTTGCAAATGCATGAAGAACAAATAACAATACATAAAGGAGGCCTTAGCACTTGGGTTGGGCCCAACCCCAAGAGCTGCAAGCTCCTATAAGGAACTCAGATCTGATGCCAAGTAAAGCTGCTTCTCATTACTCAAAAATAATCATCACAAGAAAGTTTGTACAGCAGTAGCTAAGAAAAACGAGCTGGAAAAGGACAACACTATAGTGCAAATACCAACAGTTCCAAAAGTAAACTACGAAGGCTGAGGCCTTCTTATTTATAAAATACGAGGGGGCTAGCAGCCCTCCTAGATTCAAGGGACTCGGCTGTTCCAACTGCAGTAAACAGTCACTCTTTCCAAAGCTGCTTGGCTGTCTTTAGAACTCGTTTTGGTGGCCTGTTGAGCTCGGAGTTGAGGGTGGAGATTTCTAGGAAGGGCCATTTAATGCCACAGACAACCTCCCTACGAATCCTCACCTCAAGCTTGGCTGTCACCTGGGCCATAATTGCTTGGTTTTGCTCCAAAATTTGTCCAAAAATCCTGAAATGACCACGTATTAGCCTCCTAGGTAAAGTGACCACCCTTATTCGTTCAAATAACATAAACAAAGTAGAAAAACATGCATAATCTATGAAAAATGGAGGATTGAACAAGGATAATTAGGCAAAATGAGCCCAATAAGTTACCCAATTCGAGGCTCATCACTACCCATGCAGTATGGGACTCATGGGAAGTACCTCTCATCTAGCGAATGAGTTGGGAATTGAGGATAGGGACCATAGTACTACTGATGGATGCATCGTGTACTATCGTACTCCCTATGCTAGTATGTTTGATATTGATCTGCTATCAATGGAGACATACTTAGAGTCAATGGAGAGTGGTATGATACACTCTCGATCATTTTTTCTTCATTATTTCTTCATGGTTCAGCAGAGCAGAGCAGAGTAGAGTTGAGCAGGGATGACAAGGATGGTACAGATTGACAGATGGTTTGACAGGTGAGTTTCTCCCTAGTTGAGAGGGAGTGTTAAATTTGGAAACTTGGGCCAAACTCCACCTTGGAAAACTCATATGATGGAGATGATATTTTTATTGGATTCCTATTTCCTAGAGGTGCAAGATTGATCTAAAGTTCATCTCATTCTGACAAGTAGAAATGGGATTATGAATTTATTTCTTCTATGGACAAATTATAAAGGTCGGCTACAACCAAATGTTGGCTCATAAAGCCCAACCATTGTGTCTCTTCACCCTCAACGTTGTGTATAAATAGAAGAGGCCTTTTCCTCATTTAGACACACTTAAAACACATCTTTCTCTCTCTCCTTCTCATTGGTTTGTACAAGAAATAAGAGTATCTCTTCTTCTTCATGCATTGACTTGGGTAGACCAAAATTTTCAGGCTGGTATTTTAGGATTGTTTTTGGGCCATCTGCAGCAGTGTTGACTAGCGTTGACCGAGGGTCAATTTCATTCCTTCGACTGCTTTTTTTAGGCAAAAAATATGAGTTCTGTAGGTCGCATCTCTTGGCACAAAAATCGAGAAATTTGTTGTTGTTTGACCTGTGTTGACTGCAGACTTCATTGTGCGTTGACCGAGTTTGACTGAATTTTTCAAGATATTTTGGGCTGATTCAGATTGTCTTTGGAGGTCGAGTTGACTGGGTTTGACCGAGCTAATTTGGAGGAGACTTTCTGCTGGTTTGACCAATGATGACTTTCTGGTTAGGGAATCCTGTTGACTGCACTGTTTTACAGTCATTGGGCAAGTAAATTTTGTATGATGTACTCTCTCTACTGAACTTTTGAAGAATAATAAGAAGATTTGATCAAAAGGGTTTTCCCCACATTGGGGTTTTTCCCTGGCATCCGCCAAATATTGTGTCTTCTCTTTTGCTTATTTTTATGTTCTATCTGCATTTACTATCAATGTTAATGTGATTTCTAATTTGGAATTTGATATTGGGATTATAAGAAAAATTGAAGTAAATTGCTCTAAAGCATAGAACATACCATTGTTATCTAAAATTAGCCTGGTATCAGAGTTGAGGTGAAGACAAAGCCCAAGCAAGAGTGAGAAAAGAAATCACTGAGATTTTTTGGTCAAGGACAAGATTCAATGGCCTCCTCATCTTACTTCAAATCTGATGACAAGCTCAATGATAAGTTTGATTATCATGCATAGAAGATGTCTCTTGACTTGACTTTTGAAGAGCATGATGCTATGGACTATGTGCAGGGAAAGATTGTTGAACCTCCTTCAAATGCACCGGCTGCCGCTAAGACAAAGTACAAGAAAGGTGAAGTCAAATTTAAGAAGATCATCAAGGATTCTATTCATAAGCATTTAGTTGCTTACATTTCCGATTTGGGCACATCTAAGGAGATGTATGACAAGTTGGTAAACATGTTTAAAGCTAGCAATGCAAACCAAATCCTCTTTATCTAGAACAAGTTGAAGGACATAAAGAAGGGAAGAGGAGAAGATATCCAATTCTACTTCATGAGGATCATCGAAATAAAAAATGATCATCTATCAATTGGAGAAGTTATTGCTGACAGGGAGCTCACTCTCATTGCCCTTGGAGGTCTCCCTCATGAATGGGATGTGTTCAACACTACTATCCTCAACAATGACCGGATTCCAGGTTTTGATGAATTGTTGACTTGATGTACTCAAGAAGAAACAAGTATGATAGAGAGAGACATGCCTTCAAATAGGAATGATCCTACTGCATTCTCCGCTCATTCTAAAAAGAAGAACAATGCAGGTTCAAAGAAGCAATGTCAAGGAAGGTTGGGATTCAATAATGGAAGAAAGGGTAGATGCTTCATTTTTAACAGGTTTGGCCACTATGCTTGTGAGTGTCCTAATAAAAGGGATACACCTTGGGATGATGACAAGAACAACCGCAACAATTTCATGGGCAACAACAATCAAAGGAATGGCAGGTTCAACAACAAAGGAAAAAGGAATGCTCCCACTATTCAACATGGAAATGGTTGACCTCCCAAAAGAGCAAGAAACTCCAGGTATGATGAATCTAATGTTGTATATAACAAGCAAAAAGAATTTTATCTTATATTTTCCCTCTTTAGCCTCCCCTCCGGATACCTTAGGAAATTGGTTGATTGATAGTGGTGCCTCAAGGCACTTCACTAGGTAATAGGAAGCTCTTTCAAATCTAAAAAAAAGGATACAAATTTGGAAATCATTCTTGGAGACATTGCCACCTATCCTGTGAAGGGAGTTGGTAATGTTGCTCTTCAATTGAATCAAGGCAACACCATTCATCTACAAGAAGTACTATATGTACCCGATCTAAAGAAGAACTTGGTATCTATCTCGGTAATGGAGGACAAAGGATTCAAGGTAGCATTCATTGATGGAAAGGAGCCTGTTTGGAAAATAAATTTCAAAGAAGCATTTACTCTTGGATTCAGGGTTGACAACCTATATCAAGTTGGAGGAAGTCCACTGGGAGCTATGTCTTGCGACACACCTCTTCAATCCAAATTATGCCACCAAAGGTTTGCTCATCTTCATTATAAAGCCATACCTGATGCAAGGAAGATGGTGACAGGTATGGCTGAATTTAAAGTAGAACATGAAAGTGTTTGTTAGGGATGTGTCGAAGGAAAACATACAAAGGGACCATTCCCCTCAAGTGATAGCAAGATTATCGATATTTTGCAATTGGTTCATTCTGATCTATTTGGTATGTTGCCTGTAACATCTTTGGGAGGATATTTATATAACGCTATCTTTGTGGATGACTTTTCTCGCAAAACTTGGATTTATTTCTTGAAGAAGAAGGATGAAGTGATCACATGGTTCCGCTCTTTCAAAGCCTTGGTCAAAAATCAAACAAGGAAGAGGATCAAAATATTGAGGACCGATAATGGAAGTGAATATTAATCAAATGAGTTCAATGATTATTGTAGAGAAGCTGACATTAAGAGGGAGACTACTACAACATATACTCTTGAGCAAAATGGAGTTGCTGAAAGAAAGAATCATTCCATTATAGAAGCTAACCGTGCCATGCTTCATGATCAAAGCCTTCCGAAGTCCCTATGGGGAGACGCTGCCAACACTGTCGTGTATGTTCAAAATAGACGCCCTCATCAAGCATTGGAATCCAAAACTCCTGAAGAGGTTTTCACTGGTAAGAAACTTGATGTTTCTCACTTTAAAATTTTTGGTAGCCTCGTGTATTTTCATGTGCCTGGTCAAAGAGAAGTGGAAATAAGTCATGATTTCACCTTTGATGAAGATGTTGCCCTTGGGAAGATTCAAAACCTTCCTATTCTAAGGAAGGACAAAGAAGAAGATACAGGAAAGCAGGGAGAACCGCAAGATGAGCCGATGCCTGATGTTGAGGGATCAATGGATCCCATTGATCCACCTCCCCATGAGCCTTCCTCCTAAAAAAGGAGACCCTCATGGCTTAGGGACACTCTCGAATATGCCGAGAGACATATTGCACCAAGGGGGGAATTTCGTGAAAGTAAGAAGCCGAATATGTACCAAGGGTACTTAGCTGCAATGAGCACCATTGTTCAAACTGAGCCTTGCACATTCGAAGAAGCTGTGAAGCACCAATTTTGGAAGGATGCTATGAACAAAGAGTACGAGTCGATTATGAAGAATGATGTTTGGGATGTGGTCCCTAGACCCAAGGATAAATCTTTGTCCCCTCGAAATGGCTCTACAAGTTCAAGCATGTTTGATGGAAGTGCTAAAAAGTTCAAGGCCAGGTTTGTTGCTCGAGGCTTCTCTCAAAAGGAAGGTGTGGACTATGATGAGATATTTGCACTAGTTGCTCGATATACCACCATTCATTCGATCATTGTCCTGGCTGACTCTCAAGGATGGAATTTACATCAAATGGATGTCAAGACCGTCTTTTTGCATGGTTCAATTAAGGAGGAAGTCTGTGGAGAACAACCCTAGGGGTTCGACGTTCTAGATTGAAAGACAAATGTATGCAGGTTGAAGAAAGCCCTCTATGCGTTGAAGCAAGCTCCCCGAGCTTGGTATGAGAGGATCGACAACTATTTGATGAAGTTGGGTTTTACAAGAAGTGAACCTGATCCGAACCTTTATTTCAAGGTTGAAAATGATAGATCTCTCATCTTGTTACTTTATGTGGACTATCTCTTTCTGACAGGTGCAAACCCTCTTATTTATCAATGCAGCAGGGAGTTGGCTTCCGAATTTGAAATGAAGGACCTAGGATTGATGCACTACTTCCTAGGCTTGGAGGTCTGGCAAAAGCCAGGTGAGATTTTCCTTTCCCAACGAAAATATATTGTGAAGCTACTTGAAAGATTTGGGATGGTGGATTGTAAGTCCGTGACTACTCCGATGGAACTTAACTTCAAGAACTTATGTGGAAGTATGTTGGGCCCGATTTGGGAAATCCTTCTAAGTATCGTCAACTCATGGGGGCCCTGATGTTCTTAGTGAACTTCCATTCGGACATATGCTTTGCAATGAATACATTGAGTCAATTTATGGTCCAACCAAGAAAACAAGGGGACCATTCCCCTCTAGCAAGAACAAGACCAATGATATTCTTCAACTCATTCATTCTGACCTATGTGGACCCATGCTAATGCACTGTCTTGGTGGCCATCTATACTACATAATATTTATTGGTGATTTGTCTAGGAAGACGTGGATATACTACTTGAAGCATAAGGAGGAGACTTTTGACATGTTCAAAGACTTCAAGGCCCTCATAAAAAATCAAACAGGAAATAAAATCAAAGTCTTCAAGTACGACAATGGTACATAATATACATCAAATGTGTTCGTTGACTTTTGCAAGCAGGCTGGAATCAAGAAGGAAACTATTGTATCTTATAATTTCGGGCATAATAGAGTGGTTAAAAGAAAGAACAGGTCTGTCGTAAAAGCTGCCTGAGCTATGTTGCCTGATCAAAAGCGGTCGAAGCTCCTTTGGGGAGAAGCTACAAACACAACGGTCTATGTTCAAAACAATGTTCCTCATCAAGCGGTGGATAACAAGATACTCGAATAAGTGTTCTCAGGTGTGAAGCCCATTATTGGTCATCTTAGGATATTTGGTTGTCCCATATATTTTCATGTTCCGAAGGATAAGAGGAACAAGCTGGAAGCCACTGGAAAAAAAATTATGTTTGTTGGATATTGTGAAAATTGTAAAGCATTTAGAATATATATATCTGGTCAAAGGAAGATCGAGTTTAATAGGGATGTGACCTTTGATGAAGATGTTTCCATTGGAAAAGCAAGGGAGCTTCCTCCGCCTCCTCCTGAGAAGAAACACGATGATATGGACCTACTAGAAGGTCCTTCTGTGCCCGAGTCAGAGGAAGATGCTGATGATGATTCCATGGAGCCTATGGACCCCTTGGATCCTCCTCCAATTGATCCACCGGCCAGAAAGAGACCATTATGGCTTTGAGATACATTACAGGATGCTGAGAGACATGTTCCTACCAAAGGAACCTTTAGAGAAAGCAATAAGCCATGCCAATACTAGGGATACGTTGTAGCCATGAGCTCCATCATATAGGATGAACCTCCCACTTTTGAAGAAGTAGTAAAATAATAGGTTTGGAAAAGATGCCATGGCTGAAGAGTATGAATCCATTATGAAAAATTATGCACGGGATGTCATTCCGAGACCAAAAGGAATGTCTTTTGTAACTTCAAAGTTGCTATACAAGATCAATCATGGAGCTGATGGAAGCATTGAGAAGTATAAAGCAAGGCTTGTGGCTCGAGGTTTGTCCCAAAAAGAGGGAGAATATTATGATACATCTTTTCACCTCATGCCCACTATGCCACCATTAAATTGATTGTTTCCCTTGTTGCTGGTCAAGGATGGACTCTCCAAAAAACGGATGTAAAGATGACATTTCTTCATGGCATACTACACGAATAATTATATGGTTAGCAAGAGTCATGTTTGTAGGTTGAAGAAAGAACTATATGGTTTGAAGGGAGCCCCTAAAGCTTGGTATGCCTGCATTGACAGTTACTTGGTGAAGCTTGGATTCACAAGAAGTAGTGCTGACCCAAACCTCTACTTCAAGTTGGTCCAAGGTATGCCTTCGTTTTTTATTTTATACATTGACGATCTATTCTTGACAGGTAGTGAGCCTTTGATGCTTAAGTGTAAGAGGGAGTCACCCTTCGAGTTGAAGATGAAAAATCTTGTTTTGATGTATTGCTTCCTGGGATTAGAAGTGTGGCAAAGACCCAATAAGATTTTCCTTTCTCAAGGAAAGTATGGCGTGAAGTTGTTGGAAAAATTTGGAATGATAGAATGCAAATCCTTGGCCACCCCAATGGAGATGAATTTCAAGAAGTTATGTGGAGACGCTGCTGGACCTAACTTGGTGAACCCCATTGAGTATCGACAGATGATTGGGGCATTGATGTTCCTTATGAATACCCATCCAGACATATGCTTTGCAGTCAACACTTAGAGTCAATTCATGACTGAGCCCCTTAATGCAGATTAGGTTGCTGCCAAACACATACTGAGATACTTGCATGGGACGATCAATCTTGGTTTGAGATATACTGCCGTAGATGTGAGATTACATGGATATATTGATGATGAGTGGGCTGGAAACACGATTGACAGGAAAAGTACATTAGGGTGTTTCTTTAACTTGGGGTCTGCTATGATATCGTTGATGAGTAGGAAACAAAAGTCCATAGCTTTAAGCACTGTCGAGGCAGAGTACATTGTTGTTAGCATGGCTAGATGTGAGGCAATTTGGTTGAGAAAGCTCTTTGGAGAGCTATTTGAACAAGTCTTAGATATGACAGTAATATATTGTGACAACAAGAGTGGGATCTGATTGGCAAAAAATCTCGTATTTCCTGACCAATCCAAGCATATGGAGATCATGTACCACTATATGTGAGACATATTTGCAGAGAGGAGCTGTAAGATTCCATCATATTTCGACAAATGAGCTGATAGGATACATATTGACCAAGGCTTTTCCGAAAGGGAAGTTCTTGGTCTTCAGAGAGTAACTTGGACTGACGGATGTGACCCTCTTGAGTAAGGGTCCTGGCTGATTGAGGACACTGAGCTATGCTCTTCCCCCCTATTTCAGCTCATAAGGAGAGGAATTGAGCCTGAGAGCTCCTGGGGTTAAGGGATCTCTGGACAATCGGATGGTTGTGATCCTTATCCTTTGTGGTAAGTAGTATCTTTCTTATTGTGTCCATAGGGTGTGTGTGATCCTTGTCATTTGAGACAAGTTGGGTATCTCCCCCTGTCATGATTGACAAAGTATACCCTTGTGTGCATCCTACCCACAAGCTGGGCTTGTTGGGATTGCTCCTCCCCATGTGGCCAATGGCTTGAGATGACTTGAGATGGTTGTGATCCTTGCATAGCAAATGGTGTCTCGCTCAATTGATTAGGATGCAGGTGTTCTAACACTTCACTCTTGAGAGTCAACGTGAGAAGACCAACATACAATGGGATGGTTGTGATCACTACATTCTATGGCAAGTTGTATCTCGCTTGTTGATTAGGCCTATTGATTAGACAACAGGATGGATGTGATCCTTGCTTGGTATATGGATCTCGCTTGGACGATAAGATGGATCTGATCGTTACCTTCTATGGCAAGTTGTATCTCGCTTTTTGATAGACAACAAGATGGAAGTGATCCTTGCTTGGTAAGTTGTATCTCACCTATTGCCACTAGAGAAAGGGTAGTAGCTTGAGCTCCCCTATGATGTCAGATTCTTCTTCTTTTAGATCCAAGAGTGTTCAACAGATGAGTAGAGAAGACATTTGACTTGATGATGGCGAGATATTTGAGATGGGACATATGTTGTAGCCGGAACTTTCTCCCTAGTTGAGAGGGAGTTTTAATTTGGCAGCTTGGGGATAAATTCCCTCCATTGCACAACTTTCTCATCCAAAGAATCCCCAAATTGTCCTTGGAAGAATTTAATTTGGTTAAGGAAAAATGTATTTTTAAAGTGAAAACCTACAATGACACAAAAGTCCAAGTCGGCCTAGAAGTCAAATTAGCCCTCCTCCATCACATATAAATACAAGTCAAGGCACATCACTTTGGATCATCACATCAAGCATCTCTCTCTTATCTCTATTGGTTCGTCCATCTAAAATATTGTAGGTTCTCTTCACACTTGTGAAGGAGGAAGCCTCTCTTTTTTGTTGAACGACTTTTACTTTTGTTTGGGAGACTTTGACTAGCATTGACCAACATTGTCTTGGCACCTTTTGACTTTGGTTGACTAGATTTGGATTTATTTGAGGAGGCCGCATTTACTGGCACAAAAACTGAGGATTTCTGGGCACTATGACTTGCATTGACCGCAGGACTTTGACCTATGTTGACCGCAGACTAGCTGAAGGTCTGATTGTAGATTTTCTCTCTTTTGTCCGAGTGTTTTGGGCTAACTTTGACTTATATTGGAGGTCGAATACTTTGTCTGTTGACTGAGCTCTTGGAGGGCAGTTTGACCATTGATTGGTGGACTGGTTAGGGCATAGTTTGTTGCTGTTGATTGTTGTTGACTTTGACCAAATTTGACTTGGGAAAAAATTGACTATTGACTCATCATTTAGATATTGGTTGGTTGACTTTGTTGATAGTCAAAGGATTGGCTTTGACTCTTGGTTGATGAATTTGCAACATTGTATAGTTTGCTGAACATTTTATGACAATCTAATAAGAACAAGAATTTGAAAGGGTTTTCCCCCTTGTGGGATTTTTCCTTGGTCTTTTACCAATTCTGGTGTCTCTTGTTATTGCTCTTGATTGTCTCTTACTGTTCTTTGCATTTATTGTTCTATCTACAATTGCTATTGATCATTGAAAGACTAAATTGTTTTGGAAATATTGCTAATTGAAGAAACATTTGGGCTAAAGTAATTGTAACAACATAGAAAAGTGGAAAATTAACAATTACATTCCTTCCAGGACTCCTCCCATTGGTTAAAGTCCATAAAGAGTAGGGGACCTTGGTGTTGTGGTGACAATGGGCCGTTGTCCTATTGTTGCCGCTTAGTCTAGCTCCTTTCCTATAGGCTTTCCATCCTTAGGGCTTGTTATATTGTCATACTAGGAAGAGCCCTCCTAGGGCTTCCGTTGAGGGCAAATGGTGTCAAGACATGTGTAGAGGCCCTCTAAATCACCATCTACGGGTTGGCCCCTAGATCTTTTGCAAAATCCTCTGTGGGCCCCAGTTTTGGGCTTGGGGCACATAAATGGGTCCTATGGGTCTCCAAGTCGTCAATATGCTTGTCTCTGCTCGAACATTGAGGGTACTGAAGATGGTGCTAACGCTCCCATGTCTCAAGGCATGAGACTATTGAAAAATCAATGCATGTAGGTAATTAGGGTTTTGATTCCTCTTTCTTGATAACTACTTGTAATTTATGTTGACTTCTTTTACTTCTTTATTATGTTATCTTTCATCAAGAAATTACCAAATCAAAAGTGCATGAAGATCATAAGAACAAAGGACACAAGATGTAGGCACTCGGCTAGGAAAAACCTTATATAGGGGAGAACCTAGCCTAACTCTTACGCTAGTAGTTTCAAATCAAGATGAGATAATTAAGACCCTTTTGACTTAGACAAAGACCTCCTCCAATCACCAAGTCAACCCTCCCTTCAAGTAGATGATCCCTGCGAAAGTTTCCAAGTTTCAGCTTACTCAGATGCAGCGTCAAACCGTAATTTCGGCCCTCCAGCTTTAGAATTTCGGACCTGTAGTGATTTCAGAATTTCAGCCCCAATTTCTTGTCCGGAAACCCTAGAAAACTTCGCACATGTGAGAGAGAGATGCCCAAGAACTTCGATTTTGTCTTCCCCAACTTCTTTCTTCCTTCTCCTTCGCTCTTCTTTTCTTGCTCTAGAGTTGCAGATCGAACTTGTGATTAATGTGATACCAAATAGGTCGAGTTTCACTTCTATTTATACTGCTTCTGTTGCGTGGAATAGCCCTAAATCAGGACGACTTCATCAGGACAGGGCCGACCTGGTGTGGAGTTGATAAATGAAATTTCTGACTCAAAAATAATTATTTTTACATGATACAAAAGCCTAAGAAGGGTCTAATAATTGTGACAATGACTCTTTTGACTCTTGACAAAACCTAGAAGCCTTGAATGGAGGCTTTGACCTAGAAAACAAATGAAAGAGCATGAAACCCATGCTTCAAAAATAATTTTCTTTTACAATAATTTTTTTTTTTTCTTTCTTTTGACGAATACATTACATCTTGACTCAAATATAATTATGAAGACCGACACTAGTTACATTCTTCAACAAAGACAAACCTCATCTAGGCCTTGGCTCAATTACTTGACCCTCTATTACGGCTAAGCCGACTAGAGTCATGCTGGTCCAAGTGCATCATCCCATAAATGGTATAGGGCAAAGTGTAGGAAGTTTTTGGGCGTTGAAGGTGCCCATGGATACAAATGATGCTCTACAACTGTCCGGAGTCCCATGGATCTCAGCGCGTCAATGTGGGTATCAATATGCAACTATGGGGGACCTGGACTCCAATTAAGTTATCGTTACCTATAGATGGAACCACTTGCCAATCACACACAATATCCAGTGCTACAACTTTAATCATTAGGTACGTTTAATCATTATTGCATCTAAGTGTACCAAGCTTGAAAGAAATGGGCAAATTAACATGTCATATAAGGCTTCTCTTCCGAAATTGGGGCTTTATTCACGTAATGATGTTACCTCCCTAAGTAGGAGCGGTTAATAGACGATCCTATTAGGTGTTTTCAACCCCTAAGTAGAAGTGACATGTCCTTGGTACACTCTTCAATCGATAGGTGCCATGTGTATAATCATTGAAAGGAGAGAAAAAGACTTCATGGCCAGATGCCATGATCAAAGGGACTGACTATGATGGAGCACCTCATCCTGGGTGTATAGGTGCGAGGAGGGAGCAATCATGGATGCATGAGTTACCTCGACCTTTGGTTTTTCACGCCTTTAAATGCCTTTTATTACTTTTTATTGGCTCTTTATTGTATTACTACTTGTAGCTCAAGGAATGAGAGCTTGCTTTGTATGATGTATCGTAGTTATTACCTACATTAGGATGGGGTAGTTCATCGCCTATCAAGGGTTGGGACCTGGAAGATGTGTGGATTTGTGAGTTATAGTGTATGGCTTGTTTTCCTTAGCAATAAATCCCTTCCATTACAAGTTATCGTGGTTGCACTTAAGGCAATCACTTTATACTCCTTAATCGTGTGAAAGTATTCTTGGTGAATTTGTTGGAAATACTAAGGAGGGGGGGGTGGGGTGAATCAATATTTCGTGAGTTTCAACAATTTATCAAAACAATTAAGCAATAACATCACATCAAATGAACACAAGATATATATGTACAAATTTTTTATATTACAAGGGAAGCTACAACTTCCGGTTTACCAACCACATTTGGAAGGGCTACAACTCTAAGATTTACTAGATCCGAATAGGAGGTGCGAACCTCCTAAAGGAAGCTACAACTTCCATGCCTAGCACCACCCTGCCACCCTTGTAGTTTAAAAGATAAACATACTTCTTCGGCTCCCAAACCAGGGACAATAACCCAATTACAACATCATCCAAATTCTAAAAGGACAAATTCATACATAGAACATCAAAATCCTTACTTTTCCTCAACAACTTGCTCCAAGACTTCAAGGGTCTATTATCAAGAGGTCTGCTTCAGCTACAAGTTTAAGATCTGCTCCAAAAGATACAAATCAAAATGTCCAAGATCTGTGAAATAAAATTAAAACTTCTCCTTCAATATTTCTACAAATTTTAAAGTCTGCTACCAAAACTTCATCAAATTAAAGTCTTCTCTCAATGATTAAGGTCTACTTTCAAGATTAAGATCTGCTCCCATAGATTAAAGTTTGTGTTGAAAATTGGCAGCTCAAGGATGAATTTCTAAAAATAGAAAGTCTAAAAATAGAATTTCTAAAAATACAAAGACTAAAAATAGAAAGTCTAAAAATGTAAAGTCTAAAATTAGAAAGTCTCAAGATAGTAAATCACCTTACATCAATTGGTAATCAAGTATTGTTGATGAATCGCTTCTTATCATTAATCAATCCTAATAGTTCAATCTTGACTTGATATTTTATCATTAATATTATTATATATATATATATATTTTTATTTTTTTCTCTCTGAGAAAAAACCTAGCTTTCTATTAATAAAAATAAAAAAGTTACATAAGCAGATGCACAAGTGCATTCATATATTTTCCATAAAGACCATATGTATTTGGTACAAGTGTTCATTGTAACCAAGCTACCTACATTTACAATTACCCAGATAAATTGGTTTTCTCCTTTTTACCTTTTTTCTTATGAACTTTTTGCCAAACACCCGAAGATGGAGTAGTCGTAACAATTGTCAACTCACCACTTTCTGATAAAGTTGGCACTTCCTTGTCTGATTCCGAACTCTCAGAAACGTGGGATCGCTTTATTCCACCTTGTCCTTGGCTATTTCTCTTTTTCTCGTGTTGATTTCGAGGAGTTTGGATCACCGCTAACTCATTTGGTTTCTCTGTATGTTTATCCAAATCCTTTGGCTTCTCTTTATCATTAATATTAATATTAATATTATTATTTTTATTATTCTTATGATACTATTATATTATTATTAAAAAGAAATTCAAAGTCACTCAATCATGGCTCTCAATAATGTTCCCTTACACTCTCATGATTGGCATGGCATATTCCTCTTACACCAATAAAAGCTTGTCATAAAATATTTCTCTTCACTCTCTTACGCTCTAATTAAAGCATGTGATAAAAGATTCCTCTTACACACTCTTTAATGCATCTGTTACACTCTCTCTTAAAAGCATAAATTACAAAGACATGCGTACCTCCTTAATGGCATGAGTTACATTTCCTAAATGGGCATATGTTACTCTCCCTCTTGGCATGCAAGTTACTCCTTTATGGCATGTATTCATTGCTCCTATATATATGTGCCTCATTCTTTCTCCCCTCACTACTTCTGTATTGTTAAAGAAGAATTCAAACTTGAGAGAGAGTTGGAGAGAGTTGAAGAAGATTGTGAGAGAGAGACTTGGAGTGTAAGAGCAGAACTTGGCGAGCCGAGGTTGATTCAGTGCTTCAATGTCGATTCAATTGAAGGGAAGGTTGATTCAGTGTGTGCATCTGCTACTGCTACCAATGATCTTCATGCTACATCTTGTTCAAATTTGGGTGACCTTACTCATTCTCTTGATCTCTCATTGTACTCTGTATCTCTGCCGAACATTTGATTTCTAATAGAAGAAGAATCTGGTTGGGCTTTCCCCTTGTGGGTTTTGCCCTGGTCATTTGTTGAAGAATCTTAGGCAATTAGGTGTAGTGTGATTCTTCTTGATTTGATAACAATTTGTGGAGTCTTTTTACTTTTCCTTATTAGCTTAATCTTCTTCTTCTTCTTATTAATGCATGTGTGTGTACTTCATCAAATTGCTATCAAAAACCTAAAAACTAGAACACAAGATGTTGGCTCTCTGCCAGGGCCATAACCTCTCTTCTCTTGAGAGGCAAACCCTTTGGTAAGTTTTCTCTTATTGAAGCTTCTTTCTTGACCAATGCCAAACCCTAGACCCTGGACTAGAAGATCCTCCAAGAACAAGTCAAGTCCTTCCTTTTCTTTGCACTATGTTTCCCCGGTACTTTGTTCACTTCCTTCCGACACTTCTTTCCCTAGCAATTCGTCCTTCATCCAACAATTCGTTCTTTCTTAGTGTGACAACACTGCAACCCTAATTCTCGCATGTGTGAGAGTTACCCTAGAGAATTAGGGACCTTTTCCTTCGCTAGAGAGATAGGCTTCTTCGCTTGACTTGGGAGGCCTTGTAGGCCTAGTTTCAAACCTAATCAACACTAGTTTATGGACTGTTTGTCCCTGCTGTCATACTCGCAAACTTGACCACCCTTTCTTTGCACTTGTGACTATTTCTAGCCCTAGAAAAAGTCCTTTTCACTTCATCTTTTCTCCTCCTTCCTTTATTGCCCTAGGAGACGTCTTCTTCATCCTCCTTTACCTGTTCTCTAGCCTCTTCTCTTCGCAGATTTCAGAACTGCTTGGTTGACATTGTAATGGAGTGGACAACCTCTATTTATAGAGGACTGTCCCTCCTTTTAGGCCGACTTGTAGACTGTTTGCAGGCCGACTTGTTATGCTTACTTCAGATGGTTTCTTTGGTGGTGTCACATGCTTGAAGGAGACTCTTTGATGGTGCCTTTGTATAGGAGGGGACTTGACTTTGCTTGGAGGTGATTTCTTTGACTCTTATACACAATGTAACATACCCTTAAGGTATTTAACATAATTCTTTTGACCTTTTGATTTACCTATATCACTTTAACATGTGCTAGACCTACTTCAATAAACAAGAAACTCATTGACATATATTATAAAAATAATATTTCTTTTCTTGAATAAATACAAATATCAAAAGTACATTTATGAAGACTGAACCTAGTTACATTTCCTTCAACACTCCCTCTTAACTAGGGAGGTATTCATACAAGATTACAAGGTGTTTGGCTATGTTTCAATCTTGAAGAATTTACATAAGAGAAACCGGATTTGCAATCCATCTATTATAGCATCATAATAACCAACATTGTTTCCACGGCAAGGCCTTGACTGACAACTCTATCTCTCAATAGATCAGAGCACATTGTTGGCAAGACCAATGACTTATAGACACCTTAGTCACTGTCTCTCAAGGTACATACCCATCCGGGTGTTCAGTGAGTATGACCTTCTAGGACTATTCTTGTCTTGGGTTCCCAACCCTCAAAAAATATCGGTCCTCTTGCCTACTCTTGTCTTGGATGCCCTACCCATCCTTAAAGAGTATCGGATGCCAGATTATAACCCAATCCTCCCATTCTTTCTTCTTTTCTTCCCAAGTGAAGACAAGGATGTTGTGTCTATCTTATGTCTACATTTCCGTTCATGGCCTTCATCTAGACTTACGGCTGTTAGTCCTAGTCTAGTGCATGATACATGAAATGGAAAAGCACAATTGTCACTCCTTTGTAATCAGGGGCGATCCAAAACTCCCTCTTAATCAGGAACCTGTTAGAGCTCCCTCTTAACTAGGCACTCTTTCATTCATTAGCAACTTCATCTTCGCGAGCCCTTCAACTGCTTGATCTCCTTCCTTTCCTTTATTTCCTGAAGTCTTTGTTCGAACTTCTTCTAGGTAAGGCACCATCCATCGATCACTTTCCTTCTTGGTTTGTCATGTCATTGCTTCCTTCATGGAAAGTGGATTTCTTGTCATACATCAAGTTTTCTTGTCATCTGGCTACTCCTTTGTCATTTGTCCATGCTTTGGAATACTCTTCTCATGGATGCTTCGTTGTACTTGCTTGTTTACATGCTTCGACCTAGTAGCCCATCATGACTTCATCCTGATATTGCTTCAACATTGCTTTGCTTTCACTTGATGGCTTCTTCATCACAACATCTTTTGTAGAGTAGAATCAATTATCTGTACCTTTCATATCTCCAAGGCCTTCATAGGTGTCAAGGGTCCTTCCTTCTTTTGTTAGAGTTGTCTTGCCTTCTTTCGGGAGATATGTTCAATGGTTCTTTGTCAGATAGTGATTCTTTGTGATCATGGTGTTCTTCACATGCTTGATCTCTTTCTTCATTTGCTTCTCTTTGGATAAATTGGTCAACCACCTTATGCTCCTTGTGAGAGCACTTCTTCATTGCTTGCTTCTTGGACTAGTCAACATTTCTTCTTGCTTCTTAGTCAACAATTTTATACTCCTTATGTGAGCATATCCTTTTGTTGACCTTTATTGCATTGTAGTACATGCCTTCGAGCATGTCATTGGTGAAAGAGATTCTCACCTACTTGATCATGTTATAGAACTATTCCCATGACTAAATAATATACAAATGATAACATGACTAAACTTTGATGCATACATACCTTATCTTGATTCTCCTTTGATCATCTTAGCTTCATTTGGTTGTCCTTGGTGTGGCCCTTCTTGCTTCATTGTAGCTTGCCTGCATATCATCTTTTTCTTGAATCCCATGAATAGGATTCCTAATGAGACATCTCCTTTGGTTCATGAACCTTCTTTTGAAGATTCCATCACTGGATCTTAAAGACCCTTGCCTTGCAAATGTTTCTTTTCTTTTGATGATGGAGGTCTTCTAAGATTCTTAATCATGATCAATATTCTTTCATTGTGGATGAGGTCCTATACTTGGTATGCTCCTTCTACATGAATATTTTGAGCTATATCTACCATGCTCCTATATTCTAGAAGATATTTCTAACCATGCATTTTGTTCTCATTATAAATGCTACTTCATGAGTATCCAGAACTCTATGTAATTCACGCTTCTAGATTCTAGAAGATGTTTGTGCAATTTTTTATTTTATTCCTACATGCTCCTATCCTACTCAAGACCTTGAAAGAAGACTTGAAGTAAAGAGTTTGAGTTAGTCATAGTAGAGATCGGGAGGATCTTCCTTCTTTTGCTTCTTTTCTTCTTCTTTCACCTCTTGAGTCATGTGAGCTTCTTCCCTCTTTCTTTTGTTGTTGTTTTCCTTCTTAAGCTTAGGACAATTCCTTTTGTAGTGTCCATATTCTTGGCATGCATAGCATTGGATTTTGGACATGTCTTTATTGTTTGTTGTTCGTGGACCAAATTTGCCAAATTTGCCCTTTCTCTTGGCCATGGTAGCAAATGCTTGCTCCTTTGATCCCACATCTTCCTTTGCTTTAAGTCTGGTTTCCTCTGTCTTGCATAGAGACCACATTTCACTGAGTCTAGTTGCTTCCTTCTTGGCATATATGCTTGATGTCGAGTTGCCCCAATCCTCAGGTAGAGCATTGAGTACTATAGTTGTCATTTCTCTATCAGACATGACTTCCCCAAGCTCTTGAAGTTGATCCCTCATCTCAGAGATCTTCATGAAGTAGCGAGCTATTCCTTCCTTCGATATCTCCATCTTGTACAATTCATTTCTTAGAGATATCACTTCTCCGGCTGTGGATACCGAGAATAACTCTACTAGCTTATCATAAATTTCTTTTGATGTTTCAGATTTGGAGACATAAGGAATGAGATAGTCCTTGATGGATTCTGTTAGAATCCTTTGAGCTCTTGTCTCATCCTTATTGTACTCGGCTAAGGTTTGGGTTTGTTCCTTAGCAGGGATAGTGATATTCCCTTTGACATGTTCTAGAAGTTCATTCTCCTTGAGAAGTAGATCAATCCTCTTCTTCCATGCAAGAAAGTTATTGATACCTACCAATTTGTTGCTTTCCTTGCAAAAAGACATTGATGTATATTCAGAAGGGGACATATACTTGATATATTTTGAAATGTAGTTGACTTCTTTTCTCCTTGAAGTCTTGATGGCTTTCTTTCCTTGAATCTTGATGTTCCTCAAGATGTCTTCTCCAAGTGGGCTTGCTTGATGATTTGTGGCTTGATGTAGGTCCCTCTTTGATCTGCTCTTCTTTGTAGGTGCCTTTATATAAGGCTCTTCTTCTAGCTTTGTAGTCTCCCTTGATGAATGATAGATGATAGACCTTCTTGTCCTTGATGTGATAGAGACTTCTTGGCTTGATGCTTCAACTTTTGTAGATGTCCTTCCTTGATGAGTGTTCTTGAGATGCCCTTTCCTTGATGTGTCACCTTAGCTCTGATACCATGTTGAAGAATCTTGGGCAATTAGGTGTGGTGTGATTTTTCCTGACTTGATAACTATTTGTGGAGTCTTTTTACTTTTCCTTGTTAACTTAATCTTCTTTCTTCTTATTAATGCATGTGTGTGTACTTCATCAAACTGCTATCAAAAACATAAAAACAAGAACACAAGATGTTGGCTCTCTGCCAGGGCCAAAACTTCTCTTCTCTTGAGAGGCAAACCCTTTGGTAAGTTTTCTCTTATTGAAACTTCTTTCTTGATCAACGCCAAACCTAAACCCTTGACTAGAAGATCCTCCAAGCACAAGTCAAGTCCTTCGATTTCTCTGCATTATGTTTTCTCGGTACTTTGTTCACCTCCTTCTGGCACTTTGTTCCCTGGCACTTCGTTCCCCGGCACTTCGTTCCCCGGCACTTCGTTCCCCGGCACTTCGTTCCCCGGCACTTCGTCCTTCGTTTGGCGCTTCGTTCTTCTTCTGACACTTCGTTCTTTCTAGAGAATTAGGGTCCTTTTCCTTCCCTAGAGAGATAGGCTTCTTCGCTTGACTTGGGAGGCCTTGTAGGCCTAGTTTCAAACCCAATCAACACTAGTTTATGGACTGTTTGTCCCTGCTAACATACCTACAAACTTGACCACCCTTTCTTCGCACATGTGACTGTTTCTATCCCTAGAAACAATCCTTTTCACTTCGGCTTTTCTCCTCCTTTTGCTTCCATATGAGACCTCTTCTTCATCCTACGTTACCCTTTCTCTAGCCTCTTTTCTTCCCACATTTCAAAGCTGCTATTTATAGAGGACTGCCCCTCCTTTTAGGCCGACTAGAAGGCCAACTTTTAGACTATTTGCAGGCCGACTTGTTGTGCTTACTTCGGATGGTTTCTTTGGTGGTGTCACATGCTTGAAGGAGACTCTTTGATGATGCCTTTGCATAGGAGGGGACTTGACTTTTCTTGGAGGTGACTTCTTTGACTCTTATACACAATGTAACATACCCTTAAGGTCTTTAACATAATTCTTTTGACCTTTTGATTTACCTATAGCACTTTAACATGTGCTAGACCTACTTCAATGAGAAAGAAACTCATTGACATGTATTATAAAAATAATATTTCTTTTCGTGAATAAATACAAATATCAAAATTACATTTATGAAGACCGAACCTAGTTACATTTCCTTCAACATCATTGAACTTAAATTCTCTGTGTCTACTTGTGTTATTAGTTGACTTCTATTTTGAATATGGTTTATATGGTGTATGTTTTATCTACAATTGCTTAATTAACATTGCAGAAGAAAGAAGTTTTGGAATAAGTAATTGTTGCAGCATAAAACATCAGAATTTCAACTGTCTGCTCCTTGATGATCCTCAACCACAATATTTAACTCAGCCTTAGGAACTCTTAGAAACCGTCCTCAAATCTTGGCACAAATGAAATTTCAGATCAGGTTACAAGGAGGTCTCAAACAGTCTGCCTCAAGGGCCAAATTGGAAACTCAGTGCGGGCTGAAAATCTCCTCAGACACGGGGCCGAATGTCCATAGGAGGGCCTGAAATTTCAGGCTCGGTTCTGTTCACAGAGGGGCCGAAGTTGCAAGCTCGGGTCTGTTCAAAGAGGGGCCGACTTTGTCCTTACTTCAGGCCTGCCTCAGGCTTAGAATAGGCCAAGTTCAGCTGCTTTTTAAGGGGCAAGGTCTACACAAATGAACTGATCAAAATTTGCTAATAACCAAAACCCCAAAACTAAGAAATAAGAACCCAAAGTGCATCTTTAATTTGCCTTCCTTCAAATATTCGCTTAAGCACAAGGCATTGGAAATCTGAGTCAAACTTCTCCTTTGGTTTGTTGCGTTAGATCACAAAATTGCTTGCTTCAAATTGCCCACAACTGAGATAATTTATATTGGATGGGAGAGCCTCGTTTGGGGCCGATCTGCCCAATGAGCCATTGTGTCTTTTGCTGGAGCCGACATGATATTTTATGAACAGACATGACTATATTGAAGCTGACCTGTGTCATGTCCCTTCTCAAACACATCAGTAACAGGGTGCTGCTACACAATTTTGCACATTTTTTACTAAGGAAGGGGGCCCCACACTTTCGACTTAGGGACTTAGGGGCCAAATCGACTTTATTTAGATGCTAGTGGAATGTGGAGGCCACCCACATAGGAGTTCGAATTATCCATTCGATATGCTTGGAGGGAAAATTGAATGGGTGGATGGAGGGGCCCACATGAGGCTAAGGGGGCCCAAGGAGTTATAAAGAGAGATCAACTCTCATTTTGTTTTCATCTTTGAAATTTGCAAACAAACACACATTTGTTCACTTCGCTGTTTAGCGAGTCTACCCGCTGTTTAGCCACGAGTCTCTCACACAGGAGATTCAACCTCTACTTCAGGGGACCATCTGTGCCTGCCCTAGGGAGGCTATTCTATAGGAGTTTTCAGGAGTTTCGGGGCAGTGACACACATCAACAACAACGCAGAGGAAGGGAGTGCGTATTTCTGGGCAGCCAGGAATCACACAGAGGGAGTTTGAGACTAGCAGGGATCACACAGCGTGTTGAGAGGTGAGGGAGCTAAGGTAGCAACGTTGGATAGGAATTTTCGCTGGAGCTTTTAGCCAGCTAAGCCAACATTCCAACAATTCCATTTTTGGATTGAGAGATAGCGCAGAGGCCACACAGCAGAATTTCGTGGTGCTTGGAGAGCAGCTAGGTCGGGCCAAGAGTTCATTCGGGGAGTTAGGAGTTGGATAGCAAGGGTAAACCCAACATTTTGGAGGAGTTTGCAGGTGGATTTGCAGTCAGTTTCCAGCAGGTCGAATTTGGCAGCGATAGTTGGGGTGAGGCTCCAAGGGGTTGAAAAACCAATGTCAAAACCAGCTAAAATCCATTCTGGGTTTTTTTGGGTTTTGACCAAGGAGTCCGGGGTTAAAAGGATATAATATTCTGGGCCGTTTTAGTACCCATTCCAGCCATTTGAACTTCTGCAGAGCAATAGTTTTCTGGGCAGTGTAGTGTAGAGTGGTGCAGCATCTAGGCAGCCTTCAACTCAGCCCTTTCCCTACTTGGGTTTGGTCCTGCTTGTCCATTGAGACAAGCCTAGGTGCACCATTCCGTCATCTATTTTATTTGGCTTGCAAAAAATTAATAAAATGGCTTAGAAGTTCTCCATTTATAGTTTTTATATGGGTGTCTGCTAAACATTTCGTTTTTGCATTTTGCTGCGTAGAATATTTGCTGTTATCACTTGTATTTCCTCTTTAGGATCATTACAATCTGATAGAGGTGAACCAATCTGATTTAGAGGAGGCTTCAGACACCTAGGAAAAACAATTTTGCCTTCCACATCATCTTCTTTCAAGCTGATTAGAACACAACGATGTTGGTCAATGGTTTTAACTTTCTTTAAGGGGTTGCAATGAGAGTTAAGGCCAAAAATCCTTGGAGGAAATATGCTGGTACGAAACCCATTGATTGGGGCATCAATCTTTAAAAATTAATATTTCTCCAACCATGAGGATCCATGAAATGTGCCACCTATCAAACGAAATGGTATGACAAGCACTATCACTCTAAGAGGTCCTTGCAACCAAATTCAATGAAATGTGCACACAAATCATCAAACAAGTACTGTCCATTACTTTTGACATCAATGAGAATTCTTTCAACAGAATTGGTGTTTCTGATTTATTTGTGTTGGGTTCGATAATTTGTGAGTGGGGGTTGTGAATAACGGTATCATACATTATATCATGATTATTTGTACTATGATATTGAATATGTTTCATGTTTGACTAGGTGCTGCTTTTATGAAATACTATAGAATGATTTTTTGTTGTAAGAAGTTTTCCAAATTTCAACTTATAATGAGTTAATTTAGGTGGTAAAAAACTGCTCTGTTTTCACAATTGTTTATAAGGTGATTTGAAAATTACAGGATCTCTCAATTTTGTATATATAGTGGATTATTCTATGGAAAGTGGCTTACAGTAAATTGCAGAAAGGAAATTAGTTATATTTAGCCTATTAAATATGTTTTCTTGGTCATTTAGTATAATGCTTCTATTTATGTTCTTTTTGTTTGTAGTTGCCATATAAAACGATCCATTTTCGAGAGTCGATGATCAAAGTTGAAAGAGATGAAAATTATGTTCGTCACCCAAGTATCAACTCCTTGGAAATCTGTGGAACCAGGTTAGATATCGTTATATAATTTTTTTGCTGTTGTTTGGTAAAGTATAAAGTTGTCAACTATTTGGAAATCAGTGGAAGCAGGTTGGATATCATTATATAATATGTTTGATGTGTTTTGTCTGTTTGTGTATGGTTGTAAGTAAAAGGGTAATTGAATGGGTATGAATGAATCTATTGTATCATAATGCAGAATAAAAATTACAGAATAAAGTTGGAGTATAAGTGTGTAGACAAGATAGGTAAGAATACCATATAAGAAAAAATATAACCAATAAGAAAGCTTCAGTAGTAAGATGAGCATGATAGATAACAATTTAATTGTTCTGTATGGATTTGGGAACGTTTGCAACATGTTTGATCCAATGATCAGAGATCAATATGTGAAAACATAGAAGGGAATTTAATTTAGCAATTTATATTTTCTATGACAAGCTTTTGGTTTGCAAAATATTGCCAAAAATTGTGGAATATGGAATTGACGTAAAATGTTTAAAATCACTAGGAATTGTTTCTCTTGCAAATATTAAGTATATTTGTTTATTTTGAAGTGATTTGATGTGCTTGCAAGTCATAGATATTGTAATGAAAGATGATACTAAAGCATGAAACCCTCGTTTCAAATAATGTATACTCAATAATGGCTTGTGGTATAACTCCAAAAAATAGAATAATGATGAGTTAGGCAATAACCTCTTAGATATTAGGAGAACAACTCCAAATAACCCAATTGCGTAGTAACTATCAAATCATAAGTCAATCTATGTAATAATCACTGTATTGGCCTCTTATACATACAAATTCTCACTCATTGCCCATGTAGTCCGACTACTAGGCTGACCTACAATAGATATATTTGACCCCTACACATTCCATTAGTGTCATTACATGGATTACATAGTATACTATTTTGAAGATTGTTTTCCTCAAACCTATGTCGTTAATTGTCCTACATTGGATTAAACCAGGGAATAGAATTTTTGCAAAATTTTTCTCTTTTGTTGCCATCAATGTTTTAAAACTCCGACTCCGGTTCGGAAACGACGAGGGTCAGCTCCGACTCCGACTCCGATTCGGTATCGACTCGGCCGGTTTGATTTCAATGACTCGGTCATTGTAAAAAATACATTAAATATTTTTCATAATTTTAAAGATTTTCATTCATGTTTCCAAACACAAAGCTTTAGAATATAGAGAGAAGACAACATATGATCAAAGTAGGCTCATGAATATATCCATTATATCAAAATGGCACCCAGTGCACTGTCCAATACAAAGTTCATACTTAGCCACCAATGCCAAGATTCTTTTCTGCCTCAGCCTAAGGACAATCACTAGACTACAACAACAATAATACCAATTCTCTGCCCCTAATGAAGTCTCAAAACCCTTGATTTAATTCTGGTCAAGCTCCAGAACAATCAGAGGTAAATATGTATTTATTAGTCCATTGCTAGAATGTTTGCCTTTTTAAAAACATTGTATGGCTCAATGCATTGTTTCAGTTTTCTAATTCATGCCACTAGGATAACCATACTTCGGCCTTGTAATTTTCAAAACTTTCTCACAGTGATAGATTACTTTAGGGCTATAAATATGCAATAAACAACAACCCAACCATTGATATGTAGGAGGCGAAACAACTTTTGACAAATGTGCTTTAGGATTTTTGTCAAAGAGCCGAGCCAGCCGAGTCATTACTGAGTCAGTCGAGTTGTCAACCGAGTCAATGAATGGCTCGGTAACAACTTGGCTAGCCATTCCGTTTCGACCACCAAGCCGACCCGTCCAGGCACTGGCTCGATCTGACTTGGTTGAGTCGGAGTCGACTCATCCGTTTTTTAAAACAATGGTTGCCATTGTTGATTATCCATCAATCTAAAATAAATTATTTTTGGCCTTGATAATTTGATTTTTCATGGTTTCTCTTCATTTGATCCCGTGCATTGTTGTAATTGTTGGTCTTGGAAAATATTTAAATGCGTAATGTTTCGTTGATGCCAGCGTCCGCGAGTGTCATTGATTATTGCATTTATTTTCTTGGTAATGTTGATGTGTATTTTTTTCTTTCTTTCCAACTTTCATGTTAAAGAGGGTGTCGATATGGTTCCACATCTAATGGTTTGCCTTTACCTTGTACACCCTTATTATTAACCTTTTAGAGAACAATGACATAGCCTAGTTTTTGTGGTTGATCATTGTTGCTGCCCAAATTGTATAGGCAAGATGTGACAATGCTCAGGGCAGGGGTTGTCACTCTGATCCACACCCTCTCCTTTGTAGCTATCTCCTTACAATTGTTTATGGGGGGTAGTCCCTATGAAATGTGTGGATAAGAGACCTTTCGGGAACCAACTAGTCTGGAAGACACAACTGAATGGCCTAGCAACTTGGTTAATGATGATTCACAAGTTTAATTATTAGCTCGATTTAATTAGATTATTTGAAAGACTAGTTCCTTATGGAGTCAAATTACTTGCAAAATATAAATTATTTACCAAGTCACCATGTTGCTGCCTTCCACACACACCTAAGTTAGTTAGAAAAGCCCTTATCCCCACAAGGTGTGGCTGGTGGCAAATTTCAAAGATGGGGTTGTCAGCTACTCCCAACTCTCTCTTCGTTTAAGCTCTCTCCTAGGCAGGGTAAGGGGGTTGGTTCCTAATGAAAATCTAAGTTAAAAGATGATGTGAAGTGTCTAGGAAGTGTCAAATTTGAATTACTTGAGATTGTGAGCAAATATAATGAGCACTATGAAATAAAATATACTTCAATAACGATCAACACATGAATCAAAGATTAACATATATAAAACTAGTGCCTTCAATATTATTGAAAAATAAATAATACTTGCTCTAAAAAATGAAGTGTTTCAAATTGAAACACAAGTAACCTTGTTAATCAAACAAAAGGATGTTAGCAAGATTAGATATCACTTGCAAGTTATAAAATTTGCTTTCAAAATATAATCTTTCACAATGCTAGAGCATGTAAGGAAGCAATATAAAATGACTTGCAAATGAAACAAGCTAAAACTTTATTTGCAAAAATGAACAAGATGATACTTGCCTAAATAAGATAATCAAATTCAAACATTTTCATCATGGCAAATACATAAATAATTTGCAAATAGAATAGCCTGAAAGTAAAATGTGTTAATATTATATGCAGTTAAACTAAAATTTATTGCAATCATCTTGGTTAATTTTAAGCTAAATGCCTAGTCTAGGTGATAGAACCTTGTCTTGAACTCTTACCAAAGGGTAAAAATTGGGGTGACTGTAAGAAAGAGGGGCTAAGGACACAGTGGTGTCGTTAACGATACCATTCCCCTGAGCCTTACTAGGCAGTGTGTGCCTTCGTTCCTACGAGGGGACAAGTGTTGAAGGAAATGTAACTAGGTTCGGCCTTCATAAATGTACTTTTGATATTTGTACTTAATCAAGAAAAGAAATATTATTTTTAGAATATATGTCAATGAGTTGTTTGCTCATTGAAATAGGTCTAGCACATGTTAAGTTCTATTGGTGAGTAAAATAGTCAAAATGAAATATTGAAGGCCTTAAAGGCATGTTACACCATGTATTAAGTGTCAAGGGAATACCTCCAAGCAAAGTCAAGTCCTCTCCTATGCAAAGGCACCATCAAAGAGGCTCGTTGAAGGATGTGACACCACCAAAGAAGCCATCCAAAGTAAGACAACAAGTCGATCTCCAAACAGTGCTGAAGTTGGCCTTCTAGTCGGCCTAAAGGGAGGGACAATCCTCTATATATAGAGGTTGTCCACTCCACTATAACGCACTCACTTACCTCTGAAATCAGCGAAGTAAATGAGCAAGTAAAGGGTGAAAAAGAGATGAGAAAGGGAGCCTCTAGTGCACCAACGAAGGAAGGAAGAACACCGAACCTTAAAGGATTGTTTCTAGGGCAACCTATGGTCCCATGTGTGAGGAAAAGAAAGGTTGCCTGTGGTCATAACAGCAGAAACCCACAGTTGGCATATCTCTCTAATTGGGCTAGTAACCTAGGCCTATAAGGCCTCCCAATCAAGCGAAGGAGAAGGACACTCAAGCGAAGGAGGAAAAGAGTTTACCATATCAAGTAAATCAACACACGTGCGAGAATTTAGGGCTGCAGGACAGTCATATCAAGTCTGCACCTACACCTTGAAGAAGGAGCTCATTTGGTCAAGAAGAAGGAAGGGATCATCACAAGAAAAGGGACTCATCAAAAGGTGTCTCTTCTAGAGCAAGTGCAACAAGGTCTATCAACAGTTGAAAGAAGAACGAAGTGTTGGAAGGAGAAGGAGGAAGTGTCGAGGAAACAAAGTGCTAGAAGGACTTGAATTGTGCTTGGAGGATATTCAAATCAAGGGTCTAGGGTTTGGCATTGATCAATAAGAAGCTTCAGTAAGAGAAACTTACTAAAGGGTTTTCCTCTCAAGAGAAGACAGGTTTTGGCCCTGGCAGAGAGCCAAAATTTTGTGTTCTTGTTCTTATGTTTTGGTAGCAGTTTGATGAAGTACACACACATGCATTAATAATAAGAATAGGAAGATTAAGCTAACAAGAAAAAGTAAAACAACTCCACAAATTGTTATCAAGTCAAAGAAGAATCCTACTATACCTAATTGCCCTAGATTCTTCAACAACAAGCCACCTCCATAACTGAAGGATCACACACTTTTACTTTACTTTGTACCAATTGGAAGAATTTTCCCATAAAGACTTTTCGTTATGATTTCTATCAACCAAGCTTATGCTTGGAGGTAAATTGAATTAAAATGCAACTATGCTAAAATGCCTGATATGCTATGCAAGTAAGATTACTAATGCTTCTCAAAAAAAGGAAATGCTTCAAGTAAATGGAAATATGCTCAATGAGATAATAATTGCTCTCAAAATTGTACAAGATACAAGAACATAAGCTTCAAAGTATGATATGCTTGCAAAGTGAGCATATAACTTAAAATAAATGAACAAATAACCAATGAGCCTATGGTAAGGCAAACATAAAGCAAATTGCCAATTTAACTAAATAAAATTTTGTCACATGAATTGAGATGCTTGCATATAATATAATAAGTGGCTCCAAAGTGAAATCCCAAGTTGTACTTAGAAGCAAAACTTAAACTGCAAGGCATAAAATGGAAACTAGTAGCAAAATCTAATTTAGAAAGTTAGATTGTGATGATGAGATTGTGTCAATTGTTAAGGCATGCCAAATGAAAACTAAGAAAATAATGCAAGATCAATCCACCCACATGTTTCTCCTTCTAAATAAGGAGAACAAGATGCTTTGGGTGAAACCCAAGCTCCCACAAGAAAAACTGTCTTTTTATTAAATTGTAACAAAGATGAGAAACCTTCCAAAGGATCTCTACTAAAACTTCAAGATGAATCTTTTACAACATATGCGGCTTTTCAAACACTAGATTTCCTTCTTGAAAGTCAAAATTGGAAACTAAGACAAGTACAACAAGAATGCTCTCAATTTTGAAGATGGTAGGTGTCTTTTGGTATCCCAAAGATTAGCCTCCAATGAAAGATGAACGCTTGCAAGAGAAAATGAGCTAGTCTATCTTGTCCATGACATAGCTAGATGGAAACCTTCCTCTAATGTCCACGAACTCCTTGAAGATGAACCTTGAATGCTTGAGAGGTCTTGCAAGAAGAGTTTTCCTCAAGCCTCCTGTTATCCACACTCCAATTATGGGTTGCAAAACAAAGACACAATTAGTGTAGAGAGAATATCTAAAACAAATAAATAATGTACAAGAAACCAAATCAAGTGATGGGAGTAAACCCCATCACTTGCTTTAGTTTAGAAAATATTCTCGAGTATTTAATACAAAATCAATGAAGCACTATTTGAAGAAATTTAAAATATGAAATGTTTGCTTGTATACAAGCTATGTCCAAATTGTTGGAAATATTGAGAGGGGGGTGAATCAGTATTTATTTTCAATTGTTA
This sequence comes from Pinus tabuliformis, assembly GCA_031772625.1. Lineage (NCBI taxonomy): Eukaryota > Viridiplantae > Streptophyta > Pinopsida > Pinales > Pinaceae > Pinus > Pinus tabuliformis. The sequence goes on from CM062816.1 coordinate 854,329,468, forward strand.
CTTTTACCAATTAGATCACTTATATTTAGAACACAAAAATGGATAATAGAAGTAAACAATTTTATTACTATAATCTTTATAATGAATCAAGTACAATATGGGTAGGGCTCCAACCCTTGATGAAGACACCTAGGCTCCAACATGGGATGCGCCAAGCACCTACTTGGACTTTTGTGAAGCTTCGACCTCTAAGGTTTCGACCCTATCTTATCCAAGGCACCAACCTTGAGTTTAGGAGCACCAACTCCAAGGACACCAATCTTTTAGCTTTGCTTTGTCAAGATATGTTAGGTTGTTCTTCACGGCTCCCAAAGTCTTCTTCAATGAACCCTGTGTTAAGTTATGGTATGTTCTATGCTTATAACAGTTTACTTATTTTCCTTATTATATTCCAAAGATTAGAAATCACACGTACATAAAGTAAAGTGCAGATAGAACATTAAACGATCGACAGAAAACAAGCCAAGACGAGACACAAGATGTGGCGGCTAGCCAGGGACAAACCCCACAATGTGCGGGGAAACCCTTTGATCAAATCTTCTTTTATCTTCAATAATTCAGCAGAGAGAAATAGTACAATAAATCTAATTCATATCAGCAGTAGCAAACCCTAGATCAACAACATCAGCATTAGCAGATTCATTATCAAACTAGGGCAGACGATATCTTGCAAATCGTTCGTTGGATTGACTTCATTCCACCACCAAAAGTTGCGGCTTTCAGAGGAGATTCAGATGAACCTACAGCGCAGTTCCAAAGAGGAGATCTTCTAGGCCGCGCAGGTCAATCTTTACTTCTGCAGTTGCAGCTTCAGTTTCAGCAGTTTCCGGCTTCAAACTAGGGCAGTCGATATCTTGCAAACCGTTCATCAGATTGACTTCATTCCACCACCAAAAGTTGCGGCTTTCAGAGGAGGTTCAGATGAACCTACAGCGCAGTTCCAAAGAGGAGATCTTCTAGGCCACGCAAGTCAATCTTTACTTCTGCAGTTGCAGCTTCAGTTTCAGCAGTTTCCGGCTTCAAATGTGTGAGAGAGAGACCCATTTCAGCGCAGTAGAGAAGAGACTCATTTCTGCATAGTAGAGAGAGAGAGAGATGTGATGAGATGAGTCCAAATGAGGAAAAGTCCTCTTATATTTATACACAACGTTGGTGGGTGAATAGATGCGACTGTTGGGCTTCTGAGCCTACATGAGTTGTAGGTCGGCTTGATAATAATTCCATAATCAAAATAAATTCATATCTCCATGAATACTTATCAGAATCGGATGATCTTTATATCAATCCTACACCTCTCGACGAGAGGAATCTAATAAAAATATTATCAGCCATGAATAAGATGACCCACATGAAGTTTTGCCCTGGTTGCCAATTTTAACACCCTGTCAATCTTCAGCTTCACTGTAATCTCCACGCTACATCATCAATGACAACCTTGTCAATTAGAAGGTATTGCCGTTGCACTTCATTGTACCCAAGCAAAGTCTCCAAATCACCTCATTATGTCTTCAACGCATCATGGTCTTCAATCAAATCTTCGAAAGGTTGCTTCAACAAAGAGGCTTATACAAGCTCAACAAGAAATTCAATAATGCTCCAAGATGTTTTCAATGAACAACCGCAAAGGGTATTCAACATCCTCTCCAAATCTACATCAAAGGGTTGCTTAGCAAGGTCTTCAAGATACTCTTCAGACAAGTCTTCAAACTCTTCAAAGTAACTTTAGAGGGCACCTCAACTTGGCCCTATTCTGTTTACAAGAGGAGACTCCAGCAAGTTATTTCTATCCAAGCATAACAAGGCTACCCAACTTGTGCAATAAATTTGCCCAATCAATCAAGTTCAACAAATATGCCCAATCAAGAATGTCTTTAGACAATTCATCACTGCCTACAATGGTTCTTCAATAGCTTTCTTCAAGGTTCATTTACAAAACCAACAGTTAATGAGATGCAACATTGTATAGGCATTAACGGATTTCAAATCTGGCCTCAGATTAGTTTTCAGTGTCGAATTTCAGTCACAGGCATATCGAGGTATGGTCTTTATTTTCTTCTGCGAGTTTGCTCTCAGATCCTTCAAGGCTGGTCAAATTTAACCAATCCACATTCGAACGTAGTGCTATCCCAACTGAACTTCAGTGCCATTGATCCACATATATTACGATATGTTATACACAATTCACAGTCTTGTATCTATGCGTAACTACCGAGTTCTATAGCCACACAAAAATGCGAGTTATAAAGTCATAATGCCATCCAAATAGAGAATACTTGTGCCATCGAGACATAGAATGATCTAGATTCGTGATATGTTGAAATCAATTTCCCTATGTGAAAAAGAGATCATTCATCCAAAACAAAGATCGAGAAATGTCACTATAAGAAATGTGATGCCATTGTCGGGTATAGTGAAGCCACTGTAGGGTAAAACAATTTTGCTTAGAATACTATCAATGAAATTAAAAAAAAACTTTCCTTCAAACGCTTAGAAGAAACCATCCCCGCTAAAGATTTCCTGAGGTAATACGCGAATGCGTGCCCTCAGGTTCCTCTCAAAAATCCTCCTCGGTCTCCTTGCTCTCCCTATGCTCCTCTATTTATCTTCACCGAAGTTTCATAGCTGTGACTGTTACTGTTTATCTCTGGTCCGAGCTTCAAAATTTTGCGTGTAGTCTGAGCTTAACGCCAAAATTCTTCTAAACATAATTCTTGTTCTCCTCAGCGTCCTCCAGCTAGTTCACGGGATGTGAACTTCTACGCTATATTTTTATTTCTGATTTTATTTTCCGTGAAGAATAATCTAATGAATGATATTCACGTGTATACATATATCTACTTGAAATGGTTTGAATGGTGATGTATGGAGCTGCCATATGAATGGTGGAGCTGAATTGGGTTTGTGGGGAGCATTGAGGAGGTATGATCGTTGAGATGCATGGTTAAGTTCTGGAGGCTTGAATAATACGATCATTTAAAATACGCAACGTTCAATGTGTATTTCAATGTTATAAAGTTTTCACCCAACATAAAAGGCTTTTGGATATATATGATCGGTTGGTCATTTAATTAGATTGTGTATAGGAAAGACTTCCCCTTTTTTTTAATTCTTTTTGCTAATTGGTAAAGTGTCATGGGTTATGATTTTATTATAAGATTTAAGTCAAGTGAATTTAGGATTTAGGATTTTATACTAGGGATTTCTTTCGTAAGGAAACTAGGATAGGATTTTGTTATTTTATAAAGGTATGTATTTAGGATTAATGGTTCCATGAAGAATTAGGGTTTGAGGTTGGACTTAGGGTTAGGGTTTCGCCTTATGGTTCTTTAACAAGCAAAGGAGGAATTCAACATTAGATTAACATAGACCTAGGGTATTTTACTTAGGGTTATAATTTCACACCTTAGGGTTTTCACGAGGTTCATCAATCACAAGAATATTTGCCATCTCCAATAATGCCATATTGACGTCAATGACAACCTTGATTAACAATCTCCCCCTTTGTCATTGATGGCAATATTCTTTCCCTTCAACATTCTCTCCCCCTTTGACATCAATGACAAATGGGGTGCCCTAGTACTCCCCCTGTCAAGCTGCTTCTTTTCTTCATCAATAGTAGGTCTTCATAGGTATGGTACTCCCCTGTCATGGTGCTCTTTCTTTTGGCAATGTGGTGCATGATATATGTGTTTGAATTTCTTCATATGATGAACCAACTCCCCCTATCTTTATAAACTTTTTTAGCTCAAGAAATATTGCTTGCTTTGTGATCAAAATGGAAGAGATCGTCAACAATAGTCCATTGGATAGATAAGAGATCATGTTCTTCAATGGAGTGTTCTTGAGAAATGATCTATCAAAGAATGATTGTCAATCATGAATTTCATAAGGTCCATTCATGGATGGCTTCTGCAAGAATGCTTAATCATCATAAGCTCCCCCTAACTATATGCATGATCTTCCTTTTGGCAGAGTCTCCCCATCAAATACTTAGATTGTCGAAGATCAGGTCAACAACATGTGTTGTTGGCTGGAGAGTTCAAGGGACTTTTGGATTGTATTTGCTTCCTTCTCCATACTTGTGTAACGTTCTTATCTGGAATAGTTCTAGCTTGAGTAGGTGCCCAAATCAAGTTACAATTACGTTCCATATGACCAATGTTATGGCACTTGAAGCATTCTATGTTGTTCATGAATAGGAATTCATGACTTCTTCTTGTGAAATTGCTTCTCGGAGATTGATGGGGATCATTATAAGGCCTACAATCTTTTGTCATGTGCCCAAAGTTTGTACAAGAATAGCAATAACCAAGAAATATACTTTGGTACCTAGGAGAAGAAGGTTTCCTTGATGTACTTCTGAAGTCATTTTGCCTTGGGATCCTTTGATGATAACCATTGGTTCGTGCATCCTTGACACCATCTGCATTTCTTCTTGGAGTAGGATTTCTTCCAATGTCAACTTGACTCTTGCCTTTGCTGGAACTGGGAGCATCAACATTTCTTTCAGGCTTCCTTACATCCTTGTGAAACTGCCATGCTGATGCTGCGGCTCTCTAGTCATAATCGATTGTCTAACATGCTCATACTGGGTCCTTCTCTAGTGGAATTCTCAACCACCATACAAGTAATGATCGAAGCTATGCCAAACCTGTGAGGACATCTCGACAATGCCTGAACCTCCCACCCCATGGCTAGCCCTGATCCTGGGCAACAACAGTGAATACCTGCCCCACCACATGGTGAAAGTCTCAACGATCCCCCATGTGTTAACCTAGGAATGAGTTAGATCACTCTCTGTCAGGAGCCTGTTCATCTCGAAGTAGAGTGATCCACTCATCAATCGAACCCCTGCTCCCATGTTTGTGGTGACATAATTCTGACAATTGCTGGGATCCATCCACCCCTCACCTCTAATCACGACGGGTATAGGCTCCATATATCAAGGGATAATCTGGTGTATACCCCACGACCTTGCTCCTGCCTGGTCATACAACGAACTCTACCATCCTGTCTTCGGATGGTGTACCCAAAAACTGACAGAAGCTTATGTGCCCTCTGGTAGAAAAGGTCTATCATCCACTGCACTGCATGCCCCTGCAATGCTTCGTAATGCCCTACCGAAGGTGTGTCATACAAATCCCCCATAAGCATACCCTCAAGTGGTGACTCGAGGGCAGAGCATATGCTACCTCTGCAACATACCATGTCATCCCTGAGCCTCCACGTGCCAACATGCACATAGTCTGTTTGCCCCCACGGGAAAGCTCTTCTCCTATCCATGATGCTTGGGGTCACATCCAACCGCCTAAGGTGAATCTCTTGTGCCCTACTGCACATGATGAGGGAATCGAGGGATAATAATTCGTGCCTCTGTGACTGTGTGCAAGTCCCTATGGATATACTCAAGAGGCACTCATTGCGACATATCTCTAGCATGTTCTTCCATCGTTGTAGGTCGACTTGAAGAGGATAAGTGACAAGGTCTTGGAGGATACTTTACATAGACAATATAGACTTCATTACATGACAATGACTTTAACATTTTATAACTAGATGACGAATAAATCCTAAAGACTCTCAATGGGAGTCTTGACTCAAAAATAAAATCTCTTGCTCATGAAACCCATGAAGCAAGTCAATATAATAATTTTATTTTTCTTCTTTACATCTCATTACATAAAATCATAATTACATGTCATTATGAAGACCAAATCTAGTTACACTTTTCAACACGAATAGCCCTAATCTAGACCAACTTCATGAGGACATGGTTGACTTGGTGTGGAGGTGACAAGTAACCTTTTTTGACTAAAAAATAATTCTTTTTACATGATAGAAAAGCCCAAGAAGGGTCTAATAAAAATGACAATGACTCTATTGACTCATGACCAAACCTAGAAGCCTTCAATGGAATTTTTGACCTATAAATCATTGACCCAAGCATGAAACCCATGCTTTAATAAGTCAATTTCTTTAACAATAAAATTTCTTTTGACAAATACAATTATGAAGATTGATATAAATATTTTCACAAGACAAGGCCAAGAATCCCTCGCAACAAAAAATAATCTGGAATGATAAGCCTTTAGAAATTATAATGTGGTTTCTTCCACTACTATGCTCAAGAGTTGGTTAGTTTAATCGAAAACATACCATCACGATTGAGATCTCTACACACTTTGGATACAATTGTTAGATCACAAGGAGTTGGATAACACAATGAATCAAAAGATCTAGAAATACTTGATACATCAATTAAATTTCAAAATGTTTCTCTAAACACAAGAACTAATGCAAGATACCTGTGCAAATAGTAAATCCACAACTGGCTAGTGAAATAACAAGAGTTTAAATTTAAATCAAGTAAACCATTTGATTCAAAATAATTTCTACACAACTTCAAAATATATTGTTACATCCATAGGCGTTAGATAGTATAATGAAGAGGAAATTTGGGGTATTTAATCGAAAATCCACTAAACCCGTTTAGATATAGAATACTTCTCTAACCCAAATACCAGTGTAATAACTATACACTAATAAATCTATGAAAGAAAATGGAAATAACAATTAGATCATTACTAGTAGAATATTAAGCACATAATAAAAAAATCATACCATATCTGTGGAAGAAGAAGGCCACAAAATTAACCCCAAAGACTTCGTTATATTACTCAAAAAATGTGGAGCTTCCTCAGCCAAGAGTTCGTTTATAGTGATTAGAGATTGACCAATGATGACTTACAGTGTGGAGCATGAGCTCAATTTATAGAAAAAATGAGAGATCTGGATCCCTCTCCAAGTGGAAACGACTAGGTCCCATGACTTGCACAAATTTGACTTGATCCCAGAATAAAATGGCTAGTTCCAAGCTTTATCCACGTCCAATTAATCTCATCCATTGATTTCTTGTGTTGACCTTGAGAAAATAATTTGATCTCCTTAATTGATGAGTTAGATGGACCTCAAAAATATTTTTCTAATTTTCTTTCTCGAAAAATTCCCATTCAACTTTAACTAACTTGGCGCAAAATTTCGATTTTCCTTGAAAATAATTCGTTTTGTGGACCAACAAATTTTTGTGGGATTTTTCCTTGCTTAAATCATGGAGATTTCTCAACCTTTTCCTTGATTCCTTTCTCGAGAATGTCCATAACCTTTTTTAATTATTTTCAATTGGAGAGAATTTTTTTTTTCTCTCATTTTAATTTTTTGGCCTATTGCACCTATTTTGTCACAAGTACAAGGAAGTAGCTGTACACAAATTTTCAAAGTTCAGAATCATCAGCTAACCAGTTATCATGTCATTGTAAATCCAATTTGTGCAAGTTGTAATGTAAATGATGCTAGTATAACCATTTTATTATGTAACAACCTAGGTAAGCCTATGATTTTGACAACTACTTTCATCCTCGGAGGTTTTTTAACCTCACAGATTACCTGTGTTTCTAAACACGGTTAATTGGAAGAGTTTTTTCCCTCCAACTTAAACCCCAAAGCTAGTGTGGAATTTATTGACAAAGTCTTAGGTGAGCCCTAGTGTTCTTAGTTGAATCTATTGTAAAAGTGATTTGCGAACAATTTAATCTATTTGGCTAAATTATTTTATTACAAGTCACTTGGTCTACTAAATCATATTTTGTCGCAGAATTGGGTAAATATTACGAAGGTGTATAACGAATGGGTATTCCCCCTTTGAATGTTGAATTTGTAATTATTTGATGTAAAAATATTTTAGTACATGGTCACTCGCAATCAGACACCATGGCTAAAGTATATAAGAGTGGAAATATAATTAGTCCCCCTGTGTGTCAAATAATTAATTTTTCTGGCAAAATAAATTAAATCCTAAGCCAAAAAATCAATAAATTTAGAGTAAAAATAATAAATTCTAGAGAAATTAATTTCCCGAAATGGAAAATGACCAAAAAATTCGTGGGTAAAAAAAAGGTTAATTTTTTGAGGTACCCCACTAAGGCAAAAATAGATATTTTAAGAAAATTAATCCCTTGGACCTTGGTGGTTAAGTCAAAGTCAAAATTTTGAGGAAATTAGTTCAAAATAATTATTTTTGGACTAATAAAAATGAGATTTATGAGAAATTCGAAAATTCCTCAAAAATAAATATTTATGATGGTAGAGATTAAAAGTTGATAAAGTATTTATCAACGGTCGAGATATTTTGACGGGGATTAAGCCAACTAGCCGTTATTTTCCACTTGGAGGGATTTCTCTATAAATAGAAGGTATTTTTCTTCTATTCCTCATCTTTGGTCAGATGTAAATTTTAAATGTTGGTGTGATGTCACTGTTCTGTTGGGAACGTTTGAAATTTAGGGTGTACAATTCAAGGTGTCTTTGTCTCATTGATCTATGGTATGTGTTGTGTATGTGCTTTCCTATATTATGCTTAAACTTTTGTCAGCTTGTTTATTCATTGGATGGTGATAAGAACATTCTATTGGTAGATTGTGAGTCTATCTTAGGTGATTTGATTAGCCATATGTCTAACAAGTTTTCTTGAAGAAAATATATAGAGTTTGCAAGTTCCCTAGCCCTTGGGCTCCAAGTTCATAGACTGTGGGCACATGTTGACCTTGTTTGGACTTCGGGAAATTTATGTGATTTTCTTACTTCGTTAAGACTATGGTTAATATCTATCTTTCGAAATACATCAAGCCATTGTCATTGTTATAAAAAATTATTCTTCAAAAAATCTTTCAAGCATTGTATATTTGTATATATTTTGTAAATTAATTTTTTAGAATAATTTCTAACCCTTGTTTTGGAACCATTTGGGGTTTGGGGTTTTATTTTAAATTTTTGTATATATTGGGGTTTTGGGTATTTTTATTTTTATTTGTGCAGGTGAGATCCAAGCCATTTGAAGAAGATTTGTTGGGGTTTGAGCTAGATCTAGGCCCTTGAGGGTAAGATCTAGTCTCCAATATTTTTTGCAGGGCCAACATCAAGGAATTTTGCAGTGAAATTGAGCAATATTGCAGATCTGAAGCAAATTCTCATTTTTGGCAAGAGTTTGTATTTTTTTTAGGGCTTCCCTAGCACCAGCGTGGCCCTCAAGTTTAGTTGTTCACCCTTCAGCCCTAGCTGTAGGCCAATTTTGGCCTCTCTCAAGCGCTAATGGATTTTCTCCTTGGCCGCAAGCCTTCTAAGCCTTGTGGCAACCCTTCCTTGGCCTTTTTGGCCTGGTCGTAGGCTCTAAAGGTCCTCGACCTCCCCTTGAAACCTTGCCCCAGGCTATTTGGGCCTTCCTCTCCCCTCCGCTCAACCCTTTTCCTCTTCTCCACTCCCCTTTTCCTCTTCTCAGCGTGCCTTCTCCCTCTCTGTCTGCCCTCGGCCTTCATTTTTCTCCTTCTCGCTGCCTTCTTCTCTCTCTATCTCCAAGCCGCAGCCCCTTAGGGCTTGCGGCAAGCCTTTAAAGCCTCCTCATCCAAGGCCACAACCCCGGTGGGGCCTACAACAACCCTTTGTCAGCTCATTCCTTAGGCCGCAACCCTCTAGGGCTTGCGGCAGGCCTATCTAGGCCTTGTTTCCTTGCATTTTTCCCTCTCCTCCCCTCATTTGTCTCTGTGGGTGCTTTCTTTTTGAGCTAACAATTGGTGTTGTTGCAGAGATTTTGGGTTCAAAGATTGTGTTTTCAGGTGGCATAGATATTGGAAAAAATTGGGAGAAGTTGGGAAAGTTCATAGCTGCTAGAACCGTCCCCCCCACAAGGATATGGAGGCAGAACTGTGTCCCATATGGATCCGCCACCGATCCTTTAGTGGAACTGCAGATCCAAAAATTGGATCCGTGAGGGCCCGATCCACTATTCCTGCTGCCTGATCTGCGGATTTGGAAAGGATAGGGTGCAGATTTGTGGAGGTTCGGGTGTGTATCCACCCCGGATCGCAAGTGGATCCGAGAGAAGGTGGATGGTTCACACAGTTTTGTGGGGCTTTTTTTCTTTTTTTTGGAAATTTCAAACTGTTATGTGAGGAACTTCACTTTCCGAATACTCCCAAAGTGCCCCTTGATGCTCCCTAGACGCTTCCTAGATGCTCCCTAATGGCAATGTTAAATTATTAAAGTAAAAGTGACATTCTCCTTTATCTTTCATTTCTATCATTTTACTTAAATTTTTAACATTACCGTGAAATGACTCAGGATGTTTGAGAGTGGTTCCAACCTCATCAGAGTTCATATGGAGAAAATAGAATTTTACATCCCATTCAAAATTCAGCAGACTTAACCGTTTTCCTGATCAATGGGATTATGGCGTTTCATTGGATTATATCATGTATGAGGGCATGTGATTGGCATTTAATCAAGAGTACCAAGCCCTATATGTACCCCAGTGTTGGTGTCAATGTTGCAGGAAACGCCCCCCGTCGATCTAAGGCCCGAAGCGCGTCCCTTATGGATTCGTACATGAAGCGTCCCTGGAAGCGCGACTCCAAAATTCGGAAACGTGGTTCCGCCTGTTTTGGACGCTTCCTGGAAATTCTGGAAGCGTCCCTCCGAAGTGCGCTTCGTACGACGCTTTGGCCGTACGAAGCGCGGCGCTTTGGAGGGTGAATCGTATGGTTCCGTACACGCTTCCAGAAAAAGCGCCACGCGGCCTTAAAAAATTGTTTTTTTAATATTTTTTGGTGAGTTTGCTTGTTGGGGGTGGGTCCACCTTGGGTTAGGGTGAGGAATGAAGGCAAAAAAAATATAAAAAAAATATAAATATAGCAGATGCTCCCTCATGGTAATGTTAAATTCTTAAAGTAAAAGTGACATTCTCCTTTATTTTTCATTTTCATCTTTCTACTTAAATTTTTAACATTACCATGAAATGATTCAGGATGTTTGAGAGTGGTTCCAGCCTCATTGGACTTCATATGGAGAAAATAGATTTTCATATCCTATTCAAAATTCAGTAGACTTAACAGTTTTAGGAATTCAAGATCAATGGGATTGTGGCATTTCATTAGATTATATCAAGTATGAAGCTATGCGATTAACATTTAATCAAGAGCACCAAGCCCTACATGTACCCTAGTGTTGGTGGTGTTAATTGTTGAACTCCTTTGTCACGCCCTTAGAAAAAAATTACCTTTCAATCAAGTCAAAATCATCGATCAAGCACGTTAAGCTTTTTCTACCATATTTTAAGTTTTGAATTAGGTAGTTTGATCAAAATTGAGCAATGTTGACTAATATCCCTAGACTATCGAGGTAGAGGCAAAGGCTAGACAAGAGGAGAAGAATCTAGATTCTAGATGGTTGATGCATCTAAATGGTTGATGCTTGAATAATTAATCATTAATGTACAATGGATGCTATATCTATCTTGATTTATGCAAAAATATGCATGTTTTCATGTCTTCTACAACTAATTTGGTATTTGGGATGTTTGTTTTGAGTATAAATTCAAAAATATATATATATCTATATATATATATATATATATATATAGCAGACGCTTCGCTTCCTAGATTTTTGGAAAATGACGCTTCCGCGTCCCCGCTTCCAAAAAACGTTCCCATTTCATCCCCGTTTCGTGCAACATTGGTTGGTGTTGTTGATTGTTGAACTCCTTTATCATGGCCTTAGCAATTGTGTACCCTTCACTCAAGTCAAAATCATTGATCAGACATATTAAGCTTTCTTTGCCATATTATAAGGCTTGGATTACGCTGTTTGAACTTTGATCAAAATTAGGCAATGTTGACTAATATCCCTATAGAATTGAAGTAGAGGCAAAGGCTAGATAAGAGAAGAGGAATCTAGATTCTAGATGGTTGATGCTGGAATAATTAATCATTGATGTACAATGGATGCCATATCTATCTTGATTTATGTAAAAATATGCATGTTTTCATGTCTTCTGCATCTAATTTGGTATTTTGGATTTTTTATTATTATATATATATATATATATATATATGGTAGATGCTTCCGAGATGCTTCGCTTCCTAGACTTTTGGGAAATGACACTTCTGCATCCCCGTTTCCACAAAACGTCCCCGCTTCATCTCCACTTCATGCAACATTGGGAAAGTTCCTCCGAGGCCTCAAGGCCTAAGGGTTTGATCTCTGAACCCTTTTACCCTTACTGTTTTGCTACAACACTCTAATATTTTCCTGACAGTGACAACACCCTCATCAAAGAATCATAAAATTAATTGGCAACTTTCCTAGTACATTGCTAAGTCATTGGTTTCAATTGGGCATTCATCATTTGACATAAATCTATAAGTTTTGATGACTGTTATCTCTAGTCTAAATGCATGATAAGTTCTGATATAACAGTGTTATTTGCATCATAAAAAGGCTAACTCTTTTCAAGATCTTATGTTGGCATAGTTGGTTTGACATTTGGGTTTCTATTGCTCGCATTTGGCATGCATAGGCTTCTCATACTTTGCATCTAAATAGATCTCAATTAAATTCACTCACTGCTGTCATAAGGCTTCAATTGTGGCTCATTAAAATTCCTTAAATTGGTTAATGGTATATTGAGCATAACTAGCACTGAATCTTGAGTTAAAATTGCCATTGGTTTCTAATTGTTTCAAGTGCACTAAAACATTTGTTGTTTTGAGTTGACTAAAGTTTTCAAGTTTACACTAATAAGATCACTCTCTCCAAAGCACTTGATAAGTAAGTCTCTTAATCCAAGTATTTTGTTGAATGATTGCTTAAAGTGAATAAGTCTAAGAATTCATTGATATTGGTGTCTATTGTTTCCATCATTCTATTTGACATAAGAGCCTTATTGTCATTCTTGTTTCATTGCTAATATCTATTTGTGAATGATAACTTTACATTGGCATTTAAGATCTAAGAGTTCTTAATTTGAAGACTCCCTAGTTTAATTGAACATCACTTGAATAATTGGCATTGAGGAATATTGACATATGTTGGAATGCTTCCAATTGTATAAGAGCATTGATAATCTTGTTGTCTCTCTTGAGTAATGATCATTGGAATTTTGAGTCATTGGTGAATTGTTCTAAGTGGATGAGTTCTCTAGTTTCTTTAGTTGTTATCATTGTCATCATTCCTTGATTATATCTTTGTGGATGATAACTTTATCCTAAGCAATTGTATTGTGGGTATCTCTTGTATCTTGTTGGCACTTTTCTTGTGGATGAATCATGAGATTTCCTTTTCTAAGCATTGTTAAGTACTTGATTTCTTAACTTGAAGTAAATCATAACTAAAGTACTTAAATGAACATTTAAATAATCTCACCTCAAGAATCACTCAACGCATATTGCATCTCATCCTAGAGTTAGCGTTGGCATTAATTAACGTACCTCCAAGCATAAACTTGGTCGCTAGAAAATAGGATCACCTTTCTCATCTAACTTGAGAAGCCTAGCACCTCTTTAGTGGTTAACACGGTGACCTTGCAGTCGTTAGAGCCACAGTGTGGCTAGTACCTAAGGAGAGGTGTCATTAATCAAGCCTCTGCTTGCTTCCCCTTGGCCTCTTTCTCACAACCTACTCTAGAGATTAGCTTCAAAATAGTTAAGGGGAATGATATATCTAGAATAGGCATATAATTAAAAGCAACCAAGATTCTTGCATCACACCTAAGTCATAGGATTTTCATAGCATATAGGATAGTTAGGCATTCAGGCAATGGTTTTTCATCGGGTTATTTGGTCCCCAATTGATATTAAACAAGTAAATTGACTGCATAAGGCACTAGTTTCATAATTAATTTAATATAATCCCTAAAATATTGCTAAATCAACCAAGTGGCTACGCCATTCAATCATGTCTCCCAGACTCGTTGGTTGCCAACTTGTCTTTCATCTCCATCATCCATATGGACTACCCCCATAGCCTGTTGTTGTTGATTTGGGGTAGCATTGGATGTGCTCTAGCTATGAAAATTGGTGGAGAGGCTAAAGCATGTGAGATCTCCAAGACCCAGAAATGGTTTGGACAGATTGTACCTAGTTTGGGAGATATTAAAATAATTAATATTTTTAATGGAGTTCCTAAGTCTAAACCTAGGAAAAATAAAATATTAATGGGTATTAATATAAAACTAAGTTAGAAGGTTCCAAAAGTCACGGATCAAGCCAAATCTAATCTTAGCCGGTGATTAGAGATTTAATTTCGGCCATTGAAGGACCAACAGGAAAGGTATAAGAGGAGGCTTGAGGGTTAATTGGAGAACACATCAGAGTGATCAGTCATTCATTTTGCTAGAGCGGGGTTGCTAAGAAAAGTTGAATCAATGATCAGCAGCTATGGGCAGTGAGTACTGGGCAGAGTGGTAGAGATAGTATTGAGAGACCAACGCGGAAGCAGGGAGAGCGAGAGTAGCAGCCAGTTGAGGGCACGTAGAGCCGAGCAGAGACAATGTAGAGGCCAGAGGGACTGTGTCATCCATGCAGAGACTGCTGGAGTGACGCAGAGGGTCCCAGAGGTTGCGCAATGTCTCAGAGGGTTGACGCAGAGGGTCTTGGGGCTGACGCAGAGGCCAAAAGGGCCAACGCTGAGCTTCAATTGTGTTGGAGAGGGTTTTGTGGGACAGGTTTTCTGAATACCTGTTTCTGAATATAGAGGTATTATTGTCGCGTATTTTTCTCTGTCGGGTGAGCCAGTTAGGCACCCAGTTGTACTCAAGGAAATACTGCATAATAATAAACCCTCAGAATAGCTGCAACGGTTTTCCTGCATTGGGTTTTTCCGGGGACATTTGTCCAACAATAATGATGTCACTTGTGTGCTTGTTTTGTTTCAGTTAATGATTTGTAGATGTTGTGAATGTATCGTGTTTATTTCGGTATTTAAATGTTTTAAATAACTTGTTCAAACTTTACAAGTAGAAGAAATAAACCAACAGAATACAGATTAACTTTCTAATGGATAGACTTAGAAAATTCAACATCGTATCAGAGCGTGGTTGCAGATCACAGGAGAGCTATAGGCATTGGTTGAGCAAAGCATTTGCAGTAGAATCAGTTGTCTCGAGTGACAATGGCTGATCCTTGCAGAAGCGACAGAGGAAGGGTTGACGCAGAGGGACTGCATCATCAGTCTGGGCTAGAGAGAGGCGAGCACAGAGGCTGAGGAGGGCAGAGAGAGGCTCACGCAGAGGCCAGGAGGGCTGACACAGTTGGCTGAGGGTGCTGTTTTGCCAGTGCCGGGATTGCACAGAGCCAAGAGGCTCAATCCTTCAATTTTTAGGGCGAAGGAAGCTGTGAGCAGTTTGTGGGAGCGAAGTTGGTGGGGTACTATGGTTAGAACAATACCTAACAAGGTAAGACCAAGGTAGAGGAAGTTGCAGCCGAGGCAGATTTCTAGCCACGGAATCTGGATCAATGTTCAGTTGCATAGAAGATTGGAGAGGGGCAACTTGATGGTTGGCAGAAGGATTTCTAGAAGAAAAATCGAGACTTAGAGGGAGTCCAGAATAGAACTTCTAGATGGGAAGTAGAGAGACTCAGCAAGAGTCGAACCAAGAACTTCTAGGCGGGAAGTAGAGAGACTCGGAGGAGTCGACAAAAGTGCAGCAAGATAGTCGTGAATGGGATAAGAGATCAGGACAGGCTGGACGGAGCAGGATCTTGTCCATTCTAGACAGACATCATATCAAGGGCTTCACCTTGAGAGTGATGGCTATCCCAGTTGACCCGGTAGCTAATGAAAGGTACGAGGAGGCAATGGCTAAGGCAAAGTGTATCATCCTTGATGGGGTCAAGGATCATGTGGTCCCACATATTGCCGAGAAGGAAATGACAAAGGAGATGTGGGACACTTTGAAGACATTGTACTAGCATACTTCCGTGCAGAGGAAGATGCTCTTGGAGAATCAGCTAAGGTCATACCAAATGCAGAAGGGAGAGTAGATAGATGTCTTCCTCGGTCGGTTGAAGGAGATTCGTGACCAACTGACTTCCATAGGGGCCACGCTGGATCAGGAGTTGATGGTAAGGACCGCACTTAACATAGTCTCCGAGGATTGGGAGACGTTTGTCCAGAGCATATTGGGCAGGGCGAATCTTCTGAATTGGGAAGAACTGTGGATGGCTCTTCGTCAAGAAGAGATCAGAGGGCTGACCAAGATGGGGAGTAGCAGTAAAGGGGTCAGGATCAAGAAGGAGGAGGAAGAGGATGCGGCTTTGGCATCTACAGGAAAGCAGGAGAAGAGGAAGAAGAAGGACCTCTCCAAGGTCAGGTGCTTCCATTGTGGGGAACTGGGTCACTATGCGAACCAATGTTCGAGGAAGAAGAGTAAGGGAGAGGCTTCTGACTCGAAGAAAGCGCCAGCGAGGGCAGAGAAAGAAGTTGAGGATGATGACGATTGTTCCATGAGTGCTCATGTACCTCTAGAGAAGAGGTGGGGTGACATCAAGCTGTAGTCAGGAAGACTACAGGCGATGAGGGGCAGGATCCTTGAGGTACCCAATCTTGGATTATACCTTGCTACGGGATCCCCGAAGAGAGAGTAGTAGGACTGGCGGATGTAGGTAGAGACGGATGTGGATGAAACGACGGAGAGTGCTAGAGTGCAGGAGTCCCCGGGCAGCGCGAGGCTTGCAAGCTGCAACAATGCGAGAGGCACAAAGAGTGTTGCACCAGTGCAGGATGGCTCATAGAGGATTGCAGCGGTGCGAGATGTAGGGAGTTGTTGCAGCAGCGCTGAGGTCAGTAGAGGGAGCACTTGTTAGCGACAGAGAGAGCTTCAACATCGAGAGTGTTTCTAGCCTGACAGGGATGTCAGTAGTTGGGTGGATCAGTTACTTCTCAGTAACTGAGTTGCCGTGTAGTAGCAGTTAGCAGTAGCACGATGCAACATGATGAGAGGGGGTTGCAGTGCAGATGCAGTAGGACCAGCAGCAACACGGATGTAGAGGGAGCTGTTGTTCGGATGCAGCAATGGCAGTGGAAGAGCCATGGGTAGCAATACAGGATGCAACAGTGCAAAGGATGTTAGGCGAGGAGTCCTAGCATCAGCACAGGTACCGGTGCTGTATAATCAGCGTAATGCTCAGTGAGGAGTATTACTAGAGCATAGTCCTCGCTGTGAGGGAGTGTTGATTTGGGGTAGCATTGGATGTGCTCTAGCCATGAAAATTGGTGGAGAGGCTAAAGCACATGAGATCTCCAAGACCCATAAATGGTTTGGACAGATTGTATTTGGTTTGGGAGATATTAAAATAATTAATTTTTTTAATGGAGTTCTTAAGTCTAAACTTAGGAAAAATAAAATATTAATGGGTATTAATATAAAACTGGGTTAGAGGTTCCAAAAGTCATGGATCAAGCTAAATCTAATCTTAGCCGTTGATTAGATATTTAATCTCAGCCGTTGAAAGACCAACAGGAAAAGTATAAGAGGAGGCTTGAGGGTCAGTTGGAGAACACACTAGAGTGATTAGTCATTCATTTTGCTAGAGCAGGGTTGCTAAGCAAAGTTGAACCAGTGATTAGCAGCTAGGGGTAGTGAGTACTAGGCAGAGAGGCAGAGATAGTATTGAGAGACTAGCGCAGAAGCAGGGAGAGCGAGAGCAACAGCCAGTTCAGGCCACATAGAGCCGAGCAGAGTCAGCACAGAGGCCAAAGGGACTGCGCCATCCACGCAAAGGCTGCTGGAGTGACGTAGAGGGTCCCAGAGGCTATGCAGTGCCTCAGAGGGTTAACGCAGGTCAGTAGGACGCTGACGCAGAGGCCAGAAGGGCCAGCGCCGAGCTTAAGTTGTGTCGGAGAGGGTTTCGTGAGACAAGTTTTCTGAATACCTTTTTTCGAATATAGAGGTATTGCTACCGTGTATTTTTCTCTGTTGGGTGAGCCGGTTAGGTACCCAATTGTACTCAACGAAATACTGCAAAATAATAAACCTTTAGAATAGTTGCACAGGTTTTCCCGCATTGGGTTTTTCCAGGGACATTTGTCCAAAAATAACGGTGTCACTTGTGTGCTTGCTTTCTTTTAGTGGATGATCTGTAGATGTTGTGACTGTATTGTGTTTATTTCGGTATTCAAATGTTTTAAATAACTTGTTTAGAATTTACAAGTAGAAGAAATAAACTAGCATAATACAAATTAATTTTCTAACGGATAGACTTAGAAAATTCAACACTGTTGGGAGACAACTTGAACGATGTGGGCGGGAATTAGAGTGACAACCCCTGCCCTTAGTCGTTGCCGCATCGTGCTTGTAGAATCTGAGCGACAACATGACCCATTTCAAACTAATTATTTGTCATTTTTGCTGGAAAATGGAAATAATAGAAAATTGAGGGGATAGCCATATTTTTCAACCCTCAAAATGTGTCTAAATAGAAAGTTGAGGTATTGAGGTTTAATTTTGATTACTCATACCCCCATGAACTTCTATAGACATTATATTTTACATTTACATCGAAATAATTATTAAAATCTCGGCCAATGGGAAATTTTAATAATTAAAATTAGACACTTAGACACAACCAATTTCTGCAAGACTTTAGACATGATCTAGTATGGTAATTTACATCGATTCTATACACTAGGAATCTCCTAAGACCTTACCATCGAGCCTCACTCTAGCTTTGGGGTATGTTTGGGAGAAAAACTTAACCGATTATAAGTTTTGGATAACACAAATAATGATCTAAGGAAAAAAAAACTCCCTAGAGTGAAACTCTCTAGCAAAAACCTTAATCTACCTTGATGTGTTACATGGCTTTATAAACATACTAGAATCATTTTTACATTATGACCCAGAGGGCTGCAGAATTTGGATTACATAACTCTGACAATTTGCTGAAAGATGACGATGATCTTCTGGATTTCTGACTGCACTGACCATGAAAAAATTGTACTCTGCATATAGGGTATTAGACAATCTTCTAGTTGACACTTGAGTGGTCAACACCTTGGATGCTAGATTGTGGGGTTGTCTCATGTATTGTTGGTAAACTTTGCTCTTATATTGGTCATATTCTCATTTTTGTTGGTTCCTAGAAGGTGGTTCTGCATATAAATTGTTGTAATTCTGGGCTTAATGTTGCTAGTGTGCAGATGAGATCTTCTCTGTAATAGATATTGCTGCAATAAATGTGGTATCCATGTAGAACATAGAGGTATTTTGTTACCCCAACATGGTCAGTGAGATCACATAGATGATCTGAAAATTTCCTGCATGAAATGTTGGAATGTGGATAGATTTCCTTTTCATAGGAAAATTATTTATCTTAGATTGTGATGTCTTGTATTAAATGGTTGATTTTGTTTTCTGTTGTTATTGTAGATGTTACTTCTAATAATCAGGAAAGGTTTTTCTCAACCTTTTGTCCATATATGCTTAAGAGGGTTGTCTCATCATGCTTTCTGAGATTTTAACTATTCTTCTTTGAGTTTTCTTTGTGCTGTAGAAATCGTTGAATGGTGCACAATAAGAGTCAATTGAGTGAAAAGCATGAATTTTTATGAATTAAAAAATCAGCTTGAAAAGGTGATATCATAGCAATAAATTATCTGTCAGAATGAAACACAAGCATTTAAACAATTTATCAAATTAGTTGGGACTAGTTATTGCGAAGGTGATGACATATATATTACAAGTAAATCATTTAGTCAAAGAACAAATTTTCGTGATTAATGGTCCACAATTCATGTATATGAGAAAACTATCTTTTGAGTTTTCTCTGTTTATCAGTTCTAATGCCTGGTCTTGTGACAAATAGAACTTAACCTCAAATGTCAGACATTACAATTTGATATTTTGGTGCTTCAGACCTAAGCTTTAAACAAGATTCTTTTCTTGTATTGGTTGCTGGTTGTCAAATGGACCCTTAGGGTTTCAATCTTGGACTTTATGAAAAGTATCAGTTCCACATATATTTTGAGATATATATATATATATATATATGTAAATGTGAGATGTACTTGCATCTACTAGTTATTGTAGTAATTACGTGCAAACACAGTGATACTAATTGGTACCATATTGTCTGCTGCAAACAGAGTTATACTAATTGATACCATATTGTTTTTAAACAGCTATAAACCGAGCACAGCATCCCTTTCAAGAAGTTTGATTGCATTGCTTGCTTATGGAGGGGTTCCAAGAGATTTCTTCATTGAGCTTGTAATCAATGCTATAAAAAAAATTCAGAATGAACTTAAAGATGAAACAAAAGCTTGGAAAGGTATTTTGAATTGTAAGATATGCTTATGTAGATTTCAATGATAAATTTTGAGAAATTATTGAAATGTTACGAGTACTTGTCGACTCTACTTCGTGATATTTTATTATGGTGTTTTTTCCTTTATATGCAAAAACTATTTTTATTCTTCGCTTGGTAGATCTATTGAGCAGAAATCAAGCTTCACTTGAGTGTTGTGTTTGAAAACAATTTGGATGGGTAATAACTATTGATTATATGTTTCGTAATCTTTGCAAGAGAGCTCAACATTGAGAAGCTTCTTTTTGGTAGGTTTTGCTTTAACATTTTTGTCTTATTGCCTTAGTGGGTAGGTTAGAATTTAGGAACGGATGCATATTACATGGTTGTAGGTTTTGCTATTAAATATCTAATTTTCTTTAAGCTCCTGTTTTTGCAGTTGTAAAGCAATATAGAAATTTAGATGATGACCACGTATGTCTTAGAATGTTATCATGTGGAATTCCTTTGCATGAACCATTCTTAAAACGTCGGTTGAAACATTTTATGGGAATGGAAATAAAGAAGTTCAAGGAAGGGAAGGTCGCTCTAGAGCACTCTTATTATTTAATGGGAACTGCCGATCCTACTGGAAAATTAGAGCCAAACCAAGTTTGTATCATTTTGTAAGTTGTTTATATACAATTTAGATCATGAATAGTATGAGAATATGATTATACTTGCATCTTCCATTTTTGTTAGATTTCATTTCATTGTTAAAACAATTGTGGTTTCCTTTGTTTTATGTCCCTAACCATCCAATCATTCCTTTTGATTGCAGGGATCACGGGCAAGTATCTGGTAAGGTATTGGTGTATAAAAATCCTGCATTACACTTTGGAGACTTACATCTCTGTAAAGCAACATATGTTGAGGAAATTGAGAAAGTGGTTGGTGATTCAAAGTTTGGAATTTTTTTCTCAACTCAAGGGCCACGCTCGATGGCAGATGAGATTGCTAAAAGTGATTTTGATGGTGACATGTATTGGGTATGCATGAATGCCGAGGTTAGTTTGTTATAGTGTTCGTTTCTTTAAAATGTCTTTATGTGGCCAACTTATCACTATGAATGCAATGTATACATTTCTAGCATGTTTATTTCTGAAATTTGAGTTTGGGAATGGCTTCTGATGACTTATATGAATTATTTGGAATACGTTTTCTAACTATTTTATATTTAAATATAACTATAATTTATTTTTAACTATTTTATATTCTATATTTAATTACTATTTAACTATTTTATATTTAACAATAACTGTCTATATTTATATTTTATATTTAACTATTTTTTGGTGTTTTTTGGGGCATGATTATTAATGTCAAATGGACCCCCATTTTTAATTTATATTTTTTCATTGATATCAAGATTTACATTGTACTAAAAACTTTTTCGATATTCTAATTCATATGGCTAAGGTAGGTAAATGACATTAATAAAAAATTTCACGAATACCCAAATTAATAATAAAATATTTCACTAATACCCAAATTAATAAAAAAATATTTAACAGATACCTAGATTAACCAATTAAAAATTATTGAGGACAAGTACCTCTTTTTAAATTTACAGGATTTTGATTAGTTAACATATTATGTCATGGAAACTATGTGAAAATTTCATGGGCACTTTTAGGCTGAAATTTCCTCTAATGATATATTTTGTAAACAACATATGACAATTTAAGTTTGAAGTTGGAAATTATAACTCGTTGGTAATGAATTATGAATATGATGCTCCGTGAAAGTTGAAAGTTGTTTCATTTCGTTTTATGTTAGAATCTTTATATAATTTTGGTGATCAATGATGATAAATGTTATGTATTGAATTTTGAAAGCTTGAAACTTTAAGATTGATGAATCATGAGAGTTGATATGTTGTATGTTACTAACTTGTGGACATGGTTGATGAAGATTATAACTTCTAGATGATTGATGTTATATGGTTCAATCTATGTTATTATGCCTTTTATATCTAATTCATCATTCTACATTCCTGTAACGACCCATCTCTAAATACCTAAGTTGCAGGAAACGTGACCCTAGGGGGCGTTTCGCCAGGGGAAACGAAACGAAACGCGTTTCCCCGTATCGTACGGCCTGGAAACGCGTTTCCGGCCGTACGGCCACGTTTCCCGAAACGGAAACGTGGCCATACGGCCGGAAATGCGTTTCCAGGCCATACGGGCCACGTTTCCCCAAAAAAAACATTTGTTTTTTAATTTTTTTTTTTCTAATGTAGATCTCTTACATTTGTTTGCCCTAGTGTTGATATGCAGTTCATGGTAATGTCAAATTCTTAAAGTAAAAGTGATATTCTCCTTTATTTTTCATTTTCATCCTTTTACTTAAATTTTTAACATTACCATGAAATGACTCAGGATGTTTGAGAGTGGTTTCGCCGTCATTGGATTTCATATGGAGAAAGTAGAATTTTAGATCTTACTCAAAATCCAGCAGACTTATCTGTTTTTCAGGATTTCAGGATTGGGGGGATTTCAATGTTTCCATTGGATTTTATCATGTACTAGGGTATGGAACTTGTATTTAATCGAGAGAACAAAGCCCTCTATGCAGGGGAGACTCCCAATAATCAAGAGAATGTAGGGTACTAGGGTATGAAACTTGTATTTAATCAAGAGCACTAAGGTCATTTGACTATGTAGGAGGAGACTCCCAATCAACCACGAGACAAAAAATTAGAAATTTCTCGTGCCTGATTTTGGATATTTCTATTTTCATTATGTGATTATTCATGAGTAAATGTGATGTAAATTTAGATACTTATAGTCTATGCATTGACAATTGACAATTTTATCATAATGTAATAAATTAGAATGTATCATATATGCTTTATGATTGCACATATTTCTTAAATTCCTAATATATATATATATATATATATATATATATTCACGTTTCCCCGTTTCCAAAATTTGGGGAGGTCGCGTTTCGTATCGCTTCCCGTTTCGGAAACTCGTACCCGTTTCCCCGTTTCGTGCAACCTTGCTAAATACATATATTATATGCTCTAGAATATAAAATAAAATAAAATAAAAATGATATTAATAATATAGAATAAAGATTAAGTATTAGTATCAATAATTAATTAATCTAAAGTTCTAAGGTTTATATTAAAAACAAACATAAATAAAGTTTATATTAAAAACAAACATAAATAAAATAAAAGTATACATGAATATCATAAAGTCAAAAGACAAACGAATATGATAAAGTACATATAAGTGTTATAAAGTTATAAAGGATACGTTATATGGTTATATGGAGGTGTGATAGTGTTATAATAACAATAACACATATACAAGGTTTCAACGTTATAAAAACCTTAATGCTACATATGAGCACCATCATATTTAAATTAAATTGAACCCTAAGTATAAGGTAGAAACACATGTAACGGGCAGATGACTCACGTTCCTGGGAAAGCTGTCACCGCGGAGAAAGCGGTGGAGTCGCTGGTGTACAGGGCGGCCACCGTTACACCGCTAAACCCAAGTTATAAAACCGCAGAGATTGGGCTAAGAACCGAGAGGATAAAGTAGGAGAAAACTGGGAGAAGAAAGCAGGAGAAAACCAGGAGGAAGAATATTGACCATTGGAAGAGCTTTAAGCATTCTGAGGTTCTGGGCACGGGGGACAGTGAGCTTCTGTTGAGAAGCTTACTGGATTGAGCAGCTAGGCTCTGCTCAGTCTGGTTGGGTGGAATTGGTCTCCCGGAAATTGGATCAGAGTAGTCGCAGCATCATCAACTACCCCAGAGCAGGCAGCAGTTCAGGTAGGTATTCAAAATCTTTTACGGTTCCTGTATTTCAGTTTCTGGTTATTACACATGGTATCAGAGCCCATTGTTCAAACCCTTCGGGGCCTCATAGGCCCAACATAACCGAAAACATATGTATTTGCTCTGTCAAATTCTGCAGCGTAGTTAAAAATAGAATCATATTAAAAACTAGGGTCTGCGTAGAATGAGAAGCACAGCGTCTCTTGTGAAAGTGGCTGCCAACCGACTCAGGAAATTTTGATCTTAATTACTTGTTGAAACAATCCGTGAAAATTAATGTATGCTGCTCCTTAATAGCCTTAGATCTGCTTCAACTACGCAATATGGCTCAACGTTAAGATGGCAATTGGTCTAGCACGATTCTGCAAACTGTGCCAATTAAATCCGGCCCGGTCGAATAATGGACTTGGCCACGATACTGAACTCCGCCCTTGTTAACTTGATCACCTGAAAGAATGCGATTGGCGTGTCTCTGAGACAAAATTATAATTTTGAATTAGCTGCCTCATACTTTTATTCATCCCTTGGGTGATTAGATTCAGTTCTGGGCAAATTCTCGCCCTTTGAAGAAAGCACAATTAAATTTGGTGTCTCCGTAATTGATTCTCAGAACGGCTAACCTGTGCATAGCCAAATGCGATTACTCAGGCTGCTCTGTGACTGAGGTAACCCTATTGTGGGGCCGCATAGATCTGTCAATGAGGCCGAGAATCTCAGTGAAGAAAGTGACCAGGACCAAGGACTTGTGAGAACTGAGCTAAGGATATATATAACTATGAAATTATGTGAATTGGATTTATGCTGATCCGTGCCTGAATAAGATGATAAGAAATTTTTTAGGAAAGTTTGAACCCTTGCGAATATCTCAGTAGAAATTAAAATGGGTAAAGACCTATATAAATGAAGTCAGGGCTCATTGGTTTGCCACTCTAACTATTATCTCCCTCACTGTTTTGCTATAGCTACCTGAAAATTGCACTAACAGTGGTAAAATCTTCATTTAAGTGCCCTAAAATCACTCATGAAATACATACCACATTAAGGAATTGATTGCATCGATTGGATATTAATGGTTAGGCTCATTTCATGATTTGTCGCTGACTGTCATAAACATTCTGAGGTCTGATATAAAGCAGTGACACATGCATCTTCTTGCTGTTTGCATTCCATCTTAAGTGCTCTCACATGAAGCAAGATGAAATCAGAAATTTGGCATTTAGCATTAGTAACTTGCTGCTGTTCCTGAGATTTTCTTACAGATTAATTTTACTGGATTAAATTTACATTTTAACGAATATATCGGAGTTTTTTTTAAATTTAATTAAATTAATAGCTTTTAAATTAAATTCACATCGGAGCTTTTACTCTTACCCAAATAATAAACATAAAAGTAAAAAGTGAAGATAAATATCCAAAAACTCCAGAGAATAGATATAATTTCCCTGTTTAAAGCAACCATTAATAAAGAACTGCATAAATTGCTTCATTGGGACAGAGCTCTCTCACTAACATATCTTTATCAGCTGGTCTGCCTCAAGGAGTCTGCCTGCCTTGCATAATCCTGCAATTAAGGCACTATAAGTATCTACAGTAGGCTGTCAATGCTTCTCCATCATTTTGTCAAGAAGCTTAAATGCGAGATCACTACTTATTTCAAGTGGCATTCCATCCAGGTCATGAATTCCATCTAAGTTATCAGGATCTGAACTACCTACTGCATCCTCATCAGTAATCAAGTGTTCCTTCTGTATCTTGTTTTCTTGAACTATACCATTCATAAGCACTCAATAAGTTCGATAATTAGGTTGGCATCCTTCATTTATCATCTTACTTAAATAGATCAAAAGCATGATCCACCCTGCCTGATTTGACGTTGCCATCCATCAATGATGTGTATGTTACTTGGTTGGGTTGTAAACCTTTCTCCTTCATTTCACCAATGAACATTTCAGCCTCTTCCAGTCTGCCCTCCCCGCAAAATCCAAAGATCAGTGCACTGTAAGTATATTGTTTTCACTAGCCTAATATTGCAATTGTCCCCTCTACTATCATAAGGGAAGAGAGCAAGTGTGTCTGCCTTAGCTATGCAACTTCTGTCTGGAAAGCTATCTTATATTACAGTAAAAAGAATGATTACATCAGCAAACTGCAAGACCATCAGTTGCCTTGTATAATACTGCAATTAACTCTCCCTCCCAACTTTCGTGAGCAGAGCCAATGCATTCATCTTAGCACCAGTCTGGACAGAGTCTACATCTTTTTATGCACATATATTGTGGTTGTTATCTGTTCTGCCAAACCAATTTTAAATACAGTCAACTGTCCAAGACAAGCATTAGACTAGTCATCATTGCAAGTTGTTGTACACCTCTCCCAAGGGAAAGTGAACCCTTCTAACAGGTTCCTTTTATGTTTCTTAACAGTAATCAATTCTAACTTGATAGGTTCCCTGTTATGTTGTTTGATCATTCATAGTCTCCTAGAATTGCCAGTTTCCAGTTGAAAGGAACAACTAAGAGGGGTGTAATTTGAGAGACCCATACCCAATAAGTTCAAGAAGCAATACAGTTCCCAAAACACCTATTTTACAGTTTCTTCCTTTGGTGTTTCTCTCAGTGTGCAACTTTTGAAGAACCATGCACAAAGTACCCTGGTATTATTAATTCATCTCCTGGAGTACAAGAACACCTCCCCATCCTTCCTTTGGAAGACTTAGTAAATACTAAATACTAAACCATGTCATAGAAGGAATTAATAAGTAAAATATATATGATATTAAGAAAATCACAAAAGTACCCATACATTATTTAGTCACATAGACAGTAGACCTCTTAACTGGTGAAGATAAAAATAATCTACTCAATCATTCGCATCAGATAATTTGTCTACCATGACTGGAAATAATAAATCAAAACATGATTTCCTTGTTGCATTCTCATCTTACCATCGTTGTCGATATACTCAGGGTTATTTAAATAATATAAATATGTATGACCTTTAAATGTAATAGTCAGATTGAGGTATGACGGGTATGTTACCAATGTACATTGTAACGAGACATTTAACATTTTCATTTTGTGGATGTTATTTAGTAAATAAACTTTAGATGTTTACCTTAGGAGCTAATGACCCTACACTACTGCATTATTCATGTTAGGATAGAATACCCTGCATTAGGACAAGGAGGTCGCGAGACCACCCTCCTTGACCTCGGTACCAGTAAGATCCGCCTAGCGGATAAAAATAGCAAAACTATACCCGTTCATGAATGTGAAGTGCAAAAGAAAACTAAATGTTAAAATTCGATTGTCTACCTCAAAATTTTTGTTCAGGAACCATTACAATGGTAAGGACTTATGAGCGACGACGACGTGATCGAGCAGCATCACCACCGTTAATGCCTCCACCGTCGCCATCATCGTCCCCATCACCATCGTCACCACCAAGACCATTATCAACATCAACCGCCCCAGCGCCAGAGTTGACTGTGATAATGAATTCTTTGGAAGCCTTATTGGAGACATTAAAAGAATCAACTAAGGCCAAAACCAAAGAGGAATTTCAACATGTAGCCACTAGTTCAGCGGAACCAAATAATTTTGAGCTCAGAAGATCGAAAGAAGACATTTCTAGGGAGCTTCAGAAAATTAGACTCCCAGAATTCTCAGGAGGGCGAGCAGGTGAACGCGCTGAAGCATGGTTAGAAGGAATGAACAGATGTTTTAGGTTAAGAGAATATTCTTCTTCGGCAAAAACAAAAATTGTTGTGTTTCAATTAAAGGAAAGTGCCTTGATTTGGTGGGGAAATCTGGAGAAGCAGCTGCACGTTACATCGGATAATGTCCCTTGGGAACTATTTGAGGAAAGGTTCCACGCAAAGTATTTACCTCCATACTTTCAACAACAGCAAGCCAGAGCCTTTCATACATTAATTCAGGGAGATAAATCGGTGGAAGAGTACGAGATAAGGTTTATGGAGCTTGTAAAATACATTCACTACTTAGATTCTGATGAACGTCAAGCTGAACGCTTCATATTTGGGTTAAAACCCCGCATCAGAGCCTTGGTAAGCATGTGGAAACCATCATCAGTAGCCGAGGCAGTCGAATGTGGTCGTTATGCAGAAGAGCACCTTGGAATCAAAAAAGATATGGGGCCAGCAGGGCCTTTCCAATCAGGATTTCCAGGAAACTCCTCGGAACTTCTTTAGAGGAGGTAGCTCGAGGCCACCTTACAGTAACAGGTTCACCCCAAGAAATGTAGGGACAAGAGCTCCCATGGCAGTAAACACTATAGTTGCAGAATCATCAAGCACCAGTCCATGGACATCTCGAGGGACTGCCAGTAGAGGAAGAAATTCGAGGGGAATCAACATAAGAGGACGAAGCTCGTTCTCTAGAAATTCACGTCCTGATTCAAGAGGATCAATGCAGCTTAATTGTTGGGGATGTGGGTGACCGCATTTTCAACGTGACTGCCTAGAAGCTTCGTCGAATATATTGCATAGGACTGGAAAGGAACCGATATCAAACAATCGAGGTAATCATAGAATTCATGCAGTAGTCAGCAACGACCAAGCAGCACATCAATCCACTGTAGTGGAATCTTCAGGTATTATCAATGGTATAAAACTCAAAATCTTATTTGATACTGGTGCCACAGATAGTTTCATTTCGTCATATGCATTAAACAAATGTGGGTTGGTAGCTCATAGACAAAATGATTTCCATCAAGTGGAAATGGCCTCAGGAGAACTCCAAACCGTGGGCTTGAGTGTGGATCAATGCAAAATTGATCTAGGGGTCTGTACGACTAAACTAAAAGTTTATGTCACAGCCTTAGGAACGTATGATCTTATCATAGGTATGGATTGGCTAGAAGCTCATCAAGCTTGGGTAGACTGTTATGGGAAAAGAATTCTAGGCATGAATGATGAAGGAGAAGTAATCCAAATTCAAGGAATCAGGAGGAAGGTATCTTTACGCTACATTTCAGCGATGAAAATGAAGCGTTGTTTAAGGAAAGGTTGTCAGGCTTATGTAATTCAAGAAGTAAGCGAAGGAAAAGGACCATCCTTAGGACAATATCCGGTGTTAGCCGAATTCCCGGATGTATTTCCAAAAGAGTTACCAGGATTACCCCCGGTAAGAGAGCTAGATCTCACTATTGAATTAAAACCAGGTACCCAACCAATCTCTAAAACGCCTTATAGAATGACAACTCCAGAACTTCAGGAACTGCAAATTCAATTGAAGGAACTACTGGATATAGGGCATATTCGGCCCAGTACATCACCTTGGGGCGCTCCTGTAATTTTTGTGAAGAAGAAAGATGGATCTTTAAGATTATGCATAGATTATCGAGACTTGAATCGAGCTACAGTAAAGAATCAATACCCTATGCCTCGAATCGATGATCTTTTCGATCAAATGAAAGGAGCTGCTGTCTTTTCAAAAATTGATCTTTGATCAGGCTATCATCAGCTAAGGATTTCTGAAAATGATATTTCTAAGACTGCATTTCGGACACGTTTTGGACATTATGAATTTACTGTGGTACCATTTGGATTAACAAATGCACCAGCAGTATTCATGAATCTTATGAACAGTGTTTTCCGTGAATATCTTGATCAATTTGTGCAAGTCTTTTTAGATGATATTCTCATCTATTCCAAGAATAAGAAAGAGCATGAAGATCATTTATGGATAGTATTGTCCTGCCTTAGAGAACGTCAATTGTATGGAAAACTATCCAAGTGTTCATTCTTTCAGGAAATGATTCATTATTTGGGTCACCTCATATCAGGTGAAGGGATTTCAATAGATCCTGAGAAGGTAAAAGCGATCATGGAATGGCCAATACCAAAAAATGCACATGAGATACGAAGCTTTATGAGTTTAGCCGGTTATTACCGAAGATTTGTGGAGGGGTTCTCCAAAATCGCAAAGCCAATTACAACCCTTCAGCGTAAAGATGTTAAGTACGAATGGACCAAGGAATGTAATAAAGCATTCTCTGAACTCAAAAGACTACTCACCAGTGCACCAATCCTAAGAGTCCCAGACATGGACAAAGATTTTACGGTATGTACTAATGCATCCAAACAAGGGTTGGGTGCAATATTGATGGAGGATAGAGGAGTGATAGCATATGCTTCTAGAAAGTTAAAACCTCATGAAGAACTCTATGCTACTCACGATTTAGAATTGGCCGCTGTAGTGCTGGCTTTAAAGATTTGGAGACACTACCTAGTGGGACGAAGTTTTACACTTAAAAGCAACCATCAAAGTCTACAATATTTGTTCACCCAAAGAGACTTAAATGCCAAGCAAAGGCGATGGAGTGAATTCCTAAGTGAATATGACTTTGGAATATCATACATTAAGGGAAAAGAAAATGTAGCAGCGGATGCTTTAAGCAGAAGACCTTGGATATTTTCTCTCATTCCCATTAAAGTAGACTTGAGACAACGAGTACTGGAGCATCTTATGAAAGACAGTTGGTATTTAAAGGTGAGATCGAGTCTTGAGGGAAAAAGGGTAAAAGAATCTAAATTTGAGGGATATGAATTAGAAAACGATGGGATCTTACAATTCCATGGAAAGATGTATATTCCTGATAATAAAGACCTTAGAGATACTATCCTTGGGGAAGCCCACAGAGCAGTGTATTGTGCTCATCCTGGAGTAGGGAAAATGTATGCAGATACCAAGAAAATCTTCTTTTGGTCAGGCATGAAGCGTGATATCACTCAATTTGTTGCAAAATGTTTGGAATGTCAGCAAGTAAAAGCAGATCATTGTCACCCAGTGGGCCTCTTACAACCTCACAACATTCCTATGTCTAAATGGGAGATCATTTCTATGGATTTTATCACGGGACTACCTCTTACTTCTCAAAGATACAACGCCATTTTGGTAGTAGTGGATAAATTAACAAAAAGTGTCCATTTCATTCCCGTAAGAGATACTTACGATGTTGCTGACGTAGCTTGAGTATTCATAAATGAAATTATCAGATTTCATGGAGTACCTAAGAAGATTATATCCGATAGAGATTCGCGATTCACTTCTAGATACTGGACTTGCATGCAAACAGCCTTAGGTACTCAGCTAAATTTAAGCACTGCTTACCATCCTGAGACTGATGGGTAAACTGAAAGAGTAAATCAAGTACTTGAAGACATGTTGCGAATGTATGTGATGGATCAGCAATCACACTGGGAAAAGTATTTACCCTTAATCGAATTCGCATACAACAACAGTTACCACAGTTCGATTGGAATGCCTCCATTTGAAGCTTTATACGGCCGACCTTGCAGAACACCATTAAGTTGGGACAGGTTAGAAGATCGAGTGATAATAGGACCAGAATTAATCCATGAAATGGAAGAGCAGGTAAGACAAATTAGACAACGATTAAAGGAAGCACAGGATAGACAAAAGAGTTATGTTGATGCTCACAGAATTGATAGGAGGTATGAAGTAGGGGATCAGGTTTTCATCTGCATCAAACCAAATAAAAGTACTATTCGATTCGGAAAAGGGACAAAGTTGTCACCCCGATTTATTGGACCATTTAAAATCATGGAAAGAGTTGGACCTGTTGCCTATCGTCTTGCCCTGCCACCTCATCTGCATAGAATTCATAATGTATTTCATGTTTCTGTATTAAGACATTATATAGCTGATCTATCTCATAACCTTCAATGGAAGGAATTGCAGGTATCAGATGAGGGAGTCATATCGGTCGAACCTTTACGTATTCTGGAACGTAGGGTTCGACAGCTCAGGAACCGCCTGGTGGACCAAGTTAAGGTCCAATGGGACAAGTATAGTCCTGGATCAGCAACTTGGGAAAATACAGAGGACATATGTCAAAGATACCCTAGTCTATGACAATTTTGAAGAACTTTAAACTATGTTTAGTATATATTTTACTTCACTGCAATCAGAGACCCAGAAACATTTTGAATGATTATAGATAAACGTGAAATTTTGTGACATAATATATGTTTAACTTTAGCTGGTACATGGATACCAAAATGATATATGTTGTTGATCTTACTAAATTATAGTTGTCAAAGTAAAATTTAAAACAGTTAAATGATTTTACTTCTGATAGGAATTAAGATATTATAAATCTGATTTATTTATACATGTCAATATGATCAATGGGATAGAAATCAGGGAGTAAAAACATTTTAAATGGAAGTCAAAAGACATGCATGGAATATGGCAAAATGTGTTGTACTGTAGTGTCATAGATGAATTCATAAGTGAATAATACCTGAGTTATTTTGAATATGCTGATGCACATTTTACGAATGCATGGATAAGTGTATGATTGCAGGTAATAGACAGTTACCGGGATGACCACGTGATGACAGAACCTCAGAACAATTAAAGCTCAAAGTAATTCTATGATAGGGTATTAGCCCTAATTCTACTGCGAGGGGTGGAGGTGTTGCCCACCGTTTATTCTCCGAACCCTGGAGTCATGGGAGGACTGTGCGGATCACGCTCCCCTAGACGTGTGATG
The DNA here is from genome assembly GCA_031772625.1 of Pinus tabuliformis. Taxonomy (NCBI): domain Eukaryota; kingdom Viridiplantae; phylum Streptophyta; class Pinopsida; order Pinales; family Pinaceae; genus Pinus; species Pinus tabuliformis. The sequence continues at coordinate 854,361,979 of CM062816.1, forward strand.
ATGACTGCTGGATGCCTACTGGGAATCAGGTCGGTATAGCCGACACTATCACCTTAGAGTTTATGAATGGTTAGGTCAGTAAAACTGACGCCATGGCATACTCCAGTAGAGGACGGATAGGATGGGAGCAGAAGAGATTAGGAAGGATAGGATGATTTTAGAATAGCTTGGGAACCTGGATAGGGAAAAACATGTCCATTAAAACCTTAAACCTAAAACTCTAACTTCGGGACGAAGTTTTCTGAAGGGGGAGTGTATGTAACGACCCATCTCTAAATACATATATTATATGCTCTAGAATATAAAAAAATAAATAAATGAAAATGATATTAATAATATAGAATAAAGATTAAGTATTAGTATCAATAATTAATTAATCTAAAGTTCTAAGGTTTATATTAAAAACAAACATAAATAAAGTTTATATTAAAAACAAACATAAATAAAGTTTATATTAAAAACAAACATAAATAAAGTAAAAGTATACATGAATATCATAAAGTCAAAAGACAAACGAATATGATAAAGTACATATAAGTGTTATAAAGTTATAAAGGATACGTTATATGGTTATATGGAGGTGTGATAGTGTTATAATAACAATAACACATATACAAGGTTTAAACGTTATAAAACCTTAATGCTACATATGAGCACCATCATATTTAAATTAAATTGAACCCTAAGTATAAGGCAGAAACACCTGTAACGGGCGGATGACTCACGTTCCTGGGAAAGCTGTCACCGCGGGAGAAAGCGGTGGAGTCGCTGGTGTACAGGGCGGCCACCGCTAAACCCAGGCTATAAAACCGCAGAGATTGGGCTGAGAACCGGGAGGAGAAAGCAGGAGAAAACCGGGAGAAGAAAGCAGGAGAAAACCAGGAGGAAGAAAATTGACCATTGGAAGAGCTTTAAGCATTCTGAGGTTCTGGGCACGGGGGACAGTGAGCTTCTGTTGAGAAGCTTACTGGATTGAGCAGCCAGGCTCTGCTCAGTCTGGCTGGGTGGAATTGGTCTCCCGGAAATTGGATCAGAGTAGCCGCAGCATCATCAACTACACCAGAGCAGGCAGCAGTTCAGGTAGGTATTCAAAATCTTTTACGGTTCCTGTATTTCAGTTTTTGGTTATTACAATTCCTTTGTTGACATATATGCATGAAAATATATAAAAATATATAATATATAAAAATTCGCTCCTGAAACAGGAGATTTTGAAAATGTCGCTCCCCGCTCCCGCTCCCCGCTTTTGTTCCCGCTCTCAAGTAACCTTGATGTAGATTTAGAGCATACAATGACATATAACAGCTTGAGAAATAGATTATAAATGCTAAGATCATCAAAATGACAAAGGATATCAAAGAGAGAAGCAAGGGTTAGGTAAACAATGAGGTTTTATGGCTGAATATGCATATGACTGCAAGAATTATCGAGACATCAGCCCTAATTTTGGGGTGGAAATATGCAATTAACGCTGTAATTTTCCCTTTTTATATTTATTAGTTGCAATCCCTATCAACAGGGAAACTACAATTAAACATAAAATTGCTACGAAATGCAAATCAAAGCCAACCCTAACCCTAGTACCATGAATTAGGAAAAGAGATAGGAAATTAAGGGGATCACCACCAACTAGCATCGTGCCTTCACTCAATGGGACAATGGAGTCAATAATGATGAGATCAAGGATAGAGGGACTAGTATGAAGAGGGTGGAGGACAAATAATCCTCTCTTAGAAACTATGACAACTTCTTTAAAGTGGATATTTAAGATCAAAGAATGCATATACTAGGGTCTATTAATGGATTCTTGAAAGTCAAATTTTTGCATAGCATATAAAAACAAGATTTTATGAAAGATTTTGCACTTTTTACTATGGCACAATAGGAAGCCTGATTTCAGAAAATTGAATGCAAAATGGAAGAAAATTAACAGCAAACTTACACCATTCAATCAAGAACCACTTCATCAATCCAAGATAGTTTCCTCATTCAAAAATATCCCTCTCAAGACAATTCACTCCAGCATTCATCCATAGCAACCAAGAGAAAATGAAAGATTTTTCACTTTTTAATATGGCACAATAGAAACCCTGATTTCAGAAAATTGCATGCAAAATGGAAGAAATTTGATAGTAAACTTACACCATTCAATCAAGTACCACTTCATTAATCCAATATAGTCTTCTCATGCAAAACTATCCCTCTCAAGACAATTTACTCCATCATTCATCCATAATGACTATGAGAAAAATAGGAGTTCTTGTGCACAGTTCTTAAGCGAGAGAGAAGTGTGAAAACTTTGTGATGATACAAATGAAAGTGACTTCCCTCTATTTATATGAGGTCAACAAAGTCACTTTTCATAATTTTACTAGTAAAAGACCTAAAAATTTGCTTGACTGCTCAACGAATCCTAATGGTTACAAGGCGAACTTAAGATGGTTTTAATACAGAATAAATACATGAAAATCTACCGCACGTGTTGGAATAAATGCTTTGCATGAGGACATCATCCTCTCAAAATGGAAAATAGCCATCAAGCAAGTGATAAAATAATCTCTTGAGTGCTCCTCACTCCAAGAAAATAATCAAAATGCATGGGTACATCTCCAAATAAATCCTCTGCCATGACGTGATTTGTAAGAAGCCTCATGTTATCCTTTTAGGGCATGTGGCGATGACATGGCATGCTCTGAGGCAAGGTTGCATGTAGGTATAATGTGCTAGCCTTGCTAAGTGATGTTAGTGACCAACATCCTCATCTAGGTTATGGAAGAAGGCAATGTCCATCAAACAGGATCAAGGCTAACTTGGGGTGTCCTTGGTCCACTTGGGCATATTATTAAATAACCGAATGCCTTGGAATTCTAGTACAATATTTTAGCATCTAAAGGTGTAGCAAGGGGCATACAACCATGTGGAGTCTCATTAAAGCCCAACGCCCATCTCATGAGGGCAATGTTGGGGCCGCAAGGTCATAGCTACTCTCAAGAATGGGAAAAATGTTGTTTGCATGATGTTGGATAAGTTTCAATTCTTTTTTCATAGGATCTATGTTACATGAGTAATGGATCATTATTGCGTGAGTAATGAATCACCTGAAACATATTCTCAAGGTCAAGTGAGATTAACATCATTAGGGGCAAACATCATTAAAGTATCATGGTGGACCATATTCAATGTTAGGGGCACAAAAATAATTTACACAAACCTTGCCTTCCAATGTCTTTCTAGCTCAATACTTGTAAGCGAGTTAGTGCACTTGTGTTAAGGATGATTATATCTTCAACCCTATTAGGTGAACATCTCATCGGTAGACCCATGAATCCATACGTGCATGTGATAGTGATGGTGATGGAGTAGGAAAGACTTCAAGGAAGATGGCCATAACTGTTGTAACTTTTTCTTGTCCAAAAAATGTTACAAAAAATTTCAAATATGTCAACCAGTTTCTTGGCCAGATTATCGGATATATGTGAATTTTGGTGACAAAATGACCCTTATACTAGCTGCTGGGTAATTTTTAATAATAATTTTATATAGATGTTGGGTAATTTTTAATAATAATTTTATATAGATGTTGGGTTATTTTTAGTAATAATTTTATATTATTTAAATAATTATAATTTTATAGAAATATAATAATATGTTTTTATAAAATTATTTATTTATAATGTAAAATTATTATTAAAAATTAAAAATTAATATTGGGCCAAACCCAATCTCCAAGTCCGAGTTATGTCATATATGCTATCGAAGTCAAGCTCACCAACTCAAGTCATAGCCAAAGACCAAACTCGACATACATGATGCCAAGCCACGGGAGGAGTCCACAAGTATACTTTGCAGTATGCGTCAGAATTCGTTGTATGTAAGGATACATATAAACGCTTGGAATTCTTTTCATTTGGCAAATGTGGGATATATACATCCCATGCAAATAAAAACACCGAAGTTTATACAATCCATGTGTTTAAAAAATGCTTGATGCAATCGCTCATTGCAAATGTGTTAAAGAATTCAAGGATGCCTGCAACTATTCGTGTGCGCTAATGAGAAGGTTGAAAAATCATATGGTGTCCTCTGCATGTTGTAACAGCCCATAACATGGATAAACAAAAGTGCCGCACAAATGTCAAATGAAAAATTCTGAAATACATAGATGGTGACAGGGTTAATCATGAACGTCGCGTATATTGTTTACTGCTAGGTATAAAAGTGTTGAAACTTTGTTGAACGAGAGCTTAATTTTGAAATCACTTGTGAATCTGACCTTTGAGGGTTAATACAAAATTTGCATAATGATCTTTCCCTGGCACTTATCAAGTTTCTTTTCAAGTTGAGTTGAGGTAAGTCATATTCATTTTTAGGTGAAATAGTCGCTGATGGCACTATTTCGTTCTCTATCCATAGTGCGCAGAGATAAAATACTTGCAACTTTCAATGGTGGGTATTGGCACACACAAATCAATTGCTCCAGTTGAATTATGGACCCCCTAGCCCATACGGTGTTTAATAAGGAGGGGGGCACACAATTAATGGTTTTGGAAAAACTGTCTTTGGCAATGTGGAAACTTCTGGTGGATTGCACAACCCCTTGCATCAAAGCCACTTACCAGTCAAGACCCCCCCCTCGCAAACCACTTTTGGTTTCAACTCTCCCTTCGCCATATTTAGCCTTCGCCACATTTAACTTGTTCGACACCAATCTTCCACAACCTGCAATTTTCAATACCATTGCAATGGAAGCATAACTAAAAAATGAGATTAAGATGGGGAATTCTGAACTGGTTATGTGATGGGTTGGGTTCCAAGCCTGACTGTTTAATTAGTTTTCTTGAATTGCTAATAGTTTTTCCATAGGAGGATTCAAGCTATAAAGAAACAACCCATCCAGAGAAACGTCGTCAATTTCAAAAGGAGCATGGAACCTTTCAACAGAGATGCCCATAAAGACAATGGACTGGCACCCATTCTTATAATGTTTTGTCCATAGAATCATCCAATGATTTGGCATGTTCCAGCTTCGCAAGCTATTCGGGTAAGGAAAGAAAAGATCTCAAAGGGATTTTCCAGTGATAACTGGTGATGTGGACGAAATGTTGGATGCATAATAACACCTTGTACATTTTAGCTATTCTATAGGGTCGTTCAATTCGGGAGAATTTTCTCAGGCCTTCTCATGACGAAATGTTGTTAATGCCGAAATCTACATGCCCCATAGTTATTTAGCGTTGAGAATTTGCCATAATCTTACTATTACTGTTATCCTCTATCACCCATTACCGGTCAAACATCAATTCTTTAACTTGTCAGATTCATTTTGTTTGTATTCCCCTGAATTTTCTATGAGGTCTTTATCTTTTCTAGAAGCCAAGGCTGTTGTCATAGTCTTTTGGTATGACAAAATACAATGCAAAGGGACATATATTGTTAGCAAAGGCAATGGTTTTTCCCTTGGATTGGAAAGCTTGAAGCTCATAAGAGCGATGATTTTGGATGGAAGATAGTCAGTCATCAAGAGAAAGCATGACATGGTATTTCTGTAAAGGAAATTGGCAGTTCATTTTAAAATTCATTTACACCAAGCTTTTATATTGATGGATACTATAAAATGCCCAGATTTTCCCTGGAATATGAGACAGAGGTGAACAACATTAAAAAGCCTCATAACACTTGAGGGAGTCCCCTCTGGTTCGAGGTCCAGCTTGAACCTAAAGATTGGTCGAGTTGGTTTTTTGGTGCAGTTTCACAGCCAAGAACTTCCTTCGAGAAACATTACAACATTTGGCGTCGTTGTCGGGGAGTGAAGTAACGAAGATATCTAGCCCTGGAGAACGATAGTTGATTAGATCTATTCTTTGTTGTTGAACAAAGTCTAGGGATTTGATATTGGTTGCATTGCTTTCACCTGGCCGCTCCACTTTGTTTATTTGGCTATTCCACTAGCTTACTGATTCCACTGGTTTATAATCAGACGTGCATATATTGCTATGATAATGGCATGCAGCTGCATGTTTTTTTTCCCTCATGGAAATGATCATAAATCTCAGATGTCTACAAAGGATGCAACTTTCCAAGTTCACATGTAAGTATCAGTTTCCTATGGAGTTTGTATTTCATATTGTAAATAGTTTTCTAGTTATCCGCTGCATGCAAGGTGATCTGTCAATAAATCCAGTGTTCACTTGGTTGCACTGGAAGTATGACTACACCTAACAGTGCAGAATTTCAGCTCAGTATAGTAGGAGTGTGTAGATCAGTTAGTTATGGTGTGCAGTTTATGAATGGATTTTATTTTCAGCAATATTTCAGTTTGTAACAACCATATTTTTCAGAATTCAGTGTGTAGTGTGTGGTTTCAGAATAAATCAGTTTTGGTTTGCAGATCATAGATTCTTTTAATTTGAAGTGTCAGTTTAAAATGATCGTGTTATTAAGGAAGTGATAAATTCTGAAATTCTGGAAAAATAAATTGGTATCCGTGTCAATTTGAATGAAGAACTAAACATACGAAATATGGCTGTTCCATTTGAAGTTTTTAAGAGCATCCAAAGTTTTTATGGATGAGAATAATGATAAGTGGATCATTGTCGTCTCATTTGGACACAATTATGAATTTTATAATGAACGTCTAGATCAGCCAAATCTAGATAGTATGGGAAACCAAATCATTCATTCGTTTCATAATCCTTTCATGATTTCCTGGTAACATCACGTGGAGTAAGTTTCAATCAAATTGGTGATGAACAAGAATGATTACAGGTATCTGGTTGATTATGGCAGGTCACATGTTGCTCTATTATTGTGCATCAATCACTTCATAGCCCAATATAAAAACATTGGAGCAAATTTATAAATAATTTGAGTTTGCAGTTTGCAGTGGTTACAATTTTCAGGGTATGTGTCAGATGGCAGATTATAAGTTGAAGTTACAGTGATTGATTGTTTTGTGGCATGGCTCCATTAGCCCAACAGATTCAAGGCACGTGTCTAATAGTTCTCTGCATCCTGCAGGGGGAAGCAACCTCCAGTTGGAGCCGATGTAACTGTTTTTTGTTCAAGAAACGTTACAAAAATAACCATGGTACCAACTATAGGGATTCCAACATCTTTGAGTACTATAATGAGAAGAGGGAGCAATCATGGAGGCATGAGTTAACTGTTTCCTTGACCTGCCTTTTCCATCCCTATTGTGCGCCTTTTACATTAGTGATTTATCTTTCTTTCATGCATAGCTTTGGAGATTGTTATCGCTTTAAGGTGGCAGGCTTTGGTGAGTTCTCCAAACGGGCTATACAGTAAGCACTTGAGGAACACACCCAATGTCACCAGTGAGTATTCCTCTCACTTTAGGCCAACTCCTACGAAACACCAAGGGTGTTATCCCTACAGACAAACGATCAACCATTATATAAATAGACTAGTGCCCAAATATATTGAATTGCAAGAGGTAGGAGTTAATTTGATAATAACTTATGATTTGGGAAGATGTTATGACAATAGACAATTAGCACAGATGAGCAATGAAAGTACTCAATGGATCATTGAAATAAGCTTTGAAATGCCAGGAATTGAGTATGAAGTCTTCTTACAACAATAGGAAATTATTTGAAAGTGTTTTACCTGATTTATGTGGCTGTGTTAAAGAGATAAGCTTTTTGTTCAAACCTGTAATTTCTGCAATTTCTGAAGATTGTGCCAGGACAGCTGGAACGATGCCACTTCAACGGTCCAAAGCAATCCTCTAGTTTACCTAAAACTCACGAAACACGTTTTTAGAGGTTAGTACGATGAAATTCCTTTCCAATGAGCATAAGATCACTGAAATTGGATAAGTATTCTAAGTGATTTTAAATCTGCAAAATGACTACTTAGAAAATGGCCCTGAACTGAGAGTTGAAAAATGGCCAAGTCTAATTGAATTATCAGACCTGCAAAAAAGATTTGGACAACCTATTATCGACCGGGTTGCACCAAGCAGAACCTGAAGACCCCATGGCCCAATGCACAGGGCACTCACAAATTTTTTCAGAAGTCCAAAAGTCAATAGGCATATATTGACTTTTACTCTCTCCTCTCTCTACTTTTCTTCTCTCTCAAATTTCGCAATCCTGGGGGGCATTGTATTAAATGTCGCTAGTATGATGACCTTTTGTAAAAGGTTCATGTGTTTTGAGACTCAATTGTCAAGTGAGGACCATCTAGAGTGTTTTTTTCACTTGGCTAATTATTATTGCTTTTCAGCGATGAATAATTAGCAGAGTTTTTTTTATTCACCTACCTCCAACGCTGGAGTGGCAGCGTGATGACCGAGCCCTATTGAGAATTCAATAGGGCAATGTATATGTTAATTCTTTTAACTTGATAACTGTTTGTGTTACCTCTTTACTTATTAGGTTTCATCTTTATTATTCCAATGTGCAATACATCAAACAACTACCAAAACAGTAAGAACAATGACACAATATATAGGTTGCAAGCTAGGACCAAAACCCCTCTCGTTGAGGGGAAAACCCGAAAATCTCTTCTTATCTTTCAGATATTTCAATTGATGAATATCGTGACCTAGACTTAGACAAATACCCTCCAAGATCAAGTCTTCCTCGGCCTCCAATACAATATCTTCGACCTCCCAGTAAATTTGAAATTCTGCTGCCCAGCAACTGCTGCTTTCTCTCTAGGAGTCTTCAATCTCCCTCTAATGGCTCTCCCCTTTACTTCGCTTGCCTTGATATGGATTCTAGGGCTAGTAGGAATCTCTAAGAGACCTTTTCTTGCCTTCTTGATCTTTTTTGTTCCAAAATCGAACTTCAGATTTCCCTAGTGCAGAAACCCTAACTTCACATTCCTAGAAGAATGTAAAGAGACCCAAACACTTTGACTTTCTTCGTCCTTCTCTTCTTCGCACTTCCTTCATCGTCCTTATGCTGCTTCCTTCTTCACATGAGAGATGAGTGAGTGAATGATCCAAATGGAGGACGAGTTCCTCTTATATATAAGCTTCTTCAAGGGTGGACATTGCTCTTCATGTAGGCCGACTTGACAACTCTTAGGATGACTTTATCTTGGAGGTATTTTTGACATTTTTCAAGACAAAATAATTTTTGTTTTACAATTTACAATGTGCCCATAGGGTCTTTCATATATGACAATGACTCCTATACCTAGGACAAACCCTAGAAGCACTTTAATGAGTGCTTGATCTATAAAATAAATTCCTTGGGCAAGAAACCCAAGCTTGATAATAATGAAAATAATTTCTTTTTCATTTTATATATACAATTGTACATTTCATAATAATGAAGACCGAACCTAGTTACACTTTCTTCAACAAGCCCTGGGTCCGTCTTGGTGCCTAGAGTTGATGTATATGTCATGTCCCTTCTCAAGAGTCAAAAACATTAGTAACAGGGTGTTGTTACACAATTTTGCACATTTTTGACTTAGGAAGAGGGTCCCACACTTCGACTTAGGGACTTAGGGGCCAAATCGACTTTATTTAGCAGTGAGTGGAATGTGGGGGCCACCCACATGAGGCTAAGGAGGTCCAAGGAGATATAAGGAGAGATCAAATCTCATTTGTTCACTTTGCTATCTAGCGAGTCTACCGACTGTTTAGCCACGAGTCTCTCATGTAGGAGATTCAACCTCTAATTCGGGGGACCATCCGTGCCTGCCCTAAGGAAGCTATTCTATAGGAGTTTTCAGGAGTTCCGAGGCAGTAACACACATCAACAACCATCGCAGAGAAGGGAGTGCGTATCTCTGGGCAGCCAGGAATCACGCAGAGGGAGTTTTGGACCAGCAAGGATCACATAGCTTGTCGAGAGGTCAGGGAGCTGAGGTAGCAACATTGGATAGGCATTTTCACTGAAGCTTTCAGCCAGTTGAATAAGCATTCCAGCAAGTCGAACAGCTGGGCTGAGGGACAGCGCAGAGGCCACCCAATAGATTTTTGTGGTACTTGGGAGTAGCTGAATTGGGCCAAGAGATCATCACGGGAGTAAGGGATTGGATAGCACGGGTGAACTCAGCATTTTGGAGTTTTTAGGTGGATTTATAGGCAGTTTCCAGCAAGTCGAAATTGTCAGCTAGAGCTGAGGCAAGGCTCCAAGGGGGTCGAAAATCAGAAGTCATTTGGACTTTAGTAGAGAAGCAGTTTTCTAGGTAGCAGCTAGGCAACCTTCAGCTCAGCCATTTTCCTACTTGGGTTTGGTCCTGCTTGTCCTTTGAGACAAGCCCAGGTGCACCATTCCATCATCTATTGTATTTGACTTGTAGAAATATAATAAAATGGCTCAGAAGTTCTCGATTTACAGCTTTTATATGGGTATTTTCTGAATATTTCGTTTTTGTAATTTGTTGCATGTATTATTTGCTTGTTATCACTTGTATTCCTATTTAGGATCATTACAGTGGTATCAGAGCCTAGTTCTTGGCTCAGCTGTGGGGATTGTCTCCTATGAGAGAAGGGGACCAGCAAAACATCACCTACCAGAGACAAAGGTATAGGAGCAGAGAAAGGGAGTTAGAGATTACTCCAGAGACGGAGGACAGGGGGAAAGTAGTAGCAGAAGAGGAGGAAATGGCAGAACCCAAGAGCAGGGAAGAGATGGCTTTCGACAACCTTTTGAGGGCCCTGAGTGACTTGGCCAAGGGACAGAAAGACATGTTGGAAGAGATCAAGTCACAAAATAGAGAGAGGACCACGCCTAGAGGGTTTTTGTGTGGGGAAACTTCTGGGGCCTCTCAACCATTCGATCACCCCTCACCAGCAGCGCAACGCCCTTCAGTCAGTGTGCTAACTCGTGCCACACTACCTTCCTTCGTGCCAGTGGCACAAATCGAGCCTGCAAGGGAGGAAGAACCCCCCTCAGATGGGAGATTACTTCAGAGAGTTGCAATCTATGGATGAAGACTCTAAAGAAGCCCTCTCCTTTAGAGATTACTGCAAGCTCAAGCAGAGTGAGAAGAATAAGGGGTATGGAGGACAAGGGACCCAGAACTACGAGTTGCGGAGAACAATAGGGAGGATGTATTTCCCTACTTTTGATGGAACTGCCAAGTGCACGACCAAGGCTAGGGTTGAGAAGATGGACACCTACTTCCAACTCAATCGAATGACAGAACAGGAAGCCATTAAGATGGCCACGCTGCACATGGAGAGGGAAGCCCATGATTGGTGGTTTCATGGCTTGACCACCCTAGGGCATGCCCACATAGTTTCTTATGAGGACTTCACCAAGAGGGTGGTGGAGCGATTTGATCAGAGGGATTTGGAGGCTTATTTCAAAAAGCTGACCCAACTGCGCCAAACAGGCAACCCAGAGCAATACTTTTCAGATTTTCTGCGGGTGTCAGTGATGGTCCCGGATCTATTCGAGGCAAGGAGGGTGTATACCTTCATTGAGGGATTGCTTGAGCCCCTGCGTGGATTAGTGAAGTCACACAGACCCTCCACACTGCAGGAAGCAATCTTGTGTGCCAGAGATCTACAGGGGGCCATCCCCAAGACTAGAGCACCATTTCCTGCACGGACCCCTTTCCCACAGAAGGGGCATGAGACTAGACCTCCACCGCAGAGGACCACACAGGGGAGGGGGCAGTTAGATGAGGAGAAACGAAAGGACCTTCGTAGGAGGAAGCTGTTCTTCACATGCAGAGAGCCCTAGGCACCTGGCCATCGGTGCACTGCAAGTAGAGCACACTACATTGAGGTCTTTTCTAACAGTGACCAGGAGGATGAAGTGGAGCAGGATTGCGGTGGGACGGATGGAGAGAGTTCGGCAAACAAAGGGCCACCACCACCACCTCCACAGGGAGGGGCATCTCTTGCCCCAATAGGGGGAGTTCTTGCTTCTTTATGCGGGATTCCTAGATTTTTAACACTAAGGATCAGAGGCACCATACAGGGGCATAGGGTGTCAGTTCTAGTTGACACTGGGGCCACCCACAATTTCATAGATGCCCAATTGGTCCAGAGGAGGGGCCTCACCACAACAGAGTTCGAGGGTTTCTCTGTCCTAGTGCTGGATGACTGTACGATCTAGTGCACTAGATATGTGCCCTCCGTGACAATAGTTATGGGGAACTACTCGACGACGAACCATTTCTTTGTGTTCGATGTGCCAGACACCAACGTGGTGATGGGTGTTTAGTGGCTATATTCCCTTGGGCGAGTCGCGACATATTGGAGGAATCTAGAGATGGAGTTCATTGGGCCAGATGACAAACTGGTAGTCTTGAGAGGTATGCAGTCTTATCCACCTCAGACAGTTTCGGCCCACAGGATGGAGGCAAACTTACGACATGGGGACATTGCATGGGCCGTTGAGTTGAGGATCTCAAAGGTTGGGGGACAAGCACAACCACCACCACCACCACCAGACATACAGGGGCTTTGTTGGACAGGTATGCAGTAGTGTTTGGGGATGTTCCACCAGGGTAGCCACCAAACAGGGGATTTGTGTACACCATTGAGCTGGAGTCGGGTGTGCAGGCAATGATCACTACTCCTTACAGGCATCCCAAAGCCTACAAGGACGAGATAGAGAAGGCCATCTTGGGCCATATTAGGCCAAGTTCCAGTCCTTTCTCTTCATCAGTGGTGTTGGTGAATAAGGATGGAACCCTTCGGATGTGCATTGACTATAGGGCCCTCAATCGGAAGACACTGAAGAACCGATACCCTATTCCCCGCATAAATGAGCTGATGGATGAGCTTAGAGGAGACAAGTACTTCTCTAATTTTGATCTGTGTTTAGGGTACCACTAGAACAGGGTGAGGGATCAGGATATCCCTAAGACTCCTTTTCGGTGCCACTATGGGCACTTTGAGTTTCTGGTCATGCCATTTGGGCTGACCAAAGCTCTGGCCACCTTCCAATCATGCATGAACCATGTCTTCCGGGGACAATTGAGGAGGTTTGTGCTAGTGTTCTTCGACAACATTTTGATTTACAACTGAACATGGGAGGAGCACCTTCAACACTTGGGGGAGGTATTGCGGATTCTGGAGGAGCAACAGTTTTATGCCAAGCTCTCCAAGTGCGAGTTTGGGTTGACAAAGATGCTCTACCTAGGGCATATCATTGGAGCTCATGGGGTGAAGGTCCACAAGGAGAAGATTCAGGCCATTCGGGATTGGCTATTACCCCGAGATGTGACTACGCTGATGGGCTTCTTGGGTATTTACACCTACTACAGGAAGTTTGTCAAGGGGTTCTCACAGCTGTCAGCACCCTTGATCGACTTGACCAAGAAGGGGGAATTTGCAAGGATCGATGGAGCACAAATTGCCTTCGATTTCCTCAAGGAGGTGATGAGCAGGTGCCCTATTTTGGCACTTTCGGATTTTTCCCAGCCATTCACGGTGGAGTGTGATGCATCCGGGGTAGGCGTTGGAGCGGTATTGTCACAGGAGGGGCATCCCATTGCTTTCGAGAGTCGAAAGCTGCTACTGCATGAGCTGTCATATTCCATATATGACAAGGAGATGCTGGCCATTATGCATGCATTGGCGAAGTTTTGCAAGTGCTTGGTGGGCAATCGGTTCAGAGTAAAGACTGATCACAACAGTCTTCGACATTTCATGGGGCAGCAGGGCCTCAATGACAGGCAACAGAGATGGGTCAGCAAGGTGCAAGCCTATGACTTCGACATAGAGTATGTGTGGGGGAAGCACAATGTGGTGGCTGATGCTCTATCTCAAAGACCAGTTGGGTTATCTCTCATGAGCATCTGCCATGATTGGAAGGCTCAGTTGTTGGTGGAGTACTCCAAGGATAGGAGGGCATGCGAGGTATTGGAGGGTACCCATGCAGATGAGCGTTACTGTGTGATGGATGAGGTCATCTATTACAAGGGGCGCATTTACTTAGTGCCCAACTCACAGTTGAGGGAGAGGGTACTCCAGGCAGCACATGATTCACCACTGTTTGGGCACCAAGGGTTCCGGAAGACTTATATGGTTGTTCGAGAGAGATTCACGTGGAAGGGCCTCAAGGAGGAGGTGCTGCAACACGTACGTGAGTGTGAGGCTCGTCAGCAAAACAAGGGGGAGTTGACTCACCTTGTAGGATTGCTACAACCACTATGCATCCCAGAGGAGAAATGGGAAAGTATTTCGATGGATTTCATCACAGGGCTCTCCATAGTGCAGGGGAAGGATTGCATATACGTAGTGGTCGACAGATTGACCAAATTTTCCCACTTCTTTGCCATTCCCACTAGGTACACGGTTTCATAGGTAGCCGAGCTGTTCTTCTGAAAGATTTTAGATTGCATGGGCTCCCCAAGAACATAGTGAGCGACAGGGATAGCAGATTCATGGGAGGCTTTTGGTAGGAACTCTTCAGGTTGGTTGGGATGGAGCTTACTCCTAGCACCAGCTATCATCCTTAGATAGATGGCCAGACGGAGAGTGTTAATCAATGGTTGGAGGGTTACCTGAGGAACTACATGACCGGTCAGTAGAGGACGTGGATTCGGTGGTTGCATCTGGGTGAGTACCGCTACAACACCACTCACCACATGTCCATCGGTATGACTCCTTTCCGTGCCCTTTATGGATATGATGCATTATCATTTGTTGATATTGTTTTTGGAGACAATCAGGCCCCAAAGGCCAAAGAATGGGTCCAAGAGAGCCAAGATATCCTCAAGCCTCTCAAGGATAATTTGGTGACAGCCCAAAATCAGCAGAAACTCTACGCAAATCGGCACAGGACAGAGAGACACTTGGAGGAGGGGGACTTGGTATACCTCCGAATGCAACCTTACAGGTAGTCCATGTTGAAACAAAAGGGGGCCGAGAAGCTACAACCACACTTCTATGGGCCCTACCGGGTGACTAGACGAATTGGGGAGGTGGCTTATGAGCTGGAGTTGCCTCAGGGGAGTAGGATCCATGACGCTTTTCATGTCTCATGCCTTAAGAAGGTGCTGGGACAACAGGTGACTGCAACATTTGATTTACCCCCACTAGATGATAAGGGCCACTTGGTGTTGGAACCAGAGGCCATTTTGGAGAGTAGGGAGAGGAGACTGAGGAGCAGGACTATCAGGGATTTCTTGGTGCGCTGGAAGAACTTGCCGGATGAGGATGCCACATGTGAAGGTGACCACATATTGGAGCACCCAGCTTTGAGGTTGCTTGAGGGAAAGCAACATTTGGGAGGGGAGGATTGTGTGTCCCTTCTCAAAAACATTAGTAACAGGGTGCTGTTACACAATTTTGGATATTTTTGACTTAGGAAGAGGGTCCCACACTTCGACTTAGGGACTTATGGGCCAAATCGATTTTATTTGGCAGCTAGTGGAATGTGGGGGCCATCCACATGGGGAATTCAAACTAGCAATTCGATATGCTTGGAGGGAAATCAAATGGATGGATGGAGGTGCTCACATGACGCTAAGGAGGCCCAAGGAGATATAAGGAGAGATCAACTATCATTTTTGGGTCATCTTTGACATTTGCAAACGAACACACATCTGTTCACTTTGCTGTTTAGCGAGTCTACCGGCTGTCTAGCCAAGAGTTCCTCATGCGGGAGATTCAGCCTCTACTTCGGGGGACTATCCGTGCCCGCCCTAGGGAGGCTGTTCTACAGGAGTTTTCAGGAGTTCCGGGGTAGTGACACACATCAATAGCCAGCGCAGAGAAGGGAGTGCGTATTTCTGGGCAGCGAAGAATCACGCAGAGGGAGTTCTGGACCAACAGGGATCACATAGCTTGTCGGGAGGTCAGGGAGCTGAGGTAGGAACATTGGCCATGCATTTTCACTGAAGCTTTCAGCTAACTGAACCAGCATTCCAGCAAGTCTAATTGTTGGGTAGAGGGACAGCGCAGAGGCCACCGAGCAGATTTTCGTGGTATTTGGGAGCAGTTGAGTCGGGCCAAGAGATCATCAGGGGAGTCAGGGATTGGATAGTACGGGTGAACTCAGCGTTTTGGAGGAGTTTTCAGGTGGATTTATAGGTAGTTTCCAGCAAGTCAAAATTGGTAGCTAGAGCTAAGGTGAGGTTCCAAGGGGGTCGAAAATCAGAAGTCAAAACCAGCTAAAATCCCTTTTAGGTTTTGACCAAGGAGTCTGGAGATAAAATCATATAAATTTCTGGGCAGTTTTAGTGCACCTTCCAGTAATTCGAACTTCAGCAGAGCAATAGCTTTTTGGGTAGCGCAATGCACATTGGTGCAGCAGCTGGGCAACCTTCAGCTCAACCATTTTCCTACCTGGGTTTGGTCTTGCTTGTCCTTTGAGAAAAGCCTACATGCACCATTCCATCATCTATTGTATTTGACTTGCAAAAATATAGTAAAATGGCTCAAAATTTCTCCATTTGTAGCTTTTATATGGGTATTTGCTAAATATTTCGTTTTTGTAATTTGCTGCATGTATTATTTTCTTGTTATCACTTGTATTCCTATTTAGGATCATTACAGTATATTATCATACTGGAGATATCAAAGTGTCGCGGAATTTGATTAAATCTAGGTATGGTTTTTTAATAATTAAAAAATTCCTATAAGATGAGATTTTTTAATAAGGTTGAATGTAAAATGTAAATAAGTGATGCTAGAAGATGTAAGGGGTTGTATGAGTACTCAAAATTCATCCTATCCACCTCAGGATACACTTTGGGGGTCAAAAGATCAATATTTCCTCCGCAAAACCCACTTTTCCTAAGTTTAGTGGATAAAGGAAATAAATTGCTCATAAATTAAATAATGAGAGAAAATAATAAATTCTCTCCAAGTCAAAGAAGAGAAAAAATGAAATGGAAAATCATCATGAATTAAGTGAAGTCAAAGACCAAGTTAGTGATGACTTAGAAAGCCACATAAGGGGTCAAATATCAGTGCGAAGTGGAAAAATGAATTGGTGATTGCTAGAACTAGTTTGAGGGATCAAATCCCATGAATGTGGTCTCTATTCAGTTAGAAAGGAGGTTGATTCCATCACTTGAGAGGTGGCGGCTTTGTTTGAGTCAAAAGTGTAGTCAAATGGGAGTTAACTTCCTCATCTTCTTCACTTATTACATGTGTCCACATAATACTCTCCTACAATAGTCCACACAGGCTAGCAAGGATAATATGCAACAATCTTCACAAGTGTCATTTGATGGGAGAAGGATCACAACAGTCGAGCACAAACTTCGCGGGAGTTGTCTCCCCTACATTCCTACTCATCCACACTTGGAAATACACAAGGAACATGCACTGGTTGTCATAGTGATATGCTAGCCAACAAGGGAGTATGCACTATCTATTTTGTGCCACCTACAACAATTTGATACACTTGGAGATTGTACTCATCCACATGGAGAATTCCACCTCATTGGTACTCTCAATTTTTGTGACACTCGTTTGATGATTTCTTGATTGGGATTTGCTCACAAATGCTTATATATGTAACCATTTGGGCTCCCATTTCTCATGGTTGGAAGTTGGAAGCTTGTTGCAACGTTGTTAAACTTTTGATTCAAGTAATAAAGCAGTTAAAGTCTTTGGAGGTCACCAGGCTGGGTTTTATGTTGCTTCTCCTTGTAGCATCAGGTAAAATTTGTATTTTTTCATTGGGTTCTTCTTTGCATTGCAACAATTGTTGTGTTATAGCCTGAGGGCATTCTTGTCTAGGGAGGGAAAGCTACAATTACTGGTCGTTTTCCTTGAGTTGATTCTTCAA
Source organism: Pinus tabuliformis (assembly GCA_031772625.1). Taxonomy (NCBI): domain Eukaryota; kingdom Viridiplantae; phylum Streptophyta; class Pinopsida; order Pinales; family Pinaceae; genus Pinus; species Pinus tabuliformis. Next base: position 854,379,669 of record CM062816.1, read on the forward strand.
GGAAAGAATGTGATTCAAATTGTTGACCTCATACATCCCAACCAGCGTGTCATAAATGCACTTGGACTTCTTCAACTTAGCAATGTAAGTAAGCAATTGATCTTTCAATGAATCAATACGTATTTTCTTAGCTTTGAGCTCACCTTTCTTATTCTTGGCCTTGACAACAACAATAACATTCTCTGGAGGCTCAAGTACCTTTCTTTCCACATATTCCAAAACATCATTTTCATCCAATGTCACTTCCAACCTGATCTTCCAAGCAACAAAATTTGATTAGACACCCAACTTCTCTATATCCTTGAAGTAAGAGGTGGACATCTTGACCAAGTCAAATAAGCTCCTTCAACTTCTTTCAAAGGTGATTGCTTCTGTAGCTTGTCTCTTTGGGCATGTCTTCACCTCAACTCTGACTGTTCTATGCTAGCACAATCAATTAGCCCAATTCTTTCATCAATTAGCAATCACTTTTAAATAAATTTAATCTTCTAATGACAATGAGCAATTGTAGATAGAACAATAAATCCAATACACAATAGAAGACTACCAAGGGCAATAACAAGAGACACAAGATTTGGTCAGAGAGTAGGGAAAAAACCCACAAAGGGGGAAAACCCTTTCATTCTTCTTCTTCACTTTTCCCTTCCTTGCAAGGGCAACGTTTTCCTCCTCCTTCACCTTCGGTGTCTTGCCACTGTTGCTAGTAGTGCCGTCGACTAAGCTGAGCCTCAACTCCTCTTGAGTGAAATCACTCCATTGGCGTTCCCAATCTGGAAACTTGTCATGCTTAGAAACTACCTAGACGAATGTGCACCATTCCTTGGTAAAACCATTGAGTGCTATACGCACTAGCTTGTCATCCATTGGCCTCTCTCCTACTGCAATGAGCTCATCTCTGACACCCTGAATTTTGGTGAGATAGGTGGTCACATCTTCACCCTTATTCATCTTAACTGTCCTTAGCTTCTCCTTGAGGATCATCTTTCGGTTCTCTGATGGATCTTGGTATTGCTTGACTATGGAATCCCACATCTCCCTCGTTGTAGTCTTTTATGTGATATGTGAAACGATATGATCTCATACACCATCGAGGAACATCCTCTTCGCCGTAGCATTATCCCTCCTGTATTCATGATACTGGATGGAATCTGTTGATACAACTATTACTACTGAAGCAAAGTCCTTTAGACCGTGCTCCTCCAATAGAAACGACATCTGGGTCTTCCAAATACCAAAGGTGGAGGCTCCATCCAATCTGTCCTGATCTCTCATTTCTGCTACGACCATCTCTGGAAAACTTTGCGAAACTCAAATACACAAGAGAAATAAACTGGGTTGAAACCTTCGTGTACTTTCTCTTCTAGGCCTTGTGCTGAATGTTACTTCTAAACCTTTATGCTGCAAACCATTTTGTGCTAAATCTTCTCTGTGAAATTTGATCTATGTCTGAAAACCCTTTTGACAACCTCACAATCCATTGCTACTCACTGAAACAACCCACACTCCCTCTGGGTCACTTCCTTGGACTGGAAATCGAACTGCTGCCTCTGAAATTCACACTGCTTGGAGCCCTATGCAGATTTGGCTTTTATTGCTTCAAATTTCCATCTGAACTACACCAACCTCGTTCTAGAGCTTCTTTGATCTGATCTGCTCTGATAGCATGCGAAATTTCCACGAACCGCAACAATTGGAAATTTATCTCCCAACTTATGCAGTTTATTTGTCTTGTTAATTTTATTAACGACAAATATCAATAAATTAACACTGTAATTTTTTGCAAACAAAATACGTTGTTGAATATAAAATATTGGAATTGAAAAAATAATGCACACACAAACAATAATTGACACCGTTATTTTTGGACAAATGTCCATAGAAAAACCTCAAAGGGAAAACCAATGTTGTAGATGAAGGTTTATATTATTCTCTTCAACAATTTGAGAAATATTACAATTGCTTGCCTTTCAATGGAAAAGCTCCAACAAATACTGATTTTTATTGACAAAATATATTGGAGACTCACTATTTGCCTCTGCAATTGGATCCTAGTTCTCCTAGCAAAATCACACTCCCTAGATATTTGGACTGCTTGACTGGAAATGGAATGAACAGAGTTCGTATACACAACAAAATACTTAGAAGATCTGGTATATGTAAATATCCATTATAGGACAAATATATTATATAAGAAATGTATAGAAGATATGAGAATGTTACAAATGAGGCCGGCTTATATATCTAGGCAGGTGCCTCTTCATGGATGGCCATGTCCCTTTGGACATGCTTCTTCAATACTAATTACTAATTAATCATTACTATATTTACATTATTTTTCATATAAATTATATTCATAACATTTCCTTCCTCTTCAGAAAGCTTTCTCCTCAAATTTTATTGCTGACAAGGTGTGTCCTCTTACTTCTTCGTCTTGTAATATATTCACAATTTTTAGAAATCTTCGATTTGTCATCTTTGTTAATACAAGATGATAAGATCCTTTGATCGATAAACAAAATTGTCACACTGAGAAGAGATCTGATCATCATAAATCAATCTTTTGTGGAATCTTTTGATTACTGAAAACTTGTAATGAATTATTATCGTCCGACTGAATCGTTCAAACTTCAATTTTCTTCGAAACATAAGTTTTTTGTTTATGTTCTGATTGATACAAATACATGGATTGATTAAGATGTCTTTTATTATGATTCAGATGTTGATAAAGAGTTCTTATGATCTGATCTTCCCTTAACATCTTTGCGTCAATTTCTTGGTTTATTGGAGGTATATGATTCCTTTCAGGTACAAAAGTTGTTTGTTTAATTACTGGATCTTCACTTGAAATCTCCATCGTTTGAACTGCAACTTTTGACTACATCTTGAATTCAACTGGTTTATCCGCTTCTTGAGTTATAATATTGACTAGATTGGTATTCATTCCTTTTTCTTCAAACTCGACTGATATCTCAGAAGACTTCGATGCTTCTTTTTGAATAAGTTGTTCTAACTTGTTTTCTAGTGACTTTTTATCATTCTTAAGTTTCTTTATTTGTGTATGAAGGTTTTGATTATGATTCTTTAGACATGAAAGTTCTTCATTTTTTGAATTGTTGGCTTTACTTTTAGTGTCCTTATATTTTACACTTTTGATTTGTTCTAATAACTTTTGATTCAAGTCTTTTAAGTGCAAATTTTCTTCTTCTCTCTCTGATAGATTCTCATTGATTTTTTTTTCAAGACATTACTTTTCCTGTTCTAATTTTTTCTTTGTAGCCTTGACCTTCTTGATCTTTGTAAGTAACTTTTGATTATGGTCCCTATTACCCACCAATTCTGGGTATTATCCATAGGAGAAAATATTTCTCCTAGATGGTCCTTAGCCAATAGCCAGAAGCTCCTTGCAGTCCCCAGATAGCTCGATGTGTCACTACCTCTGCCACTTGAGCAAGCCATATGCTCCCTTGCCCATCTTTTATGATCGTATGTTTGAAGGAGGGCCTTCCAACCCTGAAGGTATGGCTTCTCATTGTGTAATTGGTTACTTTTGTTTACTTATCATGAACATTTTTGGTTATGGATTAGTGGGGGGATTCAACGAAAAGGGTGGGCTTGGTTTGTACTCTTGTCTCCTCTATCGAATATGATAGTTAACTTTGTATCCTGGTCCCATGAGATCTCCTTTATTGACTATTCACTTTAGGGGTGGCACTGCATGGGAAACCTCGATTTTGGTTGCGTGGTCCCGCTTCTTGACACCATATACATCACTCCCCTCCACTCATTATAACTTCATTCACCATATTTCCCATCCGGGTCCGTATTTGTCCATTGGGTCCATAAGGAGTTAGCCTCCCCCTCCCCTTGTCCACACCTTGGGTCGAGCCTGGAACAATGCCCTGGATGTTGATGCAGTTAAAAACAAAAGGAAAAAGCATAATTTGGCCACTCTCAACAGGAAATTAACCATAAAATGCAAAAGATGGCGAGGAAAATAAATTTAGCACGTGGGAAAAATCCAAACATGAGCTCTACCCCTATTATTATAGCCATCACCCTGGTTCTTAGGGACCCTCATCTCGGCCCCTTACAACATTAAGGAACCCATGATTGTCCCAACCCTTGGTGAGCGATGAACTGCCCCACCATAAAGGGGTACACTGCTATATCTTACATATCATTCTCTCATCCCCTGGAGCCCTGAGTAGTTACAAAAGAAAAATCAATAAAAGGCAAAAGACATATGAAGAAGGGTGGAAAAACAAACGCCGGGTTAGCTCATGTACCACAATTGCTCCCTCCTACATTCATATACCCAAGTGCGGGCTTCCCCTATTATAACTACCCTTGTACTATGGCATGTTTCTTGAAGCTTTCCCTTGATGCCCCTCCATTCCATCATTGTATCACATGCTATTTGCATTTGATGGATGTACCATGGACATGTCACCCCCTTAAAGGCTAAAACCACCTAATAAGGTCCTTGGTTAACGTTCTTCTTGAACTTGGAGACACCGGTACGTTCTGAAGCCCACTATGGAAGGGCATGCCACTCTGAAGTGTCCTCTTGGATCCATGATTTGTAAGCTTATTTACTCGATTGCACTAATGTTTGGTTGTATTGGAAGGTGAGGGGATCCGTTGGATCTTATACAGGATTGTAGGTGGGTCTTCATTTGGGGTTTGGACTCCCTATACGGGGTCCAAGCCCTCCAGAGGGTCATATTGGCACTTATAGGGTGAGCGTTTAGAGCCATGGGCCTCCACCATAAAAGAGAGCAGATTTCCATTTCATGGGATCCTTCAACACATTCCATTTCTTACTCATGTTCCATTTATTTGATGATGATAATGCACTTAGACCACCTTGCCTAACCGGCTACACTCTTGCAGCACAAACTTGGCAAATGATCTAGGGCCCAGATGAGGATGTGTCTCATCGCGGGAGACAATGGGAGGGATTGCATCATTCTTCCAACCCTTACAGATGGGATACAAACTTGATCGATTCATTTGGAGACCCACGAGGATGTTCTTATGCCCCCCACAACCACTTGGGGGCAAGACAGGTCATTTGGTTGGATATTTAAGAGGCCATCCCTTGATCACTATGTTTGGAGCCTATTCTTTCACTTTGGCATACATTGGACTCCACTAGGCCTCTTCAATGGTGCTTCGAACTATTGTACTTATCATTTTGCCATCTTGAGAGGCTTATCTTTGTTTTATGGAGCTATTTTTGTGCGCTTGTCACCAAGTTATGTTATTTTTGCACATTTATTTTATTATTGGGGGCATTATTAGGCCTAATTAGGCCAATCGAACCCCCTAGGGAGGATATATATTGATGTGATGATCAGTTCATTTGATCATCACTTGGATTTGGACTTGTATCTCTTCTTGAGAATTTCACTAGCCTATTGATGGATGAATTTGGATCTGGATGCGTTTCGATATTTGGAAGAGCTTATCTTTTGTCCTGGAGCTTCGTTTTTATTGTCTATTGATGATTGGAAGATTTCGCTATTCTTGTAAGTGTCTTTTCATGGTTTATTTCTCATTTCTTGCACTTGGATAATGTATGGAAAATTTTCGCTCATGAAGCTGGTGTATCTGCTTTAAATGAAATGTGAATTTGTTTACCTTGTCTTTCTGAGGGCTTTCTTTTTCATATGTTCATAAGAAGAATAGCGGATGATTGTCCTAGGGATATAGGATTGCTCATAATTTCCTTGATAAGTCACCAATTGCAGTATCATAGAAAAATTTACTTTCCTAGTGACCTAGTTGTTGCCTCTAGGGCCATGCGAAGTTGCTAGGAGACTCTTTGATTGGGTATAAGACATCTCTAAACATTGGATTGCATTGATTCCATTTTCCCAATAAGTTAGGCACTGGTCTAGTCCTAGGTGATCACCAAGCGAAGATTTAGTTCATCTTCTTGTCCTCTTTTCTAAGCCTTAACATAGAAGACCATCTAGGGCATCACACAAATTCTATTGTAGCCATCAAAATTTGATGAAAATTAATCTAGAGCTGCGCTGGTGAGTCCTTTAGAGGTCGTCCAAAGTTGAGGCTATTCTGACGGTGGAATCTCAAGATATCCCAAGCCCTAGCTTAGAAACCATTTCCCTAGTTTGCCTTGTTGAAGAATGTAACTAGGTTCGGTCTTCATATTTATATTTGAGTCAAAGAATGAAAAAGAAATTATTATTATTATTATTATGACTTATTAAAGCATAGATTTCATGCTTGGGTCATCATGTTTTAGGTCAAAGTCCCCGTTGAGGACTTCTAGGATTTATTCTGAGTCATTAGAGTCATTGTCCATTTAAAGAGACCATTCTTGAGCTTTTGAATCATGTAAAAATGTTTATTTTTTAGTCAAATAAGGTATTTGTCACCTCCACACCAAGTCGGCCTCAAGGAGTTAAAGTCAGCCTCAAACTGGGTAATTCGACTTCACCTAAAGCCTATATATACAAGCAGTTCAAATTCATTTGGACAAATCAACTCAAGAAGTTCGATCTAGATCAAGGAAGTGCAAAAAAGTGCGAAGTTCAAGGTGAAGAAGGAAGAAATACAAGTCGAAGGTTTTGGGCTATCTCTTTCTCTCTCTTATGTGAAGTTACTGGGCTAGGTGTTGGATTGAAGTTCTACTGCTGGGAGGGTCGTGTTGAAGTTTCTAACTTTACTTAGTTTAGAAACCCTTCATGCACTTTTTTTGATTTATTCCTACCTACTTGTTATTATTCTTTAACAAATTTTTTACAAAGTAAATACTGAAAATAAACACTAGTGCATGCTCAACATATTATAGATCAACAACTAAAAGAAACAAGAACAAACACACCACATGACACCATTATTTTTGGACCAATGTCCCCGAGAAAACCCAATGTGGGAAAACCGATGCAGCTATCTGAGGGTTTTCTTATTAAACAATATCAGAGTACAATCTGGGTGCCAAAACTGGCCTACGCAATGGAGAATTTCCTTAGTAGCTATACCTCACAGTTTGAGAGAAATCTCCTGGTTGAAACCCCGAAAAATCTTTTCGGCAGCTCTTCAGCACAAAACTACTCCTACAACCCTAGTGTCTGCCCAATCTGGACTGCGTCAACCCCTCTCTGTCTCACACTGGCCCTGCATCAGCCTTGCTTGGCCTGTGTCAGCCCCAGGAGGCCCTGTGTCAGCTTTGGGAGCCTCTGCGTCAGCTGTGCTGGCCTCTTTGGTGCTCTGCGCAACACTTGGCTACCTCTACGTGGCTTTGCGTGAGCCCTTGCTGGTTCTGCGTCACTCTCCCTGGCTGCGTCACTGCTCTCCCGACATAATCTCTGCCTTCTTTGTTTCTTTGTACTCAATGCCCGTTAGCTTCTCTCCCGATCATTGATTCTATCTCTCTTAGCAAACCCCGCTCTAGAGAATAGAATGACTGATCATTTGGTGTATTCTCCAAGTGACCCTCAAGCCTCCTCTTATACTTTTCCTGTTGACATCTCAACGGCCGAGATTAAGTCCCTAATCAATGGCTAAGATTACGTCTGGCTTGATCCATGTCTTTTGGACCATTCTAACACAGATTTATATTAATACACATTAATATTTTATTTTCACTAAGTTTAGACTTAGGGACTCCATTAAAAATATTAATTATTTTAATATCTCCTAATCTATTTAGAATCTGCCCAAACCCTTTCTGGGTATTGGAGATCTAATGTGCCCCAACTTCTCCACCAAACTTCGTGGCTAGAGCACATCCGATGCTACCCCAAATCAACACTCCCTCATAGCGAGGATTGTGCTCTAGCAATACTCCTCACTGAGTATTACTTTGATCATCCGGCATCGGTACTTGTGCTGATGCTAGGCCTTCTTGCCCAACATCTTTTGCACTGCTGCCCATGGTTCTGCCACTGCCACTGCTACATCCATACGACAACTCCCTCTGCATCTGTGCTGCTGGTGGTTCTTTCTCCCAGCACTGCATCCGCACTGCACCTCCTCTCATCATGCTGCATTGTGCTTCCCACTGCTGCACTGCAACTCAGTTACTGAGAAGTAAGTAACTGATCTCCCAACTGACCTTCCTGGTGGGCTAAAAACACCCACTGATGCTAAAGCTCCCTCTACCGCTGACAAGTGCTCCCTCCCTGACCTCTGCACTGTTGCAACAACTCCCTGCATCTCACACCGTTGCACACCTCTCTGTGCCAAGCTGCACTGGTGCAACACTCCTGTGCCTCTCGCACTGTTGCAACCTGCTAGCCTTGCGCTGTCTCGGGACTCCTGCACTGTAGCTCTCTCTGCCGCTCCATCCGAATCCGTCTCTATCCACCCAGCCAATCATGCTACTCCTCATCGGGGCTCCCATAGCAATGTCTAATCCAAGAGGCTAGGTACCTCGAGGATCCTGCCCCTCATTGCCTGTAGTCCACCTGACTACAGCTCGATGTCTCCCCACTTCCACTCAAGTGGTGCATGTGCACTCATGGCACAGTCATCGTCTGTCAAAACTTCATTCTCTGCCCATGCTAGCACTGCCTTAGTCTTGGAAGACTTTCCCTTACTCTTCTTCCTTGGGCATTGGGTCGCATAATGACCCATCTCCCCATAATGGAAGCACTTGATCTTGGAGAGATCTTTCTTCTTCTGCTTCTCTTGCTTTCCCTCAAATGCTAGGGCCACATCTTCCTCCTCCTGCTTGACCTTGATCCCTTTGCTACTGCTACCTGTTTTTGACTGCCGTCTGATCTCTTCCTGGTGAAGAGCTGCCCACATCTCGTCCCAAGGTGTGAGAGTCCCTCTGCCCAGGATACTCTGGACAAACACTTCCCAATCTTCTAAGACAACATTCAGGATTGTCCTCACCATAAGCTCCTAATTCGGTGTCGCTCCTATAGCAATCAACTGGTCTCGGATCTCATTCAGTGCTCTGAGGAAGGTGTCAATCGATTGACCCTTCTTCATCTGATACAACCTCATCTGGTTCTCAAGCAGCATTCTTCTTTGCACAGAAGTATGCTGGTACAGGTTCTTGAGAGCCTCCCACATCTCAACTTTCGTTTCCTTCTCGGCTATATGTGGTAACACATGATCCTTGACCCCGTCAAGGATAATGCACTTGGACCTCGCCATCGCCTCTTCATACTTGTCGTTATCATTGGGGTTGATTGGGATAGCTATAACCTTCAAGGCGGAGTTTTTGACATGATTCCAGTCAAGCACTGATAAGATTTTGGCCTCCAGACTGCGAAGTTCGATGCTTTGTCGAGTCTATCCTGGTCTCTTACCCCATGTAGTGCCATGACGCTCCTCTACTTCCCTCCTGGAAGTTGTCTGTTTGACTCCTTTGAGTCTCTACTTCCCGTTTGGAAGTTCTCTTTTGGACTCCCTCTGAGTCCTGATTTCCCTCCTGGAAATCCTCCTTTCGCTTGTCGAGATGCCCCCTACTCTGATCGTCTTGTGCAACTGCACTGCTGATCCATTCCTCGTCTAGAAACCCTCTGTAACAACTCCTTCGGCCCTGCTCTATCAGGTACTATTCTGACTACAGTACCTCACCAGCTCCACTCTGCAATATTTTTGCAGCCTCCTAGACTCCAGCAATTGCCTCTTTGTGAATTGTGTCAGCCCCTCTTTGCCTCATGCTGGCTCTGCGTCACCCCAGATGGGTCTGCGTCAGCCCTTTGGCCCTCTGCGTCAACAACATTGGCCTCTTTGAGGCTCTGCACAGCTCTTGGCTTCTTCTGCGTGGCTCTGGCTGACTCTGCGTCACACTTCTTGGACTCTGCGCTGCTAGAAACACCTTTTGTCACCTAGGGACAGTTGCTTTTTGCTGCTATTGCTTTGCTCGGCTGATGTCTCTTAGTCCTCCTATGATCTGTAATCACTGTCTGATACTATGTTGAAGTTTCTCACTTTACTTAGTTTAGAAACCCTTCATGCACTTTTTCTGATTTATTCCTACCTACTTGTTATTATTCTTTAACAAGTTATTTACAAAGTAAATACTGAAAATAAACACCAATGCATGCTGAACATATTACAGATCAAAAACTAAAAGAAACAAGAACAAACACACCACATGACACCATTATTTTTGGACCAATGTCCCCGGAAAAACCCAATGCAGGAAAATTGATGCAACTATCTGAGGGTTTTCTTATTAAGCAATATCAGAGTACAATCTAGGTGCCAAAACTGGCCTACCCAACAGAGAATTTCCTTAGCAGCTATACCTCATAGTTTGAGAGAAATCTCCTGGCTGAAACCCTAGAAAATCCTTCTGGCAGCTCTTCAGCACAAAACTGCTCCTGCAACCCCAGCGTCTGCCCAATCTGGACTACGTCAGCCCCTCTCTATCTCACGCTGGCCCTGCGTCAGCCTTTCTTGGCCTACGTCAGCCCCAGGAGGCTCTGCGTCAGCTCTGGGAGCCTCTGCGTCAGCTGTGCTGGCCCCTTTGGTGCTCTGCGCAACACTTGGCTTCCTCTGCATGGCCTTGCGTGAGCCCTTGCTGGCTCTGCGTCACTCTCCCTGGCTACTGCGCTGGTCTCTCGACACAATCTCTGCCTTCTCTGTTTCTCTGTACTTAGTGCCCCTCAACCGCTCTCTTGATCACTAATTCTATCTTTCTTAGCAAACCCCGCTCTAGAGAATAGAATGACTGATCATCTGGTGTATTCTCCGAGTGACCCTCAAGCCTCCTCTTATACTTTTCCTGTTGATATCTCAATGGCCGAGATTAAGTCCCTAATCAACAACTAAGATTAGGTTTGGCTTGATCCATGTCTTTTGGACCATTCTAACATAGATTCATATTAATACACATTAATATTTTATTTCCCTAAGTTTAGATTTAGGGTCTCCATTAAAAATATTAATTATTTTAATATCTCCTGACTGTTTAGAATCTGCCCAAACCCTTTCTGGGTATTGGAGATCTCATGTGCCCCAACTTCTCCACCAAATTTCGTGGCTAGAGCACATCCGATGCTACCCCAAATCAACAGGTCAAATTTCTGAAAGTAATAGGTCGAAGATTCTGCCACTGGAAGGTTGAAATTCTGGATTTGTTGGGTCGAAGTCGTTGAAAAATGTAACTAAGTTTGGTCTTCATAATTGTATTTGAGTCATAATAAAATGTACTTATGAAAAAGAATGAAAATAAATTTTATTATTATTATTATGACTTATTAAAGCATGGGTTTCATGCTTGGGTCATCATGTTTTAGGTCAAAGTCCCCATTGAGGACTTCTAGGATTTATTCTAAGTCAATAGAGTCATTGTACATTTAAAGAGACCCTTCTTGGGCTTTTGAATCATGTAAAAAGAATTATTTTTGAGTCAAAAATGAATTATGTTACCTCCACACCAAGTCAGCCTCAAGAAAGGTAATTTGACCTCACTAGAAGCCTATATATTGAAGCAATTCGATTCATTTGGAGGACAATCACACACAACAAGTTTGATCTCCTAGAAGAAGCTATGAAAAAGTGCGAAGTTGCAGTGGAAAAAGGAGAATTTAAGGATCAAAGGTTTTGGGTTATCTCTCTCTCAAACGTGTGATTTTCTTGGCTACGACATCAAGGTCGAAGTTCTGTTATGGCATCAAGGTCAAAGTTCTGTTATGACATCAAGGTCGAAGTACGACATCAAGGTTGAAGTACAACATCAAGGTCGAAGTACGACATCAAGTTGAAAGTGCTGCTCCAAGGTAGAAGTGTTGCTTCAAGGTCAAATCTGTTGCATTAAGAACGAAGTTTCTAGGTCGAAGATAATACTGCATCAAAATGTTGCTGATGGTACTGGTGCATCTAGGTCGAAGATAGTACTGGAAAATGATCATCTGCTGAAAAAGGAAAGAGCTAACTTGGTGTGGAGGAAGTTTGTGTCTATGTCAAGAGTCTTGGATTATCTTAGGAAAACTATTGAAGGAAGAGTTGTTGACTGGGTTTTCCCCAAGATTGGGGTTTTGCACTGGTTGTTCGCCTACATCTAGTGTCCTTGATCTTCATGCTATTGTTTTGGTAATTGCTTGATGAACTAAGATAAAATAAGAACATAAGAAAGTTAATAAGAACACAAGAATCTCACAACTAATTATCAAGTATAAGAAAATCTTTTTGCCTTTCCGATTTTCTAATATGGTATCAGAGCTAAGGTGAAGAAGAAAGAAAAAGGCAGGTTGAAGATCAATTGAAAGAAGACTAAGGAATCTCAAGAAGTTGAGCAAGGGATCATATAAGGAGACCTTACAAGGAAAGGAGTTTACCACCTTCAAGGACAATGTCTAACTTCATAAAGGGAGAGAACAAATTAGAAGGAGCATCAAATTACATGTCATGAAAATAGAGGATAGATCTAATCCTTGAAAAGAATAAAGGTTTGGATCTAGTCTACAGATGAATCAAGTGAAGCAAAAAAAAACAAAGTTTAGAGAAACAAAGATTTTGGCCATGAGCCTAATAGTGGATCGAATGCATGCAGTCAAGGAGTCAAAATATCTTTAGTAATCAACAAGCAGAGTGAAGAAGAGAAAATCTTGAATGACTGTTTTGCTCATCACGAGAAGAAAGGAACCTTCAGGAAGTCCAATAGGCCAATGTTACACTTGTCACAAGATGGGTCACTATAAAAGGGATTGTCCTGAGTATCTAGGGAATAAAAAAAGGAACAGGGATCAAACAAACTTTGCTGAAGAAGTTTCACCAAAGAAGAACAAGATGGAAGGATATGAAGTCAAAGACCTATTTGTTAGGGACTCTATCCCTTACGTTTGGACTAAGAAGGAGTCCTCACCACTTTCCAAAGATAAGTATCTTACTCCTTGTATTATCTTTTATATTTGGTTTCCCTTACTTATCTAATTTTGTTTATATTAAATACTAATCACATTTCTATTCATATTTTCCTTGTTTAGGAAAGGCTTGCAGAATACTCAAGAATTATGAAAGAAGGCCTCATAAGAGAAAGCATTGGGATTACAAGGTTTGTTAAGAAACAAAGGTATGCCTTAGACCATAAGCTTTGTTCTCTTCATGATAAGGCTATATTTATTCTTTTTGGTAATCTATTCTACATTACTAACATTGTTGTGTCTAGCAGTCTTGAATCGTAAAGATTCTTGATTGGGTGATTCATCATTAGATAAATCTACCCTCCTCACATATTTGATTATTCTTGTGGAACCCTAAAGAGGTTCTCTGTAAAACCCTAACTTAAGGGTATGTCGATGATAATGTGTGAAACTCGAGCCTACTTAGGGTTATTGATGAAGTCTAAAGAAAATGTTTGATGCTTTGATGATGTCATGTTTGGGGTTTTGGTATGGTTATGAAAACCCTAACTTGTTAGGGTTGAAAGGTGATATCTGAAATCCCAAACCTTTGAAGTTTTGGTAATTTAGGGTTTTTTGTGTTATGTATTGAAACTCTAGATCTTTAGGGTTTATGAACAAGACCCTTATGACGTAGGAATGAATCCCCAGGTATATGTTTGTTCGTCTTATCAAGTTTGGTATATGTTTGACTTTAATGTGTTTGTGTCACTGGGTTTGCCTGACATATGTTGTTATGATATGCTTATACATGATGATGAAATCCTAGATATGCATTATTGATAGTCATAAGTCCTAGGGTTTGGAACTAAGCCTTAGTCAAAGTTTGATATTCTAGGATGATATTGTTTGTGAATTCTAAAGTTTTTTTAGCTAAACCTTAGTAGAAGTTAAATTCTCTAGTATATGATTTGACAAATCTAGGAAAGGTTGATAAAAACCTGAAATTGTATTGTCATCAGGTTGATTGCTGAGAATTAGTAAATGAAAATCTAAGGTTTACATCAAACCCTAGTAGATGCTAGTCATGTTGTTGATTGAGCTGTGATTGGTTTTGATTGTTGAATCTCATGTATGAAATCTAGGGTTTGTATGAAATCCTAGTAGGAAGTCTTACATTTGGGTTGCGATTCCTTATCTATTTTGTTGTTCCTTGTACATTGTTTTGGTATTACTGTTAAATTTTCCATTAGGAATATTACAGTTGACCACAGGTCAATTGGGGATTTTTGACTGAATTGACAGAGGAAGTTGCAGGGCCGAAATTCAGCCTATTGAGCAGACGTGTCTAGCTGAACAAATGTATGATATTCTCTCCCTCCTTTGAATAGGTTTATTTGGTATTTAAGCTTCAAAATTGGCAAAGGTTTCTAGACATTTATATTGTAAACTTTGCTGGAGATTGAATTCTCCTTAGAGGAAAGGTTGGTTGGGTTTTCCCAGGGTAATCTTGGATTTGATTGTCTCTTTATGATCCTATTGTTAGTATTATAGTTGATATTTTCTATGTATAATTGCTTAATGATATAAGTGACATAAGACAACTTGAGTACATAAATCATTGGAAGTAATTATCAGGATTAGAAAATTTGTTTCCATTATAAGAAAACTCAACAAAACTCAATAAATGGTAAAGACTACAATGGCTTGAATATATCAGTTCGTATATCAGAACAAATGTTCTTAGAGCGTTAGAGAGTTCAACTCAAAATAGATTCAGGGTAGAGCACCCCCTGCCTGTCAGACCAACTCATAGAACCAGAGAGCAAACAAAGATCCATTTGAAGTTTTTTTTTTTTAACTCTGAATGCTAGGAGTATCCCTTGGTTTTACATACCCCCAAGGCCTACACAACTGAACCCCCAGATGGTTCCAGGGGACTCTGACAGCAAGTGAGTGTTGTTTTCTCCGCCCTCACCGTCAACTATCAGACTCAGGAAACCTTCACACCTTCAGCCTCATCATCCGATCTCACTCCCTTTCACCATCTCTCTCTTGACAAGTTCTTCTCGAGTTTTCCAAATTCACTTAGTGTTTTCTATTACCATACCTTTGTCATGGTTCTATACATATATTATGATCTTATACTTATCTAGGTATCTGTCTTTATATTATTTTCGACATTTGTAGGCATTATGCTTTGCGCTCCTACATTGTATTCGTACTTGTTCTACTCTTCAGTTCCATTGACTTACTCGTGTGGTAGTTCATCAAATATTAATAAAATTATCTTATCTTATCAGGCATCGTAAGTCCAGTATAATAGAGAAGCAAGGTTAAGATTAATTGAAAGTTATTTTGTTATTTAAGGGTGGAGCTAGTAAATTTTATCTTTCTTGATGAAACTATTTAAACATTGGTTTCTAACTTTTGATTTCATTTCACTGCTAAT
The DNA here is from genome assembly GCA_031772625.1 of Pinus tabuliformis. Lineage (NCBI taxonomy): Eukaryota > Viridiplantae > Streptophyta > Pinopsida > Pinales > Pinaceae > Pinus > Pinus tabuliformis. The sequence continues at coordinate 854,394,900 of CM062816.1, forward strand.
GGATATATTTCCATCACAAAGAAATGCTCTGACTTTGTATTTGTCAAGATAAAAGTATTTTCAGTGACAATTCAACTAATTTGGTCATGGTTGTATGTAGGTTTTGAAGCACTTTAAGCCTGAGAGTCCATGGATGAGGCCTGTACAAGATCGGGGAGCTCCCCAGCCAAAGCCAACAGATTTTTCACCTGAGAAATTAGAAAAGGAGCTTTTTGAGGAGTTTCTAAATATTCGGTTTGCACCATGGTATTTGTTTGTGTAAATTATTGAAATACTATTTTCTTTTGTATTTGAATTTTCTTTGTGGATTCCAATGCATCTTGCAGTAGTTTTGACAGTAGTCTATGAATATTATGGTCTTCATGTTTCTCGCTAAACTGTACTAGCATATTACTCATTTTAAATAAGCATCTTATTGCCCTTAAACAGGGAAATATTGAAGAGAAATGAGGTTGATGGTGAAACATCTGTACGACACACCAATTTTTTGTGTTGTATGAATTTCCTTATTAGGCTAAAATCTTAGGCATGTTTAGAGATGAGACAAATTTTAAATATACACCAACAATCTAGAAAGACTGTGTATGTCCTAAAATCATGACATATGACAGCCAACCGTTTGGAAACATATGCCATGAATCCGCTCAATATTTATAAAAAATAATTATTTCAAATGATAGAAAGACATATGCCAAATATGAAGAGGGTAGAAGCTGATTTTATTGATCAAATAAGAGTGTACAGTCAACTATCTTTACAAGTTTCTGCGAAATTTTGGACTAAAAATAACTTTGGAAGCCAAAGATGTTAAATGTTCATACAAAGGTAATTGGGTGCCATGAAAGAAGCAAAAGAATGAAAGTTTCTGATTTGGAGCCTTCTGATAAGATTGTCACAGTTGAAGCTCTGCAAAAAATACACTAATTAACACTGAAAATAAATCAGACCTTCTAAAAAGAACATGAAGTTGCAGAAAAACTAAAAAAAGTTAAAACCTTATAGGAACTGTTATCCACCAAGGTGGGTGACCATAGAGGAGAAAATATTTCTTCCATTGCTCACATCCGGCCAGCCGACGATGCAGCCCCAGACAATCACCACTCGTTGATGACGTTCCATTTTATCTCTGCAACCTGCATTAGTAATATACAGTGTTACTTGGGAGCGGGAGTGAAAATGGGAGTGGGAGCGACATTTTCAAAAGCTCCTGGTTTGGGAGCAAATCCCATAGCGATTTTTCAAAAATATATATAATTTTTTTATATTTTGATACATATATGTCAACAAAAACATGTAGAATGATGAATTACATATAAAAAACATAAAAAAACATAGATTGATCATTGAACCATATCACATCAATCATCTAGAAGTTATAATCTTCATCAACCACGTCCACAAGTTAGTAACATACATATTAGAACATATTGAGTCTCGTGAATCATGATTCATCAATCTTAAAGTTTCAACTTAAAGCTTTCAAAACTGAAAATTCAATATATAACATTTATCATCATTGATCACCAAAGTTGTACTTGTAAGCTAAGTTTAACCATTAAAAGAAATAATATCTAACTGTTAACATGAAATGAAATGTTATAAAATGAATTATGAAATGAAATGAAACAACTTTCACGAAGCATCATATTCATAATTCAGAATCATTACCAATGAGTTATAATTGCCAACTTCAAACTTCAAACTTTCATTGTCACAGTCATATATTGTTTACAAAAAATATCATTGTGATATGAAAGAGTCAAGAGTCAAGAGTCAAGACTCAACAGTTATGAAAACTAATAGAAACTAGAAAAGACAAGTAAACTACAAATCTATTATCTACTATTGGATGTGGCCCTTGCCACGAGAGTCTAATGTATGAGCAGGTCGTGGTGGTCTTCTAGGAGTCTCCCGCACAAACTGACGACCAGAACTAGAAGGCACATGCCCTCCACGTGAGGGTGTAGATGGAGGTGGCGACAACAAAGGAACAAGACTCGGAACTCGAGCACTGCTACTGGATGGTGGAGGTGGCATGGCTGCTGCTTCATCTTCCTCCCTTATAAGTTCCTCTTCCAGTTCTTCAAGATGTATAGTGCCATCCTCCAAATTGTCATCCTCTGGGTGGTTGTCCCAGATTTTATATGTTGGATCCTCATAAGCCCGATCACAGTAATGACTCAACAACCTCAAGTTGTAGTGCACATAAACCAAGCTTTCTGCCTGGTTTTCATTGAGTCTGTTTCTTTTCACATTATGTATGAAGCTGTAGGTGCTCCAACACCTCTCTGTAGAAGAAGTATTTACAACCTGTGATAGAACTTTTTTTGCCAATTTTGGCAAAAGTCCATGGCTGCCATATGTTTCCCACCATGTGAGAGCATCAAATTTGTCTCTGTCTTCCATTGCATGGAAGGTACCAAACAAACTGTAATATCCCTTATCAGAGATATCCCTCAAACACAAGCAAACTCCAACCAGAGAAATAACAGTAATGCAACATACAATAATGTTTACATGGAATATAAGCAGAAACTCGAGAAATGCAGAGAGAAATGCTAAGCCATTTTATTATAATGAGTAATGGAAAGAGTACAAGAGGTGATCAGAAAGATAGCACCTCGACTTGCACAAGGCAAGTGAAGAAATACACTCAGAATGGTAAGGAAATGGCCTCTCTCTGAACTGCGTCCAAACTGCCAGAGAACTGCTGTGCTATTGCTACTGCTGGAATCAAATGAGGATTTGGGGCTGTTCCCCTCCTCAGAAAATGCTGAAACTTTGGAATCAGCCTCTGCTCAATAAACCCATAAAAGCCCAGAAAGCTTTTCTAGAATAGATGACCCCCGAAAATCACCCCCTTGAGGATCTACGCTATCCCTCAAGGCTCTGCGCTGCCCCTGAAGAGAATCCTTCAAAACTCTACCCGATACTCTGCCAAAATCCTCCAATATGCAAGGGCTGATCCCTTGCTCAATCTCCCAGCTCAAATCGTCCACATAAACCCAATTCGGAGCTCCTACCAAAAGAAACTGCATCCTCCCCTCTCAAGACTACGCAGTCATCAAAATGTCTAGTTCCTCATCAACTCCAGAGATCGATCCTCCTGCAAAACACTGATGAAACTACCTTGCCCGAGCAGGCACTCGAAGTCCCCCGGGGCTAAGGGCGAGATCTTCGAACGGAGACACTCAATGCACTAAACAGCGCCACAGACAGGCTAAACAGCCAACGTGCTCTAAGTCGAAGTGACTAGCTCAAATACAACATAATCAAATGATCAAAATGAGGAGGCTCCTCCCTCCTTTATAGCGTTAGCCTCTCTCAAAATCATAAGGCCACCTCCTCCAACGTAGCCTCTCTCTTGCCACGTGTTCCTTCTCATCTGCATAGTCCCTCCAAGTGTCTGCGTGGGCCCCTTCTCTACGTGGTCCTTGGGCTCCCTTGGCTCCCCTTTTAAGTTACAATGTTGTGCTAATAGGGAGTGACTTTATTCATAAAGTGAGTTATGTCCCCCTTTCCTCACTTTTTATTTATTAATAACTATAGAGGGCAAAATTGAGGAAAATCGAATATTCCAATTAGCCATGGCTAATTAGGAATATTACAGTCTCCCCTGGCAAAATGTTGCTTGTCCTTAAGCAACTGAAGTGATGGATGCTGCAAAATTTTCTCACTCTCCCAAGTGGCATCCTCATCCGGTAAATTCTTCCACCTCACCAAGAATTCATGGACTGTCCTGCTCCGTAACTGCCTCTCCCTGGTATCAATAATAGCTTCTAGCTGCAACACCAAAAGCCCCTCATCATCCGTGGGTGGTAGCTCATCTGTCACTGTCACCTGCTGCCCTAATACCTTCTTCAGGCATGATACATGAAAAACGTTATGAATCTTGTTGCCTTGGGGCAACTCCAATTCATACGCAACCTGTCCAATCCTGTGTATCACCCTGTATGGCCCATAAAAGCGGGGCTTGAGCTTATCAGCTCCCTTCTGCTTTAGTGACCACTGTCGATATGGCTGTAATCGTAGGTAGACCAAGTCCCCTACCTCAAACTGTCTCTCCACCCGACCCCTGTTAGCATACAGCTTCTGCTAGTTCTGCGCTGTAGCCATATTATCCTTGAGAGCTCGGAGGATATCTTGACTCTCTTGGATCCAAATCTTGGCTCTCGGAGCCTTGCTGGCACCAAACATCACGTCAACAAAAGATAAAGGATGATATCCGTACAATGCATAAAATGGTGACATACCAATGGACATGTGATGTGTAGTGTTGTAGCAGTACTCCCCTAGATGCAGCCACTTCAGCCATGCTCGCTGCTGCCCACTAACATAGTTACGCAAGTAGCCCTCTAGCCACTTGTTAACTATCTCCGTCTGCCCGTCCGTCTGTGGGTGATAACTGGTACTTGGTGTCAACTCTGTCCCCAGCAACCGGAAAAGCTCCTACCAAAACCCGCCCATGAAACGGCTGTCCCTGTCACTGATGATGGTCTTAGGAAGACCATGTAGCCTGAAGACCTCTCTGAAGAACAGCTCGGCCACCTGTGCTGCTGTGTAGTGTGCGGATATAGCGAAAAAATGTGCATGCTTTGTCAATCGATCAACAACGACAAAGATACAATCCTTGCCCTACACCATGGGCAACCTTGTGATGAAGTCCATTGAAATACTCTCCTATTTCCCCTCCGGAATGGCAAGAGGCTGCAATAATCCTGTGGGATGGCTCATCTCCCCCTTGTTCCGTTGGCAAACATCGCACTCCCGGATATGTTGGAGTATGTCCTCCTTGAGGCCCTTCCATGAGAACCTCTCTCTAATTGCCCTGTAGGTTTTGGTAAACCCCTGATGGCCGGCCAATGGTGAATCATGTGATGCCTGAAGTATCTTCTTCTTGAGCTGGGATCCCTCAGTCAAGAAGATCCGGTCTCTATAGTAGATGATCTCATCGATCACCCTGTACCTGTCGTCCGCCACTTGCCCATCCAGAATCTCACATGCAAATCTGTCCTTGGAGTACTCTACTAAGAGTCGAGCCCTCCAGTCTGTGTCCAAGCTCATAAGAGACAACGTGGCTAGTCTACATGAAAGGGCATCTGCTACCACGTTGTTCTTACCCTTGACATACTCAATGTCAAAGTCATATGCTTGGATCTTACTGATCCACTTCTGCTGCCTCTCCTGTAGCTGTTTTTGCTCCAAAAAGAACCTAAGGCTATTGTGATCACTCCTCACCCTAAACCTGTTACCCACTAAATACTGTCGGAATTTGGCCAATGCTTGCATAATGGCCAACATCTCCTTGTCATATATAGAATACAACCTCTCATGCAGAAGGAGCTTCCGGCTCTCAAAGGCTATAGGGTGACCTCCCTGCATCAACACTGCGCCGATCCCCTCTCCCGACGCATCACACTCCAAAACAAATGGTTGCGAAAAATCCGGCAATACAAGCACTGGACAGCTGCTCATAACCTCCTTGAGCCTATCAAAGGCTTGTTGCGCTGTATCCGACCAACTGAATGCCCCCTTCCTCGTCAAATTTGTCAGGGGTGCAGCAAGCTGTGAGAAACTCTAGACGAACTTTTGGTAGTAAGTACAAATACCAATGACTCCCCGGAGTTCTGTCATGTTCCTCGGCTCTGGCCAATCTCTGATGGCCCTGATCTTCTCCTCATGGACTCTCACTCCGTCCACCCCTATGATGTGTCCCAAGTACAACATCTCCGTCAACCCAAACTCACACTTGGAGAGCTTGGCATAGAACTGCTGCTCCTCCAAGATGCGCAACACTGTCTCAATGTGCTGGAGATGCTCCTCCCAAGTCCTGCTGTAAATGAGAATATCATCAAAGAACACCAACACAAACTTCCTTAAGTGACTGTGGAAGATGTGATTCATGCAGGACTGGAATGTAGCTGGGGCGTTGGTTAGCCCGAAGGGCATCACCAAAAACTCAAAGTGCCCATAGTGACACCTGAAGGCGGTCTTGGGAATGTCCTGCTCCCTCACGCGAATCTGATGGTACCCAGATCTCAAATCAATCTTTGAGAAGAACCGTGCTCCTCTCAACTCATCCATCAACTCATCGATCCTGGGTATGGGGTACCTGTTCTTCAGGGTCTTCTTGTTCAGGGCCCTGTAGTCAATGCACATCCTCAATGTGCCGTCCTTCTTCTTCACCAACACCACGGAAGAAGCAAAAGGACTCGTGCTCGGTCGAATGTGCCCAAGAGCCAGCAACTCCTGAATGGCTCGCTCAATCTCATCCCAATAGGCCTTGGGATGCCTATAGGGGTAGTAATCACTGGCTGTATGTCCTGCTCAAGCTCAATGGTGTGCTCAAACCCCTGTCTGGTGGCTGTCTCGGCGGAATCTCCCCAACCACTGTGGCATACTGGTCAAGGATGGACTGTATCTTTGGGTGCATCGCTTGCCCTGTAGTCCCTACCTCTGATGCATGTAGCTCCACTGCCCACTCTACGTCTCCCTTCCGGAAGACTGCCTCCATCCGATGAGCTGAAACAGTCTGAGGCGGATATGTGTGTTGTCCCCGTATCTTCTCATGCCTCCCTGTCTTCTCATCATCCCACTCCATCTCTAAGGCCTTCCAATCTGTCGTGACCTTCCCTAGAGTGATAAACCATTGAACACCTAGTATCATGTTGGTGTCCGGAATATCGACCACGAAAAAGTGGTCAGTCAGTGTGTAGGTGCCCATCGTCACTAATAACTCTGGAACATAACGAGCACACACCATGGTCTGATCTCCTGGGACCAAAACTGAAAAGCCATCGAAGCTCTCTGTCTGTATACGTCTCTGCTCAACCATCTGTGCATCGATGAAGTTGTGGGTTGCCCCACTGTCAACCAAAACTGATACTCGCTGGCCATGTACTGTCCCTCGTACGTGCAACATCAAATACTTGGGAACTCCTCGCAATGCTGCAAGGGCCCCTCTGGTAGGTGCAAAAGCTGCACCACCTGCTGCTGGTGGTGGAGGTGGCAAAGGATCCTGCGTGGCATGACTATCTCCTACCCCCATATCATCCTCCTCATCCTCTTCCCCGTTGCTCTCGGAGAAGACCTCAATAAAATGTACTCTGCCAGCAGCACATCTATGTCCCAATGCCCACGGCTCCTGACAGGTAAAGCACAACCGCTTCTTCTTCAGCTCCCTCTTGGCATCATCTTCAATCTGTGCTCGTCCTGGATTCCCCTTTGGAGGCGGAATCCTCACATCCTTCCCCTTAGGCTGGAAAGCCTGTCTTTGTGGGTAAGGTGTCCAGGTCCTGGGTAAGGCATCCTGGAAGTCCCGGGTCCTGCTAATAGCATCCTGCAGTGTGGCTGGTCTAGTGGATCTGACTAGACCCCGAAGTGGCTCTGTTAACTCCTCAACATACATGTAGATCCTCTGTGCCGCGGATAGATCTGGCATCATCACTAAAATCCTCAAGAAGTTTGCAATGTAAGTCTCTGGGTTCCCGACCTGTTTGAGCCTCGTCAGCTCAACAAAGTGTTGTTTCGGATCCCTCCAGTCAAACCTCTCCATCAGTCTCCTAGTGAACTTGGCATATGTCGTCACTGTGGAGTGTCTGAGTGTAACCAACCCATGGAACCACCAGTCCTGGGCCTCACCATCCAAATGTAATGTCGCCACCTTGATGGCCTCTGTCTCTGACATCTGGTTAAGCTAGAAATAAATGTCCAGCTTCTCCACCCAAGACTTTGCCGAACTGTTTGATGAGCCATCAAACATAGGTAAGTGAAATCTGCTAGCTGTGCGGTGGGTGTCTCCATCATGATAATGCCGGTATCCTCTGTGATGGTCGCGGGGTCTACTATCCCGCTGGAGCTGAACAAAGTCTTTGAATGAGAGAGCATCCCTGAACTCCTGCCCATAGGCCTGGTACTCCGCAAAATAATCGCCCATATGACCGAGCTCTGCCTCTTGCTGTGCTCTGGCCCCCGTGTCTGCTCCTAGGAAAGTGGGCATGGTAGAGCGTATAGGGGCATGTGAGGCCACCTGCTGAGTAGTATCACGTTGAGTGGCACCCTGCTCTGGCAAATGGTGAGATGCACCCGATCCCTCTCCAACCTGGAAAACCCGTGGGCTCTCACGCTGTCTAGCCTCCACTGCCGTGAATCTCTGCCCCATCACCTCGATCTGCCTTGACAGATCCTGCACTGATTTGAGGAGCATGTCCGCAAATTTCTTCCCATCATCATCTGCCATCGGATCCTCCTGCTCTGCGTCCACCATAGGCTCCTCCTGTTCTGTGTTCACCATAGGCTCCTCCTGTTCTGTGTCCACCACCCGAACACAGTCTCCCTCTCCGTAGGTGTTCTCCAACCTACGCTCAATATCTTTGTATTTCCTACCTCTGTAACAGATGTAGGGCTTCTCCCTCGGTGTCATAGACTGCTAGCTCCACAGGCTAAGCCAGATCTATGCTCTAATACCACTGTAATATCCCTTATCAGAGATATCCCTCAAACACAAGAAAACTCCAACCAGAGAAATAACAGTAATGCAACATACAATAATGTATACATGGAATATAAGCAGAACCTCGAGAAATGCAGAGAGAAATGCTAAGCCATTTTATTATACTAAGTAATTGAAAGAGTACAAAAGGTGATTAGAAAGATAGCACCTCGACTTCCACAAGGCAAGTGAAGAAATACACTCAGAATGGTAAGGAAATGGCCTCTCTCTGAACTGCGTCAAAACTGCTGGAGAACTGCTGTGCTGCTGCTACTGCTGGAATCAAATGAGGATTTGGGGCTATTCCCCCCCTTAGAAAATGCTGAAACTCTGGAATCAGCCTTTGCTCAATAAACCCAGAAAAGCCCAAAAAGCTTTTCTGGAATAGCTGACCCCCGAAAATCACCCCCTTGAGGATCTACGCTATCCCTCAAGGCTCTGCGCTGCACCTGAAGAGAATCCTCCAAAACTCTACCGAATACTCTGCCAAAATCCTCCAATATGCAAGGGCTGATCCCTTGCTCAATCTCCCAGCTCAAATCGTCCACATAAACCCAATCCGGAGCTCCTACCAAAAGAAACTGCGTCCTCCCCTCTCAAGACTGCGCAGTCATCAAAATGCCTAGTTCCTCCTGAACTCCAGAGATCGATCCTCCTGCAAAATACTGATGAAACTACCTTGCCCGAGCAGGCACTCGAAGTCCCCCGGGGCTAAGGGCGAGATCACCGAACGGAGACACTCAATGCACTAAACAGTGCTGTAGACAGGCTAAACAGCCAGCGTGCTCTAAGTCGAAGTGACTAGCTCAAATACAACATAATCGAATGATCAAAATGAGGAGGCTCCTCCCTCCTTTATAGCGTTGGCCTCTCTCAAAACCCTAAGGCCACCTCCTCCAACGTAGCCTCTCTCTTGCCACGTGTTCCTTCTTGTTGTCGCGCGAATTGGCACGACAACGCTCAAACCGGTGGCTGTCACTCTGATCCCCGATCCCTCCGTTTAAGCCTGTCTCCCGCGGCTAAGGGGGGTAGACCCTGTGAGATGATGGAGACCAACTGTCGACCAGTTGGTTGGGAGACACGAGACACGACTAAGATGATTTGATTAATCGAACAGACCAGTGCCTTAAGAGATTGTTATTACAATGATTACTTGTTAAATGATATAGAAACATAAACCGCGAACAGCAATCATTTGTCATCAGCGAAATCACGTGACCAAAACGATATCCGGCAACTGAAAGCTTTGAAGAGATAAATGCCTTAAACCACCATGAGCATCATGAATTATTAACCAGACATTGGATTTCGTGTTTCGACTTGAAAATTTCAGATCTCAGCATGAAAGATATATCGCGAAAGCAACTGAAACTGGCAAAATGATTTTCCACAAAATTTTAATATTTTTTCAAAATTTTTTTTAAATTTTTTTAAATTTTTTTTTATTTTTTTTTTATTTTTTCAATATAAAAATGAAAATTGAAAATCTAAAATTTAAAATTTGAAATTTATTCTAAGACTAAAATCTAATTAAAACTATACAAAAATAAAAAATAAAAAAAAAAACTTTTTACTATTTTTTATATTTTATACTTTTTTTTTTTTTTATTTTACAACCAAAATAAAACAAAAAAAATTAAAATCTAATTAAGTTAAATCTAAAACGTTAAAATTTATATAAAGCAAAACTATACAAATCTAAACTAATCCTAAAAATCAAATTAAAATCTAAATATTTAAAACCTAACCAAAAATCTAAAGACTAAACTCTAAATCAAAAAATAAAAATAAAGTTAAATTCTAAACAAGCCTAAACATAACGCATTTTTTTTTTTATTTTGATTTTTTGTATGTAGTAAAATGAAACTAAAAAAAAATGAATTAAAATCTAAATACGAAAAAAAAAATGTGATATACGTGAATGAAACGAAACTATACAAGATTTAAAAGAAACATGAAATAAAACTAACCTATGCTATGCATCAAAACGTATTGCGCATCAAATCACTGTAAGCCGACAGCAACAGGATCGAAAATAAATCAAACAACGCAGGCATACCCAAATTCGATTACCTGTTCTGCGTAAATGCCTGAACGCTGAGCCGTATTGATGAAATATTACCTGCGGCGATGGATTGTATCACTAAAGAAAAACGGCTGGAGATAAACAACGGGCTCGATGGAGCTGTGGCACGACAGACGTAGCAGTATTGAGGCAGCACCCGCGCGGAAAGATCTGAAGATTTCGACTTGCGTCCGGTGCTGAGGACCTGATGTTGAACGATACCTGATATTAAGACTTCTAATACAATCAACTGATCAACTGATACAGCGTCCCAATACCCTATGCGGATACAGCCAGGAAATACGCCAGCGGGTCTGGATGATTCAATGGCAGTCGACGAATATGAAAACTAATTCTTTTCTCATAGGTTTGCAGGTATCTCATCTGCATTAACGAGGAGCTTGACGGCTGGAGTAATAATCATTCAACGCAGAACCAGCAACGTTTTTGTGGTGTTAATCATGAGTGACGGCTGTGATTTCCCGCTCCCGACGGCGGATAGAACAGCATGAATATACAGGCGTCTCACCAGAACTTCATCAATCACCGTCTGAGGCGGCAGCTGGTTAAAAAATTTCTCCACTTGATGCTCACAGAATAACACAAATTCGATATTCACATTTATAATGCTCAAATCGGTGAGGATCAAGGCAGGCAGCACGATTTCGTTAAGCAATCAATGAAAACCTCGCAACTGCAAACACAAGAAAGCAAAGCCCTGATGATATACGCTTCAAACCCAAAACTGAAAACCCTAAAAAATGAAACCCTAAGACAGCTTAATAATTTACAGATTTGGCCCCTTTAACAGCCAGATTTAACAATAAGAACAGGAAAATTTTTTAAAGATAAGAAATTTCAGATTGTCACTGTAAGAAACTTCAGAAATTTTCTCATGCAAATTAAAACATAAAACCGAATGATAGACCCAGGATCAAATCCAGCTGGGCTCAACAAAAAACGCTTGCGGGAGTTGGCTGGTTCAGCCGAGAACTTCCCCGAACGCCCACAAAATTCCTTCAGAAAATGTTATTCTGCACAGCTCAAAACAATCGTCAATAAAGAGGGCAAAAATGCTGCTAGATCTCAAACAGTAATGGAGATACCTGCCATTACTCCAGAAACCCTAGCAGCACCCAAACCCTAGCAAGTGGGCAAGATACCTGTACCCACAATACTCTACAAAAGCTATTATTAACAGCTGAAAATAACATATGCAGAAAATGAAATGATCTCACAGCATTCCAAGAGAGTAACACCAGGAAGATATGGACCCCAAAGTCTTCTTTATTAACCAGAAACAAATTTACAAGAGAGCTTCTTCAGTCTTTGACTCACAGATCGAATGAATTGAAATGACCCCCTAAGACCCTATATAAAGGAAATGATCCTAACGGCTAGTTCGAGTGATCCATGTGGAAATGATCTCGACCGTTGATGAGGATCAAGACATCTCTTGATCTCATCCGTCGATTTATTCACTTAAAATATTATTATTTTATTAGTTAGGGTTTTTGCTTCATTTTTTAATTTTTTATTATTTTTTATTATTTTATTATTTTTATTCATTTTTTAATTTTTTAATTCATTTTAAAATGGATCACTGAACTAAGCCTTTCGGAAACATCACCTAGGACCTAGGACTTAGGACTCATGAGGGGATTTAAAACATTTCTCGACCCTCAGGACACATTACATCATGACTTTTACAAAATTACATCTTAAGGGACAAACCCATTTAATACAGACCCTCACAAAACACCCAGTTCTGCGACACAACTATAATCTAGCAGATTTAACACACTAGGATTTTCCTAAAGTTCTAATGACAAAATCCATCCCGGCTTTGGGGTCAGGTTTGAAGGAAAACTCTGCCGATCCATGGATCGGTGAGACGAAAAACCTTCCGGGACATAGATTATCATAGAAAATTAGGTCCACCTAGGCAGATTACATACATGACTCATGTCTGCTAAGATTATTTACAATTAATACATGCAGACTGGGTTTACAATCAAAAAGATCAAGCTGCTGATGATGGCAGGATGGCACGGACATGCTGATCAGGTGCTGCTTCTTTCTGTCAAGAAAAACGGGGTGCACTGCATGGGTAGTTGACCAGTAGAGGTCAACATCTGGCTCTACTTGGGGACACGTTGCTGCTTGTAGGAATGTGAGAATCCAGAATCTGCATCCATACAACACAAAAATAAGTAGCGTCCATCCATAAATCAGCATATACATTAAGCACAGGAAAGAAAAAAAAGCTCTTCATTTATTAACTATCTAAAGCAGAAATAAAAATGCGGAAAAAACAAGGAGTAGGGTTAGAAATACGCTACAAAGGATGCCCTACGGCATCAGATGTGTTCAATATAGTGCATACTGAGCATTTGCCTGCTTTCAGGCAAATCTGTCGGCTGCTTGTCGGATGTGCCATGTCCAATTTTGCATATGGTAGGACTCTTTCCTATCCGAAAATCAAGCTGCTCGCGGCCGTCTGATGCATCAAATCTTCGTCTAATCTTCTTTCTCTTACGTTTTTTCTTTTTGGCAGGTTGAATTACTGATGACCTGGAACTTTCTGTTTCAAAACTATCAGACGGAGTATGTAAGATATGCATGCTAAGTCTTTTTTCATCTTGCATCTGATCTTTATCATTCTTAAGTCTGTCTGGATCACCCTCAATCAACCATCTTTCAATCGAATCAACAACCTCCCAATAATAAGATGAATCTTGTTGCAACAAATGAGAAGGCTCCTGATCTGTTGATGTTCCCTGGTTTCTCTCATTTTCCAATTGCTGAAACCTTTGAACCTGCATTCTAATGGCATCCATCTGTCTAGAGTGTTTAACCTTTATATCATTGATTTGTCTGGCATGGTATTCGTGCATGTCTTTTATTACTTTAACATTTCCTTCCTTTATGTTCATCAAGCAATGCTGTATGGAATTTATTTCTTCTCTGTGATTTGCTTGCATGTCAGCCAACTGATTGTTATGATTGAGTGTCATGATAGTCATTTCCTCATCCATAGTGAATAACTTGTTTTGCATAGAGTCAATTTCCCTATCATAATCAGCTTTCATGGTCACCATATTTTCCTCTAAGACTGACATCTTGCTATGCATGTTTCCAATTTCTGTTTCATATTTAGTTTTTATGGCCTCAATTTCTTTAGCATGGTGACTTTGCGTGACCTCAATCTCCCTAATACGTTTTTCCAGATGAGTGCATAAAGTTTTCACATCATTGACATAATTAGTTTGATTGTTTTCCATATTTCTCACCAGCATCATTAGATCTAATAAAATTTTCTTTTGCTCTTCCCTTTCATTGTCATTTGCCCCTGATTTTTCATTATCATGAACTTGATCTGCAGTATTTTCGATTGATGACACATTCTGACTTTGAAATCTTTCTTCAACAGCGGAATTACTTTCTTTCTGTTCAACAATTTTAGAGGTAGAAGGCAAGCTGTTCGGATAACAATATCTATCTTCAAAAGCATTGATAATATCAACCAAAGAAGTGAAAGAATCCTTAGGAAAACTGTTAAACCAATTCAAAGCATCATCTTCTAAAGAAAGGACAAATAGACGCATTTTGATATCGTCATGATTAAACTGAGGGGATCTGCAATATATGATCATGATGCGAATAAACAAGTCAATATGCCTTTTAGCAGCGATTGGATCACCATCTGAAAAAATAGGTAATTCAGGAAGGGCCTCCTTCGGAAAATCATGGAGACGATGAATAAAACGACATGGTTTACATGAATAATCCATGATGAACAATAAGGGATGATAGAACTAGATCTTTGCTCAAGAAAATCAAAAGATGAAAGAAGTGGAGTCGCCACTTGAACAATAAATCTGATTCTAAGATCCGAGAAGCAATTAACAAACAGATATGCGGTAGGCTTCTTGTCTGGGAAAAATAAGAAAATGGAGTCGCCACCCAAACAAGAAACAAACCCAAGAGATGCTGCTGATATGGGATGAAAAGATGCCAAAATATTGAATCTGCCAGCTCAAATGAGAGATGAGAAGATAAGAAGATGAATGTCGATGAAAATCCAGGAACAGAAAAACTCCGTCCCTGGCAACGGCGCCAAAAAATGTTGTCGCGCGGATTGACACGACAACGCTCAGACCGGGGGCTGTCACTCTGATCCCCGGTCTCTCCGTTTAAGCCTGTCTCCCACGGCTAAGGGGGGTAGACCCTGCGAGATGGTGAATGCCAACTGTCAAACAGTTGGTCTGGGAGACGAGATGCACGACTGAGATAAGCACTAAGATGATTTGATGAATTGAGCAGACCAGTGCCTTAAAAGATCTGAATGATTACTAGCTAGGCGATCTAAGAACATGAGCCACAGACAACAATCATTTATTATCAGATGATCAGAACAATGCCTTAAATATCCAGCAAAAACCACAAAGCTCTTCGAATGACGATATCCAGCAAAACTAAGAGAAATAATTTCGCTTCAAAGAACAGTAAAACCAGATATCTAATTTGGATTCAGATCTCAGCGTGAAAGATACAGCATAAATAAAAGACTGAACTGGCAAAGACAATTTCCGCAAATTTTTTTTTTTTTTTTTTTTTGGACCCCAAAGTCTTTTTATTAACCAGAAACAAATTTACAAGAGAGCTTCTTCAGTCTTTGACTCACAGATCGAATGAATTGAAATGACCCCCTAAGACCCTATATAAAGGAAATGATCCTAACGGCTAGTTCGAGTGATCCATGTGGAAATGATCTCGACCGTTGATGAGGATCAAGACATCTCTTGATCTCATCCGTCGATTTATTCACTTAAAATATTATTATTTTATTAGTTAGGGTTTTTGCTTCATTTTTAATTTTTTATTATTTTATTATTTTTATTCATTTTTTAATTTTTTAATTCATTTTAAAATGGATCACTGAACTAAGCCTTTCGGAAACATCACCTAGGACCTAGGACTTAGGACTCATGAGGGGATTTAAAACATTTCTCGACCCTCAGGACACATTACATCATGACTTTTACAAAATTACAACTTAAGGGACAAACCCATTTAATACAGACCCTCACAAAACACCTAGTTCTGCGACACAACTATAATCTAGCAGATTTAACACACTAGGATTTTCCTAAAGTTCTAATGACAAAATCCATCCCGGCTTTGGGGTCAGGTTTGAAGGAAAACTCTGCCGATCCATGGATCGGTGAGACGAAAAACCTTCCGGGACATAGATTATCATAGAAAATTAGGTCCACCTAGGCAGATTACATACATGACTCATGTCTGCTAAGATTATTTACAATTAATACATGCAGACTGGGTTTACAATCAAAAAGATCAAGCTGCTGATGATGGCAGGATGGCACGGACATGCTGATCAGGTGCTGCTTCTTTCTGTCAAGAAAAACGGGGTGCACTGCATGGGTAGTTGACCAGTAGAGGTCAACACTTCTCATTTGCGCAGTCCCTCCAAGTGTCTGCGTGGGCCCCTTCTCTACGTGGTCCTTGGGCTCCCTTGGCTCCCCTTTTAAGTTACAATGTTGTGCTACTAGGGAGTGACTTTATTCATAAAGTGAGTTATGTCTCCCTTTCCTCACTTTTTATTTATTAATAACTATAGAGAGCAAAATTGAGCAAAATCGAATATTCCAATTAGCCATGGCTAATTAGGAATATTACACAAACCATTGTTAGTGAAGTATATGCCTATTTCAAGGCGCACACTCACATATTCCTCTGTGTCAGGTATCAACTTTTCTAATGCTTCCAAATATCCTTTAGATACCTCTTCATCTATATGGGGTTTGGTCCTAACCCCACCCCCTGGTGCAGGTTGGCCCAACCAAGATGTAAAGTAGTATTTTGGTGTAAGGATATACGCCAAGCAATGTAGTGGAAGATTAAGTTTATTCCACCGTACAAACACACAATCGTGAATCAATTTGTACAAGTCGGGATCATTGTTATGAACAATATCTTTTATTTGCCCCAACATGGTATCCCTCTGCTCATACACCTCGCCAATCACTGGTTTATCTGTATCTGCAAACTGAATCATGTGATAAATGGGCTTGGTGAAATCCAATACTTGCCTCACACGTGCCCAAAACATACCATCAAGAGCGACCTCCTCCACCAGTTCAAAACCTCGCTTGTCCGCTGCATTTGTAGCCCTTTCCTTTAATACCTGCCAGTGTGGATTTGATACCATGCTAGCCAATGACACTCTTACCTTCAAAAGGCGCTTGAGGGTGAGGTAATAGCTACCAAATCTAGTCCTCGCAATCTTCAACAACTCCAATCTTGAGTGACAGCAGAAAAGGCCATGGGTATTGCTATGGTTTGTAATAAATTTTATAATTTGTTTGCCTTTCTTGTACAAATCACCAATCCATTTGTATTGTTCATTTTTGTTCTTAACAACATCATGCATCAAAAGGTTCAATGTGTGAACCAAACACCCAGACCAAAATATCTTGGGGTATTTATCCTCAATAATTGCTCCTGCTGCCTTACAATTAGGAGCATTATCAGTGATGACTTGGATGACATTGTATGGCCCAATACACTCAATTGTTTCAAGTAATGGTTCTGCAATGTTGATGGCGGTCTTGAACTTGTCTGAGTAATCATATGCTGAAAGAATGATGGCACCACTAACAGACACAGCAATAACACTTATTAATGGCTTGCCTTTTACATTTGTCCATCCATCAGATACAATGGACACCCCATGGTCAGTCCAAGAACTTGTCATTCTATTCAAAGAATGTGATATTTTTGCTTTTTCATGATCAAGTCCAACTGTTCTTGCCTTGTCATACCCAGGGCTCTTGTATCCTTTAGGGGCATCATTTATGGCAGAAACCATTTTGTGCCAATAAGGTGAGCGAAGAACATTGAATGGTATCCCACATGCATAGAGAAACCTGTAAACTTTTGAATCCACATCATTCCTACACCCTTCATCAAGGAAATCTGATATGGTTCTACGCCTTAAAGCTGGTGACCCTATGCCTCCATATCCATTGCCTTGGGAGGATGCTGAAGGAGTTCTTTGTGCTTGTGATTGTGAGCTTGGTTCAAAGAAACCCCTTGATTTTTTAGATTTGTATTGGGCTTGTTGTCGCGCAGATTGACACGACAACGCTCAGACCGGGGGCTGTCACCCTGATCCCCGATCCCTCCATTTAAGCCTGTCTCCCGCGGCTAAGGGGGGGAGTCCCTATGATATGAAGAAGGCCAACTATCGACCAGTTGGTTGGGAGACACGACACGATAAGCACTAAATAGATTTAGATGTTAAAAGACCAGTGCCTTAAGAGATTATTGTTAAAACGATTACTTGTTAGATGATATAGAAACATAAACAGTGAACAGTAATCATTTGTCATCGCAAGATATCAGTTGAAACAACGACGCTCTTAAAATGACCAAAACGATATCTAGCAACTGAGAATTTTGAAGAGATGAATGCTTTCAAACAACCACGCAAAATCATGAATCATTTACCAGATACCAACTAATCTTTAAGATGATCATTCGTTTGCATAAATCGAAAATTTCAATCTCGAAATAAAACGTGATAATGTCCAGAGAATAATTGAATCTGGCGAAAAGGAAAAATTTCCACAATATTATTATTATTATTATTTTTTTTTTTAATTAATGAAATCTAAAAAATTTAAAACTATTTAAACTAAATCTAAAAAAAAATAAAATTAAAACTACCAAACTAAACTAAAAACTATTAAAAATCTGAAATTAAAATCTACTAAATCTAAACTAAATGATTAAGACTATTCCTAAAAAATTAAAAAAAAAAAATCTAAAATCCAAATCTAAAGGTATATACATATAACCTAAGTCAAAAAATAAAAAGAGATTTAATAATCTAAAAGCAAAATCGCATTTTATTTTTATTTTCATATATATTTAAAAGAGAAAAAAAAAAAACAAACAAACAAACAAAATCAAAACAAAACTATAAAACAAATCTAAATTAAAATGAAATCGAATTAAAAACTATGCTAAACCCTAGTCTAAAATTAACCTACGTAACCACTCTAAAACACGTGAAAGAAAAGGAAAAACGATTATTTGCAGGCGGAAACGATTTTCACAAGAGACGGCGTGACCCGGGCTCACACACAAAAAAAAAATCGAACGCGTCAGCCTCTAAAAAAATTCAGCGTGAGTTTCAGATGATCGCTGGACGCTCGACAGCAAATGAAAAATATGTGAATTGGTTTTATACTTACCTGACGGCAGACAGAAATACGATTCTAGCTTTGCAAACATTAACTGTTACCGCGCGTGAATGAGAATCGATGCCGTGCGTGAACGAGGATCATACATCGACGAATTTTGGAGTTAAGCCACTGTTTGTCTGCGTGAAGGAATACTGGGCACGTTTCTGAGCAAAGGATTGCAGGTTCTGGCCCGATAGTGAAGAGAACGGACGGCTCAGTCACGTTCCTCCAGTGGCAATTCTATTACGTGGAAGCTGATACCAATGCACACATGCAAAACTCGTGAGACTCCGCGTAAAATGTTTGAAACGCAGACGGAGGCTGGGGCGTATCAAATATTATCTCTCTGCGGTGAATAATCTTTGTCTGTGGATCAAATACCCTTGACGGTGGTGTATACACAGAAAATGCATGTGATCCGGGGCCACGAAACCGAGATATACTGGATTGGCGTTTATCATTACAGGTGCAGTGGGCGAGAAGATTGACGGTGGTCCTGCAATTGCAAAGAGACAAAACCCTATACCTGCAAACACAAAAGAAAACAAAACCCTAATGAAAAATCTGTGTAAAGCAAAAAATTTGAAACCCTAGATCAGCTTGATTAATTTACAGATTTTGGCCCCTTAATAGCCAGATTCAGCAATGAGCACAGAAATAATTTAAAGAGTAAAAATTTCAGGCTTTCACTGTGAAGAACTTCAGAAAATCTCTCATGCAAATTAGAAAAATAAACTGAATGATAGACCCAGGATCAAATCCAACTGGGCTCAGCAAAAAATGCTTGCGGGAGTTGGCTGGTTCAGCCGAGAACTTCCCCAAATGCCCACCAATCTTCTTCAGCAAGGTTTTTTTGCACAGCTCAGAACAACCATCAGTAAAGAGGGCAAAAATGCTGCTAGATCTCAAAAAGTAATGGAGATACCTGCCATTACTTCAGAAACCCTAACAACACTCAAACCCTAGCAAGTGAACAAGATACCTGTGCTCACAATACTCTACAATAAGCTATTATTAATGGCTGAAACATAAAATATGCAAAAACTAAATTAGCTCACAGCACTTCCGGAGAGTAACACCAGCAAGATTTGGACCCCAAAGTCTTCTTTTATTAACCAAAAAACAGATTACAAGAGAGCTTCTTCAGTACCAGACTCACAGATCCAATGATCTGAAATGACCCCTAGCACCCTATTTAAAGGAAATGATCCCAACGGCTAGTTCGAGTGATCCATGTCGAAATGATCTCGACCGTCGATGAGGATCAAGACATCTCTTAATCTCATCCGTCGAAATTGTTAACTTATTATTAAAAATAATATTTTGCATGCATTCATTTAAAATATTATTACTTTATTATTTTTAGGGTTTTTGCTCTATTTTATAATTTTTTATTTATTTCATTTTTTAATTTTTTAATTTTTATTTATTTTATTATTTTTATTTATTTTCTCAAATGGATCATCGAACTAAGCCTTCGGAAACATCACCTAGGACCTAGGACTTAGGACTCATGAGGGGATTTAAAACATTTTTCAACCCTCAAGACACATTACATCATGACTTTTACAATTTACATCTTAAGGGGACAAACCCACTTAACATAGACCCTCATAAACCACCCAGTTCTGCGACACAACTATAATCTAGCAGATTAACACACTAGGATTCTCCTAAAATTCGAATGACAAAATCAATCCCGGCTTTGGGGTCAGGCTGAAGGAAAACTCTGCCGATCATGGATCGGTGAGACGAAAAACCTTCCGAGACGTAGATTATCATTAGAAAGTTAGGTCCACCTAGGCAATTTTACATAAACGACTCATATCTGCTAAGATTATTTACAAATTTATACATGCAGACTGGGTTTATAATTAACTTGATCACGCTGCTGATGACTACAGGATGGCACGGACACGTCGATCAAGTGTTGCCCCTTTCTGCCAAGAAAAGAGGGGGTGTACTGCAGGGGTAGTTGACCGGTAGTGGTCAACAGGGCTTCCTCCTCTTCCCTTATGCATTTGGCTCTATCTACTGCTGACACACCTACACAAGTTTTGATTCCTATTTGTTTATCTCCATCCCATGGCATTTTCCCGCAGAGGTGTTTTCTGACACGGGTGTATGAACTTGTGTAATTATTGTTGCAATGGGGGCAATGAAATTTAGTGGTTCCACCCCCTTTCCCTATTTCAGGTCTGTTAACATATTTCGACAATGGGGTTTGGTCTTGTTTAGTTTTTTCAGCTGCTGAATCATGTTCACCCTCCTCCAGCTCCTCCTCATCAAGGTTTTCATCAAATCCACTTTGTCCCCCTTCTTCATCCCCTTCTTCATTTTAAACCCTCTTTTTCCTACTCTCCAGCACCATAATAACCAGAAAAGGAACCAAGAAGAAGAAAATGCCAAGAAATATAACCATGATGTTTGAAATTTGTTGTTTTGAATCTGCAAAATTTAATAAAATGGAATGGGAATGGGAATGGCCCAATGGGAAACCGAAATAGAAATTAGGAATAAATTAATTAACATTAAAAAAAATTGCTAACCTACCTCAAATGCGTCCAAGACTCCTCGCTCCTTGCAGCTTGCTCCTTGCTCCTTTCTCCTTGGCACCTTGCTCTCTCTTAGTCTCACTCAACTCTCACAATCACAAATTCACAATGATTCATTTTTTCCCTCCCTCCCTCATTATATTAAAAAAATTCGATTTTTTCACCGCGTGATTTTTTTATTTTTTTTTTCGCCACTTTCACTCCCGGCTTCTACGCGCGTCGATCCGGGAGCGAAATTTATAACCCAGGAGCGATCGGGAGCAATCGCTCCTTGACCGCTCCCGGGTTATAAATTTCGGTCTCGGAGCGACGGGAGCGACGCTCCCGAATTTGGCAGGGAGTGCAAATTTTTTTATTGGGATCGCGCTCCCGACCTGCTCCCGAGTCACTCCTGCCTGGAGCGCGGATTGGGAGCGGGATCCGGGGGGGGAGGTCGCTCCCCCGCAACACTAGTAATATACATTTTCACCCATCTGGCAAGAGCAAATGAACAAAGTTGGTCTTCTGATCAAAAGGTAGTTTATTCATTTTGGAATCGAGTGCTTATGTTTGTTTGTATCTGGGCTTTTGATATGGATTATGTGGTGACTTTGAGGGAAGAGGGGTTTTGACCATGATGTTGTTCCCTTAGCTTAAATGGGGGGTTAATTCTTAATTCTAGACCAGTGGGACATCCCCTCATAGCCCAATGGCTATAGGAGAGGCACTACTCGGGAAGCCTTGATTAAGATAGTGTGTTCCATCTATCCCTACTCCATACTTACCACTTTCCAGCCCCTCCAATGCCTAAAATGTGTAGAAACCCACAGCGCAATAAACAAGTCGAATTAACCTTCTTAGGGCCATGCTAGGCTGACATCGAGGCCTAGAAGGGTAGCTTTGAGGCCTCGTGTTAAAAATGAGAGTGAGGGCCTTAAACATAGTGAATAAGAGGGAGATGCCTTCTAACTGCTGCAAAACATCTCCAAACCTCAATTTCGGCTCTATGGGCTCCAAATGGGTCTCCAAAGACCTGAAGATCAGGTCAATGCTCCATCAATGAGGACTAGAACCTAAGTTGCACTGAAACGGATACGGGAACTGATACAAATATGGGGTTTGAAATGGATACGACAAATTTTCAAAGAACCTGTATACGATACGACAAGGAAATATCACACACACACACATATATATTATTGGGAATCACGATTTTCGTTAGACCAAAACCCGCAAGTATTAGTCAACGATTGCATCACCAGAGATAAGGATCCACGAGAGGTGGTTAGTCCATGTCGTGAAACACACTGGGAGTGTTGGTTTATCCAATGTCCAACAATCTCCCCCTCTAATGTGACCCGGGGGTGTATCAAACTCATGACCTATGCTTTGATACCACTTGTTGGGAATCACGATTGTCGTTACACCAAAACTTGCAGGTATTAGTCAACAATTGCATCGCTAGAGATAAGGATCCATGAGAGGCGGTTAGTCCATGCCGTGAAACACATGGGGATCATTGGTTTATCCAATGTCCAACATATATATATATATATATATATATATATATATATATATATATAAGAAAATAAAAATTTCATGTTATCGTTCATTTTTTAGTCTTTAGAATCTAGATTCTATATTTAAAAATACATAATCATCATCATGAATTCAACATAAACAAAGCATCATCATCAATTTAGTATAAACATTGTCATCATCATCAATCATTATTATAACATTCAATTTGGCACCTTTGTTTAAAATGTCAATACCCACATATAGTTTAAAGGAATATGAGATTGTTTTCAAACTCGCATCATATATTTTTCTAATGAATTTGGCAACACTAACATAGAGGCGGCATAGTGAATTTGACTTTGTAAATAGTATGTTGCACATTATCTTGGTCTAGAGTGTAAGGAGTCATGACATAGAAATATAGTTTAGTATCACCGAATATGATGTAAATTTAATCATTGTAAATAACATCTACGCATTATAAATTGGACTGTGTTATGGTAGCTACAACAAGAGATGCTTTGAAATTCACAGAAAGAAGTAAGCTGGATTTATTTATTCACAACATAGGATCATATGACCAAGAATCAAGTTGCCACAATTTAAGAAAGTATTGTGAAGTATGATACTAGTAAAGAAATGTTGAGAAATTTAACCTAATGCAAAATGAGAAAATATATTTTAGAAAAAGATGACTTAGATAGTTATTCAATTTGCATCCATGCACAATTCAATAATAGCCAAAACTGTTTCCCCCAGCCAACTTTGCAGGTAACAATTTTCCTTCTTGATTTCATAGATACCTTATCAGTTTCCATACCAAATTCCAAGTTTCCATCCTTTAGATGTGGCATTGTTGAAAATTTATTGGCAAATACCTCTATCATGTCATGAATCATTTTTCAAGATAAATGTTCACTTTCAGATGAGTTGTAATCATTGGATATAAGGTATGCAAATAATTCAGTGGGATTTACATGCTCAGGAAAACCTGGAATATATTCTTACAATAAAGTGCCTGGAACATTGGAAACTTGGAAAACTTGAAAACTAGAAACTTAGAAATGTATCCATATTTTCTGGAAACGGATCCAATTTTCTTGAAACGGATTCAATTTTCTTGAAACGGATTTGAAACGTTTTCAATCTCAAGTTGACCGTTTCCAAAAAAGTGAAACGTGCCAGAAACATTTCCATGTCATTTCGAAGTTGTTTCGTGCGTGTTTCAGTATCTTAAATGCTGAATGACGTTTTTGGGAGTTGGGCACAACATTTTCGGTGTCCTAGGCTAGAAGATGACGCATGCCCTCCCATGTCTGTCTGGGTGTGATAAAACCTCCTCTGGGTCCAGGATCAACTGCCAAGTGTCAGGTGCAATGTGTGGCTAGCTAAGCAACGTGGTCCAAGTGTGTCATCATCTCTATATAACTGGGGGACGAACAAGCAAACAAACAAGCAATGCGGTGGCTTTGAAGAAGCCCATGGTATGGCAATCAATGCTTTGCAATGTGGAGGCCCATAACTCTCAACGCACACTACAAGTGCCATTATGACCCTCTGGAGGGCTTGGATCCAGTATAGGGAGGCCAAGTCCAAGTTGAAGACTCATTTGCAATCATGTATACGATCAAATGTGTCTCCTCACCTTTAAGTACAATAATTCATTACTATAATTGAGTAAATAAGCTTGCTAATCAAGGGTAGAAGTGGACACTTCATAGTGGCATGCGCTTCCAAATGGGCTTTGAACATGTATAGATGTCACCTTCCTTGATAAGAGAGGTTAATGGAGAACCCTATGTATTGGTTTCAACTTCTAAGGAAGTGACAGGTCCATGGTACAACCATTAAATGGCAGGTGTCATGTGAAATAATGATGGAATGGAGTGGGGGAAAAGGGAAGGCTCCAACCCATATGCCATGGTACAAAGGTAGCTATGATGAGGGAAGCTCACACCTTGGGTTTATGAATGTAGGAGGGAGCAATCGTGGTATATGAGTTACCTCGACCTTTGTTTTTCCACCTTTCTTCATATGCCTTTTTCCTTTTATTGATTTTTCTTCATTTTACTGCTCGAGGCTTGAGGGGATGAGAGCATGATGTGTAAGATGTAGCAGTGATTGTTGAGAAATCTAGGGGTAGCAAATTAGGCGATTTCTCTTACTTTGATTACTTCTTGTGATGTATTTTACTTAACTTAATTAGCTTCTTCTTTCACTTGATTATATTTAGTGTTCTTATCATCACACATCTACCAAACCATAAAGAGCAAAAAGACAAAATGACACAAGATATAGGCGATCAACTAGGGCCAAAACCTCTCCGGTTGAGAGGAAAACCCACAAGAACTCTTCTCTTTTTATAGAGCTTCAATTGATGAATTACAAGACCTATGACTCTTGTCAAATGACCCCTCCAAGACCAAGTTACAATTCTTCTTGAAGACCTTAGTTCTAATAAAGTCAACCCAAGTCTCTTTACTTCAAATCTGCCTTTACTTCGTAAACTTAGACCTGCACCTTGACTGTAATTTTCGGCCTCCTTTGACTTGCAACTTTCGAGCTGTTCTGCAGAAACCCTAGGATAACACGAGTGGCTAGAAAATAGATGAATTTTTCTCCTTTCTCCCTCGCTTGTCTTGTCTTCTCTTCCTTGTCAATTCGACTTGCAAAGGAAACCTCATTTGACCCAAAACACAACTCTTAATAATGACTGCAATATTTATGTTTCTGTTGCAGTAGATGATGCCTATCCCTCTCGCACGTGTGAACAATTTAAGCCCAAAGACAGTCCAAAAACTTTATTTTCCTTTTCCTCTTCTTTGCTAAGTATTTCGGCTTCTTTTTCGTCCTCTATCCTTTCTTGATAGAACTTCTTGAGTGATTAGAACTGTTCTTCAAGTGAGGTTGTGGTTACTTATATATTGTTGAAGGAAATGTAACTAGGTTCGGTCTTCATAAATGTACTTTTGATATTTGTACTTATTCAAGAAAACAAATATTATTTTTGTAATATATGTCAATGAGTTTCTTGCTCATTGAAATAGGTCTAGCACATGTTACGTGCTATAGGTGAGTCAAATGGCCAAAAGAAAATGTTAAAGACCTTAAGGGCATGTTACTGTGAAAATTTCAGAATCTAACAAACCAGAAATCCTACTGCAATAAACTGATTTGCATTACCTACTTGTGTTCTTCAGTTTAACAAGTTATTTCTAGAATTATTCAGAAAATATTAATGCAAATACATTGCAACCTACACCAATATACAGATCAAGTACTGAAAAATAAATGTGACAAACACACAAAGGACACTTATTTTTGGACTAAACGTCCCTGGAAAAGCCCAATGCGGGAAAACCGGTGCAGCGGATGTGAGGTTTTTATTATTAAGCAGATTTTTGACTACAACTAAGGTGCCTGATCTGGCTCACCCGACAGACAATAAACCCGGCAGAAGTACCTTTATCCTGTAGGAAATTACAGGGTAAGTTCCTCAGAAAGAACACCAAAAGGACACCACTCACAACCAGATCACAGATCAATACACCAGTATTTTTGACGTGGTTAAAACCCTCAAAGAGGGAAACAGTCCACGGCCTGAGCCAACGCGGCCACTTCAGGCAATTTATTAATCAAAGAATGAAAATTTACATAAACTTCTCTCATGCACGGATTACCCTACAAATGACCCTCCATGCGCTTTAAATAGAATTCATGGACCAATCGGGTGTCAAGCCACGGATCAAGTGTCGGTAATACCGAGGAGAGAATGAACCGTCGGATCACTACATATTGTGACCGTCGGATTGTAAGTTACAAAATGTACAACGGTAAAGAAACACACTTTACCTAACTCTATACCTAACTCTATACTAGACCAAGTTGTACTTAACTATTTCCTATGTGTCGGAATATCCTAACATCCCCCCTTAAGAACAACTTGGGATAGGATTGAAGGATTTATAAATATGACACAATAAGAGAAGGAAGGAGGCACTAGAGCCTATATGTAGGAAATTACAGGGTAAGTTCCTCAGAAAGAACACCAAAAGGACACCGCTCACAACCAGATCACAGATCAATACACCAGTATTTTTGACGTGGTTAAAACCCTCAAAGAGGGAAACAGTCCACGGCCTGAGCCAACGCGGCCACTTCAGGCAATTTATTAATCAAAGAATGAAAATTTACATAAGCTTCTCTCATGCACGGATTACCCTACAAATGACCCTCCATGCGCTTTAAATAGAATTCATGGACCAATCGGGTGTCAAGCCACGGATCAAGTGTCGGTAATACCGAGGAGAGAATGAACCGTCGGATCACTACATATCGTGACCGTCGGATTGTAAGTTACAAAATGTACAACGGTAAAGAAACACACTTTACCTAACTCTATACCTAACTCTATACTAGACCAAGTTGTACTTAACTATTTCCTATGTGTCGGAATATCCTAACATCCCCCCTTAAGAACAACTTGGGATAGGATTGAAGGATTTACAAATATGACACAATAGGAGAAGGAAGGAGGCACTAGAGCCTATCCCCCCTTAGTGACAACTTCCTGAACTCCAACCATAAATCGAAGTTTAGTGAACTTCGCCTCTGTGAGAGCCTTTGTGAAGATGTCTGCAACTTGATCATCTGTTGAACAATATTGCACTTCAAGAACATGGTCGTGAATGAGCTTTCTGATGAAGTGCATGTGCAGTTCAATGTGTTTGCTGCGCTGATGTTGGACTGGATCTTTGCATAGCTGAATGGCACTTTGATTATCACACCAAAGTGTAGTCGGATGCTGCTGCTGAAAGCCAAACTCTGACAGGATCTGACGAAGCCACAAGGCTTCCTTACTAGCTTCTACGGCACCACGATACTCTGCTTCTGCTGATGAAAGAGAAATGGCACCCTGTTTCTTGCAAGCCCATGTAATAGGTCCTGAACCAAGAGTGAACACATAACCGGCAGTAGACTTCCGATCATCAGGGTCACCAGCCCAATCGGAATCAGTGAAACCAACCAATAGAGGAGATGCTTTGGCACTGTAATGAATCCCAAACTGAACTGTACCTCGAACATAACGAAGTATTCTTTTAGCTGCTTTCCAATGACTTTCACGGGGGTTTTGCATGAACCGAGCAACAAGGCCAACAGCAAAGGAAAGGTCAGGACGAGTATGGGTTAAATACAAAAGTTTTCCTACAAGTTGACGGTATAAGGTAGCATCAACTTCAGGAGAAGTACAAGTGACTGAAAGTTTGACTCCAGACTGAAAGGGAGAAGGGGCTGGCTTACAGTCTTCCATGTGAAAATGACGTAGAATATCACAAGCATACTTGGACTGGGAAAGGGAAATACCCTCCTTGGATTGCAAGACTTGAAGACCGAGAAAATAGTGTAAGTGTCCTAAGTCTGTCATTTCAAATTTCCTTTTAAGGCTAGACTTCACATGGTTTATAAGGTTGGGATCACTACCAGTAAGGATAAGATCATCAACATAAAGAACAAGGATGATAAGAGAGTTGCCCACTTTCTTGGTGTAGACAGTATTGTCAGAATGACACCTAGAAAAGCCAGATTCTAAAAGAAAGCTATCCATTTTGGCATACCAAGCCCGAGGAGCTTGCTTGAGACCATAAAGGGATTTCTTAAGTCGACAAACAAGGCTGGAGTCTGTTTGTATGAAGCCAATGGGTTGTTCCATATAGATTTCTTCATGCAAGTCCCCATGCAAGAAGGCAGATTTAACATCCATCTGATGGACTTCCCATTTGAAAGAGGCAGCAAGGGAAAGAACAAGGCGGATAGAGTTCATTTTGGCAACAGGGGAGAAGGTTTCAGTGTAGTCAATGCCTTCAACCTGTGAAAAGCCCTTAGCAACAAGACGAGCTTTATGTTTATCAACTTTCCCATCTGGTCCATACTTGGTTCTGTAAACCCATTTGCATCTAACAAGTTTTCGTCCCTTTGGTAAAGGAACAAGATCCCATGTATCATTTGCCAATAATGAATGATATTCTTCATTCATAGCTGCTTCCCAATCTGGATGGCCTGAAGCTTCTGCAAAGGTGTCAGGATCATAATTTACTGGAGCTTGAGCCAGTAAAGAAGAGGCTCTCTCGAACTGAGAACGTGTGCGTCGCTGATCTGTAGGATCACCGGCAAGATCACCTGCTGCATCTCGAGTAGCACGAACCCATTTTGGAAGCTCAGGAGCTGAAGGAGGATCCTGAGATGGTGGGGGAGGATTGTCATCCTCACTTTCATCATCTGAAGAAGAAATGTTTTCAAAGGTAGAAGAGATAGGGAGAGGTGGCACATCCGCCGGACTAGGCTCGCAGGCCGATATATTTTCATCAAATTTTACATCTCTTCTAATGATAACATTTTTGGACTTAAATGGAATAAGTCTATAGCCTTTGACATCTTCAGAATATCCAACAAAAGTACATTTTTCACTCTTAGGTTCTAAAGCTTTATGCTTTTCATCTGGAATATGGGCCCACGCTTCACTTCCAAAAACACGAAAGTGACTTACATCTGGTTTGATTGAGCTCCATGCTTCTTCTGGAGTGATATTCTTTAAAGCCTTAGTAGGAGTGCGATTTATTATGTAATTTGCACAGTTAATTGCTTCTGCCCAAAAACTAAGACCAAGTCCTTTAGATTGTAGCATACAATTAGCCATTTCCTTTAAGGTGCGATTCTTCCTTTCAGCTACACCATTTTGTTGTGGAGTATATGGAACAGTATGTTGCATTTGAATTCCATTCTCAGTGCAATAGTTGATGAATGTGTTTTTAACATATTCTCCGCCATTATCAGATCTTAACTTAAGAATTTGATGTCCAGATTGTTTTTCAACAAAGGCCTTGAAGGCCAAAAAAGTGTTAAATACTTCACTCTTGAGTTTTAAGAAGTATACCCAAGTGCGTCTGGAGAAATCATCAATGAAAGTTAAGAAATACTTGCAGCCAGAGAATGACACAACTGGAAGTGGACCACATAAATCACTATGCACAAGCTGTAAAGGGGCTGAGGCGTGCCAAGAGGCACGTTTTTCAAAACTGTCCCGATGATGTTTTCCGAGTACACATCCGGAACAAACACCATCTCTGCAAGATACCATAGGAAGACCTGTCACCATATTTTCTTTACATAGATGCTGAAGGGAGCGATAGTTTAAGTGACCAAATCGCTCATGCCAAAGTTTGCTCACTTCATCGTTATGAGCAACAAATACTGAGGGAAGATTTGATGACCCAAAGTTGTGAAACTTATACAACCTTGTAGAATCATCAGCAATGCCAGTAGCCAAAATCTGTTTAGGATCTTTTAAGTCCTTGATTACAACATCATGAGGTGAAAATTCAACGATTTTACCTTCACCTGAATGAGTTATCTGATATACAGATAGAAGGTTGCAGGATAAGGTTGGAACACATAATACATCATTAAACTGACCATTGTCTAGATGAACAGTTCCAGTCCCTACAACATTAAGAGATCTATCATCACCAACATATATATTTTTGGTGTTACAATCATTTAAAGAAGAAAACATGGCTTTGTTTTTGGCCATGTGATAAGAAGCTCCAGAATCAATGAGCCGAAGAAGATACATTTAATGCATAGCCAGACCGAGATGCTTGACAACCACATGCAGAAAGTGCCATTCCTGAAGATGAAGTTGAAGTTGAAGATTGCCCCAAATGGATGTTATGCTTCTTCATTGCTGCTTCCAAGGCTTCCATCTTTTTAAAGCATTTTGATTCTAAGTGGCCATCTCGATTACAAAAATTGCAATGTCTATCAGTCTTCTTCCCTTTGTTTTTATTTGTCTTATCATTTTGTTGAAATGATTTTTCATTTTGGGGCTGAAATTGCTTAGGACCCTTGTTTGGTTTAGGACCATTCTTTTTAGGATATGACTTCTTAGGATTCTTTGAATTTGGTTGCTGCTGGGCGGCTAACGCTTTCTTGGAAGAGTTTCCAAGATTAAGAAGACCAAGGTGTAAGAGTTTTTCTTGTTCTCTTATTAAAGAATCACAAAAAGAGTCAAAGGAAGGGGGCTTGTAGTCTTTTCCTTGAGAAATGAAGGCTTCTCTTGTAGAATGGAAGGTGGAAACAAATACAGAGTAGGCTGGTCCCAACTTAGTAAGGATGGAATAAATAAGGTTACTATCTTCTTTCTTAACCTTAACACCTTCCAAGAGATATCTAAGGGTCTTGAACTTGGACAAGAAATCTTCAATGCAAGAAAAATTATTAGGGTCCAATGTAAGCAACTCATTTTCAAGTTGATGGGCTCTAATTTCATTTTTAATCCCAAAAACTTTAGTGATTTGTTCCAATGCTTCATTAGGAGTATCAAGTTCTGCAATATGGAATCTAAGATCAGGAGAAATAGACATCCCTATCAAACCACGTGCTTGATCTTGTCTATTTTCCCATTTAGCAGCCTTATCTTCATCCTTCGGTTTCTTCTCTTGGCCTGTG
Source organism: Pinus tabuliformis (assembly GCA_031772625.1). NCBI lineage: Eukaryota > Viridiplantae > Streptophyta > Pinopsida > Pinales > Pinaceae > Pinus > Pinus tabuliformis. The sequence goes on from CM062816.1 coordinate 854,426,292, forward strand.
GCTATTCTGTAGAGACCTTTACTTCTAAGTAAATCCTCAATGTAGGACAACCATTGGAAGTAGTTGGTGCTGTCAAGGGTAACTTGGTATTGACTTTCCATTTCAACAGAAACTGAAGCTGAAGATGCTGAAAGTAAGTGTTCCAATGGATAGATCTCGAAAAATTAGGCTGGTTTAAAAAAAACGGCTCTGAAAAAGGCTTCTGGATGAAGAAGTTATGGCTTTTTAAAAAAAGTTGTTGAAGTTGCCGACGAAGTGCGGGAATGTGCGGAAATGAAAAAGTTCGCCCCCACAAAATGGAGACTTGAACCCAAGACCTCTACTCTCTTAAAATAGCTTTGAACCAATTGATCTATACAAAAAATTTGAGAGAGAGGGGGGGGGGCCTTTGGATTGCGTGCTTGCTTTGAGAAAGCTCTTTTTCCCTACAAAACAAAAAACACAAAACCCAACACGGACATGCAAAGAAAATGAACCTTATGGCTCGAAGTTAGCTTTAGCCGAAAAACTAAATATTTTCAAAAATGAACCTTGCGGCTCAAAGTTAGCTTTGGCCGGAAACTAAATATTTTCCTCAATGTTTCTGATTTTCCGAGATCACCCTAAGGCGCAGGGAAAAGAGCATACGCATGAGAAAAATCCTTCCTTTCTGTTTCTGATTTGCCCAGATCGCACAGAGTCGCAGGGCAAAGAGCATACGCAGAAATGAAAGGTATAGATCCGGTAATAAAAAGGCTAAATAAACCGAAACCGAAATAAACGGAGAGAAAATAACAGTAAACTGCAAATAAACACTGTATACCTCCAGATCTTAAAAATGACGCAGCTAGGGCTACCGGAAACCTTTTCGCGTGAAACGAAAGGGGTTCCTCACTGGAACAGATGCTCCGAACACAACAGAGCAGTCCTCTCGGCCCGAAAGCAGTCAGAAACAGCAGATCTAGGAAACGGCAGTCGGATGCAGTTCTACCGGCTTCAGATTTGGATCACCAACGGACGCGGCCCTCAAATAGCTCTGATACCATGTAGGAAATTACAGGGTAAGTTCCTCAGAAAGAACACCAAAAGGACACCGCTCACAACCAGATCACAGATCAATACACCAGTATTTTTGACGTGGTTAAAACCCTCAAAGAGGGAAACAGTCCACAGCCTGAGCCAACGCGGCCACTTCAGGCAATTTATTAATCAAAGAATGAAAATTTACATAAACTTCTCTCATGCACGGATTACCCTACAAATGACCCTCCATGCGCTTTAAATAGAATTCATGGACCAATCGGGTGTCAAGCCACGGATCAAGTGTCGGTAATACCGAGGAGAGAATGAACCGTCAGATCACTACATATCGTGACCGTCGGATTGTAAGTTACAAAATGTACAATGGTAAAGAAACACACTTTACCTAACTCTATACTAGACCAAGTTGTACTTAACTATTTCCTATGTGTCGGAATATCCTAACATATCCGGAGACATATATTTTAGCGAATCCAACAACTAGATGAACAAACCCCAAAGGTGATTGCGGTGTCCCTAGTGCTGGGCAATGATGGTTGCTCCCAGCTCTGCGTTGGAACTGTGTCACCCTCCCAGTGAGCCTTCCTGGCTCAAAAATCGATCTGCTGAACTGATGCTTGATCTGCCTCACAGAAACCCCAGCGCTGCCTCTAAGTGACTGCATCAGCGCCTCTAGCCTCTACGTCATCCATTCCGGAGCTGCGCTATCTCTCCTTAGTGATGTGCTGCCTCTTTGCTATGTATTCTCGGCCTTGGACTGAAGTCCCTCTGCTGAATTTCCCCTCTCTGCACTAGAAGCTTACTTTGAAATTCTCAGCAAACCACGCCCCAGAATTTCGAATTAGCTCAAGTGTTGCTCTCCCTGTGTATGTTCTCCAACTAACCCCAAGCCTTCCTTTATACTTTTCCTGTTGAGAAATCAACGGCCATGATCTAATCTCTAATCAATGGATAAGATTAAATTAGACTTGATCCTCGTCTCTTAGAAGCTTCTCACCCATATTTTCATTAATACCCATTAATATTTTAATTTTCCTAAGTTTAGAGTTATGAACCCCATTAAAAATACTAATTATTTTAATAAAATACAATCCAGGTGGAATTTCTCCAAACGATTTCTGGGTCTTGGAGATTTCATGTGTTCTATCCCCTCCACAAAATTCGGAGCTAGAGCACATCCAATGCTACCCAAAAGTCAACACTCCTTGTTAGCGAGGAAGGTGTTGTAGCAATACTTCCCAGTAGAAGTATCACACTAATCCACGACATCGGTCCTCTGCGCTGCTGATGCTTGGCCTACTTCCCTTCATCCACTGCGCTACTGCAATCTATATTGCTGCCCATGACACTGCCACTGTCGCTGCTGTATCTCTAGTGCAACTCCCTCTCAATACGCTGCATCATGCTGGCCATAGCACTGCCACTGCTAACTGCTGCACTACAACTCAGTTGCTGAGAAGTAAGCAACTGAAAAGCCACCCAAAAGCTGACATGCTAGTCAGTCTGGATGCTCCTTGACGCTGAAGCTACCTCTGCTGCTAATCTGTGTTGACCCTTTGATGCTACTGCGCTACTGTTGTATCTGCTCTGTGCCTTCCGCAATGTTGCAACACTCCACTGCATTGCTTTAGACTTTGGCACTCTAGCTCTGCCACTGTTGCTCCATCATCCCTCGTATGAACTGACTCCCGTCATTCTGCTACTATCATTAAGGGCTCCTGTAGACATATGTGATCCAAGAGTTTGGGCACCTCAAGGATCCTGCCCCTTACTGTAGGTTTTTGGAACTATAGCTCTAAATCTCCCCACCTCCCTCCTGAAGATGTGGTGCCATCTTTGCCAAATGAATGTTGAACTGGTCCTCTTCTCCCTCTTTCCCTGCTGCGCTAGCAAAACTTGGGATTTCTTTGGCGCTAGAAATCCTCTAAGGAATAAGCTCCCTCTGAATTTCGATTTCCTTCACGAAAATCCTTCTACCAATCACTGTTGAACCACCCCTCCCCGATCTCTCTTTGCTGTTGCTGAGCACTTGATCTAGATTTCTTGGCAGGAAATCTTCTAAGGAACTGATTCCCTCTACTTTGCTTCTGCCCCACTAGGTACTATTCTGCACCAACAGAATCAACACCCCACCAGCAACTCCAGATGAAATCTGCGCTGCACCTCTAGCCATGACAATCGGAAAATTGAGACTCAACAGTCTCTGTGCTGAACCAGTAACCACTGCGCTACCTTCTGCAACAACAATGTCACCAAATTAGGTTGAGGCAGGCTCTGCGTGAGCCTCCCTTGGTGACTGCGTCACCCCTCCTCTGCTCTCTTGGCTAGAAACTGTGCTGTCTCTCAGGATAGTTGTCTTCACACACATATTTTCCTCTGTCGTTTCGCCGATGGCTTCAGTCCTCCTTGATCTGCAATTGCTCTAATACCATGTGAAAATTTTCTAAATGTAACAAACCAAAAATCCTACTGCAGTAAACTAATTTGCATTACCTACTTGTGTTCTTCAGTTTAACAAGTTATTTTCAGAATTATTCAGAAAATATTAATGCAAATACATTGCAACCTACACCAATATACAGATCAAGTACTGAAAAATAAATGAGACAAACACACAAAGGACACACTTATTTTTGGACTAAATCTCCCCAGATAAACCCAATGCAGGAAAACCGGTTACGCAGATATGAGTGTTTTATTATTAAGTAGATTTTTGAATACAACTAGGGTGCCAAATGTGGCTCACCCAACAAAGAATAAACTCAGCAAAAGTACCTCTATCCAGAGACAGATATTTTGGCGAATCCAACATCTGGATGAGCAAACCCCACAGGTGAATGCGCTGTCCCCAGTGCTGTGTAGCGATGGCTGCTCCCAACTCTGCGTTGGAACTGCGTCACCTCCTCTAGGAGCTGTGTCACCCTCTCAGTGAGCCTTCTCGACTTGGAAATCGATCTGCTGAACTGATGCTCGGTCTGCCTCACAAAAACCCCATTGCTGCCTCTAAGTGACTGTGTCAGCTCCTCTAGCCTCTGCGTCATCCCTTCTGGAGTTGCGCTCTCTCCCTAGTGTTGTGCGGCCTCTCTGCTATGTATTCTCGGCCTTGCACTGAAGTCCCTCTACCGAACTGCCCCTCTCGGCATTAGAAGCTTACTCCGAAATCCTCAACAAACCATGCCCCATAATTTCGAATTAGCTCAAGTGTTGCTCTCCTTGTGTGTGTTCTCCAACTAACCCCAAGCCTTCCTTTATACTTTTCCTGATGAGAAATCAACGGTTGTGATCTAATCTCTAATCAATGGCTAAGATTAAATTAGACTTGATCCTCATCTCTTAGAAGCTTCTCACCCATATTTTCATTAAAACCCATTAATATTTTAATTTTGCTAAGTTTAGACTAAGGAACCCCATTAAAAATATTAATTATTTTAATAAAATACAATCCGGGTGAAATTTTTCCCAACGATTTCTGGGTTTTGGAGATCTCATGTGTTCTAGCCCCTCCACAAAATTTCGGCGCTGGAGCACATTTGATGTTACCCAAAAATAAACAGTTACACCATGAATACATTTGTATAAGAGTCAAAGAATATCCCTCAAAGCAAAGTAAAAGTCCTCTCCATGCAACGACATCATCAAAGAAGCAATTCCGATGCAAAAGAAGTGAAGTCGGCATACTGTCCTCATGTCGGCCTCAAGTTGGCCTAAAGGAGGTACAATCCTCTATATATAGAGACTGTCCACTCCTCCAATGACAAGCATTCATACCTCTGAAATCAGCAAGCAAGAGAAGCCGAGAAAAGTTGAAGGAAGTTGAGAAAAGGAGTCTCTAGTGCAACGAAGAAGGAAGAGACAAAACCGAGTGATAAAGGGTTGTTCTAAGTGTGAATTACAGTCACACATGTGAGAAAAGGAAGGGTAATCTATGGTGATTACAACAACCGCATAACAGTTACATATCTCTCTTGTTTGGGCTAGAAACTTAGGCCTACAAGGCCTCCTACTCAAGCGAAGAAGGGGCCCTCACAAGCGAAGGAGAAAGGAGTCAAAACCTAAGGGAAACGTCCCACATGTGCGAAAAACTAGGGCTGTAGTGTTGTTACATCAAGTTTGCAACCTCACATCAAGAAGGAGCTTGGTTGGTTAAGAGAAGGAAGGCATCATCTTATGTGAAAGAGTTCACTAAGGATCAAGAAGAAATATCTCTTCTAGAACTAAGCATAATAAGGTCTATCATCAGTTGCCGAAAGAAGTAGGAGGACGAAGTGCCGGAAGAAGGAGAACGAAGTGCCGGGAAACAAAGTGTAGGAAGAAGGAAGGATTTGACTTGTGCTTGGAGGATATTCTTGTCAAGGGGCTAGGGTTTGGCATTGATCAATAAGAAGCTTCAATAAGAGAAACTTACCAAAGGGTTTTCCTCTCTAAGAGAGAGAGGTTTTGGCCCTGGTAGAGAACCAATATCTATGTTCTTGTCTTTATGTTTTGGTAGCAGTTTGATGAAACACACCCTAATAATAAGAAGAAGATCAAGCTAAGATAATTGTAAAAGTGCTTCACAAATTGTTAACAAATCAAGAAGAATTACACTACATAGAATTTCCCTAGATTCTTCAACATATATAAGATTCTTATAGTGCCCAAATAGGCCGACTTGATCTTCTTAGGAAGGCCAACTTGTGCTCCTTTGAAGGCTGACTTGTTGTGGCATTATGACAAGGTCTTAGAGGGTCATCTTGACATTTTTGACTATACAAGATGTAGCATACCCAAAGGGTCTTCCATACATGACAATAACTCTCATGACTTGTAGACTCAATGACAAGCCCTAGCTGCACTCAATGGGTGCTTGACCTATAAACCAAATAACCTTGAGCATGAAACCCATGCCTCGAGAATAACAATAACAATTTTATTTTACATCAAATACATAAAATCATGATTGCAGATGTCATTATGAAGACCGAACCTAGTTACATATTTCAACACCGCCTCTTAACTAGGGAGGTATTCATAATCCATACAAGGTACTTGGACATTCTGAATATGAAGAATTCTCGTAAGAAGAGTCAGATTGGTAAGCCATCTCATAGCTACTTCCTTAGCTTATGCTAGAGCATCTCATCATACTAACCAACATTGTCACATAGCAAGGCCTTAACTAACTCTTGAAAAATGTAACTAGGCTCGGTCTTCATAAATGTATTTGATTCATTATGTAATGTACTTGTCAAAAGAATGAAAACAAATATTTTTATTATTATCGCAATGACTTATTAAAGCATGGGTTTCATGCTTGGGTCATCATGTTTTTGTTCAAAGTCCCCATTGAGGACTTCTAGGATTTATTCTGAGTCATTAGAGTCATTGTCCATTTAAAGAGACCCTTCTTGGGCTTTTGAATCATGTAAAAAGATTTATTATTGAGTCAAATTAGGTATTTGACACCTCCACACCAAGTCAGCCTCAAACAAGGCAATTTGACCTCACCTCAAGCCTATATATATAAAAGGAAATATAATTCATTTGGAGCACTGACTCACTCACTCATAAGTTCGATATCCAGAAGAAAGAGCTGAAAAGGTGCGAAGAAGGAAAGGAGGCTCAAAGAAGTGCGAAGTTGGAGAAAGAGGAAGGAAAAGAGAAAATCAAAGTTTTGGGCTATCTCTCTCTCTCTCGTTTGGATTCCTCTGGGAGATCAAAGTTTTCCTTGTCTAGTCGAAGTTGTTGCTGCCACCTGCTAGGTCGAAGTGTTGCTGTTGCTTCTAGGTCGAAATTCTGGGTCGAAGTTGCTAGAATAGGAGGCTGACTTGGTGATTTGAGGGGGTTTGTGTCTAGGTTGAAGAGTCTCAAGAAAACTATTGAAGGAATAGATTTTGATTGGGTTTTCCCCTAGATAGGGGTTTTTCCCTGGCAGAGTGCCTACATCTTGTTTCTTCTGTTTTTGTGATCTTTATACACATATAATTTGGTAATTGCTTGATGAAAGATAATATAACAAATAAGTAAAAGAAGCCAACATAATTCACAAGTAATTATCAAGAAAGAGAAATCTAACCTTAATTCTACTAACATTGATTTCTCAACATGGGATGGGAGCTAAGGTCAAAGAAGATTGAAGATCACTTCGTCGGCTTGAAGGAAATGATTACTCCCTCTATGATAAGAATGGAATTCAATACTGCAGGAAGCTGGATCAAGAAGATCTTCTACTACTTATTCAACAAGGTCAAAAGTCCAGGGTCCTTAGCTGCACTTACAAGTTCACTTAATGATGATAATGCATGGATCATTCACAGTGGAGCATCGAAGCATATAACAGGGGAAAGTAAACAACTTCAAACCATTGTTCCACAGGGACTCGCCCCCCCCTAGGGGTCTAGTTTCCTAGCTCCCACGTGCTCCGGGGACTTAGGGACGAGAAGGGGTCGTTTCCCCACGCTCCCAAAAAATAGGGTACACAGGGGGACGTGCCAGGGGGTCATTTCCTTGTGCTGAGGGGTCATTTCCGAAAAGGGGGTCGTGAGGGGTCGAGGGGGACGTGGGGGGTCGAGGGGCCTGATTTTTTAAAATAAACTTTTGTTTATAATTAAAATTTAACATTAGTTTTAATACTTTAGGGTTTCAATTCATTTTTTATAAATTTAATTCATTATTCGCCCTGGCCCCTCACTCCATTCACAAGACATTCCTAGTTCCTCTGCAGCAAAGAGGAATTGGTCCACATATAGCTTCATCCACTCTATCAAGAGGAACAAGCTTACCTCTAAAAGAGCAGAGAAGTTAGTTGTTGTGCACAGTGCCCTACGTCTTGAGCATAGGAAGACACCTGAGTATTTGAAGGGACCAACAACACGATGGGATGTTGATCCAGAGGATAATGCACAGGGAGATATGGAGGAGAGACTTGATGAGAGACAAATGGGGTTGGTTGGTGTGCCATTTAACATGTTTGAGAATGCTAGTGATTCAGATTTAGATGGTGATATCGTTGATCTTGATTTATTCATGCGGCAGCTGGATACAGAGACTAGCGGGGCATTACCTTGAGGCTTGAGCAAAATTATGCTCATTTATCTTTTGATATGTTGATGTTCTTATGTTATTCTGACTCTATAAAATTTTGACTCTTGATGTATGATGTATCAGACTTGACTTTTATAATTTTATGTCAATATTCACTGTTCAGTATTCAATGTTCATAGTAGGAAGTGGAACATCAATATGGTTTAAACTTTAATCATAATGTATGATGTATGATTATAAATTAGAATTTTAAATTTATATGATATTAGATAATGATATTCATATCAATCATCATGCTTTGCAGCTTTTCAATTCAATCCCAATTGTCATAGTGGACTCAATTTATAAATTATATTTTATATTTATAAGTTTTTAAGACCCTAACGTCCCCCCACGTTTCCTAAAAATTGGTGGGGAGCTTTTGCATAGGCCGCTCCCGCGTATCCTCGCTCCCTCGACCCCTCGTCCTGAAACCTTGGTGGAACATTGCTTCAAACTCTATCAAAGGAACCATCTTCTCATGCAATGGAATTGGGAGACAACAAAAGCTATGCTGTTAGAGGCTTGGGATCAACATCTTTGAAGCTGAAGAATGGAGCTAAACTACATCTCAACAACATACTATATGTTCCAGGTTTGAAAAAGAATTTTCTTTCAATTTCTTGCTTAGAAGATAAAGGGGATAGAGTTTCTTTTGTTGATGGAAAGGTCTTAGTTTGGGGAAAATATTCAAGTATTGATAAAGCTAGGGTTATTGGAGTTCGTGAAGGAAGCTTATATAGAGTCATTGTACCACCTCCTCAAGCCCTAGTTCATATGGAAATCAATCCCATTGAGTTATGGCATAGAAGATATGGTCATTTTCACTACAAGGTTGTTCCCACTCTTAATCAACTAGTTCATGGCATCCCCGATGTCAAAGAAGATCGTGAAGGAGTTTGCAAGGGATGCTCTTTGGGTAAACATACAAGAAAACCATTTTCAAATAATGAAACAAGGTCTAAAGAAATACTAGACCTCATTCATTCTGATGTGTGTGGGCCTATGTCTAACAAATCACTTGGAGGCCATCTTTAGTATGTGACATTCATTGATGATCACTCTAGAAAGACATGGCTCTACCTACTCAAGGAAAGGATGAAGTATTTGAAAAATTCAAGGAGTTTAGATCTGAACTGGAAACCCTAACTGAAAGACTTTGAGATCCGACAATGGTGGGGAATCTACTTCTAAAGAATTGATTGCATATTGTACAAAAGCAAGAATTAAGAGGGAGCTTATTGTTCCCTACTATCTCGAACAAAATGGAGTGGCCGAAAGAAAGAATAGAACGATTGAAGAAGGTATACGAACAATGCTCCTTGATCAAGGCTTACCAAAATTTCTATGGGGAGAAGTACCAATGACAACCGTATATATTCAAAATATAATTCCTTATAGAATTCTTGAAAATATGACACCTTAGGAAGCATTCACAAGGAAGAAGCCAAGTGTGGACCATCTCCGAATCTTTGGGAGTCCTGCCTATACCCACGTTCCAAAGGACAAATGAAAGAAGTTAGATTCTACAATCATCAAAGGAATCTTTGTTGGCTATAGTCTCTCCTCAAAGGCATATAGAATCTACATCAAGGAAGGGAGACACATTGAAGTAAGCAAGGACGTTATATTTGATGAAAATCATGCATAAAAAAGATCCAAGGACATTCCTATTGATTTTCATGATGAAGATATACCTATATTTGAAGAAGAAGAAGTACAACCCGACAATCCATCTACAATTCAAGAAGAAGAAGAAGGACCAAGTGAGTCTATTCAACTTGTGATCATAGTAAACACAAGGAAGAGGCCAAATTGGTTAAAAGCTATTCATGAAGATGCTGAAGGACATGGAGCTGCGAAAGGAATCTTTAGAGAAAGCAAAAGGCCGAAAATATATTATGGATATGCTGCATATATGAACAAACTAATTGAAGCCAAACCATCTACATTTGAAGAAGCCGCTCATCAAGAAGTATGGAAGAAAGCTCTGTAGGAAGAATATCAATCCATCATGAAGAGTAGGGTTTGGGAAATCATTCCTAGACCTAGTGACAAATCAGTTGTCATCTCCAAATGGATTTATAAGATCAAGCATGTTGTTGATGGAACTATAGACAAATACAAAGCTAGATTTGTTGCAAGGGGTTTCTCTCAAAAGGAAGGGATAGATTATGAAAAAACCTTTCCACCCATTGCAAGGTATACTACCAGTAGATCTTTGGTTTCATTGGCTGCTACAATGGTATGGAATATCCATCAAATGGATTTGAAGACAACATTTCTGAATGGAACCATTGACGAGGAAGTATACATTGAGCAACCCGAATGTTTTGAAGTAAATAGCAAAGATACTCATGTCTATAGACTCAAGAAGGCCTTATATGGTTTGAAGCAAGCTCTTAGGGCATTGTATACAAGAATGTATGCATACCTTGTAAGAATCGGGTTCGTGAAGTGTTCTGCTGATCCAAATCTCTACTTCAAGGTTGTGGATGTTCTATTCATTGCAGGTGTGGAGTGAAGAATACAAGAATGCAAGAAGATGCTGGTAGCCGAATTTGGGATGAAGTATCTAGGATTGATGCACTATTACCTAGGTCTGGAAGTATGGAAAAATCATGGGGAGATATATATGGGGAAAGGAAAGTATATCATCAACTTGTTGTAGAAATTTGGGATGATGGATTCCAAGCCCGTGACTACTCCTATGATCACCAATCTCAAAAAGTTGAGGAGCTCTGACTCAAGTCTTGTGGATCCTACCTCCTATCGTCAGTTGGTGGGTTCTATGATGTATCTGGTAAATACTAGGCCGGATATATGCTTTGCTGTGAACATTCTTAGTCAGTTTCATTTAGAGCCTTGCCATGATCTCTGGATAGCTGCCAAACATATATTGAGATATCTTTGTGGCACTATACATCACTGCCTAAAGTACAATAGAAAGAAATCAAGCTGATTGGCTTCACATATTTTGATTGGGGTGGCAATGATACCAATGGAAGAACCACTATAGTTGGATGCTTTAGTTTGGGATATGCCATGATCTCATGGATGAGTAGAAAGCAAGATCTCGTTGCTTTTAGTAGTGTTGAAGCAGAGTATGTTGCTACATGTGAAGTAGGAAAGGAGGTTGTATGGTTGAGGAAGCTTCTAATAGATTTGTTCGAAAAGCCTTTGGATCCTACTATGCTAAACTGTGATAATAAAAGTTGCATCAAGATGTCTGGAGATCCTATGTTCCATGCTAGGACAAAGCATATCAATAATAAGTTCCACTACAATAGGAACTTGGTGCAGGATGGGATTGTGAAGCTACAGTATGTGCCAACAGACTCTCAGGGAGCTGATATACTAACAAAGTCTCTTCCTAATAAGAAGTTTGAATATCTTAGAAGCATGCTTTGTTTAGTTGATATTGCTGATCTTGCTGATGAAGATAAAAGTTTGGAAGTGAGCTATGGAGGCTTTGTGTGTGAGACACATTGCCCGGGAGGACATCTAGCCGACACAATGTGTTGATGTCTAGTTCCCGAAGTAGGGAGCGTGGCATTGGTCATGGAGCTCTGACCTCAGATACACACCTAGATCCCTAGGTTGATGGTTAGCAAGTAAGCCTGATGGTACCTAGAGAGGTTGAAAGCTTTAGTCCATCTTAGTCTCACCTGGATAGATTGCCCTGGTCAGAAATCTAGTCCATGGCATTGTGAGTGCCTAAATCGTTGGAGGACCTTGGATAAATTGCCCTTGTCAGGTATCTAGTCCATGGCATTGTGGTGCCTAAACTCTTCATAGTTCATATCATTTGAGATCTTCCTTGTACTTGTTTATGTTATTATGAATACCTCCCTAGTTAAGAGGGAGCGTTGAAAAATGTAACTAGGTTCGGTCTTCATAAATGTATTTGAGTCATTATCTAATGTACTTGTCAAAAGAATGAAAATAATTTTTTTATTATTATCAGAATGACTTATTAAAGCATGGGTTTCATGCTTGGGTCATCATGTTTTAGGTCAAAGTCCCCATTGAGGACTTCTAGGATTTATTTTGAGTCATTGTCCATTTAAAGAGTCCCTTCTTGGGCTTTTGAATCATGTAAAAACATTTATTAGTGAGTCAAATTAGGTATTTGAGACTTCCACACCAAGTCGGCCTCAAACAGGGCAATTTGACCTCACCTCAAGCCTATATATACAAGGAGATCAAATTTATTTGGAGCACTCACTCACTCACTCATAAGTTCGATATCTAGAAGAAAGGGCTGGAAAAGTGTGAAGAATGAAAGGAGGTTGAAAGAAGTGCGAAGTTGGAGAAAGAGGAAGGAAAAGGGAGAATCGAAGTTATGGGCCATCTCTCTCTCTCACTCTCGTTTGGATTCCTCTGGGAGATCGAAGTTTTCCTTGTATAATTGAAGTTGTTGCTGCTGCTGCTGCCATCTGTTGGGTTGAAGTGTTGCTGCTTCTAGGTCGAAATTTTGGGTTGAAGTTATTGGAAGAGGAGACTGACTTGGTGGTTGGAGGACTATGTCTAGGTTGAAGAGTCTCAAGAAAACTATTGAAGGAAGATATTTTGACTGGGTTTTCCCCTAGATGGGGGTTTTTCCCTGGCAAAGTGCCTACATCTTGTGTCTTGTGTTTTTGTGATCTTCATACACACAAAATTTGGTGATTGCTTGATCAAAGATAATATAACAAATAAGCAAAAGAAGCCAACATAATTCACAAGTAATTTTCAAGAAAGAGAAATCTAACCCTAATTCTACTAGCATTGATTTCTCAACACTAACAACTCTATTTCTCCACAAGATCAGAGCACAATGTTGGCGAGATCAATCGCTGATAAACACCATCATCATTGTCTCTCAAGGCACATACCCCACCCGAGTGTTCACATGGTATGCCCTTTTAGGTTAATTTCTATCTTGGAATAACACATCCTCAAGGAACTTCCTCTTTGACTACTCTTATCTTGGATGCCCTAGCTCATGCTCAAAGAGTATCATAATCAATCTTATATTCTTACCTAATCCTCCATTCTTTCTTCACAATATGAAGACAAGAATGATGTGTCTATCTCTCCCTCTCAACTATGGAATATATTCATTCCTATAAAAGAAATATACCCAAGCCCCCTATTATCCAGGGACTTGTTCAATTTCCCTTTCAACTAGGGACTTGTTACCAATAGATATCTATTCTTTAATGGAGATCATGGTACTTTCAACTGCTTGTGGAGCTCCTCCTTTCAATGTCATGAATTTCATCTTCATCATTATGGAGCCTTCATCTTCTAGTTTTTTCTTCGTAGGGCATAGACGATCCATCACTTTCCTTCAACGAACCATAGGGTTGAACCATCTGTCATGTCATCCTTCTTTTCATCGGAAAGTGATCTTTCAGTCCACATTTGTGTTTTCTTCACATATCTACCTCTTCCACATCATGTTTCTGTTGCAATAGACAATGCCGTATCCCTCTTATGTTTGTGAATAATTTGAGCCCAATGACAGTCCAAAAACTTCGTTTTCCTTTTTCTCTTCTTTGCTAAGTATTTCAACTTCTTTTACGTACTATATCCTTTATTGATTGAACTTCTTGAGTGATTAGAAGTGCTCTTCAAGTGAGGTCGAGGTTACTTATATATAGGCTTCTTCTAGTGCCCTAATAGGCCGACTTGATCTTATTAGGTAGACTGACATGTGCTCCTTTGAAAGCCGACTTGTTGTGGCATTATGACAAGGTCTTGGAGGGCCATCTTGACATTTTTGACTATACAAAATTTTTCTATACAAGATGTAACATTCCCAAAGGGTCTTCCATACATGACAATGTCTCTTATGACTTGTAGACTCAATGACAAGCCCTAGAAGCACTCAATGGGTGCTTGACCTATAAACCAAATAACCTTGAGCATGAAACCCATGCCTCAAGAATAACAATAATATTTTTTTTACATCAAATACATAAAATCATGATTGCATATGTCATTATGAAGACTAAGCCTAGTTACATATTTCAATAATGATTACCCCCTTAAGGTTGGGCAGTTCATCACCCATCAGGGGTTTGGGACAATCCTGGGTTCCTTGATGATGTAGGGGACACTCATAGGGGCCCTAGGAACCAGAGTGATGGCCATAACAATGGGGGTAGAGCTCATGCTTGGCTTTTGCCCATGTGCTATCTTTTGTCCCGACCATATTTTTCTTTTTGTGGTACATTTCCTTTTGTATGGAGCCATATTATGCTTTTATCTTTTTGCATCAACCTCCTGGGCATCGTTCTAGGCCCGACCCAAAGTCTGGACAAGTGGAAGCAGTGGCTAACACCTTGTGGGCCCAATGGACAAATGTGGACCAGATGGGAAAGAATGTGTTGAAAACTTGATGTTCTATGCTGAAATAATTACTTAAAACAAAACTTATTCTAGTTGCAAATTCAGTGAGGAAATTGTAGATAGAACATACACCACATAAACCATATGCAAAATAGAAAACAAACACAAAGGAACACAGAGATTTAGGTCCAATGACCAGGGCAAAACCCACAAGGGGAAAACCCAACTAGATTCTTCTTCTATTAGAAATCAATTGTTCAATAGAGAAACATAATACAATGAGGGAATGAAGAAGTTCACCCAAATATGAAGAAGATTTCTAATAGCTACAATTGACACTAGCATTGAATCACTTTGGCTCACCAAGTTCTGCTCTTACTCTCCAAGTCTCTCTCTCACTCTCTCAATCCTTCGCTAGTCTCTCCAACTCTCTCTTTCACAAGTTCGAAGTCTCCTTTCACAATGCACAAGTGAGTAAGAGTGAAGATGAGAGGCACATATATATAGGAGGAGCAAGGAGTTCGAGCCATGAAGGAGAGGAGTAACTCGCATGCCTTGAGGGGGAGTTACATATGCCATTTAGGGAGGAACACATGCCTTTGTAACTCATGCCATTAAGGAGGTACGCTTGCCTTTGTAACTTATGCCATAAAGGAGGTACGTTTGCCTTTGCAACTCATGCCATAAAGAGGAGAACACATGCGTTGAAGGAGAGAGTGTAACTTATTCATTGAAGAGTGCGTAAGAGGAATATTTTATGATGAGAATTTAATGTTGTTGAAGAATCAAAGGCAATCAGGTGTAGTGTGATTCTTCGTGACTTGATAACGATTTGTGAAGCACTTTTACTTTTATCTTGTTAGCTTGATCTTCTTCTTATTATTAGTGTATGTTCTTTTACTTCATCAAACTGCTATCAAAATACAAAAGACAAGAACACAAGATGTTGGCTCTCTGCCAGGGCCAAAACCTCTCTCTCTTAGAGAGGAAAACCCTTTGGTAAGTTTCTCTTATTGAAGCTTCTTATTGATCAATGCTAAACCCTAGACCCTTGACTAGAATGCCTTCCAAGCACAAGTCAAGTCCTTCCTCCTTCTGCACTTTGTTCACCGACACTTAGTCTTCCTTCTTCTGACAACTGATAGTAGTCCTCGTTAAGTTTCTTCTATAAGAGATATTCCTCTTTGTTCCTTGGTAGATTCCTTTACATATGAAGAGTACTTTATCCTTCCTCCAACTGAGCTCTTTCTTGAGATATAGTTGCAGGTCTGATATGACAACAATGTATCACTGTTTCTTCACACGTGTGAGGGGATTCCTTCAAGATCCTTATGTGGAGGTCCTCTTTTCTTCTTCGCTTGAGTGAGCTTCCTTTTCGCTTAAGTGAGAGGCCTTATAAGCCTACTTTTCTAACCAAACCAATGAGATATGTATGACTGTGGTCGATGGCTACTATGATAGCAGAGATGCCCCCTTTATCTTTGCACTTGTGACTGCAGCTTGCCCTAGAAACAATCCTCTTAGGCTTGGTTGTGTACCCTTCTTCTTTGCTGCACTTGGAGACCCCTTCGTCCTTCGTTCACCCTTTTCTCTTGCCTTCTACCTTCTCTAATTTCAGAGATGAATGCTTGATGTTATGAGGGAGTGGACAACCTCTTTATATAGAGGAATGTCCCTCCTTTAAGCCGGCTTGAAGGCTGACTTGACTTATTTGCTTTGGATGGCTTCTTTTGATGGTGCCATTGCTTGGAGGAGACTTGACTTTGCTTGGAGGTGTCTTCTTTGACTCTAATACATAAGTATACCTAGTGTAACATGCCCTTAAGGTCTTCAACATAATTCTTTTGACTCTTTGACTCACCTATAGCACTTTAACATGTGCTAGACCTATTTCAATGAGCAAGAAACTCATTGACATGTATTATAAAAATAATATTTCTTTTCTTGAATAAGTACAAATATCAAAAGTACATTTATGAAGACCGAACCTAGTTACATTTCCCTCAACACCCCCCTCTTAACTAGGGAGGTATTCATACAACATTACAAGATGTTGGGCTATGTTTCAATCTTGAAGAATTCACATAAGAGGAACTGTATTGGGAATCCATCTGTTATAGCATCATTGTAACCAACATTGTTCCCACAACAAGGCCTAGACTGACAATTCTATCTCTCAATAGATCAGAGCACAATGTTGGCGAGACCAATGACTTATATGTTAAAATTTGGGTACTAGATGACAAAAATTTCCTTAAGGCTTTGATCTTTGGCCTAGGGAAAAGTGTCCATATTTATTTGTACTTTTCTCCTAAAGTGACTTTATAAGTGGTAAAGTCAATCTAATTTAAAAGTGTCTTTATAAGTGGTAAAGTTACATTCTAATTTATAAGTGACTTTATAAGTGGTAAAGTTACATTCTAATTTAAAGGTGACTTTATTAAAGTCAATGAAGAATTAGAAAGTGAAAAAGTGACTATGGAAATAAAAGGTTAAGTGGGTGAGTTAAAAAATAGAAAGTGAGAATTAAATGCACATTTATTCTCATCCCTAGATCTAAATGAATCTCAGCCATTAGATCTTAGGGTAACCCAAAAAGTTCATTTAGAGAGTAAAAGGAGAAGAGAAGACTACTCCCAAGATAGGCTTAGATTCACCAATCCTTCCTGAAACTGAACCACTGTCTTGCAACTGATAGTCCTACTGAACAAGTGCCTTCACGCACTACTCACACCCAATACTAGGTCATTTTCCACTAAAAACTTTTGTAATTCATTCTTTCTTGAGAATTTGAGAGAAAGAGAAGAGAGAGCAAGTAGAAAATTTCTAAGCAGTGAGGAAGTGAAGGAGAGCAGTAAGAAGATATTTCAGCAAATCTGGGCACCAACATTTATTGGCACACATCCCAAGACAAAATCGTACAACAGGAGAGGCACAAAAATTGAGGAAGAGGGACAGCAACGAGGGCATGAATTTTGAGGTAGATTTGGGCACAGTTTTTGAGGCAACCATACTGCTGAAATTTGTACGGTTTGTACAATCGTACAACAAATTCTGGGCACGGTTTTTGAGGCAGGGGTTTTATTGCTGGAAAATTTTTGCTTTGGCTATTTGTTGATTGGCACAATTTTTGAGGTGGAGTTCAAGCACAGAAATCGAGATAAGTTGTAATTTGTGGTTGCTGGAATTTTTACTGTGTATTTCAGTTTCTCTGTAAAAGCATTTTCAGAAATAAGGAAGAGCTCTCAAACTGGTTTTCCCCAAGAGTTGTAGGGGGGTTTTTCCAAGGTCACATTGACCAAATATCACTGTGTTATTTTCTGTGTGTCGTTGTCATAATTTCACTGTGTTTTATTTCTGCAATTTCAACAGTTGTGAAATCTCTAAATTTGTGTTTTCAAAAAATATTGTCATTTCCAGATTTTAGAATTTTTATCATGCTTGGATTTAAAACTAAATGCATGGAATGATAAGGAAAACTGATAACCGGAGTGGGGGTTAAAATTTCTTGATTATAGACACTTTAGTTATTGTCTCTCAAGGTACATACCCACCCGGGTGTTCACTGAGTATGACCTCCTAGGACTATTCTTATCTTGGGTTCCCAACCCTCAAAGAATATTGGTCCTCTTGCCTACTCTTGTCTTGGATGCCCTACCCATCCTCAAAGAGTATCAAATGCCAGATGATTACCCAATCCTCACATTCTTTCTTCCCAAGTGAAGACAAGAATGTTGTGTCTATCTTTTCCTCCCAATTGAGGAAGACATGCCCAAGTATCCTCTGACAAGGTACTTGTCCAAGTTCCTTTGTAATTGGGAACTTGTTATAACTCCCTCTTAGCTAGGGACTTGTCCATTCATCAACAACTTCTTCTTTGTGGGTTCTACAGCTGCTTGATCTCCTTCCTTCCTTCGATGTCATGAAGTCTTTGTTCGAATCTTCTTCTTAGTAGGGCACCATCCATTGATCACTTTCCTTCCTGGTTTGTCATGTCATTGCTTCCTTCATGGAAAGTGGCCTTCTTGACATATATCAGGTTCTCTTGTCATCTGACTACTCCTTTGTCATCTGTTCATGCTTCGGAATACTCTTCTCATGGATACTTCGTTGTACTTTCTTGTTCCCATACTTTGATCTAGTAGCCCTGAATGGCTTCATTCTGATATTGCTTCAACATTAAATGGTGCTTTTGTTGGATGGCTTCTTCATCATGACATCTTCGTAGAGTAGAATCAGTTATCTGCACCTTTCATATCTCCAAGGCCTTCATAGGTGTCAAGGGTCCTTTGATCTTTTTCCTTCCTTTGTCAGAGTTGTCCTGCCTTCTTTCGGGAGATGTCTTCAATGAATCTTGTCAGATAGTGATTCTTTGTGATCATGGTGTTCTTCACATGCTTGATCTCTTTCTTCATTTGCTTCTTCTTGGATAGATTAGTCAACCACCTTATGCTCCTTGTGGGAGCACTTCTTCATTGCTTGCTTCTAGGACTAGTCAACATTCCTTCTTCACTTGCTTCTTAGTCAACAATCTTATACTCCTTATGTGAGTATTTCTTTTTGTTGACCTTCATTGCATTGTAGTACATGCCTTTGAGCATGTCATTGGTGAAAGAGATTCTTTCCTACTTGATCATGTCATAGAACTATTCCCATGACTCAATAATATACATATGATAACATGACTAAACTTTGATGCATACATACCTCATCTTGATTTTCCGTTGATCATCTTATCTTAAATTGATTGTCCATGGTGTGGCCCTTTTCGCTTCATCTTAGCTTGCTTGCATATCATCCTTTTCTTGAATCCCATGAATGGGACTCCCAATGAGACATCTGCTTTTGATTATGAATCTTCTTTTGAAGATTCCATCAGAGGATCTTGAAGACCCTTACCCTGCAAATGTTTCTTTCTTTTGATGATGGAGGTCTTCTAAGATTCTTAATCATGATCAATTTTCTTTCATTGTGGATGAGGTCCTATACTAGGTATGCTCCTTCTACATGAATATCTTGAGCTATATCTACCATGCTCCTATATTCTAGAAGATATTTCTAACCATGCATTTTGTTCTATATTTAAATGCTCCTTCTACATGAGTATTTTGAACTCTATGTACTTCATGCTTCTAGATTCTAGAAGATGTTTCTATCCATGCAATTTTATTCTATTCCTACATGCTCCTATACTACTCAAAACTTTGAAAGAAGACTTTAAGTAAAGAAGTAGACTTAGTCATAGTAGAGATCCGGAGGATCTTCCTTCTTTTCTTCTTCTTTCACCTCTTGAGTCATGTGAGCTTCTTCCCTTTTTATTTTGTTGTTGTTGCCCTTCTTAAGTTTTGGACAATTCCTTTTGTAGTGTCCATATTCTTGGCATCCAAAGCATTGGATTTTGGACATATCTCTATTGTTTGTTCTTCGTGGACCAAATTTGCCAAATTTTTCCTTTTTCTTGGCCATGGTAGCAAATGCTTGCTCCTTTGATCCCACATCTTCTTTTGCTTTGAGTCTTGTTTCCTCTATCTTGCATAGAGACCACATTTCACTTAGTGGGGTGGCTTCCTTCTTGGCATATATGCTTGATGTGAAATTGCCCCAATCCTCAAGTAGAGAATTGAGTACTACAGTTGTCATTTCTCTGTCAGACATGACTTCTCCTAGCTCTTGAAGTAGATCCCTCATCTTAGAGATCTTCATGAAGTATGGAGATATTCCCTCCTTTGATATCTCCATTTTATACAAATCATTTCGAAGAGATATCACTTCTTTAGATGTGCTTATTGATAATAGCTCTATTAGTTTGTCATAGATTTCTTTTGATGTTTCAAGTTTGGAGACATAAGGAATGAGAGAGTCTTTGATGGATTCTATTAGAATCCTTTGAGCTCTTGTCTCATCCTTATTATACTTGGCTAAGGCTTGAGTTTGTTCCTTAGTAGGAATAGTGATATTCCCTTTGATGTGTTCTAGAAGTTCATTCTCCTTGAGAAGTAAATCAGTCCTCTTCTTCCATGTAAGAAAGTTATTGATACCCACCAATTTGTTGCTTTCCTCGCAAAAAGACATTGATGTATATTCAGAAGGGGACATATACTTGATAGATTTTGAGATGTAGTGGACTTGCTTTCTTCTTGAAGACTTGATGGCTTGCCTTCCTTATATCTTCGTGTTCTTCAATTTGCTTTTTCCAAGTGGGCTTGCTTGATGATGAGATTTGCTTGATGACTTGTAGCTTGATGTAGGTCCTTCTTTGATTTGCTCTTCTTGTAGGTGCCTTTATGTAAGGCTCTTCTTCTTGCTTTGTAATCTTTCTTGATGGATGATAGATGGTAGACCTTCTTGTCCTTGAAGTGATTGCAACTTCTTGGCTTGATGCTTCAACTTTTGTAGATGCCCTTTCCTTGATGAGTGTTCTTGAGATGCCCTTTCCTTGGTGTGTCACCTTAGCTTTGATACCATGTTGAAGAATCAAGGGCAATTAGGTGTAGTGTGATTCTTCATGACTTGATAACGATTTGTGAAGCACTTTTACTTTTATCTTGTTAGCTTGATCTTCTTCTTATTATTAGTGTATGTTCTTTTACTTCATCAAACTGCTATCATAATACAAAAGATAAGAACACAAGATGTTGGCTCTTTGCCAGGGCCAAAACCTCTCTCTTAGAGAGGAAAACCCTTTGGTAAGTTTCTCTTATTAAAGCTTCTTATTAATCAATGCCAAACACTAGACCCTTGACTAGAATGTCCTCCAAGCACAAGTCAAGTCCTTCCTCCTTTCTGCACTTTGTTCCCCGACACTTAGTCTTCCTTCTCCCGGCAGCTGATAGTAGTCCTTGTTAAGTTTCTTCTATAAGAGATATTTCTCTTTGTTCCCTAGTAAATTCCTTTACATATGAAGAGTACTTTATCCTTCTTCCAACCGAGCTCTTTTTTGAGATATAGTTGCAGGTCCGATATGAGAGCAGTGTATTGTTGTTTCTGCGCATGTGAGGGGATTCCTTCAATAGCCTTATGTGGAGGTCCTCTTTTCTTCTTTGCTTGAGTGAGCTTCCTTTTTGCTTGAGTGAGAGGCCTTATAGGCCTACTTTTCTAGCCCAACCAATGAGATATGTATGACTGTGGTGGAGGGCTGCTATGACAGTAGAGATACCCTCTTTATCTTCGCACATGTGACTGCAGCTTGCCCTAGAAACAATCCTCTTAGGCTTGGTTGTGTACCCTTCTTCTTCGCTGCACTTGGAGACCCCTTCTTCGTCCTTCGTTCACCCTTTTCTCTTGCCTTCTACCTTCGTTGATTTCAGAGATGAATGCTTGACGTTATGAGGGAGTGGACAACCTCTATATATAGAGGACTGTCCCTCCTTTAGGCCGACTTGCTGACTGTAGGCCAACTTGACTTATTTACTTCGAATGGCTTCTTTTGATGGTGCCATTGCTTGGAGGAGACTTGACTTTGCTTGGAGGTGTCTTCTTTGACTTTAATACATAAGTATACCTAGTGTAACATGCCATTAAGGTCTTCAACATAATTCTTTTGACTCTTTGACTCACCTATAACACTTTAACATGTGCTAGACCTATTTCAATGAGCAAGAAACTCATTGACATATATTATAAAAATAATATTTCTTTTCTTGAATAAATACAAATATTAAAAGTACATTTATGAAGACCGAACTTGGTTACATTTCCTTCAACAAATTTGTGTAAGAGGAGTGCTATGATGAGTCTTTAATGCACGTAAGAGACTGTAAAAGGAGTGCAATGAATCCATTAAGTGAGAGAGAGAGGGGTACACGATGGCATGATTGAGTGCCAAGAAGCAAAAGTGGCATGTATTTGTATTTTGATGATAATATTATAGTATGAAAAGGATAATAATAATAGTATTAATGATAGTATTGATGATTAAGTAAAAATTGAACAATTAAGATTGATTAAGGATAAGTTAAGTGATTTTCCATCATCTATACTTGATTACCAATTGAGATTAAGCGAATTTTGAGGTCTAAAATGGGCCTCCTAAGGAAAATGTACAATGAAAATTCACTTTATGAGAACTAATCACATTTTAGGGGATGACATCATCCCCAGTGGTTGAGGTGGCATTGCTTGAGTTAAATGTACTTACTTGTCACATTTTCAATGGTGGATAAAAACTCATGGTTAACCATTGTAGTGCTCTAATTACTTTTAAAGTCATAAAAAAAGGTACGCATAATAAAAGTAATTTCACATTTTTTGAATAAAATTTTATTATTGTCATTTCATATTTTTTGAGAGAAACAATGCATATTTCTATAAAATCTTCATGTATTTACACACTTCACAATAAATATTATATTTGTATATTTTTATATATTTATTCTTAAATTATATATTCATCTAATTTTATTTAATATTACAATTTCAAATTAATTATATGTTAATATCTATACATATATATTATACATGTAAAATCAAAATAAATAAAAATGTGACCTTGTAATTTTAGGATAAATCTAATCTATGAATAATATTATTACAATATTAATAGCAATACAAGGATATTAAAATTAAAGAGAAAAGGTATATTATTTTTGTATCATTTATGATTTTTTTTAATAAATTTATCTTACAAATTCTGCTTAACTTCAAGTTACTACGTCCAAACAAAAATTAAATCTTTAATTTTTATAAATTATTTGATAAATTTAATGGATTGTAGATTTCTGTGGTTAGGTTTTTTAGAATCTGTACTCGGATATTCCACAGTTTCCATTTTTTGCTTTGTCGACGTTTCGAGTCTAGACCCAGACTCATCATCACGACTTGAATTACAAAGGAGAGAGACAATAGAGATAAATAGGGTTAGGGTTGAGATGTCAAGTGTGAGAGCCGACAGACTAATTAACTAGCTTTATAATATTTTCATTTTTTTTTTAATTTATTTACTTATTTATTTATTTAATTTATTATGCTTTTTTATTAATTAATTAATTTATTTATTTATTTTTAATTAATTAATTTTTAATTAATTAATTAATTAATTATTTACTTAATTAATTAATTAATATATATATATATATATATATATATATATATATATATATATATATTTTAATTTTTAATTTATTGGGTTTTTTATTTATTATATTCTATTTCGTACATATTATTTATTTTTTTTTATTTTTTTTTGAGTTAAATTGTTTTTTCATTAAGTTTTTCTATTATATTCTATTTCATAAAATAATTATTTTTATTGTTTGAGTTAAATTGTTTTTGCATTAGGTTTTTTATTATATTCTATTTCATAAGTTATTTATTTATTTATTTGTTTTTTAATTAATTAATTAATTTATTTTTTGAGTTAAATTATTTTTTCTCTTAAGTTTTTTATTATATTCTATTTTATAAAATAATTATTAATTTAATCCTAATGATTTTGCTTTAAGTTTTTATTATATTCTATTTTATAAAATAATTATTAATTTAATCCTAATGATTTTGCTTTAAGTAATTGTAATTTTATGGTAATTAAGATTATTTTATTTAATCCTTGCAAGTTTTTAATTACTCAGGATGTTAATGAATTGCTAAAGATGAGTTTCAAAGCTAATTAGCTAGCCCTAAAGAGAGAAAGAGAGGGCGTCAATTTAATCCATGGGTGAGGAGTGAGGTCCAATTCCTACTAATTTCCAAGCCTCCGTCCCTGTTGAGGTTATGCGGGTGTTTTATGATCTCAAGGGCTTCCCTGACTTTTCGCTTGAAATAGTGTTTTTCATTTGCAATGACTTTTGTGTTTTCAAGGCATATATGGTGGTTTGTCTTATTTGCATGTTCTGCCAAGGCTGAGGAACGGGTTCTTTCCCTACGGATATCAGCACTATGTTCTTTTAGCCTGATACTGACTGATCTACCTGTTTCCCCGATATATTGTTCTCCACAGGAACAGTTAATAATATAAACACCTTTCTGCTGGAGATGTTCTGGGTTGTCTTTAACAGATTTCATTCTTTGTCTGATAGTTGTCAAGGGTTTGAATGAGGTTTTGATATTCTTTTTTAAGAGAATTTTGGCAAGTTTGTCAGTTACACCATGAATATATGGAAGGTAGGCGTTAATGGCTGAGGAATTGTTGGTTTTGTTTTTATTGTTTCCAGTTTTGGCTTTTTGAAAGGCTCTGAAGATATCTTTATTATTGTATCCAAGTTTGGCAAAGGCTCTTTTTAAGTATGTGATTTCTTCCTTGGTGTGGTTCTCATCAGAAATTCTACAAGCTCTAGTGAAGAGGGTTTGAAGAACCCCCATTTTTTGGGCTGGGTGGTGGTGGGAATCTGCGTGAAGGTAGTTATCAGTATGTGCCTTTTTCCTGAACACTTTGTGACTTATAGAACCATCCTTGTTTCTAATGAGGAGGATGTCTAGGAAAGAGATGCAATTATTCTCTTCAGTTTCCATAGTAAATTTGATGTCATCGGAAATGCTATTGAGATGGTTTAAAAAGTTTTTAAGCTCGTCTTCCCCTTTTATAATTATTTTATAGAATAGAATATAATAAAAAACTTAAGAGAAAAAATAATTTAACTCAAAAAATAAATTAATTAATTAATTAAAAAACAAATAAATAAATAAATAACTTATGAAATAGAATAAAATAAAAAACCTAATGCAAAAACAATTTAACTCAAACAATAAAAATAATTATTTTATGAAATAGAATATAATAGAAAAACTTAATGAAAAAACAATTTAACTCAAAAAAAATAAATAAATAATTAAAAATAAATAAAAATAAATAAATAATATGTACGAAATAGAATATAATAAATAAAAAAACCCAATAAATTAAAAATTAAAAAAAAATATATTAATTAATTAATTAAGTAAGTAATTAATTAATTAATTAATTAAAAATTAATTAATTAATTAAGTAATAAATTAATTAATTAAAAATAAATTAATTAATTAATTAATCAATGAATTAATTAAGTAATTAATTAATTAATTAATTAAAAAGCATAATAAATTAAATAAATAAATAAGTAAATAAATTAAAAAAAAATGAAAATATTATAAAGCTAGTTAATTAGTTTGTCGGCTCTCACACTTGACATCTCAACCCTAACCCTATTTATCTCTACTGTCTCTCTCCTTTGTAATTCAAGTCCCGATGATGAGTCTCGGTCTAGACTCGAAATGTCGACAAAGCAAAAAATATTTGATAAACTCTTACACAATTTTATGACAATCGTAACCGGTTTATAAATTAATACATTAAATAATATATTACATTTATTATATTATATTATTTGACTTTTATATAGTATATTAATTAATTACATGTTAATTACCGGTTTGTATTAAGTACATGTTATTATATAATTTAAATAATATAAATTTTAATTAGTAGTATGTTATACAATTAAGAATTTATGAATTTATATTCATAATATATTTTAGGTTATTTAAGTACAAAGGACAAGTCAATTAGTTGTCCAATAATAATGATTTTTTCTTGGAAAGCTCATTTTTATTTATAGTCACATCAATACAATTTTTTATTAAATTTATTTTGGTACAACTTTTCAAATGAATTTAACTATGGTTACATGGATTGTGGTGCAAAAAGTGAATTCCAAATTCATAAATATTATTTTATTCGTTTAGCTATTATTTTATTATTTCCTTAGGAGGCCCATTCTAGACCTCAAAATTCCCCTAATGAGAAAAGTGATTTACTATTTTTGGAAAGTCATGCTTGAAATAATAGATATGACTTTCTATTTTTGGAAAGTCACTCTAGAATTGTTAGAAATGAGTTTTTATGCAAGGAAATTCATCCCTTAGCGGCCAATTTTCAACAGAATGTGAAAGGGTTGTAATGAGTAGAGGAGAGTGAGATATGTGGTCTCGGGAAGCGGGACCACACAACCAAAATCAAGATTTCCCATGTAGTGCCACTCATGAAGGTAATAGCCAGTAAAGGAGATCCCACGAGACTAGGATATAAGATTAACCGCCAAGTTGAGGTAAGGGAGCAAGAGTATAGTCAAAGTCCATTCTTTCCGCCGAATCCTCCTATTAATCCATGTCCACATGTGCCCAAGCAAAGCAAGCATAAGCACCCAATTACATAATGAAAAATAATACCTTTGGGGTTGGATAGCCCACCTTCAAACATACAATCATGACAGATGAGCGGGGGCACATAATGGCATGCTCAAGTGGCAGATAATAGTAGCACATCGAGCAATTAGGTGGCTACAAGGGGTTGTCGATTGCCTGCTGAAGACAAATCTATGAGAAAATTTCTCCCATAGGGGTTACCCATTGGTGGTGGGTAAGAGGTCTCACGAAGTGCAGCATGTTCTTCGGCGTCCTTCAATGTTCTTGCAAGCCAGGAAGGCCTCTTTCTATTCTCAGGTACAATTCATGATCATGAGATTCTTCATGAGGATCTTGTTCCATTGGTTTAGGCTCTTTAGATTTCAATTCCACATTCTTTGGAGCCACCTACATATGATCAGTAGAGTCCAAGTATGAACCCTTGGACTTCCAGAAAGCAACATTCTTAACAAAGATAACATCCTTACATGTTTCAATAAAACATTCTCTTGGAACATAGAACCTAAAGGCCTTTGAATTTTCACTGTAGCCAACAAAAGTTCCTTTCTTCCTGTAAGAATCCAACTTCGTCCTTTTCTCATTGGGCACATGAACATAAACATGACAACCAAAGATTCTCAGGTGTTCAACATTTGGTCTCTCACTTGTGAAGACTTGTTTAGGAGTGTTGTAGTCTAAGATTCGATGTGGGCATCTATTTTGAACACAAACAACTGTTCCTTCATCTTCTCCTCAAAGAAATATAAACAACTCTAGATCATGAAGCATGGCCTTGGCAACTTCCATAATAGTCTTGTTCTTCCTTTCGACAATTCCTTTTTGTTGAGGATAGTAGGGAACTATCAACTCCCTCTTTATTCCAACATCCCTGCAGAAAGAAATCAATTCCTTGGTTACATATTCTCCTCCACTTTTAGACCTTAAATTCTTGATCCTTCTTCCTGTGGCATTTTTAACCCGTGCCATGATTTCTTGAAACTTTTCAAGTACTTCATCCTTGGATTTCAAGAGATAAATCCATGTCTTATGAGAGTAATCATCAATGAAAGAGACATAATACAAATTGCCACCCAAGGTCTTGTCAGACATAGGCCCACAAACATCAAGGTGCACAAGATCCAAGATTCCTTTGGATCTATTATCACTACTAGTACATCTTCCTTGAACATTTTTTTCAAGTGCACATCCCTTGCAAACTCCATCATGCTCAATCTTAATTTCAGCTACACCTTTAACAATATCTTTCAATATAGATAATGCTTTATCATGAACATGAGTGTACCTTCGATGCCATAGCTCCCAAAGATTAATGGTGTTATGTAATAGGGCTTGGATTGAGCGACCAAGGAGACGATATAGGCCTCCATTTCGTACACCAATGATTTTAGTAAATTTCAAAAGAGGCATCCTTCTTCCATACTAGAACTTGTCCATCCACAAAAGAAATTTTATATGCTTTGTCTTCAAGAGATGAAATGGACAACAAATTCTTCTTCAAATCAGGAACATATAGAATATTGTCAATTGGTTCCCAAGCGCACGTTGCTCTTCATATTATGAGAGGCAACACTTGCATGTCTCAACTAGTGTTATCAGGACTAGAACGAACCCATTTGAACTACCCGATCCGACCATTTTGAGGCAAAAAATCTAGTTCGGACTAGTGATTTGAACCGGTTTTGGCCGGTACAGTACCGAATCGACCAGTTTGGCACTGATTTCGTAAATTTGTGTCGGACACAACAAGTGGGGCTTGTTTTGATTATTTTTTTTAAATTTTTGTCTTGGTTGGGCACTAGC
The DNA here is from genome assembly GCA_031772625.1 of Pinus tabuliformis. NCBI lineage: Eukaryota > Viridiplantae > Streptophyta > Pinopsida > Pinales > Pinaceae > Pinus > Pinus tabuliformis. Next base: position 854,454,627 of record CM062816.1, read on the forward strand.
CCACAATAGTGTTGAGAAACCAAGTGTAGTAGAATTAGGCTTCATTTCTCTATCTTGTTAATTGCTTGTCATTGTTTTTTTATTGCTTCTTAAATGTTCTTCATCAAGCAATTTTACAAAGGTTTAGTGTTTCAAGAAAATAAAGAGACGAGAAAACAAAATGAGGCTCCGAGCTAGGGCAAAACCGCAAAAGGGGGAAACCCAACAACAATCCTTCTCTTATAGAATCAGATCAAAATGAGATATCCAAGACCAAGACCAAGTCTAGAACTACCACCAAAAACTCCAAGTCCAACCATCCTCCAAGTCACCTCCACATGGAAAGCCAACATAGGTCAAATTAGTCAACTCGACGAAATTTCAAACCCTTGTAATTTCAGGCCTGCAGTAGCACCAAAAAACTTGTCTTCATTCACAAAATTCTTCTTGTGTAGACTTGCCTATTCTCTTCTTTAATTCAAGTTCTTTTCTCCTTCTCTAGTTCAAAATTGGTTCTTGCATATGCTTTATTGATGCTCCAAATAGGTTGCATTGCCTTCTATATATATATATATATATATATATATATATATATATCTATATATATATACTGTTGATAATATCGGCGATATTTGAAAATGTCGCGATATTTTCGACAAAACGATATATCGCCGAGAAAATATCGTGATATTTTGAAAATATCGGCTATGGTTAAAAATTTGAAAAAAATATTTTTTATGCTTGCCGATATTTGCTGATATTTTCGCCGATATTGTCAATAAGATGTTTTCTGGACCCTTGTCGATATTTTGCCAATATCGATATTATCAACACTGTATCTATATAGGAGGTCAAATAGGTGGCTCTTGGAGGCCCAAGCCAACTTGTTCCCAAAGAGGGTTGGCTTTACCATTTTGGTGGACTTTGACTCAATATAAAATTCAAAATTATTTTTTGTTCAAATGTCCAAATGGGACATGACTCAAGTACATTTTCTTTGACTCAAAATGATTTCTTTTGACTATTTTTGACCCTATGACCATGAAAATAATGAATATAATAAATACATCAATGATAGATTTACATTACATTATTAAGATTGACACTAGTTACATCTTCAACAAATAGGTGCCTAATATTCAAGCCTACGGCCCTACTGTTGCTATGCAATTCATGGTAATGTTAAATTTTTAAAGTAAAAGTGACATTTTGTTGGACATTGGATAAACCAATGCTCCCCGTGTGTTTCACGACATGGACTAACCGCCTCTCGTGGATCCTTATCTCTGGCAATGCGATCGTTGACTAACACCTGCGAGTTTTGGTCTAACGACAATTGTGATTCCCAACAAGTGGTATCAGAGCGTAGGTCACGAGTTCGATACACACCCGACTTGCATTGGGGGGGAGATTGTTGGACATTGGATAAACCAACGCTCCCCGTGTGTTTCGCGACATGGACTAACCGCCTCTTGTGGATCCTTATCTTTGGCGACACGATCGTTGACTAACACCTGTGGGTTTTGGTCTATTAAAATTGGCAACTAGGGCCAAACTCCATGTGTGTCATCTTATTTATGGCAGCTAATATTTTTCTTGGACTCCTCTCATCGAGAGGTGTAGGATTGATCTAAAGATCATCCGATTTTGATAAGTATTCATGGAGATATGAATTTATTTGTGTTATGGGACAATTCGTCAAGGTCGGCCAGCAATCAAATAACCCCCATGTGTGCTCAACATTTTAGTATAAAAGGAGGTGACTTGATAGTCATTTGGACACACACTTCACTCTTGATTTCTCTCCACTTGTTTTGGGTTTTAGTGGAAGAGAAGTCTAAGAGGAGGAAGCCCTAGATGCAGGAGGAAAGGAACCTAGCATGAAGTCTAAACGCAGTCCTAGATGATGCCCTAGCAGCTCTACGCACCTAGATCTAGGATGCATCCAATCTTGTGCAACACATACCTTAGAAAGAGAACTCGTTGGAGAGAAGAATTATGTGCCCTAGCTGCAGCGAAAGAGGATCTGAAACATCGTGGGTTAAGGTCTGTTCAAGGGCCCCTTTTTCTAGACAAAATTGTTGGTTGGAGGGCCGAAGCCCTGTTCTTGTAGGCCACAGCCAAGGCAGGGACAATGAGTTAGTTTGGAGGCTATTTGGTGGGTGGATAGTCCTCATAAGGAGTTGCCATAGGTCTGTCTATACACCTGTAGGATGTCGTTGTTTTTTAGGAGGATAAATGTGTGTTTAAGGGCTTGCATCTGCCCTAAAAGAGAAGTGTGGAGGGGCAGCCTCCTATTGAAGGGCAACCACACTTCATAAGGGCAATTCTGGGCCAGATTTGAGGATGGTTAGGGACTGTGTTGTGTGCCCTAACCAGTCCCAGAAATTGTAGCAATGTAGGAGTCACAAACAATAGTGTTTTGATATGTGTTGGGTCAAAGGAGTTGACCAGTTTGGATCAGTTTGTTGAGCAGCCTGTGGGAGCCAAGTTGGGCAATGATACTTGGTGCAGCAATAGTACATGGCACATCAATGATACTTGGTGTAGAAATAGTACATGGGACAACAATGATACTTGGTGCAACAATGGTACATGGGACAACAATGAGTACATGTTGTACAACGCAACATAGTGCACATAGGAGCATAGCATGATGTACAATGCAACATAGATAGTGCAGCATGGTGTAGATCAATATTGCTGGACATTGGTGCAGCAATGGGACAGCATGGTAATGATGAGGTATTGCAGCAGCAGGATGATGAGGTATTGCAGCGTGCGTTTGGGTGCAAGATAGTGCAATGAAGAGCTCAACATAGTGCAGTAGTACAGTGATGGGTACCATCATGATTAGTGAAGCATGATGAGATGCAACATAGTAATGATGGGTGCAGCATGGTGCAACACAGTGAGGTGCAACATGATGATGAGGAGCAACACAATGGTGGGTGCAGCAAGGCAATGGAGTCACCTTGGAGAATCAGTTGAAGCAACATGTCTTCAACTGAGTTCAACTACCTCATGTATCATCTTCTTAAAGATGATCTATGCTCTTATTTAGATAAGTGAAAGTGTTGACTTCTGTTGTATATGTACTATCTCTCTCTCTCTCTCTGCTGAACTATTGAAGAACATATAAGAAGAATTAATCAAGGGTTTCCCCACATTGGGGTTTGTCCCTGCTAGCGCCACATCTTATGTCCACTTTTCTATGCTTGTCTTCTGTGACTTATGTTTATGTTTTATCTGCAATTTACTATTATGTTGATGTGATTGCTAATCTGGAAACGATATTAAGCTAACTATGAAAATTGAAATAAATTGCTCTAAGCATAGAACATACCTAAAATTAACTTGGTATCAGACGTGAGGTGAAGACAAAGCCTAAGCAAGAGTGAAAGAGCAATCGCCGAAGATAGTTGGAAAGGACAAAAGGATCATTGGATTCCTCATCCTTCTTCAAATTCACCAAGGGTGAGGTCGAAGCAGAGAATATTATCCGAGTGGCATAGCGAAAGCATCTGATGGCCTACCTAAAGATCATTTCAACAAGAAGTCTAGATCTAAGGGTGGAAGGAAAGACAGATGACTTGTTTGCAATAAGTTCAACCATTATGCGAAGGAGTGTCTGAATGGTAGGGACACATCACTTGATGATGATAACAATCATTCCAAGGACATCTTCAATGATTAGAGTAATGACAGGTAATGCAAGTCATCAAGGAAATGATCGACTCTTCAAAGAAAGCAAGGAACTCCAGGTATGAAGAATCAAATGTTGTTTTTGGTAAGATAAAGCAGCATTATCTTATATTGGCCCTCTCCTCCAGACCCTTTGGGAATCTGGCTTATTGATTGTAGTGCTTCAAGGCACTTCATTAGATAGAAGGGTGCTCTCTCTAAATTGGTAGAGATGGAAACAATCGTGGAATTATACTTGGGGTCAATGCCACCTATCCCAGAAAGGGTGTAGGGAATGTTACTCCTCAATTGAATAAGGGTAACTCGATTCATTTACAAGAATCTCTTTTATGTAACTGATCGCAAGAAGAACCTGGTGTCCATTTCGGCAATGGAAATCAAAGGTTTCAAGGTGGCATTCATCAATGGAAAGGTACGTGTTTGAAAATAGAATTTTCAAAGATGCTTTTATCTTTGAGTTCAGGATTGGCAATTTGTATCAAATTGCAGGATGGTCCATTGCGGACCATGTTAGTTGACACATCTCATCTATAGCACTGGAGGTCTACTTATTATGGGGCCCTACCCAATGTGAGTCAGATGGTGACAGGGATGCTTGAATTCAAGAAGAACATAAAGGTACATGTCCAAGATGTACTGAAGGAAAATCTTACAAGGGGACCATTCCCCTCATATAACAAGTCCACAGGTTGGGAACAACCCGAGGGGTTTGAGATTCATGATCAGGAATCTCATATATGTAGGTGGAAGAAAGCCCTCTATGGCTTGAAGCAAAACACCCCGGGCTTAATATGAGAGGATTGATAGCTGTCTGATGAAGCTGAGATTCACTAGGAGTGAAGCCGATCCAAACCATTGCTTGAAGGTTGTGGATGATAGACCTCTCATATTGGCACCTTCTGAGGACGACCTCTTTTTGACAAGTGCAAACCCTCTCATTTGCAAAAGTAAGAGGGAGTTGGATTCTGGATTTGGAATGGTGAACTGCAAGCCTGCGACTACCTCGATGGAGCTTAACTTTTAGAAGTTATGTGGTAGGGATGCCGGACCTGATTTGGGAAATGCCTCTGAGTTTCATAAACTCATTCTAGCATTGATGTTCTTGGTGAACTCCCGTCCGGATATATGTTTTGCAGTTAGCATGTTGAGCTCATATTTGGTTGAGCCTCATTGGATTGATGCCAAGAATCATTTGAGATATCTTCAGGGCACAATCTCTCATGGATTGAGATACACTGCCGGAAATGTGAAGCTGCATGATTATTCTGATGTTGATTAGGCAGGCAGTGTGGAGGATTGCAAGAGCACTTTTGGCTGCTAGTTCTCTTTGGGTTCTGCTCGATATCTTGGATGAACAAGAAGAAGAAGACCGTTGCCTTGAGCATCGCTGAGACCGAATACATAACTACGAGTATGATCTTGTGTGAAGCTATCTGGTTGTGGAAGCTCTTCAATGAGTTGTTTGTACACATGATGGATACCACCGTGTCAACCAAAGGGGGATTTGATTATTGAGGAATCCTGTATTCTATGATTGCTCCAACATATAGACATCAGGTACCACTTTATCTGGGATATGTTACATCGATGAGCAAGAAGGCTCCATTGCATTGGAACTGATGTGCAGGTCGCAGACATTCTGTCGAAGTCCTGGGGAAAGGTCAAATTTGTGACTTTCCAAAACGATTTGGAGTCGTTGAGAGACCCTCTTATGAGGGTCCTGTAAGATGCATGCATTGATCTCTAGGAGCTCCGGGGGGCTTGGGGTACTTCTTGGAGCAATATGCCACCATAGGGAAACTCACCCTCCCCTAGTGGTGTGCTGTGTACAGGGTGAATGGTTCAACCTTCCCCTGTGATACCCCGTGGTGACTTATGGACAGGACGAGTGGTTCTCCTGTCGACGCATCCTACCCATGCAGTACGAGACTCATGGGAAGTACCTCTCATTTGGCCAATGAGTAGGAAAATGGGGTTAGGGACCATAGTAGTATTGATGGACGCATTGTGTATCTATCGTACTCCCTATGCTAGGATGACCGACATTGATCTGGGATCAATTGGAACTGACTTCGGGTCAGTAAGAGTGATATAGCTCACTCTCTCTTGGAACTGATCTAGGATTAGTATGAGTGGTTTGAGACACTCTCTTGATATTGATCTACGATCAATGAAACTGACTTTGGGTGAGTATGAATGGTTTGAGACACTCTCTTGATATTTATCTAGGATCAATGAAACTGACTTCGGGTCAGTATGAGTGGTTTGAGACACTCTCCTTTGATATTGATCTTGGATCAATTGGAACTGACTTTGGGTCAGTAAGAGTGATATAGCTCACTCTCTCTTGGAAATTATTTGGAATCAGTATGAGTGGTTTCAAACACTCTCTTGATATTGATCTGGGATCAATGAAGCTAACTTCGGGTCAGTATGAGTGGTTTGAGACACTCTCCTTTGATATTGATTTGGGATCAATTGGAACTGCCTCTGAGTCAGTAAGAGTGACATAACTCACTCTCTTTTGGAATTGATCTGGGATCAGTAAGAGTGGTATGACACACTCTCTTCATATGGGACTAACTTCGGGTCAATAGAGAATGGTATGAGACATTCTCAATCAATTTTACTTTTTCATGGTTTAGCTGAGCAGAGTAGGGCAGAGTAGTGCAGGGCATTGATGACTGAGATAGTACAGTCTGGCAGATGGATCAGCGGATGTAGTTCTCCCTAATTGAGAGCGAGTGTTAAAATTGGAAACTAGGGCCAAACTCCATGTGTGTCATCTTATTTATGGCAGCTGATATTTTTCTTGGACTCCTCCCATTGAGAGCTGTAGGATTGATCTAAAGATCATCCGATTCCGATAAGTATTCATGGAGATATGAATTTATTTGTGTTATGGGACAAGTTGTCAAGGTCGGCCAGCGACCAAATAACCCCCATGTGTGCTCAACGTTTTAGTATAAAAGGAGGTGACTTGATAGTCATTTGGACACACACTTCACTCTTGATTTCTCTCCACTTGTTTTGGGTTTTAGTGGAAGAGAAGTCTAAGAGGATGAAGCTCTAGACGCAGGAGGAAAGGAACCGAGCATGAAGTTTAAACGCAGTCCTAGATGATGCCCTAGCAACTCTACACACTTAGATCTAGGGCGCATCCAATCTTGTGCAACACGTACCTTAGAAAGAGAACTCGTTGGAGAGAAGAATTATGTGTCCTACCGCAGCAAAAGAGGATTTGAGACATCGTGGGTTAAGGTCTATTCAGGGGTTCGCTTTTGTAGACAGAATTGTTGGTGGGAGGGCTGAAGCCCTATTCTTGTAGGCCACAGCCAAGGCAGGGACAACAAGTTAGTTTGGAGGCTATTTGGTGGATGGACAGTCCTCATAAGAGGCTACCACAAGTCTATCTAGAGACCTGTAGGATGTTGTTGTTTTTTAGGAGGATAAGTCTGTGTTTAAGGGCTTGAATCTACCCTAAAAGAGCAGCATGGAGGGGAAACCTCCCATTGAAGGGCAGACGCACTTCATAAGGGCAATTTTGGGCCAGATTTGAGGACGGTTAAGGACTGTGTTGTGTGCCCTAACCAGTCCCAGAAATTGCAGCAATGCAGGAGTCACAAACAACAGTGTTTTGATATGTGTTGGGTCAAAGGAGTTGACTAATTTTGGATCAGTTTGTTGAGCAACCTGTGGGAGCCAAGTTGGGCAATGATACTTGGTGCAGCAATAGTACATGGGACAACAATGATACTTGGTGCAACAATAGTACATGGGACAACAATGATACTTGGTGTAGCAATGGTACATGGGACAACAATGAATACATGTTGTACAGTGCAGCATAGTGCACATAGGAGCATAGCATGGTGTACAATGCAGCATAGATAGTGCAACATGGTGTAGATCAATATTGCTGGACATTGGTGCAACAATGGGACAACATGGTAATGATGAGGTATTGCAACAACAGGATGATGAGGTATTGCAGCATGCATTTGGGTGCAGCATAGTGCAATGAAGAGCTCAGCATAGTGCAACAGTACAGTGATGGGTACAATCATGATTAGTGAAGCATGATGAGATGCAGCATAGTAATGATGGGTGCAACATGGTGCAACACAGTGAGGTGCAACATGATGATGAGGAGCAACACAATGATAGGTGCAGCAAGGCGATGGAGTCACCTCGGAGAATCAATTGAAGCAACAAGTCTTCAACTGAGTTCAACGACCTCATGTATCATTTTCTTAGAGATGATCTATGCTCCTATTTAGATAAGTCAAAGTGTTGACCTCTGTTGTATATGTACTTTCTCTCTCTCTCTCTCTCTCTGCTAAACTATTGAAGAACATATAAGAAGAATTGATCAAGGGTTTCCCCACATTGGGGTTTGTCCCTGGCTAGCACCACATCTTGTGTCCTTGTTATGAATAAATATATAGGAAATAATGTAAAATAATGTAAATGATAATAATCATAAATAATGATTTGTTAATTAGTAATTAGGTTGAAGAGTCATGTCTAGATGAGACATGACACTCCATGAAGAGGCACTTGCTTGGTATATAAGCAAGCCTCTCGTTCTCATTGTAAAATCAATCATTCTTATTCATACATTTAATATATAATATTTGTATTCTCATGGATATCTTTATATTCCAAATCTTTTGGAGTAATTAATCTTCAGAAGGAACTTTGTTCGCTTCAGTGCTCTTGTCTTGGCTTGTCTTTTGCGATTTATGTTTATGTTTTATCCGCAATTTACTATTATGCTGATGTGATTGCTAATCTAGAAAAGATATTGAGCTAACTATGAAAATTGAAATAAGTTTCTCTAAGCATAAAACATACCTAAAATTAACATGGTGTAATGACAATCGTGATTCCCAACACATTCTCCTTGATCTTTCATTTTTTAGTATTTTACTTAAATTTTTAATATTACCATGAAATGACTCTAGGTATTTGAAAGTGTTTCTGACCTCATTGGATTTCTTATGGAGAAAGTAGAATTTTAGATCTCACTCAAAATTTGGCAGACGTAACAATTTTTAAGGATTTCAGGATTGTGGGGATTGCAATGTTTCCATTGGATTTTGTCATGTATGTGGGTATCGAACTAACATTTAATCAAGAGTAACAATCCCTCTATGTACCTTGATGTTAGTGGCATTGTTTGTTGAACTCTATAATGATCCTACTAAAAATGTACCCATCAGTCAAACAAAATCTTGAATGGACTTGCTAAGCATTTTTAATCTTATTTTAATGCTTAGAGGGTGATATTGATGACAAAGATCCCAATATAGGAAAATATTTTGATGATGTGTAGGCATTTGTTGTAGCATGATTTCTTTGGATGCTAGAGGCCATCTAGGTCTTTTTTTTATGTATTTTCGGTTCAAATGTGGATTTCACTCATTGTTATTTTGGTTATATGTACCCTTAGATGCCCTATAAATGAGAACTTTTGCCTATTTGTGTATAAATGGGTTGGATTGATATGGATGCGCATGAATATATGTGGTTTTCTTTAAAATTTGAATATTTTGTGTTTTTTGTTGACAAGGTTTTTGGTCCAGTTCTTTTATCGATTTTTGTTTGGTTCTGATTGGCTCCCAGTTCGGAGGGTCTACCAGTTTGATGTTTGGTCTGGTTTTTGGCAATGATTTTCCTCACCCTTAAGGGGATAATAATTGCTATACATCATACAAGTTGTAATCCTTGAGCTACAAGTTGTAATACAAAGGAAAATTAAGAAAGAGTAAAAGACGCACAAGAGCGGTGGAAAGACAAAGGTTGCATTGGTAACTCATGCATCGACAATTGCTCCCTCCCCACATCTATATGCTCGGGATGAGGAGCCAACCATAGCTGGTCGCTTTGACCACGACAGTTGGCCATGAAGTCTTCTCCCCTCTGTGCCATCATTATTCACATGACACCGATCAATTGAAGGGTGGATTGAGGACATGTCATTTCCCCTTAGGGGTTGTAAATACCTAATAGGGTGGTCTATTAGCCAATCCGACATAGGGAGGTAACACTATTTCGAGTTCAAAGCCTTGATTTTGGAAGGGAGGCCTTGTTTGAAGTGTCAAATTGCCCATTACTTGCAAGCTTGTTTCACTTAGATACGAAAATGATTAAATGTACCTAATTATGTAAATGGTAGCATTGGATATTGTGTTTAATTGTTAGGTGGTTCCACAGCCATGGCTTGGGCAACTTAACTAGGGCTCATGTCCTTTTGAGAAACATATTGAAACCCATAGGTGAGGCATTGAGAGCCATGGGCCTCTGAGCTATTGCAGAGCATAACACATGGCCATGGGCACCTCCAACTCCCACAACGTTCCAACATTTTTCCCTACATTGATGACTCTTATGGGATGATGCACCTAGAGCCAACATGCCCCTAACTGGCTTAGCACTTCATGAGGGTTTGGCAATTGATCTTGTTTAAAAACCAAGTGTAATAGAAGCAAGCACTTGATTTCTCATTCTTGATAATTACTTGTGAAAATTTGATTTCTTATTGCTTCTTATATCTTCTTCATCAAGCAATTACATATTTGTTCAATTATTCAAGGAAATGGAGATCACCGAGATTTTAGGTCAATGACCAGGGAAAAACCCACAAGGGGAAAACCCAACAATCCTTTCCTTATAGAATCAGATGAAAATGAAAAATATCTAAGTCAAGAACCAATACCAAATTGCCACAAAGATACCAAGTGAAAACTTCCTCTAAGTTACCTCCAAATGTCAAAATCATCGTTGGTCAAATTGTTTCAAATCTAGTCAATCTTCTGAAATTCGGACTTTTCCATTAAAAAACTGACCTCTTACATGTGCAAACTACAATAGTCATAGATTCGGTGAATGAGGGAATATTATTCTTTTTTTTTACTTGTCTTCTCTCTCCTTTGATTTGTCTCCTTTTTCTCCTTTGCTAGGTTCAGAAAATGCTTCTTCTGTGTCGTTCGAATGAGGTTTAGGTAGGTCGAATAGGTCTCCGGTATATAGTTGTCCAGGAGGGTCAGATAGGTGTCATCTAGAGGGGTAGGCCGATTTGGTCATCTTGTGGACTTATGACTCATAATAAGAATTCAATTTCTCTTTGTTTTAAATTTCAAAATGGAACATGATACAAATAATTGTTCTTCTGACTCAAAATAAATTCATTTTGACTCTAGCATGAAGAACATGCTTGACAAATTATAATAAGTACATTAATGATAAATATACATTATGAAGACTGGACCTAGTTACAATTTAAACACTCACTCTTAACTAGGGAGGTATTCATAATGACTCATTGAGATATTCTCAGGTTGAAGACTTCTATAAGAAAGAATCTAGATTTATAAGCATCGTTATAAACATCATCATGACTAGCATTGTGGAATTACCAAGGCCTTGACAAGTAAGCTTTGTCTCTCCACTAGATCAGGGCACAATGCTGGGGGGCATTCAATAGGAAACCACACAACAACCTCTCTGAGGCACATACTTCACCTAGGTTCCCTAGAGCATGCCCTCCATAGGACCATTTTGTAATTCAGTTTCACAATATTTGACATAAGGAAATGTCAGTCCACCAGACCATTCTTAAACCAAGTAAATGTACTTGACTTAGGGTGTTAAACCTAATCAACCAAAGTATATGACACAAGAATGTCAGAGTATGATGCTTATCCAATCTACCATTCTCCCTATCCTGGTCCGATGTACTTGACTTAGCGTGTTAATCCTAGTTGTTCATAGTGCATGACACAAGGAGAAAATAGGTGTTCATCCTGACTCCCTCTCAATCTGGGAGGAGCTATCCACAGGCCCAAGCTTGTCTTGGAAGTACTCAAGCTTCCTTACATCAACTACCTGTTCATCCATGGAGATCTCTTGTAGCTTCTCGACTCCCATTTGTACCATATCTCAAATCATAATGTGTTGACCTTCCATGAAAAACCCGGTTTTTTAACAATCTTCATATTGATTTGATTATTACAAAGTATCACGGCTGAATTTAGTATGCCATCAAATAGTCCATCAAACATTTTATGGAGCCAAAACTCTCTACACAACTATCATATGTTTATCTTTTGCAATGTCCGTTGCAACAAAATTATGCTTCCTGCTCATTCAAGGAAGCATAGCCCTTCTTAAGTAGAAACAACCACTATTAGTACCTTTTTTCATTAACAACATTGCCAACCGAGTGAAAATTAGTACATAAAGAACCAAACAACTACTGGTACAATGACAAATCAACAATAACAAAACTCCCTAAATTTTGTGAATAGAAGTTGTCATAGGTCTACAATCCATCATCCCAAATTTGTGGAGGATCTTGATCCAATGTTTCCCTTGACCAAGGAAAGTTTCAATAGATTTTATACCAAATCTTGGTGAATCAAGTCAAGATTTTCCATGTCAAATTTTGCTTCCATCTCCCTCAGAAGGCAATACCTTTTCCTTTAACTTATGAGTCCTTCTTGAATCATTCAATTAATCCCAAAGTGTAAGGTCTTCTTTAATCACAAGACTTCTTTTTCATGTCCTTCAAAAATCTAAGGTAATCCTTCCAATTGAGGTAAATGTCTTATCATGAACTTCTACTTTTACTTTGGAGAACCTTCTCAAAACTTGCTTCCATGCTGCCATATAGTGCATGGCATATCTTGACTTCATAAACATATTTCAAGTCAAATAGATCAATTATTTAGAGATAGAATTCTTGACGCATTCTTTGCTTTTGCTCCTGTTCTATCAAAGCCTTGGATGCCTTCAATATATACCTATAAATGTTAGCTTCCTTTGGATCTTCATGATGAGATTGTCTTCTTTTCTACAAGAGTTTCTACAATGTTAGTGTTGGTGGGATCATTTCTTCTTGTATGCAACTGCTTTCTTTAATCAATTGATATTGTTGGAAACACTGAGAGGGGGGTGAATCAATATTTCTTAGCAATTAGCACTTTTTAATCTTTTTAAGAGTATTAGTTAATCTTCAGTTATTATTATTGTTCTTTTTCAGATGATCATAAACAATAATCAATAGTAGACAAAACCATACAACAATGCAGAATGATAAAACCAAGGACAAAGATTTTTAGGTGGAAAACCCCCTTCGGGTAAAAAACCACCGAATGCTTCTTTAATAATTGTCTTCTCCCAGTTAAAAGAAAATTGATTACATCAAGATTTTAGCTACAACTAAGGGAGGCGTGAACCTCCTAATTCATAGGCCACTACCTGTAGGATGCTCCTAGACCCTAATATCCTGCTGGAACTAGAAGGATGTCCCAACGCCCTGTAGATCAGGCCACAACCTGATGAGTGCCCCAACACTCCGTTTACCAGCTGCTGTCATAAAGGATGCTTCTTTGCCTTGTTAGTTTATCAGCCACAACTGAATGGATGCCACAATGCCCTATGCAAGCCAGAACTTGCCCTAGCACCACCCTGCCATCCTGAAGTGTTCTCAGGCCACAACCTGAAGGTGACTCCAATCACCTACCTTGACGAGCCAGAAGACCATGTTTCACAATTTTCAGACTAGATCCCCCTGTGCTCTGAATCAATACTAGAATGTTATAAAGAAGATATTGCTACTGCGTATACCCTATCAAGTCCTGGTAGCCACTAACCATTGTACAATACTGATCACTGCATAATGCTGCTCAATTGATCACTGCACATCAAACCCTGACTATCAACGTTGCCAAATCAACTGACAACTGCACAAGCTAACCACTTCTCATCACTGTATAACCTGCAACCATTGACCACTGCACATCACTGCATGTCACTACTCACATAGACCACTACACATCACTACTGAAATGCACATGAATAGATGAGCATTCATGATCTCACAAAACTGACTACCTATTGATTTGGGGTAGAATTGGATGTGCTCTAGCCACAAAAATTGGTGGAGAGGCTAAAGCACATGAGATCTCCAAGACCCAGAAATGGTTTGGCCAGAATCTAACCAGTTTAGAAGATATTAAAATAATTAATATTTTTAATGGAGTCCCTAAGTCTAAACTTAAGGAAAATAAAATATTAATGTGAATTAATATAAAGCTGAGTTAGAATGGTCCAAAAGTCATGGATCAAGCCAGATCTAATCTTAGCCATTGATTAGGGACTTAATCTCGGTCGTTGATGGACCAACGAGAAAAGTATAAGAAGAGGCTTGAGGGTCAGTTGGAGAACACACTGAGGGAGACTAGTCAGTTTGATTTCTGGAGCGAGGTTAGCTGAGAAATTCGAACTAGTGGTATGGAGAGCAGCAGGAGGCAGCAAGTATAGAGCAGAGAGTTAGGATCAGCAACAGAAGACTAGTGCAGAGGCAGGAGAGGCAGACGTAGGGCCTTTCAGGCAGACGCTAAGGCAGCAGGAGACTGTGCAGTCACCAGAAGGCTTGCGTGGGTGATGCAGAGAGGCCCAGGACTGATGCAAAGTGTTTGGGAGCTATGCAGAGGTCAGCCAGGCTGACGCTGGGACTGGGAGAAGTGTTGGAGAATTTTTTCTCTTTGTTGGGTAAGCCAGTTTGGCACTCGGTTGTACTGAAGAATTACTGAATAATAAAATCCTTCCTTGCTGCACCGGTTTTCCCACATTGGTTTTCTCCGGGGACTGTTGTCCAAAATATCTGTGTTGATGTGTTGATTCTTGTGCATGTGTTTGTTTCTGTATTATGGTGTGATATCTGCAGCAGAATTTATTTTAATGTTTACTGAAGGAATTTCATAAATAACTTATTGAAAATAAGTAGGCAAAGTAAATCAGATGTTGCAATGATAAAATTTTCACACTACCAACATCACTGCCCCAAACTGCCTGTACTGCTGCATGTGAAGAGTGATGATAGCTCAAACCAAGGTGCCTCAGGTCATCCCTGTGACCTTCTTGCAAAACTCTCAAACTTGATCCAAGGAGGGCTATCAACATATGTCTTTTCACTTCTATTGTTGATCCCAAATTAAATACCGCTATTCATATCCCATGCCAATGAGCTGTACAACATGCTTATTAACACTTGTTAAGAGTCATGTCTATGTGTCAAGTCAATTCACTAGGTATGTCAAGTTACTAAAAGGTATATAAGTCTATGTCAAGTTCATGTGTTAATATAAGATCACTAAAATCTATAGGTTAGGTCAAGGTTGTATTACTTTAGTAGCTGCTAATGAAACCAAAGATGTAATAGTAGTGTACCTTGCAGTAGGAGAAAAGGTTTCTTCATAGTCTATTCCTTTTGAGAGAAACCCCTTGCAACAAATCTTTCTTTGTATTTGTCTATACTATCATCAACAATATGTTTAATCTTGTAAATCCACTTTGAAGTGACAACAAATTTGTCACTAGCTCTAAGAACGTTCTCCCAAACTCCATTCTTCATGATAGATTGATATTCTTCTTACATTTCTTTCTTCCATTCTTCTCGATGAGCGGTTGGTTCAAAAATTGTTGGTTTTTCTTCAATTAACTTCGTTATATATGTTGCATCTCTTGAGTATCTTTTTGGTCTTTTTCTTTCTCTGAAAGTTCCTTTCGCTACTCCATGTCCTTCAACATCTTCAAGTATAGCTTTTAACCAATTTGGCCTCTTCTTTGTTTCGAGAATGATTATAGGTTGAATATGCTCACTTGGTCCTTCTTGTTCTTGGTTTGTAGGTGACTTGTCATGTTGCTCTTCTTCTTCAAATAGAGGTACATCTTCTTCATTGGATTCAATTGGTATATGTTGAGATGTGTAACTAGGTTCGGTCTTCATAATGTCTATTGTAATTATGATTTTACGTAGAGGAAAAGAAATTTATTACTTTCATTCTTGATGCATGGGTTTCATGCTCAAGGTGAATTTATTTATAGGTCAAGCACCCATTGAGTGGTTCTAGGTTTGTCATAATTATGAAGTCAAAAGAGTCATTGTCATACATGTAAGAACCCTTTGGGTATCTTGTATTATGTAAAAGAAATTTTTTTGAGTCATAAAAGTCCCTACAAGACCTTGTCAACGAGCTGCAACAAGTCGGCCTACCTGAAAGATCAAGTCGACGTCATGGAGTCAATCCATACCCCTAGAAAGTCTATATATAGGAAGGAACTTGACCTCATTTGGACACACAACAAGCAAGTTCGATCTCCTCAAGAAAGACGCTAGAAGAAGGACGAAAATCAAGGATAAGAAGAAGATTTGCAAGATCAAAATTTTGGACCTCTCTTTCTCACTTGTGTTAGGGTTTTTATGTTGATTTTGGGTAGCATCAGATGTGCTTTAGCTCCAAAATTTTGTGGAGGGGCTAGTACAAATGAGATCTCCAGAACCTAGAAATTGTTTGGAGAAATTCCACCCGGATGAGGAGTTATTAAAATAATTAATATTTTTAATGGGTTCCTAAGTCAAAACTTAGGAAAATAAAAGTATTAATGGGTATTAATAAGAATATGGGTGAGAAACTTCTAAGTGACGAGGATCAAGTCTGTTTTAATCTTAGCTGTTGATTAGGGACTTAATCTCGTCTGTTGATTCATCAGTTCCATTTTTCGTGGGCGAGGTTTGCTGAGAAAATTGAACAAATGATCTGTTGCAGTGAGAGGGGCAGTTCGGCAGAGGGACTTCAATCCAAGGCCAAGAATACATAGCAGAGAGGCAGAGAGGTAGAGAAGCACCAGGAGAGCTCTGACGCAGTGACGCAGGGGGAGAGATCTGACACAGTGTCGCAGTGACGCAGAGGGAGAGCTCTAACAAAGTGACACAGAGGGAGAACTCTGACGTAGTGACGCAAAGGGAGAGCTCTGACATAGTGACGCAGTGTCGTAGAGGGAGAGCTCTGATGCAGTGACGCAGAGGAAGAGCTCTGACGCAATGTGGCAGTGACAGTGACAAAGCTCCTAGAGGAGGTGACGCAGTTCCAGCACAGAGCTTGGAGTAGCTATTGCTGCCCAACACTGGGAACAACGCAGTCACTTGTGGAGTTTGTTCATCTGTCTCTAGATAGAGGTACTTCTGTCGAGTTTATTCTCTGTTAGGTGAGCCGGATTTGGCACCCTAGTTGTATTCAGAAATCTGCTTAATAATACAAACCCTCTATATGCTGCACATATTTTCTCGAATTGGGTTTTTCCGGGGATGATTGTCCAAAAATAACCGTGTCCCTTGTGTATTTGTCTCATTTCATTTCAGTGCATGATCAGAGGATTGCAGATCATAGGAGACTGAAGACATCAGCCGAGAGATCCAAAGAGTTTGCTACAGAGAAGCAACTGTCCCTTGTGACAACATCGTTTTAGAGGCAGAGGAGCAGCTGAAGGAGTGAGGTAGAGCCAGAGAAGTGATGCAGAGGCTCATGCAATGCCTGCGTCAGCATTTCAAGCCTGCAAAGGGTGATGCAGAACCTGAGAGGAGCCTACGCAATGACTGCATCAGCTCTCTGGGCCAGCGCAGAGCCTGAGAGGTTTAAATTAGTGAATTTTTGGGGGTGGAGGAGCAAATTCGATCTGAGGAACTGGTGGGACACTGTTGTTGCTGGTGCATAATAGTGTCTGTGGAGATAGGACAAGGTAGGGGAAGTCACTGCCTTGACAGATTTCTAGCCAAAGAAATCTAGATCCGGGTTGCAGCAGTAAAGGAGGATTGAAGAGGAGTGATTTGACATTTGGCCAGAGGATTTCTGTAAAGGAAATCGGGACTCAGAGGGAGTGAAGAGGAGCTTGTTCCTTAGAGGGTTTCTTGCGCCAAAGAAATCCAGATCCAAGTCTTGCTAGATTAGCAGCAGGAGAGGGAGAAGAGAACCTGTCCTATACTTGTTGAGCAGAGATGGTAGTTAATGGACTAAGGGATCAGGACAGATTGGATGGAGCTTCCAATTTTGTCATTTGGAAGGCCAGGATCCTAGTAGTCTTGGACAAAAATCGCATCAAGGACTATGCCTTGAAATTAGTTGTTGTTCCGATTGATGCTGATCCGTTAAAGAAGTATGAGGAGGCCCAAGCGAAGGCCATGTGCATGATCCTAAACGAGGTCAAAGATCATGTAGTCCCACACATTGTTGAGACAGAAACAACAAGGGAGATATGGAAGACGCTGACCACCTTGTACCAAGGCACTCCATCCAGTGGAAGATGCTATTAGAAAATCAACTGAGACAGTGCCAGATGAAGAAGGGAGAAGAGATCGATCCCTTCCTCCTTAGGTTGCAAGGGATTAGAGACCAGTTGACTTCCGTGGGGTCTACACTAGATCTTGAGTTCATGGTCAGGACTGCCTTGAATGTAGTCATCGAGGACTGGGAGACATTTGTCCAAAGTATCTTGGGCAGAGCAACTCTCCACAGTTGGGAGGAGATGTGGGCAGCTCTTTGACAAGAAGAGATCAGGAGGTTGACCAAGGCGGGGGGTAGTGGCAAAGGAGCCTGGGTCAAGAAGGAGGAGGAGGAGGATGCAACTCTCGCATCATCGGGACAACAAGGGCAAAAAAAACAGAAGAAGAAGGATATTTACAAGGTTAGATGCTTCAAGTGTGGGGACCTTGGACATTATGCCACTCAGCGCCCTTAGAAGAAGGGCAAGGAGGAAGCTTCTGAATCGAAGGCTGCTCCAGCGAAAGCTGACAAAGAAAGCGAGGATGACGATTGTGCCATGATTGCTCATGCGCCTCTGGAGAAGAGGCGAGGTGACATGGAGTTGTATTCAAGAGGACTGCATGAGAGCAGGAGCCTTGAGGTGCCCAGACTCTTGGATCACATATGGCTACGGGAGCCCTTAAAGACAGTAGCAAAATGATGGGTGTCGATTGGAGCAAGGTGTGATGGAGCGACAGTGGCGGAGCTAGAGTGCCAAATTCTGAGGCAACGCAACGGATGTTGTAGCAATGCGAGAGGCACAGAGCGGTTTGCAGCAACTTAGTAGCAACAGAGGTAGCTTCAACATCATGAGGCATCCAGACTGACCAGCATGTCAGTTTCTGGGTGAAGTTCAGTTGCTTTCTTCTGAACAACTGAGTTCCAGTGCAATGATTAGCAGTGGCAGTGCTATGGGCAGCATGATGCATCATTTTGGGAGGGAGTTGTAGTACAGATGTAGTAGTGGCAGTGGTAGAGTCATGGGAAGCAGTACAGGAAGCAACAGTGTATTGGATGAAGGGCATCAAGCCAAGAATCAGTAGCCAGAGGACCGATGCAGTGGATCAATGTAGTACTTCTGTCGAGAAGTGTTATTAGAGCACATTCCTTGCTAAGAGGGAGTGTTGATTTTGGGTAGCATCGGATGTTCTCTAGCACCGAAATTTTGTGGAGGGGCTAAAACACATGAGATCTCCAGAAGCTAGAAATCGTTTGGATAAATTACACCCGGATGAGGAGTTATTAAAATAATTAATATTTTTAATGGGTTCCTAAGTCAAAACTTACGAAAATAAAAATATTAATGAGTATTAATAAGAATATGGGTGAGAAACTTCTAAGTGATGAGGATCAAGTCTGTTTTAATCTTAGCAGTTGATTAGGGACTTAATCTTGGCCGTTGATTCATCAACAGGAAAAGTATAAGAGGAGGCTTGAGGGTCAATTGGAGATACACTTGAGAGATTAGTCAGTTCGATTTTTCTGGGGTGAGGTTTGCTGAGAAAATTGAACAAGTGATCTGTTGCAGTGAGAGGAGCAGTTCGACAGAGGAACTTTAGTCGAACGCCGAGAATACATAGTAGAGAGGCAGATAAGCACCAAAGAGAGCTCTGACGTAGTGATGCAGGGGGAGAGCTCTGCCGCAGTGACGCAGTGTCGCAACGACGCAGAGGGAGAGCTTTGACGCAGTGATGCAGTGTCGCTCTGACACAGTGACGCAGAGGGAGAGCTCTGACACATTGACGCAGAGGGAGAGCTTTGATGTAGTGTCACAGTGACGCAGCTGCTGGAGGAGGTGATGCAGTTCCAGCACAGAGCTTGGAGTAGCCATCACTACCTAGCACTAGGAACAATGCAGTCATATGTGGGGTTTGTTCATCTGTCTCTGGATAGAGGTACTTCTGCCGGGTTTATTCTCTGTTGGGTGAGCTGGATTTGGCACCCTAGTTGTATTCAAAAATTTGCTTAATAATACAAACCCTCTATATGCTGCACCAATTTTCCTGAATTGGGTTTTGCTGGGGACGATTGTCCACAGATAATGTGTCCCTTGTGTATTTGTCTCATTTCATTTCAGTTCATGACCTGTATGTATGTGTAATCTGCAATAGTGTTTTTCAATTCTATTTAAATAATTAAATAACTTGTTGAATGTAATAACAAGTAGGAGATGGTAAACTAGTGATTGCAGTAGGATTTATGATGTGCAGATTTAGAAATTTTCACGTTCTAAAGTTGCTGGGCAAGTCGAAACTGCAGAAGGAATTGTTGGGGAAGTTGAAATTGCAGAAGTTGTTGGGCAAGTTGAAATTGCAAAAAGGATTTGCTAGGAAAGTTGAAATTGCACAAGTTGTTGGAGGTCAAAGTTGCTGGAAAAGTTGTTGTGGTCAAAGTTGCTGCTGGAAGGTCAAATGTTGTTGTTGTATGTTGTGTAAGGAAAGCTCATCAAGAAGGAAGCTTGATTTGTCTTGGAGGGGTCTTTGTCAAGGGTCTTAGGTCTTGTAATTCGTCATTTGAAGATTCTATAAGAAGAGAAGAATTATTGTGGATTTTCCTCTCAAGAGGAGAGGTTTTGGCCCTAGCTAGCAACCTACATTTGTGTCTTTTTGTCTCTTTGACCCTCATTGTTTGGTAGCTGTTTGATGATAGAGAGTGCAATAATAATCAAGTGAAAGAAGAATTTAATAACACGTGCCTCAAGCTAAGTAAAAGAACATCACAAACAGGTATTAAAGTAAGAAAAATCACCTAATCTAGATGCCCCTAGATTTCTCAACATGGTATCAAAGCTAATTTGACTAGAACAAGAAGAAGAGGTAGCTAGAAGATCACATCATTGAAGAAGGATACATAAGGGTCAAGCACATGGAAATTATTAAGGAGGAGTACTCATCTCAAGGATTACATCATCACTAGAAGAAGAAGACCTCAAGGACCCTACTCCTGTTGAAAAAGTGTAACTAGGTTCGGTCTTCATAATGACATGTAATTGTGATTTTATGTAAAGAGATGTAAAGAAGAAAAATAAAATATTGTAATGCTTGCGTCATGGGTTTCATGAGCAAGAAATTTTATTTTTGAGTCGAAGCTCCCATTGAGATTCTTTAGGAATTTTGTCATCTAGTCATAAAAGAATAAAAGAGTCATTGTTATGTAATGATGTCATGTTATGCTTTGTAAAGAGTCACACTTGTAAAGTATTCCTCCAAGACCTTGTCACCAGCCCTCTCCAAGTTGGCCTACAAGGAATGAGTAACCTAGAAGATGATGTCGACTCCCCTCCTTATGATCATGTTGGCCTAAAGGACACGAGGCAACATGTATATATAGCCACACTCAACCTCACTTAGAGGAAATCAATTCAGTGAAGAGAGTAAGCAGAAGTGTGAAGCAGAGCTAGAGAAAAGAGCGAAGATCAGGATAACGAAGGAAGGGATACTTCTGGAAGATCTAATTTGGGCATATATACTCTCCCACGTGTGAAGAAAGGAGGTTCAAAGGCATAGAGAGAAGGTTGAAATTACCGATGCATTAAGGTGACTTTGTTTGCGTATAGGATCTCGTAGAAGGAAGCTAAGGAGAAGTACTAGAGGTCTCTCCCTTGAAGAGACTAATCAAGGAGCATAAACTATTCTAGGGTTTCTGAATTAAGGCTAACCTAAGAGACCGAGATTCTCTGGGGAAACCGAGAAGAGCAGTGTAGAAGAATAGAGACAAAGATTCTCTAGACGAAGGCAAGGAAAGAGTAGAGACTGAGATTTTCTAGAAGACGCTGAGGAGAGCAGTGCAAGATCTAGAAAGAGCGAAGAAAGGGAAGCGG
This sequence comes from Pinus tabuliformis, assembly GCA_031772625.1. Taxonomy (NCBI): domain Eukaryota; kingdom Viridiplantae; phylum Streptophyta; class Pinopsida; order Pinales; family Pinaceae; genus Pinus; species Pinus tabuliformis. The sequence goes on from CM062816.1 coordinate 854,476,278, forward strand.
CAGGGCATCAAGGCTAATGACAAGGGTGTTGGGAGGACATTAGAATCAAGGGTCTTTGTCATGGTCTTGGTATTCGTCAATTGAAGATCTATAAGAAGATTTTTCTGATTGGGTTTTCCTCTCAAGGAGTGAGAGGTTTTGGCCCTAGATGACAAGCCTACATACTGTGTCTCTTGTCTTCTATTGTTTATTTGGTAATTGCCTTGATGGAAAGATCACATTGATAATATAACGAAGAGAAGATCATAATACAAGAAGTAAACACATATCACAAGCAATTATCTAGAAGAGAAATCTCCTAATCATCGTTGCCCTAGATTTCTCAACATGGAATCAGAGCTTAGGTGGTGAAGTTAAGAAGGGGCATTCAAGCAAGAAAACACATGAGAATGGAACTTCAAAAGGATTAAGGCAAGTCAAGGAACACCAAGCAAGAGATCAAGATCTTCATCATACCAAAACCCTAGAAGCATTTCCAAAACCATCAACGAAAGAAGGTTATAAAATTCAAGAAGGACTGTGAAGCAAGCCCTCTCGCATCAATTCTTCAAGGAGTAATCTTCAATCAACATCAAAATAAAGCAAGCATCAATCACTCGAGTAGTTTATGACTTCTTCTGATACTATCAAAATGTCTTTTTGCAAGGAAAGCAACAGATTGGTTGGGGCTTCAAACTTCCTTGCATGGAAGAAAATAACTAACCTAAATCTCATTGAGAATGAGGTCATGGATCACATCAAGGGGTCAATAACCCAACCTACCAAAGAAGATACTCAAGCACATGCTAGAATCATGAAGGGGGAAGTAAGGGCCCAGAGGATTCTCATAGAATCCATCAAAGACTCTCTTATCCCATATGTATCTAAACTTGAAACTTCAAAAGAAATATATGACAAATCGGTAGAGTTGTTTTCCGTAAGCACTTAAGGAGAAGTAATCTCACTAAGGCAGGAACTCTACTAGCTAAAGATGATGAAGGAAAATGGAATAGCCTCATACTTTATGTGGATTTCAGAAATAAGAGTTCAACTGCAAGATTTGGGAGAAGTCATGTTTGATAGAGAAATGACAACAATGGTATTAAATGTAGTACCAGAAGAATGGGGTAACTTTACTTCAAGTATTTATGGGAAGAAAGAAGCTACTCTATATCAAGATGTATGGTCACTATGTAAGATCGAAGAAACTAGACTAAAAGCAATGACTGATGTAGGACCAAATGAGCATAATCAAGCCTATGCTGCTATGACAAGAAGAAAATAAAGTTTGGAAAATTTGGTCCTCAAAAGAAGAAGAAGAACATGGATAAGGTACAGTGCTATGGATGTCTAGAATGTGGGCACTATCGAAAAAATTTTCCTAAGCTTAAAAGGGACAATAACAAGAGAAATAAGCAAGAAGCTCATATTACCGAAGAAGTAGAAGAGCCTGAGACAAAGAAGGCTAAGAAGGAGGAAGTGAAAGATCTCTACTATGACTAAGAGAATCTCCTTCACTTAAAAGGTACTCTTCTGTTGAAGATAGGAAGCATTGTAAATAAGATAGGATGCATTATAGTAGAAAATGACAACATGGTAGAAGCATTAGAAGTAAGAGCTCGAGACATATCTAATATGATGAATGTCTAGAACAAAACCTATGGAAGTCAACTACGTATGGTATAGCTCTTAGAAACCTCATTGAAAGCTCAAGTGATAATTACATTAGTCATCTAGAAAAAGGGTTATCATACAAAAGATAGCATCGGCAGGATAAGGATATGCAAGATCCTCAAAGATTCTTTGATGGGATCTTCAATGTAAAGATTCACCGATCAAGAGGAAAAGTAAGTGTTTCTTCAAGAATTAATAAAATGATGGTATGATAACATGACAATGAAGTAGATCAAGGGAATGAAATTCCTTCATTCAAAGGAAGCTGCTACATGAAGTATGGATGGCCCAAAGAAATATGAGGTATGTATGCTCAAATTTAATATTGTGGAAGTCATGTCATATGGTTACAGATAACATGGATCATTACTCTTAAGAGGCATGATCAAAGAAGGAATCTCCTCCCTCAAAAGGAATGCTAGAATGCATGAGTCACATATTTATTAGATGAAATCAACATAATATGTCCTCATATGGAAGTATGAGGTGTTTTGATTACAACTAAGGAACTCTAAAGCTCCTGGGAATGAAATATGTAAAGAAAGGAAGGAAGAGATCATGAAGCTATGCAACTATGGTAAAGGAAGTCAACATCCAAAGGACCAAGAAGATTTGACTATGAAATCTCCCAGAAAGATATGAAGACTCTAATGAAAGTCTAGAAAAAGATGGAGACCCTTGACAATACATATCTTTAAGGAGATGTGTCAACATATATGTAGGATGTTGATGCCTACAAGAAGATGTCATGATGAAAGACCATCACAAGGTAATTATGATTTAAGTATTCATTATTTATAAACTAGTATTTGGATGGGCTTATGCAGGACTACCAAAGGGAAGAACTATGAATATCTTCCATGAAGAACCTTGTAGAAGGATGCAAGAACCTTCCGGAAAAGAAATTTTGATGAAGGTAGCAGAACATGAAGCAATGCTAGATGAAGACTAATGGATCACTTTCCGATGAAATGAATGATGACATGAATGATGGATGAAAGTGATGGATGGTTTGTGCCCAATGAAGAAGTCCCAAAAGATGAAGAATCCACAACAAATAAGAAACTCATGACATCTAAGAAAGGTTCTTCAAGCAACTGGTTGCCCCATCATTTGCACCTGAGAAACTGCTGAAGGTCCCTATTTTGAGAGGGAGCCTGGAACGTTTCTTACTTGGAAGAAACTTGAAAAATTCCCGAGCCAAGAGGGAGCTTAGGTACATTCCTTGTGTAGGGATGAGTAAATTCCTTTAATGGAATAGATATGTCCTCCCTAATTGAGAGGGAGAGATAGACACATCATTCTGGTCTTCACCTGGGAAGACAGAAGGAGAGGATTGGGAAATCATTTGGCATCCGATACTCTTTGAGGATGAACTAGGGCATTCAATGAAAAAGTAGTCGTGGAGGACTGATATTCTTTGAGGGCTGGGGAGTCCAAGATAAGAATAGTCCTCATGGGACATATCCGGAGTACACGGGTAGGGTATGTTCCAAGAGAGACAATGATGAGAGTGTCTATAAATCATTGGTATTGCCAGCATTGATCTCAGATCTTGTGGAGAGATAGAGTTGTTAGTCAAGACCTTGCAATGTAACAATGTTGGTTGATATGATGCTAAACAAATGGGTTACCAATCTGATTCTTCTTATGAGAAATTCTTCAGATTGAGAACGACCAAGTACCATTATGAATACCTCCCTAGTTAAGAGGGAGTGTTGAAAAAGTGTAACTAGATTCGGTCTTCATAATGACATGTAATTGTGATTTTATGTAAAGAGATGTAAAGAAGAAAAATAAAATATTGTAATGCTTGCATCATGGGTTTCATGAGCAAGAGATTTTATTTTTGAGTCAAGGCTCCCATTGAGAACCTTTAGGAATTTTGTCATCTAGTCATAAAAGAATAAAAGAGTCATTGTCATGTAATGAAGTCATGTTACACTTTGTAAAGAGTCACACTTGTAAAGTATTCCTCCAAGACCTTGTCACTAGTCATCTCTAAGTCGGCTTTCAACAAATGAGTAACCTAGAAGATGATGTCGACTCTCCTCCTTATGATCATGTCGGCCTAAAGGACATGAGGCAGCGTGTATATAGCCACATGTATATAGAGGCAAGCAATTCAGTGAAGAGAATAAGTAGAAGTGCGAAGAAGAGCTAGAGAAAAGAGCGAAGATCAAGAGAAGGATAGCGAAGGAAGGGATACTTCTGGAAGATCTGATTTGGGCATATATACTCTCCCACGTGTGAAGAAAGGAGGTTTGAAGGCATAGAGAGAAGGTCGAAATTACCATTGCATTAAGGTGACTTTGTTTGGGTATAGGATCTTGTAGAAGGAAGCCGAGGAGAAGTACTAGAGGTCTCTCCCTTGAAGAGACTAATCAAGGAGCATAAACTATTCTAGGGTTTCTGAATTAGGGCTAACCTAAGAGACCGAGATTCTCTGGGGAAGCCGAGAAGAGAAGTGTAGAAGAATAGAGACCGAGATTCTCTAGAAGAAGTAGAGGAAATAGTAGAGACCAAGATTCTCTAGAAGAAGCGGAGGAGAGCAGTGCGAGATCTAGAAGAAGCCAAGAAAGGGAAGAGGCAGAGCATCAAGGCTAGTGACAAGGGTCTTGGGAGGACACTAGAGTCAAGGGTCTTTGTCATGGTCTTGGTATTCGTCAATTGAAGATCTATAAGAAGAATTTTTTTGATTGGGTTTTCCTCTCAAAGAGTGAGAGGTTTTGGCCCTGGCTAATAAGACTACAGACTATGTCTCTTGTCTTCTATTGTTTATTTGGTAATTGTCTTGATGAAAATAACACATTGATAATATAACAAAGAGAAGATCATAATACGAGAAATAAAAGAATATCACAAGAAATTATCTAGAAGAGAAATCTCCTAATCATCATTGCCCTAGATTTCTCAACAACCTCCACTCAAAGAAAGAAGGACTAGATATTTCTAGCACCCTGAAGTTTTCATATTCTACATCCAAAGGAAGCAAGAAGAAGCATTGCCATCATCATCAAAGAAATCAAAATGATCTCCCTCACATTGAAGCAAATATCACATCTCAAACATCCTTGAATAAGATCATCATCAAGAAAGCATCAAGTTGAAGATATGATCATCTATGAGCATCTTCACTTGACAAGTAAGTATTTCATATTTATGTTTCAATCTACTATCAAAATGACTTCATTCTGCAAGGAAAGCAACAAACTAGTTGAGTCATCAAATTTCCTTACATGGAAGAAGAGGATAGATTTGATCCTCATAGAGAATGAAGTTATTGGACATGTTAAGGGTTCAATCTCCAAACCATCACAAGAGGAAGCTCAAGCACTATCGAAGTATATGAAAGGGGAAATAAGGGCTCAAAGAAACTTCATAGAATCAATCAAGGATACCCTCATCCCTTATGCAGCAAAGTTGGAAAAGTTGAGAGGCCAAATTATGCTTTTTATCCTTTTTTAGCTACATCAACCTTTGGGGCATCATTCTAGGTTCAATCCAAAGTGTGGACAAGGGGAGGTGGAGGCTAACTCCTTGTGGACCCAATGTAAAAATGTGGGCCTGGATGGGAAATATGTGGAAAGGGGCTATAATGAGCAGAAGGGAGTGATGTATGTGGTGTCGAGAAGTGCGACCATGCAACCAGAATCGAGGTTTCCCATGTAGTGCCACTCCTAAAACTAATAGCTCGTAAAGGATATCCCATGGGACTAGGATACAAGACTAACTATCAAATTGGACAAGAGAACAAGAGTACAGACCAAGCGCATTCTTTCCGTCGAATCCCCCCACCAATCCATGTCAAAATGTGTCCATAATAAGTAAGCAAAATACCCAATTACATAATGAAAAGCCATACCTTCAGATTTGGAAGGCCTACCTTCAAACTTACGATCATGACAGAATGGGGGAGGGCACATATTGGTTGGCTCAGGTGGTAGAGATGGTGGCACAACGAGCTATCTGGGTGTAGCAAGGGGCTGCTAGTTGTCGACTCAAGACAATCTAGGAGATTTTTTTCTCCTTTGGGTGTCACCCACTAGTGGTGGGTAACATTGGCTCTAACTGTGACATGATCTCTCAGGAGAGTGCACGGGGACTATAGACCTTTTACTTGTTAATTTGGTGTAGCATCGGATGTGTTATAGCCACGAAAATTGGTGGAGAGGCTAAAACACATGAGATCTCCAAGACCCAGAAATGGTTTGGGCAGAATCTAACTGGTTTGGGAGATATTAAAATAATTAATATTTTTAATGGAGTTCCTAAGTCTAAACTTCAGAAAAATAAAATATTAATGTGAATTAATATAAAACTGGATTAGGATGGTCCAAAAGTCATGGATCAAGCCAAATCTAATCTTAGCCATTGATTATAGATTTAATCTCGGCCGTTGATGGACCAACGAGAAAAGTATAAGAGGAGGCTTGAGGGTCAGTTGGAGAATACACCGAGAGAGATCAAGAACTCGATTTTCTTGGCAGGGTTTGCTGAGGAAATTGAGTGAAGTGATCTGAGTTGCAGCTGAGGGGCAGCGAATACATAGCAGAGAGGCAGAGTTAGTACCAGGAGCATCAGCACAAAAGCCGAGAGAGGTTGACGCAGAGCCAACTAGAGGCTATGCAGAGGCAGCCAGTTGCTGCGCAGAGCCAATGAGGGCCAACGTGTGAGACGCAAAGGCTCCAAAGGCTGACGCAGAGCCCCGAGAGGCTGACCCTGGGCCAGATAGGCTGACACTGGGCCAAAGAGGTTGACGCAGACCTTAGAGGTAGCGCTGGGATATTTCCGTGGGACAGATTGGAGCTAGAGTGCTGGATAGGGTGACACAGAGCAGCAGAAGTTGTATTGTCACTGTGGGATCGTTCATCCGGTGATTTAGCTGGAATATTTGTCTCCGACTGAGAGGTACTACTGCCGAGGGCATTCTCTGTTGGGTGAGCCATTTCTGGCACCTTGGTTGTATTCTGAAACTGCATAATAATAAAACCCTCTCAATAGCTGCACCGATTTTCTTGCATTGGGTTTTTCCGGGGACATTAGTAAAAAAACAATGGTGTCCCTTGTGTGTTTGTTTCTTTTAGTTGATGATCTGTGTGTGTTGATATTGTACTTGTATTTATTTTCAGTATTTACATGGTAAATAACTTGTTAAGTAACTAAACACGAAGGAAGAAATAAATAAGACAGTACAGGAAGAATTTCTAACGGTTAGACTTAGAAACTCCAACATGGTATCAGAGCGTTGTTGCAGATGATAGGATAGTTGAAGGCATTAGCCGAGCAGAGCAGCAGCAGCAGAAACAACTGTGACGAGTGACAGAAGTTGTTCCTAGCAGAAAGCAACAAGGAAGGGGTGATGCAGAGAGCCTGCATCATTAGTGCAAGCCAAGACGAGGATTAGCACTGAGGCAGAGAGGAGCAGACTTGACCCACATAGCGCCCAGTCATCTTTCTCAGTCAGGAAGGATAAATGCTGTGGCCAGGAGGTGCAGATTGTGCCGATGCCGGGATTGCGCAGAGCCTAGAGTCTCTAACCTTCAGATTGCTGGGGCATAGGAGGTTGTGGGTAAGTTGCAGAGCGAAGATGGTGGGGTACTGTGGTTAGATAGTATCTAACAGGGCAAGACCAAGGAGGAGGGAGTTGCTGCCGAGGATTTCTAGCCAAGAAATCCAGATTAGTGGTGCAGTTGCACAAACAATCGAAGTGGGGCATCTCGACATTGGTAGAGGGGTTTCCAGAAGGGAAATCGAGACTCAGAGGGAGTCAAACCAAGAACTTCCAGACGGGAAGTTGAGAGACTCAGTAGGAGTTGATCAAAGGACTTCCAGGAGGGAAGTAGAGAGACTCGAAAGAGTCAAAAGAGGAGCAGCGAAATGGCAGTGAATGGGTTAAGAGATCAAGATAGACTGGACAGAGCTTCAAACTTCGTAGTCTGGAAGGACAGGATCTTGTCAATTCTAGATAGGTATCGCATCAAACACTTCGCCTTGAAAACGGTAGCGATCCTAGTTGACCCGGCTTAAAATGAGAAGTACGAGGAGGCAATGGCTAGGGCTAAGTGCATCATTCTTGATGAGGTCAAGGATCATGTGGTACCACAAATTGCCGAGAAGGGCATGAAAAATGAAATGTGGGATGCCCTGAAGAAGTTCTATCAGCATACTTCCGTGCAGAGGAAGATGCTTCTAGAAAATCAGCTGCGGTCATACCAGATGCAGAGGGGTGAGCAGATAGATATCTTCCTCGGGAGATTGACGGAGATCCAGGATCAGCTGACTTCCATAGGGGCCACGCCAGATGAGGAGATGTTGGTGAGGACCGCACTGAACACAGTCTCAAAGGATTGGGAGGTATTTGTCTAGAGCTTACTGGGCAGGGTGAGCCTTCCAGATTGGGAGGAACTGTGGGCGGCTCTTCAGCAAGAAGAGATCAGAAGGTTGACCAAGGCGGGAAGCAGCGGCAAGGGGGTCAAAATCAAAAAGGAGGAAGAGGAGGATGCTGCCCTAGCATCTGCGGGAAAGCAGGAGAAACATAAGAAGAAGGACCTCTCTAAGGTCAAGTGCTTCCACTGTGGGGAACTGGGTCATTATGCGAGCCAGTGCCCATGGAAGAAAAGCGAGGGAGAGGCTTTTGAGACCAAGGCAGTGCCAACGAGTGCGGAGAAAGAAGTGGAGACAAATGACGACTGTGCCATGAGTGCTCATGCGCCACTCGAGAGGAAGTGGGGAGACATTGAGCTGTAGTCAAACCGGCTACAGACGATGAGGGGCAGGCTCCTTGAGGTACCCAACCTCTTGGATTATACCTTGCTACGGGAGCCCTAAAGAGAAGTAGCAGGACTAGCGGATGTCGGTAGAGACGAATGCGGATGGAGTGAAAGAGGGTGCTACAGTACAGGAGTCCCGGGACAACGTTAGGAAACAGTGCGAGATGCATGGAGTTGTTGTAGCAGCGCAGAGGTCAGTAGAGGGAGCACTTCTCAGCGACAGAGGGAGCTTCAACATCGGGGGTGTTTCAAGCTTGATAGAGATGTCAAAGTTGGGAGGATCGATTACTTACTTCTTAGTAACTGAGTTGCAGTGCAACGGTTAGCAGTGACAGTGTTATGAGCAGCACGATGCAGCATGATGAGAGGGGATGCAGTGCAGATGCAGCAGTGGCAGTGGCAGGGCCATGGGCAGCAACACGGATGTAGAGGGAGTTGCCGTACAGATGCAACAGTAGCAGTGGCAGGGCCATGGGTAGCAGTACACGATGCATCAATGCAGAGGATGTTGGGTGGCGAGGCCTAGCATCAACACAGGGACCGATGCTAGATGATTAGGGTGATACTCAGTGAGGAGTATTACTAGAGCACAGTGCTTGCTAAGAGGGAGTGTTAATTTGGGGTAGCATTGGATGTGCTCTAGCCACGAAAATTGGTGGAGAGGCTAAGGCACATGAGATCTACAAGACCCAAAAATGGTTTGGGCAAAATCTAACTGGTTTGGGAGATACTAAAATAATTAATATTTTTAATGGAGTTCCTAAGTCTAAACTGAGGAAAAATAAAATATTAATGTGAATTAATATAAAACTTGGTTAGAATGGTCCAAAAGTCATGGATGAAGCCAAATCTAATCTTAACCATTGATTAGTGATTTAATCTCGGCCCTTGATGGACCAACGAGAAAAGTATAAGAGGAGGCTTGAGGGTCAGTTGGAGAATACACCGAGAGAGATCAAGAACTCAATTTTCTGGGGCAGGGTTTGCTGAGGAAATTGAGTGAAGTGATCTGAGTTGTAGCTGAGGGGCAGTGAATACATAGTAGAGAGGCAGAGTTAGTACTAAGAGCATCAGCACAAAAGCCAGGAGAGGTTGACGTAGAGCTAGCTAGAGGCCACGCAGAGGCAGCCAGGAGCTGTGTAGAGCCAGTGAGGGCCAGCGTGTGAGACGCAGAAGCTCTAAAGGCTGATGCTGGGCCAGAGAGGCTGACACAGACCTTAGAGGCAGCGCTGGGAGATTTCCGCACGACATATTTGAGCTGGAGAGCTAGATAGGGTCGCTGTGGGATTGCAGAGCAGCAGAAGTTGTATTGTCGCCGTGGGATCATTCATCCAGTGATTTAGCCAGAATATCTGTCTCCGACTAAGAGGTACTACTGCCGAGGGCATTCTCTATTGGGTGAGCCATTTCTGGCATCTTGGTTGTATTATGAAATTGCATAATAATAAAACCCTCTGAATAGCTGCAACGGTTTTCCCGCATTGGGTTTTTCTGAGGACGTTAGTCCAAAAACAACGGTGTCACTTGTGTGCTTGTTTCTTTTAGTTGATGATCTGTATGTGTTGAGATTGTACTTGTATTTATTTTTAGTATTTACATGGTAAATAAGTTGTTAAGTAACTGAACAAGTTGGAAAAAATAAATCAGATAGTACAGGAAGAATTTCTAACTGTTAGACTTAGAAATTCCAACATTACTTGCACATCAAAGACCAAGCATAGGGGGCAACATGTTTTATGGCGTCTTATGATCACTGATGCTTATGTTAGGCCATAAAAATCAATAAGAAGTAAAATTTCAAAATTCTGATGCAATTCTAATCTAAATGCAACTACTCTAGTATGATAAAAGAATATGATATTAGTTCTAATGTGAAAATCAACATGCAATGCATCCTACTCTAACATGCATATAATGCAATGTCAAGTATCAAGGAAAGGGGTGATACGACTTAATTGGGCCGGTTGTGGCTAAAGTTCATCGTCAAGTGTAGAAATGTAATGGTAATCTTCACCGACCTTCCCATGAATCTTGATGGGAATAGGGTTTTTGTCAACCAACACAACGTCCCCAATTTTGAATTCCTTTTTAGGCCTCCATTTCTTGCGTTGTTTTTGATTTGGCCTTATTAGGATGTGGACCTCCTGAGAGGGAAGGATTGGGGATGGTTTGTCATCCTCAAGGATCTTATAATACGAAATCGAGTGCAGTTTTATGACATGAGTCAGATGTAAAGGTTCTTTATAGAGAATGAAGGGGGTTCCATCGGATTGTAGAATGGTAACATAAGATAGTCCATTTGACGTTGATCACCCACGGTAGCCCCCCGTTTCTGAGACTAACAATGTGCCCCGTACATCAGGTGTTTCTATGACCACAATATCCATGAGCAATGATATGTTCAGATTCATAGCTAATGACAGCTTGAGATCTTTTACAAGGCTTTCTAATTGAACAAGCTTGGAGTTGAAACCACATACACTCTTACACCTCCGAGTGATGCTAAGATTTAGTTTCTTCATGACTTTTAATGGCATGATATTTGTGGAAACCCCTGAATCCAACATACAATTATGTAAGAGGAGGTCATTAATAGCTAAGGTGAGTAAAAATGGCTCATGGCGCAGGTTAGTATTAAAGAGGTGTATGTTTTGCAATGTGATTGCTATGTCCTCTTCTTCAAACCTAAAGCTTTCTTGGCTTGGCATTGTTGGCGTGGGAGTTTCGCTAGTTCTTTTAAGGGAACTTGCATGGTTGTCTTTCCTATAGTAGTGCCTACATCGACTTCAAGCTCAACCTCCTTACCTTTAGCTTTATGCTTGGGTTCTTCTTTTGGAGGATCCTTTTGGGATTTGTTCTTCTTGGGAGGATCCTTCTTTGAAGGCTCCTTAGGAGGAGGTTCTTTTGGAGGAGACTACTTAGGAGGAGATTCTTTCTTGTTAGGTTCTTCAGAGTTTGTGGGGGTGTCTTTATTGTTCTTTCGTGAATATTGGACCCCTTTAAACCTCCCACTATCGTCAGCATTGAGGATTGGCTCATCGTTTTCTTCTTTGAGGGTTACTTCACTAATCGAAGGATGATTGTATGTGCCACCCAACATAATGTTGAAGGCACGAGATTCCACAATGTTTTCTTGCTCATCACCTTCCTCATCTTCACTTTCTTCTTCATCACTTTGTTCATTCTCAAAATATGATTCTTGTTCCACAACATTAGTTGGGGCTAAAGTGTTAGGAACTTGGGATGAGCTTTGCTTTCCTTCATCATTATTTTTTCTAGGAAAAGGCTTGTTCATGAGAATAATGTTTGACCTTTGATCCTTTTCAAGGGCAATGAAGTTATTCATGTAAAGCCTACCCCTCAAGTTCATTTCCTTAGATAGCTTGTCAAGCTTCTTAAGGACCACAACAAGGGTTTCCTCAGTTTGGTCCTTAGACTTGCTCTTCTTAGCTTCCACCTTAGCTTTAGGATGGTCAAACATCTCCATTTTGGAAATGTTCAAGTTTTGTTCAACTTCTATAACAATTTCTTCTTTGGCCTCAACAAGACTCTTAGGTTTCTTATCTTTTAATGCATATGCTAGATGACCACACACATCCTTAGTGAATTTGTCAATGATGATTGCATCAAGAGGTCTAAGGTTATCAGGGATGTCTCTAACTACTTTGTTAAAATTTTGGATGAATTCTTTGATGTCTTCTCATCCCTTACTTATGTGGTAAAACTTTTCTATGTTGAAGGACCCTTGGGCATTAGATGACCATCTCCTCATAAATGCATCCTCAAATTGGTCAAGGTCACTTCTACTACCCGGAGGGAGGTTAAGATACCATTCCCTAACTTGTCCCTCAAAAGATAAGGCAAATAACATCATGATTATGTCATCATCTTCAATTCCCCGAGGGGAAATTATCCAATAGAAATCATCGACATGAGCACTTTTGGTGGTGTCCCCTTTGAAGTTGGGCAGCCAATACTTCTTAGGCAAAGGTTCAGGGTTGTCACTCAATTGCAAAGGTCCAAAGACACTAGCAGGTGCCTCTTGCTTCTTGGGAGCTTGGGTTGGTTTTGATTTTGGTTGGTGTTGGAAGTAGTTGCCATCTCGAGAGTTGAATTATCAACATCTTTAACTTCAGGGAGAAGGTTTATTCTAATAGGTGATGGAGTTCTTTCTCAACTTCTTGCAACAATCCTAGTTATAGGAGGAATTTTGTCTTCTTCAAGTAAACTAGGGGATTGGACAATGAATGGAGTCGCCAGAGGAATGTTTGTAATGTCATCAATGAATCAATTCCTCAATGATTCACAAGGGAGGTAGACCTACTTCCTTCCCGACAACAATGCCAAAAATGTTACTACTCAATTTAGTAGGAGTCCTAGGAGGGGATCCAAAGGGACTACTACTAGATCAAGTGGAAACAATGGGACAAGGACCCACTATCACCTTAGTCGATGCCCCCTGCTCTTACGAATATTCAACGATGGGAGGAGTCTCGGTATAAGGAGATCACAAGAAAGGATAAGTTAATGATAGGGTGTATAGTGATCTCTAAAGCCCATTCACAAGGGAGACTCAAATGATAGGGCTTGCTTGCTTTAGAAGCAAGATGAGGGGCTCTCTAGGAAATGCTTAAGGGAGTCTTAGACCTAGGGATTAGAGATATTTCCTAAATGAAAGATGCCCTAGACCTGAGATTATTTTAGAAACAAGGTTTCAAAGTGGCCATGTGAGATAAGGAATGATAGAGATATGGGACCACAAAGAAGACCAAGGGTACCCAAACAAGACCTAGGTTTTAGGGTGTAATCTTCAATCAAGAATCTAGGTCAAGAAAGGGGAAAGAAGGGATCAATAATAGATGGACTTACTTCGAATTTTTAAGCACAATAGATCCCTTAGAACGCCACCAACCTAGAAGGACCTAAATGCAAACAATTTTGGAGCTAGGTTTGGTGTTATTCACAAACCGACTGTGGGATTTTCTTCAAACTTGGAGGACCAATGGAGGACACCCCAATGCAGTACCTTGCCAACTCGCTCTGCAAACTAATGGCTCAAATGGAATTCGGTTGATGCCTTGGCTAGGCCGTCTAGGGTTAGGGCACAAATTTTAGGAAAGGAGGAAAATTTTAAGGTGATCACGAAGGACTTGGGACTAGTCCCTAATCAATTGTGGAGAATGGAGTCAAAGTGAATTTGATTTTGAGATTTTTGCTCTAGCAAGGAGTCCTTTTGTAACTTTGCTAACCCTAGAGAGTCAGCAACTAGGTCACAAAGGAGTTTATACTTCGATATGCAAATTTAATGGTGTTTCAAGGTCAAAGTTTCAGAACCCACCACTAGGAACATTCACTTCTTATTGCCAAGATGAGTAATATATGCAACGAGCAAAAATCACAAGTGTTTCATAAATTCACATCAATATTAGGTCACAAGTAAAATCAAGACATAGTGTTCGATACATTAGACATTAAGCATCAAAAATTTCGCATGATGATGAAATAGCACTTACATGACAAAAGAAGTATATCCATCCATTAGACTTGCAAAAATGAATCCCTAAGACAAGATAACAATTTTCTAAACATCAAAATACATCAAATAATCTCCAATTCGTCCAACAATAGCAGGTTTGAGTTCTTTTCTCCAAATAGATACAAATCCAAGTGATGATGAGAGATCAAATGATCCTCTCTTACATTTATATGATCCTCAAAGGGATTCGAATGGCTAAATTAGGCCTAATGATGCCCCTAACAATAAAATAATGTGTAAATAACAATACTTTGAGTTTGGTGACAAGCGCACCAAATAACTCCACAATAAGAATAATTAGCCTCTCAAGAGGGCTGAAATGATAGATAAGCAGCTATAAGGGCCATTGGAAGGCCAATTGAAGTCCCTCATGTGCCAAATCAAAGAGGAGGGCTCCAACAATAGTGACAAAGAGGGCTTCTTCTGAGGCAGCAAAAATAGGTCTGTTCACTTCTAGTTGCCAGAAGTTTTCCAGGTTAGGAGGGTCAATAAAAAAACTGTTTATCCATGCTTCAATTAGCTATCTCTCCATATTGGATATTGTTCTGCACAGGGAATCCCTCTGCGTCCTGTTCCTGCTGCCTACTAGAGTCATGACCAAAACTGTCTTCATAACACAGCTCATAAACATCCAAATGTGTGTCAAAAATGCTGCCATGATTGGGCTTTTAAATCTCCCTGAAGGGTGCCTGTAAAAATATCAGGCTTAAACTCCCACTCCCCATGATGATGATCATCAAAATCTTGTGCTCCAGCATGACATAGTATGTATGCTCTGCCTCTATTCTGTTCGAAACAGAAATCCAGATCCATGTATATATCAGGGCTACCATTGCATGGTTTTTTGGCTTCTGTTGGTGCAGTAAACAACTTACTGCAGAGGTTGGATATTATACACAGTAGCTCTTATTAAGGTCTGGTTTTTAGAAGCAAGCTGTTAAAAGGTCAGGTTTATGTTTTGTAACGCCTGCCAGGCTGTTATGAAGGTCAGACTTCCATTGTAATGCTAACATTTATGCTGTAGACCAACAAACTTATATTTAGTGCCATGTTTTTTCGGCATATGCCTCTTCAATCAATTGAGTAGGGCCATATTGGTTTACAGTGGTATAGTTGGGTGTTCAGTATCATATTCAATTGTAGAGTTCAATTCACAAAAGCAGAGTATAGAGTTTTAAAGGTCAGTGCAAAGGTAGTCTTCATTACCCAAGCAATGTGTTGAAGTGGAATTTATGGTTGGGCTTTCATGACCTTGTCTGGTTGGTCCTGCAGAGCCTCTTGCCTGTTTGGTGCTAGGGAGTGATTGCAAGTCTGCTTGATCCTGTTTTGGGTCCAGACATCTGTGTGGTGCTAGTGCAGGTGTAATTATTTTCTTCTGTTTGGTTCTTGGAAGCAGACAGACAATTTGTTGTTGCCAGCAGGTGCTAAAGTGTCTAATCCAGAAATTGAGCCAAATCATTGCTTTGGTTCTTTTCACAAGGGAATCATTGGTTTGGCTGATACCATAAGCAATATGTATCGATTTTGAATAGATGTTTGAGCAGCACTGTGGTTCTCTGTGGCCACTGCAAGCTATGTCAGTTATGTGCTCCACTTGTTACTTGTTATTTAGTTTGGGTAGACAGATTGAACAGGG
The DNA here is from genome assembly GCA_031772625.1 of Pinus tabuliformis. NCBI lineage: Eukaryota > Viridiplantae > Streptophyta > Pinopsida > Pinales > Pinaceae > Pinus > Pinus tabuliformis. Next base: position 854,491,876 of record CM062816.1, read on the forward strand.
GTGTCATTGGTTGGATGGAAAATGTCCCCAGGTGGAGTTGTGTCTGACTCAATGCCCTACTGTCACTTCTATTTCTAGACTATGTATATATACCCATTTTAATACTATGTCATTTTTTACATGCTGATATAAATACATGTTTAATATTTGGTCTTGAGACATTTATTTCTTGCACATATTTTAAATTTTAAATATTTAGTGTGTTTGGGGTAGAATTTAATATGGGGTAACAAGACTGCTTCAATGTTCCAATTAAACTGGTCATCATCACTCTGGTAAAACTATCTACTTGGACAACTCCCGAAGATTATCCCTATTGTATTCTTATGCAAATTGGCAAGGTCATGATTATGATATTATCTTTGTCTAATTTTTACGGTTTCAGTCAAAAACTGTGTCATATACTGCAATGTGTGTAATCAAATTGAAAAACTATGCATTATAGCTATTAACATGTATGTTAACTTACACATTCATCGGACACTTCATGTTATTTATAGCCAGATGTTTTTATGGCATATATATAAATTTCAAAATTACTTTTCAATCATAACTAGTGTTAGAAAATCAGAAAGGCAGAAAGAATTTGTTTATCTTGATAATTACTTGTGATATTCTTATGTTGTTAACTTTCTTGTATTCTTCTTTTATCTTAGTTCATCAAGCAATTACCAAAACCATAACACAAAGATCAAAGACACTAGATATAGGCGGACAGCCAGGGAAAAACCCCTATCTAGGGGAAAACCCAATCAACAACTCTTCCTTCAATAGTTTCACAAAATAATCGAAGACTCTTTGACATAGACATAGACTTCCTCCAATCACCAAGTCAGACCTTCCAGCAGCAACTTCGGCCTTGCAACAACAACGTCGACCTGACAACAACCACTGGCAGTGGCAACTAAACTTCGACCTAGATGGATGTAACGACCTATCTATAAATATAGAGAACGCAAGAATAATAGCAGGCATACAACGCATGCATATGATAGCTACATATGCATGTGTCGCATACACTGCACTAGTATTTATATATACTAAATTAACGATAAGTACTAAATACCATGACACTTCTTCGGATAGAGGTTCTACTCATCCATCAACACCCACATTGCTTAATGTATGGGTAAATATTAAAAGAGAACTATATAAATTATATATTCCAGATTATTAATAAAAATTATATTAATAAATTAATAATATAAATAAATCATATTAATAAATTAAAATAATTTTTAAAATATATATAAGAAATTAAAAGGGGCACTAATGTTTATATTAAATGAATACTTTAATAAAACATAATGTAACAGATATACGTGACCTTTAAAAGAGATAAGGGAGATAATATGTAATAGAGGAGCGTGTCACCAACAAATTGAGCGGTGGGTTGTAGATGGAAGAGCAGCCACTGCCAAGCAACAGGATAAAAACCACAGATCAAAGATTTTGAAGGGGGGAACGGAGGGGAACGGCGGGAAGAAAATCTGGAGGAGGAACATCATGTACGGAAATCATCCATAGGAAGAGCTTGAGTTGTTTTGAGGTTCTGGGCACGGGGGAACAGTGGGCTTCTACCAAAAAACTTACTGGATTGAGCAGCCAGGTTCTGCTCAGTTTGGCTGGGTGGATTCAGTCTTTTGGTAACCAAAGCAGGGAGTTGTTCTGAGGTTCTGGGCACGGGGGAACAGTGGGCTTCTACTAAAAAGCTTACTGGATTGAGCAGCCAGGTTCTGCTCAGTTTGGCTGGGTGGATTCGGTCTTTTGGTAACCGAAGCAGGGAGTTGGAGTCATCATCAACCGCAAGGGCACAGGTAGGTACCCTCAACATAAAATTTCCTTCACTGTTTTTACACCTGTTTTCTCGGTCTTGACAATGGAGCACTTCGATCTTGAAGCAACACTTCCACCTTGGAGCACTTCGACTTAGAAGCAACACTTCGATCTAGAAGCAACACTTCGACCTTGGAGCAACACTTTGACCTAGAAGCGACAACAAAACTTCGACCCCTCCAGCAACAGAACTTCGACCTACTTGCAACAACACTTCAACCTTAGTAGTAGCCCAGTAACTTCGTATGAGTGAGAGAGAGATAGCCCAAAAATTCGATCTTGTCCTTCTCCTGCAATTCTTCTTCTTTCTTGGAATTTCACACTTTTCTGCTGCCTCTTCTTGGATATTGAACTTGTGTGAGAGATGTTCCAAATGAATCGAACTGCACTTCTATATATACACTTTTCTGGAGTTCGAATTACCCCTTTGTAGGCTGACTTGATTAGGTTAGGGCCGACTTGGTGTGGAGGTGACAAATGACTTCTTTGACTCAATAATAAATCTTTTTACATGATTGAAAAGCCCAAGAAGGGCCTCTTTAAATGGACAATGACTCTAATGACTTAGTATAAATCCTAGAAGTCCTTCAATGGGGACTTTGACCTAAAACATGATGACCTAAGCATGAAATCCATGCTTTAATAAGTAATAATAAAAAAAATAAAAAAATGTTTTTCTTTCTTTTGATAAATACATTTCATGAAGACCGAACCTAGTTACATTTTTCAGCACTCCCTCTTAACTAAGTAGGTATTCATACATACATATACAAGTACATGGAAGATCTCAAAACACATGAACCATGAAGAGTTTAGGCACTCTTGGTGCCACAAACTAGATTCCTGACTAGGTTAATCTATCTGGGTGGGACTAAGATGGACTAAAGCTTTCAGCTAGTCTAGGTACCATTAGACTTACTTGCCAACCATCAACCCAAGGATCTAGGTGCGTATCCAAGGTCAGATCTTCAAGACCAACGCCACCCTCCCTCTTCAGGATCAAGACATCAAACATACATATGCCGACCAGATGTCCTCCTAGGCAATGTATATTACACACAAAGCCTCAACATTTCCGATTATTCAAATCAGTAACAAATCTCTCCCAATCAAATAGATCGGTAACCTCAAGCATGCTTCCAAAACATCGAGAGATTTACCTGAACTATCACAACTCCAATCAGTAACAAACTTTCAAATACACATAAGTAAACACAAACCTTTGCGGCCTTCAAACATCTTGATGGTGCTTCACAATTTATTACGGTGGTTTTAGAGGTTTCAACCATACAACTTCCTTTCCTACTACACATGCATCAACATATTCTACAATCGGATCTTGCTTTCCTTCTCTTAGCAACACCTCAAAATGCATTCTCCAATTTCTTCTTTAAGGTATCTATCATGACTATAATATGCCCCACTTCTCGACTTGGGAGATTTCTTTTATCCAGGCTCCCTCTTAACTTAGGGAGATCTACTTCTTTTCCATGGCACCAGAGAATCTTTCATGACTTCATCCCTTCTTATCAAAGTCATCTTCCTTCATCATGCTTACCAATCAAATCAACGTTACTTACGAATAGCTTCAACAGATTGAAGATTATGTGCTTGCACAACTCAAATTGCAAGTATAACCAAATACATATATAGGAGCATGAAGTTAACTATATTAGAATCATACAATAATGGAAGCATTAGACTTTAGACATCAAATACCTAAACTTATTTAGGTTCATATTCAACAAGAGACTATACTTCTATACTTCAACTTCTTGCTCGGGTTTTTGGTTACAAACCCTAGATCACATCAGTAACTCAATCAAGATATCAGTCTCATTATATCTAGGGCCTCAATATTTCCTTGAGACTCTTATGACATATTGCAAATCCTTGAAGCGATAAGTGTAATCCATCTAACAACTTTAGAATTCTATTAGGATTTAATGCAAACCCTAGATTCCATCATTGAGACACTAAGCCTTAGATATCAAGAACCAATCACAACACAATCTAAGGTTTCAACAATATGACCAACCTTTTGTAAACCCTAGATTTTATCATCACATTTTAATAACATCATATCCTAGAATATCAAACTTCAACTAGGGCTTAGTTATAGACGGACAAACATACACCTAGGGCTTCACTCCTAGGACATCATCTTAGCTATAATAAGGGTCTTGCTTATAAACCCTACCAAACCCTAAATACATAACACAGCAAACCCTAATTTTTCAAAAGCTCTAAAGGTCTAGGATTTCAACACATGGACATGATCATCAACCCTAAAGGACTAGGGTTTCTATAGCAATAATAAAACTCCAGATATGACATTACCATAAAAAGCCCAAAACATCAAAAGAATATTATTTTCTAGATTTCATCAGTAACCCTAAGTAGACTAAGGTTTTCACATTAGCATCAACATACCCTTAGGTTAGGGTTTTACAGAGAACATTTTAGGGTTCCACAAAATGATAAATGATTTTAATGAGGGTAGATTTAATCTAATGATTAATCACCCAAATAAGAATCTTTATGTTTCAAAGGTCCTAGACATAACGATGTTAGTAATGTAAAATTTTTTTATTAAAAGGAATGAATATACCTTTATCATGAAGAGAATAAAGCTTATGGTCTAAGACATACCTTTGAGTTGTTTTATTGACAAACCTTGTAGGACATCAATTCCAATAGAACTTCTATCATGCTTTGTCTTGTGAGGTCTTCTCCATAACCCTTGAGCATTCAACAAGCCTTTCCTAAGGAAATATGAAAAGAAATGTCATTAGCATCTAATACAAAGGCATCTAGATAAGAGAGGGAAACCAAATATAAAAGGATAATGCTTGGAGTAAGATACTTATCTTTGGTAAAACGGTGAGGGCTCCCTCTTAATCCAATCTTGAGAGATACCTATAACTTTATCGAAACAATTCAAAAAATGTTCTACCAAAGCAAGTTAGACCTATGAGTACTAGAAATCAAAGCATAAAAGAAAAGAACTCAAAACTTATAGTAGAAGGATATGTAAGGGATAAAGTACTTAAGAGTCCCTAGTAAATACTAAATAGGTTTGTGACTTCGGATCCTTCCATATTGTTCTTATTTGGTGAGCCTTCTTTGGCAATATTTGCTTGATCCCTGCTTCTCCTTTTATTCGCAGGATTGTCAGGACAATTATTTTTATAGTGACCCATCTTATGGCAATGGTAACATTAAATCTTGGATAGGTCTATCTTCCTTCTTTGCCCTTTAGACTTCTTAAAGGGTCCTTTGTTCTTGTGATGAGTGGAATAGGCATTTGAAATCTTTTCTTCTTCTTCTTTGTTGCTTACTTATGAGATTCTGACTTCTTCTTGGCTACATGTATTCCATAATTGTTCGAATGTTGGAGTTACTGGCCAATAAGAAGACCCTAGAAGAGCAGTAATTACAAGTTCCTTTTCAGGTACAATCTTGGAGATCATCTCTAATTCTAGCTATCCTTGTAAAGAAGGAAGCCACAGTGTCATCCTTTGTCATTTTCATAGTCTTTAGTTCATTCTTAAGACTTGCAATTTGACCAAGGTTCTTGATTGTGAACAATTTTGATAAGGACTCATACATCTCTTGAGATGAATCTATGTTGGATATATGTGGGATGAAATTATCCTTTATTCCATCCACCATTAGGGTCATGGACAATATTTCTATTTCTCTAAACTTAGCCTTTTCTGCATCACTTGCTTCCTATGTAGGCTTCTTCACTTTTCCTTTGACTAGATCCAAGACTTTGTTCTTCTCGAGGATGAGATCTATCCTCTTTTTCCTTGCCCCGTAATTTTATGCCCCTTCTAATTTATTTTCACCCTTCAATGAATTAGACATGGTTCTTGAAGATAGTAGGCTTGACTCCTTATATGTTCCTTTCTCTTGATGACCCTTATTCAAACTTCTTAAAACTCCTTATTCTCCTTTCAATAGATCTTCAGGCGCCTTTTTCCTTCTTCTTCACCTTAGCTCTGATACCATGTTAGAAAATCGGAAAGGTAGAAAGATTTACTTTATCTTGATAATTACTTGTGATATTCTTATGTTCTTGTTAACTTTCTTGTATTCTTCTTTTATCTTAGTCCATCAAGCAATTACCAAAACCATAACATGAAGATCAAAGACATTAGATGTAGGCGGACAGCCAAGGAAAAGCCCTATCTATGGGAAAACCTAGTCAAGAACTCTTCCTTCAATAGTTTCACGAGATAATCCAAGACTCTTTGACCTAGACACAAACTTCCTCCAATCACCAAGGTAGCCCTTCCCTTCTTCTGCAGATGATAACCTTCCAAAAACAACTTCAACCTAGAACTTTGACCTTGCAACAACAACTTTGACCTGGCAATAGCAACTGAACTTCGACCTAGCTGCAACACTTCGATCTTGAAGCAACAATTTGACCTTGGAGCACTTCGACCTAGAAGCAACACTTCGACCTTGGAGCGGCACTTCGACCTAGAAGCAACAACAAAAATTCGACCCCTCCAGTAGAAAACCTTCAACCTAGTTGCAGCAACACTTCGACCTTAGCAATGGCCTAGTAATTTCATATGTGAGAGAGAGATAGCCCAAAACTTCGATTTTGTCCTTCTCTTGCAATTCTTCTTCTTTCTTAGAATTTCACACTTTTCTACTACGTCTTCTTCGATATCGAACTTGTGTGAGAGATGTTCCAAATGAATCAAACTGCACTTCTATATATACCCTTTTCTGGAGTTCAAATTACCCATTTGTAGGCCGACTTGATCAGGTTAGGGCTGACTTGGTGTGTAGGTGACAAATGACTTAAGTGACTCAATAATAAATCTTTTTACATGATTCAAAAGCCCAAGAAGGGTCTCTTTAAATGGACAATGACTATAATGACTCAGTATAAATCCTAGAAGTCCTCAATGGGGACTTTGACCTAAAACATGATGACCCAAGCATGAAACCCATGCTTTAATAAGTCATAATAATAAAAATAAAAAACATTTTTCTTTCTTTTGATAAATACATTTCATGAAGACCAAATCTAGTTACATTTTTCAACAACTAGCAGGCAACTCACTATGCATTATGGCTTTTAAACATGCATATTAACTCACGCAGGCATCAGATACTTCATCTTATTTATAGCCAGATGTTTTTATGGCCCATATATAAAGTTCAAAATTACTTTTTTCTATCATAACTAGCATGCAACTCCTCCTCCTTACCACATACACCATAAGAGGCATTAGATAGAACTTGTAAATCATACTGGGAGACCCCCATTTTTTATAAATGTGCTTCTTTGGCATTTTGTAGCAATTGGTTGGTAGAATGTCATTGCTAATGTGAATATAGCCATTCTGAAAATTAAGAATGATACGTCACACTCTAGATTGAATATATCATTTGATGATTCTAATATTATTTATACTGTATTTTTACATGTATAATGCTTATATTGCTACAAATACCAAGATTTTTGTTTCTAGAGCTAGCATACTAATATATTTATACTTCAATTTTAGATATACGGAAATCCTTATGTCACTAAAAATACCAACTATTTGACTTCTAGAGCTAGCGTAATTTCAGCCGGTACAATTTTTAAGTGGGAAGAATAGTGAATGCTAGATGTATCAATCTTGGTGACTACCGTGTTATATTTCCTTCTTACAGTAACGCAGTAAGTTTAGCGGCTGAGAGTTGGTTGGTATTTATGGACCGGCTTTTAACACCCAAAGTTACAAATGTGGAAGAATGTGAAAGGTTGAAGCAAAAGATGCAGAAGCTGACAAATATCTACTATGAAGCTTTGGATGCCCCAAAGACAGGGAAAAAGGTTAGTCGGTACAATACTTTGAACCTTTTTTCATAAAGAGAACACCATAGTTATGAGAACCGGTTGGTTTGGTTTGCACCAGTCTGTTTGGACTGTTTTGATCTAAAATCCTTTTTAACTGGTTTTGGGTGGATTAGATCTCAAATTGGCAGCTTAACCTGTGTGTCAATAACCCATAAAGACACAAAAAAATCCACCTTTGTTTTGGGAATTGGTTTAACTTTTAATCATTGTAATGTTGATATTTACGTTTAGTTATATGTTACTTTCATTAACTTTTAACATTTTAAGTTAAAGTGAGATCCTAATTTTAGGATGTTTTCTGATAGAACCATACCCATCAGACCCCACATGGATAAGATAGTGGTTGGAGTGCTTTTCATCTTTCAGCAGGTTTAACAAAATTTTCAGTATTTTAGAATGTATTCAAAACTGAACATATATCCCTTCCTCTTGCATTCCTTGGGCTGGTAATTGTGGGATTCTAAGATTACAATCTAGAAGGAGAATAGGCTGTTCAATGGTGCTGAGAAATGTTATTTGGTAAAAAGCTGGTCACAAAACTGACTGATAAAAAAATGCATAAAATACTCCAATTTTGATTAAGATATCTATGTTTTGATGTACATCCATAGACATCAAAACCATTAGACACCAAATTTGGACATTTTTCTCATGTATATAACATTGGAAGCCTGAATATAACAAAATGGCACCGAGTTCAATACTTATCTGAACCAAAATATATTATTGAAGCTATAAATGGCCTGCAGAGTCCAGCAATAATCATACTATAATCTAGATCCTCGACATTATCATTGTGGGTGTGCTCGACATCCTGATTTGATATTGTTGTTGTGAAAATTTCATCTATCACAACAACTGAAAATTATTTTTCTAATTGTTAATTTGTTTGTTGTTTGCTGTGAAAAAAATCAAATAACTCACATTGTGATTTTCACAATTAAAAATACGGAAGAAAAATATTGCTGGAAACTGAGAAAATAGTAGCACACACATACACAATAAGATTGACACCATTATTTGTGGACAATTGTCCCCCGAAAAACCCAATGTGGAAAAACCGGTGCAGTCGCTGATGGTTCTATTATTATGCAGTAGTGAAATTTGAGTACAATAATTTGGATGCCGAATCTGGCAATTCTACAGAGAAAAATACTGCCAAAAATCTAGTGAGGAATTTTCCTAACCCCACATACAAATCTGACATTGAAGATTGGCCTTTGAAACCCCTCCATGAATTGCCCTGTGTCACCCTTCGCGTGGGCTCTGCATAGGCTCTAATTCGTATGACCTGGATCTCGATCTGATCTGCTTCTTTTGCTTGCCACTGACTCATAAAGTGCTTCTCCCGACCTCTGCAAAATTCTTCCACCACTGGAACACTGAAACGACTTCCCGAATCTGCAAATCGAACTGCCTCTAGAGGCTATTGTGCAGTCCCTGTGTTAGCCTCATAGTGGCTCTGCCTCTTTGCAAACACACTCACTGGATCTAGAAATCTTCCTCCAGCCTCACTGTTTCTGCCCCTCACTGTCTTTGCTTCGATTTCTGGCTCTTCGACAACTACTACTGCTCTTTAGAAATCGATCGACTTTCTCTTATAATCCACTGTTGGAGCACCAACGACTAAGATTAAACCTTAATCAATGTCTTGGATCATCTTGGAGTCGATCCGTGTGAGTTTCTGAATGATTCACACTCTGACTTAATTAATTTTGATTAATTAACCATATTCCCTAAGTTTAGACTTAGGAAATATTTAAAAATCGGCTATTAATCTAATTAAGCCATCTCTAGGCGGAATTTCTAGAAACGATTTCTAGGTTTTGGAGATCTCATGCACTCTAGCCTCTTCACCAAATTTTGTGGCTAGAACACATCCGATGCTACAGAAAATAACACTCCCTCTTAGCGAGGACTATGGTCTGTCTAGTGCTGCACATCCTGCCACAACACTTTGTCTCTGTATCTCCTCCTGTCACACTGCTGATGTCTAACTATATTGCCCACCAACCACTGCACAACTCTAATGCTGCATCTGTGTTGCTGCTGACACTATTGTACTGCTACCAACTCTGCATCTGCACTGCAACTCCCTCTCATCTGTTGCTGCTGCAACTGTAACAACTGCAACTGAGAAGCATCCGAAATAATGAATCAACTGTGTTCAGTATGATGCCTTTGTCTCCCGAGTCTCTAACTACTCGTAGTATCTGCACTGTCACTGAAGAATCTACGTTGTTGCCAACTTTGCACTGAGCCACTTGCTCTGTTGTCAACACTGCTCTGCCGTCCTCAACATCTGACTGCTACTAGTCTGCAACTGTCACTTTGGTACTGACTACATCAACTTCCATTGATCCATCCTGCTACTGAATCCTATGGGCCCCTGTAGCCAGGTAATGATCCATGAGGTGGACTCCCCAATGGACCCTGCCCGAATCTGCAACTCTGACCTCTGATCTACTCATATTGCAGTTTCTATTGCATTGTTGCTACAACTACTACAATAATGAGTCTGGTTTCCCTAGATCCTGAAGCGTTAGCTTCCATAGGGTTGCTCCCTCCGAAGCTACATTTGGAAGGTACAATGCCAATCCCTGTATCCTATGCCAATGAAACAAGTCATGAAGGACATATCCATTCACAATAGAAGAGGAGTCATCATTAAACATATCGGAATTAGGTACAAGGGTAGTTGTAGGGTTCTAGTTTTTAATTTTATTTTTGGTCTTATTATGGTGAAATCTTGTGTCTTCTCAAGATAAATCCCAAAAGCTCAATTGCAAAACCCACTATACTGAGGAGGGGGCCACTGTCAACTCACCAACCCTCCTATTGCTTTTAGCTTGCTCTCCTCTAGCTAAAGTGGGTTCTCTCTATTAGATCTTAGGGATCTAATGGCCTGGTCAAACCAAGTGAAGAGCCCCATAAGGCTTCTACTTCAAATACCCCCACTCAATGGATTGTACCATATATGGCTTAAGGTGGATAAAACTGCTAGAGTTCTTTGGATAATTTGAAGGTTTAAGTTCAAAGGTTAAGGCCCCCAAAAACACACAACCAAGGAATCATTAAGAGAGTAAAACCCTAACAAAACAATTTCAATGATTTAGAAGGAAAAGGGGTAATTGAGGATAGAAGATTAGTTCCTTAGCTTGTCAATTTCCATTTTTTGGTTCGTGGGGTTTGGGGAGCAGTTGTTGTGGGGCATAGAGAGTCAAGGAGCAACTTTCTTTGGGAATTTGGAGCAGATACAAGGCTCAAAGGGACTAGGGTAAGTCCACTCAATTATCCTAGGGTTTCAAATCAAGGCTCTCAATTTCCAAAGATGAATTAAGGGAAGGTTCTGATTTTATTTTTGGTCTTATTACAATTAAATCTTGTGTCTTCTCGAGATAAATTCCAAAAGGTCAACTACAAAACCCACTATATTGAGGGGACCACTGTCTGGTTGAAATATAGTAGCCATGGCCAGTATTTTCATTATGTGAAGAAATAGAAAATTTGAATTTTAAATTTTGCCCCCTAAATTGATCAAGTTGAACTCCTATTATTAAAGTCGGTTGGGCCCCTTGGAGGCACCCATTCGACCCCCTTTGAAAGGATATAAATAAAAGTTCACTTCTCATTTGGACATCGATTTGTATTTTGGTTATCTTTAATCTAGTGAAGGAAGAAGGAGAAAAGGAGGGTTGAATTTTAGGAGGGCTTGAGATTTCATCTTCTCCTTGGTTACTGGTTTGGCTATTACCTTGATATTGGTGTTTCTGATGTATTGATGAATCTTGAACTCTCTCTCATAAGGAAAGATTTATGGGTTTTCCCCTTGTGGAATAATGAGGTCTATAGTGATTTCCAAGGCCCATTAAAAGGAGAGGCTCACTTGCTTCAATGAAGCTTAATGGCTCTCCAAGAAAGACCAAAAGGAGTGAGGATCAAGATCTAGGTATTTAAGATGTTGCAAGAAGATTAAGTGTACCTAGAATCAAGATCCCCAAAGTGGAATAGGAACTCTCAATAAACTCTTTTAAATGAGCAAATGCCTCCAAGAAATGTGTTGCTAAATTGAGAGACATAGGTTGGGTCCACATGAGACTTAGGGTTTTACTATTTATCATGAAAGGGAAACCTCCAATGAGAACCCTAGGTCAAGCTAGGACAAAGAAAGGGTTGAAAAAGATCAAGCTTTAATAAGAGACAACCCTCAAGAAATCCTTTCACTATTACGTCCAAGATTGGCTACCAATGTCTGAGCTAGGGTTTGGTTTTTCTCACAAAATAATTGTTGAAATTTCATGAAACCTTGAAGATCTTTAGGAGGGACACCAACGCAAAAGGTTATCCAAGTAGAAGGTTATAGCAAGGCCGTGTAAGTGAAAGGCCGAAATTTTTGGGAGGAAACGATAAAGGAGGAAGGGTGATCACTGAAATTTTGTTAGACTAGTGCCTTCCGCTTGGGCAATGGAGTCTTTGTCATTTGAAATTTGGACTAATTTGTTCCTCAAGGAGGTTGAAAAATGATGCCCCAACACCTATCTCTCAACAATTACCCACCCAAGACCAATGGGTTTTCATGGAAGAAAAATAAATTTCAATCCATTAGGAACATTCTTCTACTTGTTATCAATAAGTAACATGCACAAATTTGCAATCAAACAATCTTCAACAATGATTTTCAACAATTACGACAAAGAAAGAAAGAGCAAGTTGCATAATTTCCACACTTTAGACATTATTCATGAAAAATTATTCCATAAAATTCACTTACAACATAACAAGAGATATATCCAATCCAAGATCAAGACAATGGCTCCAAAATTGAAAATTGAACTAGCCTCCAAAGATATTGAAATGCATGAAAGAGTCTCCAACAGTCATCCAAGAAGAAATGTGAATTACTCAAGAAGAGCTAATCCAAGAATGTGATGATGATCCAATACAAATGAGGCTCTCCTTTATTTATATGAGCCTTTTACAAGTTCAATTTAGCCTAATTGGTCTAGTTAAACCCTAATAATATTTTAATGTGCAAATAACATATCCTTTGGTGACAAGCCCACCAAATAGCTACTAAAGTGAATGATAAGCTATCCCAAGAGGGTCAAAATAGTGCAAAATGGAGTAAGTAGTGTTGTTAGAAGGCCAAAATGAGTCCTCTAAGTGCCATAGTGAAGAGGAGGGCTCCATAAATAATGATCAAGGGGGTGGGCCCTTGTTTTCTAAGCAAAGCATCATGTGGTGTGCCCAAGTGGTTGTAGGGCACGATAAATGGTCTCATGGGTGTGCAATGACTCAATAACAAGTCGATGCTCCATTAATGAGTGCTTGAAGATGATGCATTCCCTCCCATGTCTCTCTAGTGAGACAAAACCTCATCCGTGCCATGCATCTTCTTCTTCCTCGTCATTGATTCTGACCCCTTGTACATTACTCCCCGCCTTGGACACCTATCTGATCTCTTCTTGACGAAGAGCTGCCCACAGTTCCTCCCAATCTGGAAGGCTCGTCTTGCCCAGTATGCTCTAGACAAATACCTGACAATCCTCTGAGATTGCTTTGAATGCGGTCCTCACCATCAGTTCCTGATCTGGTGTGGCCCCTATGGAAGTTAGTTAATCACGGATCTCCTTCAATCCACTGAGGAAGATATCTATCTGCTCTCCCTTATGCATCTGATATGACCGCAGCTAGTTTTCAGGTAACATCCTCCTCTGCACAGAAGAATGTTGGTACAATTTCTTCAGGGCCTCCCATATCTCATTTTCCGTCTCCTTCTCGGCAATGTGTCGCACCACATGATCCTTGACGCCATCAAGGATGATGTACTTTAGCTTGGCCATTGCCTCCTCGTACTTGTCATTTTCCACTGGGTCAACCGGGATTGCTATCGTTTTCAAGGAAAAGTGTTTGATGCGATACTTGTCTAGAATGGACAAGATCCTAGCCTTCTAGACTACGAAGTTTGAAGCTCCGTCCAGTCTATCCTGATCTCTTAGCCCATTCACTGCCATTTCGCTGCTCCTCTTTCGACTCTTTCAAGTCTCTCTACTTCCCGTCTGGAAGTTCTCGATTTGACTCCCTCTGAGCCTCAATTTCCCTTTTGGAAATCCCTCTGCCAATCCTCGGCAGCAACTCCCTCCTCCTTGGTCTTGCCCTGTTAGGTACTGTTCTGACCACAGTACCCCACCAGCTTCGCTCCGCAACTTACCCACAGCCTCCTATGCCCCAGCAGTTTAAAGGTTAGAGCCTCTAGGCTCTGTGCAATTCCGGCATCGGCACAATTTGCACCTCCTGACCACAACGTCGATCCTTCTTGGCTAAGAAAGATGACCGGGCACTGCGTAGGTCAGGTCTGCTCCTCTTTGCCTTAGCATTGATCCTCCTCTTGGCTCAAACTGATGACACAGGCTCTCTACGATACGCCTTTCTTGTTGCTTTCTGCTAGGAACAACTTTTGTCACTCGGGATAGTTGTTTTTGCTACTGCTGCTCTGCTCCGCTGATGCCTTCAGTTATCTTGTGATCTGCAACCACGCTCTAATACCATGTTGGAATTTCTAAGTCTATCCGTCAAAAATTCTTCCTATACTATCCGATTTATTTCTTCCTACTTGTTCAATTACTTACAAGTTATTTACCATGTAAATACTGAAAATAAATACAAGTACAATATCAACACATATAGATCATCAACTGAAAGAAACAAGCACACAAGTGACACCATGATTTTTGGACTAATGTCCCCTAAAAAACCCAATGCGGGAAAACAAGTGCAGTTATCAGAGGGTTTTATTATTATACAGTTTTAGAATACAATCTGGGTGCCAGAAATGGCTCACCCAACAAAGAATGCCCTCGGCAATAGTACCTCTCAGTCGGAGATAGATATTCTAGCTAAATCACCAGAGGAACAATCCCACAGCAACACTGCAGCACTTCTGCTGCTCCCAGTCACCCTGATAGGGACTGTGTCACCCTATCCAACTCTCTAGCTCCAATCTGCCCCACGAAATCTCCCAGTGTCAGCCTCTACGGTCTGCATCAGCCTATTTGGCCTAGCGTTAGCCCAACGTCAGCTGATCTAGCCCAGCATTTGCCTCTCGGGGCTCTGCATCAACCTTTGGAGCCTCTGCGTCTCCCACGTTGGCCTTCCTCAGGCTTTGCGCAACTCTTGGTTGCCTCTGCGTGGCCTCTGGATGCCTCTGCGTGGCTTGTAGCTGGATCTGGATCAACCCTCTCCCTGCTTCTGCATTGATGCTTCCGGTACTATCTCTACCTCTTTGCTACTGCGTTCACTGCCCCTCAGCTGCAACTCTGATCACTCCTTTGATTTCCTCAGCAAGCCTTGCCCTAGAAAATTGAATTCTTGATCAACTCGGTGTGTTCTCCAAGTGACCCTCAAGCCTCTTCTTATACTTTTCTCGTTGACAATTCAATGGCCGAGATTAAGTCCCTAATCAATGGCTAAGATTAGATCTGGCTTGATCCATGACTTTTGGACCATTCTAACTCAGTTTTATATTAATTCACATTAATATTTTATTTTCCCTAAGTTTAGACTTAGGGACTCCATTAAAAATATTAATTATTTTAATATCTCCCAAACTGGTTAGTTTTCGCCCAAAACATTTCTAGGTCTTGGAGATCTCATGTGCTTTAGCCTCTCCACCAATTTTCAAGGCTAGAGCACATCTAATGCTACCCAAATTAACATCACATCCCCTGCACTACTGCTTCATGTACTGTTGCCCATGACACTGCCACTGCCACTGCGACATTTGTACTGCAGCTCCCTCTCAACATGCTGCCCATGCTGCCCCTAGCACTGCCACTGCTAACTGCTGCACTGCAACTCAGTTACCGAGAAGTAGGTAACTGACTTCCCCCAAATACTGACATCCCAGTCAGTCTGGAAGCCTCGTGATGCTGACGCTGCCTCTATTGCTAACCCGTGCTTCCTCTACTGCCACTGCGTCACTTGCAAACACCTCTATGCCTCTCGCACTGCTGCAACCTCTATTGCGTTGCTACAAACTTCTGCACTCTAGCCTTGCCTTGCTGCTCCACCACACTTTGCTCCACTCGACACCTGTCATCATGCTACTGTCGTTAAGGGCTCCCGTAGCCGGATGTGATCCAAGAGTTTGGGCACCTCAAGGATCATGCCCGTAGTATGTAGTCCTCCTGACTACAACTCGATGTGTCCCCACCTCTTCTCTAGAGGCACATGAACACTCATGGCACAATTGTCATCAGTCTCGACCTCTTTCTTCGCCTTAGCTAGAGCTACCTTTGAATTGGAAGCCTCTCCCTTATTTTTCTTCCTGGGACATTGGGATGCATAATGTCCTAGCTCCCCACAATGGAAGCACTTAACCTTGGAGATGTCCTTCTTCTTCCTCTTCCCTTGTTGTCCTGCAGATGCTAGAGCCGCATCCTCCTCCTTCTCTTTCTTGATTCGACTTTCGTTGCCACTACTCCTCACCTTGGTCATCCTCTTGATCTCTTCATGACGAAGAGCGTCCCACATCTCCCAACGAGGAAGAGTAGCCTTGCCCAAAATACTTTGGACATTTGTCTCCCACTCCTTGGAGACTGCATTCAGGGTAGTCCTGACCACAAAATCTCGATCCGGTGTAGACCCCACGGAAGTAAGTTGGTCGCGAATCTCTTGCAACCTGAGAAGGAATGGATCTATCTACTCTGCCTTCTGCATCTGATATGACCGCAACCGATTCTCCAATAGCATCTTCCTTTGCACAGAAGAGCCCTAGTATAAGGTGGTCAGTGCCTCCCACATCTCCCTTGCTGTGTTCTTCTCAGCAATATGTGGTATGCCATGATCTTTGACGCCATCTAGGATCAAGAATTTTGCCTCTGCGTCGGCCTCCTCAAACTTCTCATTAGCAGCTAGGTCAACTGGGATAGCTACGATTTTCATGACAAAGTCCTTAATGTGATGTCTGTCTAGGATTGCCAAGATCCTGGCCTTCCAGATGACAAAATTGGAAGCTCTGTCCAATCTGTCTTGATCCCTCAATCCATTGACTGCCATTTCAGCTGCTCTTCTGGACTCCCTCTAAGTCTTGACTTCCCTCCTGGAAATCTCCCTCTAAGTCTTGATTTCCCTCCTGGAAATCGTCTGCCCAGCTGTCAAACTGCTCCTCTCCAATCCTCCTTGCAACTGCAACTCGGATCTGGATTCCTTGGCTAGAAATCCGTCGAGGTAGTGACTCCCTCTACCTTGGTTCTGTCTCCTTAGACACTGTTTTGTATCGACAGAAACAACGTCGCACCAGCTCCTCAAATCACAATCTGCCCACAACTCCTCAAGTCTCGACAACTAAAGAAACTGAGCCTTTCAGGCTTTGAGCAATCCTGGCAAGGGCTAAATCCACTCCTCCTAGCCACAGCGTCGATCCTTCCTAACTGAGAAAGACGATCGGGCACTGCGTAGGTCTGATCTGCCCCTCTACCTCTACGCTGACCCTCCTCCTGGCTCGTAATGCTAATGCAGGCTCTGCGTCACTTCTTCTCTTGTTGCTTTTGCTCTGGAACAACATTGTCTCTTGGGACAACTGCTACTACTGCAAATTTCAGATTTCTTCTGGTGCCTTCAGTCCCCCTGTGATCTACAATGCTCTGGTACCTCTTAGCCCTGAGATGCAGTGCTGTTTTTTTTTAAGGATGAAGGAAAGGCTCGGTCTGCTTCGTTGTTCTTAAAGGGGTCCCACATGGGCCATCATTCCCCTTCTTCTTTTACCCCGCTCACACTCTACCCATCCCATTTCCTAAATTAACCTTCATACCCCGACAAAACCCTCTTTAATCTTAGCCCCAAGTGAATTAGCCAAAAACCCCCATAAAACCTTACCCATTCGCCATACGCGCCGTCAACACAGCTCCCGAGGGCGCCTCGTAATTCCACCTCCCTCCGCCATTGATCTTTTCCCACTGATCCTATGGCCCACATTCCTCCCGATCAATGCATCATGCTCGATCGTTCTCCACCATTAGATCAACCCTGCCAGATCTAACAGTCAGCGCCCATATCGCGCGGACAACAAGCGCAAAAAGTACCCGCTCGATGAGGGCGGTTTTTCTCTTTCCCCGCCGCTACGTGTCATCCATTGAATGGCATCGGGAAAGTTCTGACATTTTTCGCTTACCACCCGATGCCCGCTCGATAAAAGTTGTTTCCACTTAAACTAAACCACCCCGCGTGTTACCGTCCACGCATCTCTGCTGCCCGATAACCGTCCGATCTGCTGGTCAGAAGATCCAATGGCCCGGACATGTTCCACTCCCACCACGACCACTAGCCTCCAAAAAGCGATCCCCACCACACATCTCCCTTGATCCGATGACCACCATTCACAATCACTCACAACCATTCATCTTCCCATGCACTCCATACCCCACGTCCTGTCTGTTACGCGAAGAAGAAGATGGCCGACTTTGTTAGTCTGGCGACAGTCTGACCATGAAACTGAATTAAAAGAAGAGCATGGCCGGAGGAGAAAAGGACACAACACGACTCAACAACCGAATTAAACAATCATGGAACTCCACTGCCATTATCAATCTGACCATCTGGAGGACAGCATGGTACAAGAACTGATCAAGTTTTCGTAGTGGAGAAAGAAACTACGTTCAAAGATGCTATCAGACAGTTACTGGTAGTTGGTGGTCAATTAAGACCCCTCCATCCCTAAATGGATAAGGGCCATTGTAATGATAGATTATAAATAGCCAGAAGGAAGATGTAATCAGGGTTGGCAATTGTGTTTCGGTTCAACTTCTGGAGACTGTAGATATTCTGTAACTTGCAGCGTCTCATATTCATTTTCAACAATGCAAGCTTATTTTGCTGTTAATTGCTCAATGCCCATTTCTCCTCTACTCTAAGCTTGTGCCTAAAGTATTGTATTCATGATTTCTTCTACGTCTAATGCTAGATAACTATCATCTTATCCCTGGATTAGACAATTGAATGTATCAGTGAGTGGGTAACTTAGGTTTCTTCTGTATCTAATGCAAGATAACTATCATCTTATCTCTGCATTGATAGATTAGATTTGCAAGTTTCTTTACTAGTTGCAGCTGGCCATCATACATTCTGTATGTATCTGCTAGTGTGGTTAGTATTCTTCGTCTATTCACCTAATTCCCAAATTGTTGAGCATTGGTGGTTTAAAGCCTTATAGTCTGAGGGTGTTCATGCATGTCTGGAGTGAAAACAGAGTAGAAATGGTTATCTGGCTTGAACCAAACCATCACCCATCCCAATAGGTTCCTAGAACCATATTGAAGATTATATGTTACCAGGCATCTCCGAGCTACAACCTAGGAGAGTTCCCTGGAGCTATAACATAATTGGCACCATTGTCGGGGAGAGGAGATTGAAGCTCAACTTCCATGGGAGAACGACACAGATCCAGCTTTGATGATAGACAAAGTCTAGACACAGTTTTGGTTGTAATCATCTGTCTGGCGACTCTATTGGAAGCCGAAACTCTTGGCGACTCCACATCACAGTTCTGGTTCAGTTTGTGAGGCACACTCGGAAAAATCCTCAGAAATCACCAGCTGACCCAGTACCTGACCCTGAGAAGATTATCAAGGAAAGAATGACATCACAAAAGGGAGCATCAGGATCAGGTAAACCTAAACAAGCTTATGCATCTCTTCGAGAAAGGCTTGTAGCAGAGCACATACATGTTGAGAATATAGCCTTTAGCGCTAGCAGTGAAGAAAAATTTTCGGAGATTCATAAAGCTCCTTATTCTTTAGGTCCTCCTTTGGATGTCAACCCAAGGGAAACCTCCCCTCCTGTCCATCATATTCCTTTAACCCTGTACTTCCTATCTTTCAGGCTGCCAGCACTCTTTCATCTACCCCAGTCATGGCAGGCCCACAAGCACCCACCAAAATGGAAAGAATCATAGTTGCTAGGTATGGGCCCTTGGTATTGTCTACTCCTTTGAATGCCATGCCTATAGGAGAATATCAGAAGTACATGCCTAAGTTCACTGGAACAGAAGGAGTCACAACAGAAGAACATCTTGAGTCATTCTATAGCTATGCTGAAAACCTAGATATTAGTGAAGATGATGTATGGATGAGAGTGTTCGTCCAAAGCCTAGATGGAGAGGCTAGAAAATGGTTCAGAGAATTAACCCCTAGGTCTATAACAGACATTGAGGCCTTAGATGATGTGTTCTTAAAGCATTAGGGGGATAAGAAAGATCTGCTCTATTATCATACTGAGTTTGGCAACCTAAAAAGGGAAAATGGGGAGTCATTGTCCGATTTCAATAAAAGGTTCAACCGCATGTACAACAAGATACTAGCTGAAGTGAAACCTACTCCCACCTCTTCCAAGCTCACCTATACCAATGCCTTTGATTCCGACTTCTGCCTACTATTGAGAGAAAGAAGATGTGCTTCTCTGGCTGAGATGCAGGATGCAGCGTTGGAGGTAGAATCTAATATTATGGTTGTAGAGAAACTCAAAGGACATGCTGATCGAAGGAGACGAAGGGTTGAATCTTCTTCATCTTCAGACCCCAAGATAGACAAAATGACCAAGATGATAGAATCATTGGAATCTGAAATCTCCAAACTGAAGGTTGAGCAGCATTCGGGGAAAGGAAGGGTTCCTAATACATTTGCTCCTAGAAACCCAAATCCACATAGGAGAGCAAATGAACAATTGCAGATCATGCAAAGGCGCAAAGAGGCCAGTGAAGAACAGAAGGTGAAGACTCCTTTCCAGAATGCAGTCATGGAGGAGGAGCAGTTCGATGAGGAGGATGAGATCCACTGCATGGAAGACGAAGGCAGTGCTTCCTTTTTGACCTTCGCTGCCTATGAAGAGTGTAACAACCCATCTCAAATCACGAACAACATAGCAATATTAGCATGCATGTGAGGCATACATATGATAGCTACATATGCATGCATCATATACATTGCACTAGTATATATATATATATATATATATATATATATACATCGACTATATATCGACTATTCATGGAGAATGTCTAAATATAAGATAAATGAATTAATTATCAAAGGTGTAAATTAAATACCTAATTCTCGTAAATAGAAGAAATATACACTCAGTAAGAAATATGGTTGAGTTTATACATTCATGTGTGCATGTTAAAGAAGGCACTTTATGGATTGAAGCAAAATCCCCCAGTGCTTGGTATGCCCCAGTGTTACTTGGGAGCGGGAGTGAAGCAGGGAGCGAGAGTGAAAACGGGAGCGGGAGCGACATTTTCAAAAGTTCCCGGTTTGGGGGCGAATCTCGGAGTGATTTTTTAAAAATATATATATTTTTTATATTTTGATACATATATGTCAACAAAAACATGTAGAATGATGAATTACATATTAAAAACATAAAAAAACATAGATTGATCATTGAACCATATCACATCAATCATGTAGAAGTTATAATCTTCATCAACCACGTCCACAAGTTAGTAACATACATATTACAACATATTGAGTCTTGTGAATCATGATTCATCAATCTTAAAGTTTCAACTTCAAGCTTTCAAAATTGAAAATTCAATATATAACATTTATCATCATTGATCACCAAAGTTGTACTTGTAAGCTAAGTTTAACCATTACAAGAAATAATATCTAACTGTTAACATGAAATGAAATGTTATAAAATGAATTATGAAATGAAATGAAACAACTTTCACGAAGCATCATATTCATAATTCAAAATCATTACCAATGAGTTATAATTGCCAACTTCAAACTTCAAACTTTCATTGTCACAGTCATATATTGTTTACAAAAAATATCATTATGATATGAAAGAGTCAAGACTCAAGACTCAAGACTCAACAGTTATGAAAACTAATAGAAACTAGAAAAGACAAGTAAACTGTAAATCTATTATCTACTACTACATGTGGCCCTTGCCACGAGAGTCTAATGTATGAGCAGGTCGTGGTGGTCTTCTAGGAGTCTCCCGCACAGACCGACGACCAGAACTAGAAGGCACATGCCCTCCACGTGAGGGTGTAGATGGAGGTGGCGACAACAAAGGAACAAGACTTGGAACTTGAGCACTGCTACTGGATGGTGGAGGTGGCATGGCTGTTGCTTCATCTTCCTCCCTTATAAGTTCCTCTTCCAGTTCTTCAAGATATATATTGCCATCCTCCAAATTGTCATGCTCTGGGTGGTTGTCCCAGATTTTATATGTTGGATCCTCATAAGCCCGATCACAGTAATGACTCAACATCCTCAAGTTGTAGTGCACATAAACCAAGCGTTTTGCCCGGTTTTCATTGAGTCTGTTTCTTTTCACATTATGTATGATGCTATAGGTGCTCCAACACCTCTCTGCAAAAGAAGTATTTACAACCTGTGATGGAACTTTTTTTGCCAATTTTGGCAAAAGTCCATGCCCGCCATATGTTTCCCTCCATGTGAGAGCATCAAATCTGTCTCTGTCTTCCATTGCATGGAAGGTACCAAACAAACCATTGTCACTGAAGTATCTGCCTATTTCAAGGCGCACACTAGCACATTCCTCCCTGTCAGGTATCAACTTTTTTAATGCTTCCAAATATCCTTTAGATACCTCTTCATCTATATGGGGTTTGGTCCTAACCCCACCCCCTAGTGCAAATTGGCCCAACCAAGATGTAGAGTAGTATTTTGGTGTAAGGATATACGCCAAGCAATGTAGTGGAAGATTAAGTTTATTCCATCGTACACACACACAATCGTGTATCAATTTGTATAAGTTAGGATCATTGTTATGAACAATATATTTTATTTGCCCCAACATGGTATCCATTTGCTCATACACCTTGCCAATCATTGGTTTATCTGTATTTGCAAACTGAATCATGTGATAAATGGGCTTGGTGAAATCCAATACTTGCCTCACACGTGCCCAAAACATACCATCAAGAGCAGCCTCCTCCACCAGTTCAAAACCTCGCCTATCAGTTGCATTTGTAGCCCTTTCCTTTAATACCTGCCAGTGTGGACTTGATACCATGCTAGCCAATGACTCTCTTACCTTCAAAAGGCGCCTGAAGGTGAGGTAATAGCTACCAAATCTAGTCCTCGCAATCTTCAACAACTCCAATCTTGAGTGACTGCGGAAAAGGCCATGGGTATTGCTATGATTTGTAATAAATTTTATCATTTGTTTGCCTTTCTTGTACAAATCACCAATCCATTTGTATTGTTCATTTTTGTTCTTAACAACTTCATGCATCAAAAGGTTCAATGTGTGAACCAAACACCGAAACCAAAATATGTTGGGGTATTTATCCTCAATAATTTCTCCCGCTGCCTTACAATTAGGAGCATTATCAGTGATGACTTGGATGACATTGTATGGCCCAATACGCTCAATTGTTTCAAGTAATGGTTTTGCAATGTTGATGGCGGTCTTGAACTTGTCTGAGTAATCATATGTTGAAAGAAAGATGGCACCACTAACAAACATAGCAAGAACACTTATCAATGGATTGCCTTTTACATTTGTCCATCCATCAAATACAATGGACACCCTATGGTCAGTCCAAGAACTTGTCATTCTATTCAAAGAAAGTGATATTTTTGCTTTTTCATGATCAAGTCCAACGGTTCTTGCCTTGTCATACCCAGGGCTCTTCTATCCTTTAGGGGCATCATTTATGGCAGAAACCATTTCGTGCCAATAAGGTGAGCGAAGAACATTGAATGGTATCCCACATGCATAGACAAACTTATAAACTTTTGAATCCACATCATTCCTACACCCTTCATCAAGGAAATCTGATATGGTTCTACGCCTTAAAGTTCGTGACCCTATGCCTCCATATCCACTGCCTTGGGAGGATGCTGAAGGAGTTCTTTGTGCTTGTGATTGTGAGCTTGGTTCAAAGAAACCCCTTGATTTTTTAGATTTGTATTGGGCTTCCTCCTCTTCCCTTATGTATTTGCTCTATCTGCTGCTGACACACCTGCACAAGTTTTGATTCCTATTTGTTTATCTCCATCCCATGGCATTTTCCCGCAGAGGTGTTTTCTGGCACGGGTGTATGAACCTATGTAATTATTGTTGCAATGGGGGCAATGAAATTTAGTGGTTCCATCTCCTTTCCCTGCTTCAGGCTTGTTAACATATTTCCACAATGGGGTTTGGTCTTGTTTAGTTTTTTCAGCTGTTGAATCATTTTCACCCTCCTCTAGCTCCTCCTCAGCAGAGTTTTCATCAAATCCACTTTGTCCCCCTTCTTCATTTTGAACCCTCCTTTTCCTACTCTCCAACACCATAATAACCAGAAAAGGAACCAAGAAGAAGAAAATGCCAAGAAATATGACCATGATGTTTGAAATTTGTAGTTTTGAATCTACAAAATTTAATAAAATGGAATGGGAATGGGAATGGCCCAATGGGAAACCGAAATAGTGAAAAATTTATTTATTTATTTAGAAATTAGGAATAAATTAATTAACATTAAAAAAAAATTGCTAACCTACCTCAAATGCGTCCAAGACTCCTTGTTCCTTGCTCCTTGCAGCGTGCTCCTTGCTCCTTGGCACCTTGCTCTCTCTCAGTCTCACTCAACTCTCACAATCACAAATTCACAATGATTCATTTTTGCCCTCCCTCCCTCATTATATATAAAAAAAAAAAAATTCGATTTTTGCACCGTGCGATTTTTTTTTTCCACCACTTTCACTCTCGGCCTGTGCGCGCATCGCTTTGGGAGCTAAATTTATAACTCGGGAGCGATCACTCCCTGATCGCTCTCGGGTTATAAATTTTGCTCTCGGAGCGACGCTCCTGAAGTCGCTCCCGAATTTGGTAGGGAGCGCAATTTTTTTTATCGGGAGCACACTCCCGACCTGTTCCCGAGTCGATCCCGCCCGGAGCGTGGATTGGGAGCGGGATCGGGGGGGGGGGGGGGGGGGGGTGCTCCCTGCAACACTGGTATGCTCGAATCTCTATTTCAAAGTTGTTCAAGGTATGCCCCTAATTTTGGTTTTATATGTTGATGACTTATTCTTCACATATGGACAACATCTGATTCTTGAGTGTAAGAGGGAGCTAATCTTTGAATTTGAGATGAAATATCTTGGATTGATGCACTACTTCCTAGGCTTAGAGGTGTGGTAGAGGCCTGGCGAGATTTTCCTTTCACAAGGGAAATATGTTGTGAAATTGTTGGAAAGTTTTGGTATGGTGGAATGTAAGCCCATGGCCACATCGATGGAAATGAACTTTGAGAAGTTATGTGGAGAAGTTGCGGACCCGATTTGACGAATCCCTTTGAGTATCGACAATTTATTGGGGCTTTGATGTTCCTTGTGAACACTCTACTGGTCGTATGTTATGCTTTGATGTTGCTTGTGAACATGAATCCATCTTTTGCATTTTGTGATATATTTCCTTTTGTATGTGGCCATGGTATGCTTTTCTCTCTTGTTTTTTTACATGCATCAACCTCTGGAGCATCATTCTTGGCCTGACCCAGTCATGTTGACAAGGGGAGGGGGGAATACCAGAGCCTTGTGGACCTAGTGGTCACTGGACCGAGAGAGGGAAGATGATGAAACAGGGCATGTAATGTGCGGGGGGGAGTGAAAAATGTGGAATGGGAAAACAGAACCATGCTACCAAAATCGAGGTTTCCCAAGTAGTTTCGATCTGTTAATTTTAGTTAACAATGGTATGTTCTATGCTTAGCACAATTAATTCAATGTTCCTTTAGTAGCCCAAAGACAATTTCCAATTTATTTTTCCAATAACAATCACATTGACCATAAATCACATTGACAATAATTGTAGATAAAACATAAAATAAATGAAGAAGACAAGCCAAGACAAGAGGACACCAAATTTGTCGGGTGTCAGGGAAAAACCCCAATGTGGGGAAACCCTTTGATCAATTCTTCTTATTATTATATCAAATGTTCAACACAGAGAGACTGTACAAAAGTCAAAGTTGACTTGCCAAATTCAAAGTCAAAACAACCCTATCAAATCTACAGTCAACTGTAGCCAAACTCAGCCCTAACCAAAAAGTCAAAGATGCTCAACACAACAACAAATCTCCCTCTTTGGAGCTTGGTCATACCTAGTCAAATTCGGCTTGATAAAGTGGTCAAAGTCAGTCCAAAATAGTCTTGAAAATTTCTGTCAAACTTGGTCAATTATGTGGCCAGGTCTGTGGTCAACCCTGTAGTTAGCCTTGCGGTCAAAGTGCCCAAAAATTCTCGGCACCTGTGATAAACAGTACGGCTTGCCAAAACCAAAATTTTCCCACAAAAATCATAGTCAAAGGATGAGTCAAAGTGTTCCATCAACGCTGGTCAAACCCTGCAATAGCTCTGAAATTTCGGCCCTATAATTTGTCTGAAATTCATCCTCCTTTGCCACACATGTGAGAGAAAGAGAATGCCCAATAGCTGTACAGACCAATGAGAGAAGGAGAGAGAAGAATGTGTGAGTGATGATGATGCCAAATGAGGTGAGAGGTCACTTGTATTTATACAAGTCATTGAGGGTGAAGAAACACATCCATTGGGCTTCATGAGCCTACATGTGATGTGGCCAACCTAAACAATTTGCACGTATGGGCATAAATTCAAAAACACACTTTTGCTTGTCCAAATTGGATGATCTTTATACCAATTTTGGTCCTCTCGAAAAGAGAAATTTAATGCAATCATCATCTCCATTAAATGAGCTATTCTAAGGTGGAATTTGGCTTAACACGATCCTAAAGCTATAAGCCAGTAAGGGAGATCCCATAAGACTAGGGTTGAGGATTAACCCCCCTGTTAAGGTAAGGGAACAAGAGTACATTCAAAACCCTTCCTCCTTCCAAGTCACCCATTAATCCATACCCAAGTGTGCCCAAGAAAAACAAGCATAAACACCTAGTTACATAATGAAAAATCATGCCTTTGGGATTGCATGGCCTACCTTCAAACATACGATCATGATAGATGAGTGAGGGTACATAATGGTTGCCTCATGTGGTGGGGATAAAGTAGCACATCAAAGGTATCTCGACATATCTTGATAGATGGGAGAGGGTACACAATGGTTGGCTGAGGTGGCGAAGATAAATCGGCACATCAAGGCTATCAGGTGGCTATCAAGGGCTGCTACTAACAATTGAAGGAGGATACATCTGAAAGAAAATCTCTCCAAAGGGGTTCCCCACTTTTGGTAGGCTACAGGTCACATCTCTCCAAAGGTACAAAAGGGTCGAAATTCTACAAGAGAGGCCGAATTGTCACAATGATGATGATAAAATGAAAAGCCCTTTACTTTATTTATATGAGGATAAGATCTAATTTTAGCCTAAAGCCCCTAATAACAAGTGAAATCACAATGAAACCCTTGGGTTATGAGCCAACCCACTATTTCTTAACATAAATGCCAAGAAAATCCCACACATGTGAGCCGTTAGGTCTCTAGTCTTGACGTCATCCATGAAGGAAGCTCCAAATGTTAAGCATTGGTGCCACAAGGTGCCAAGTGTGATGTTGTAGCATCTAAAAATCATCATTTGAGGGTTGTCCCTCAAATTTCCTTCAATGTCTCTCTATGATCCAGAAAATCTAGTTGGAGCACCACAAAGGGGTCTCGAACTGTGAAAATTGTCCTTCTTTGCTCGAACATTGAGGGCCTTTCAGGTGGTACTAACCCTCCATTGGAGGTGAGACCATCCTTATCTGGGTCCTAAGTCATCCCTCATATGGTGCTAAGGTTGGCTTGGGTATGTTGAAAAATGTAACTAGTGTCAGTCTTCATAATTTCTATTTGCAAATTGTCAAGGTTGACTTCAATGACATGTAGGCTCAAGAAGCCCAAAGGATGTGTCTTTTCACCCACATGGATTTGTATAAATACAAGAGTCATCTCACCTCATTTGGCATCACATCATCACACAACATATCTTCTCTCCTTCTCCTATTCATTCGTACAACTCAAAAGAAGAAGACTTCTCTCTCTCCCATGCGAAGTACAAGTGGCCGAATTACAGAGCTGAATTATAGGGTTGACTAGCATTGACTTGGGTATAAATGACATGATTTGATCGCATTTTTGGGTGATTCTTTTCTATTTTAGCAAGCTGCAGATTTTGGGATCAAATTCAAGGCAATATGTGCTCCCTGACCGAAGCCCTAATTTCAGAAGTTGACCACAAGCTACTCTTCCACGTTGACCAGAGTTGACTGCTCCAGATTGGATTGTTTTGGGCTCCCTTTGTTCTGCTAAAGAGGCCGCATTAATTGTTCCAGCACCGAGCTCGTTGAAGATTATGTTGACCTTTGTCTCATTTCTGGTTAGGGCACACTTTTGACCGCAGTTGACAGTTGTTGACTTGAGCAGACTTTATGTAGATCGGTTTTGGCTACAATTGACTCTATCTCTCTCTTGAATTGTTGCTTGCCATTTTGACATTATTTGAATATTGAATTGACATTGGATGATGTACTCTCTCTGTTGAGCATTTGAAGACAATATAATAAGAAGAAGATTTTCAAGGGTTTTCCCCCTAGTGGGGCTTTTCCTTGGTCATTGACCAAATTTGTGTCTCTTCTCTCTTGGCTGTCTTTCATTGTTCATTTGTCTAATTGTTCTATCTATTATTGTTCTATTGTCATTAGATAATTGAAGAAGTGAAATTGTTAGATTGGATGCTATTGGATATTGTTGAAGTAATAGTTGCAACATAGAACAAATTGATGAAAAATTAACAAAAGAAACTAGCCATCAAGGACAATAATTATTATTACATCTAAATGAACATATCTTGAATGTGATGGGATATTTAATACTTCAAATAGTGATTCCCTTCCAAAATCAGGATCTTGAGCTCGCAATGTTGTTTCCTCCCTAGGTATGAGTGGCTAAAGGAAAACCCTATTAGGCGTTTCCAGCCCCTAAGGGGAAGTAACATTTCCTTACCCCACCCTTCAATTGATAGTTGTTAGTGAATAATAATGATGGTATAGAGGGGAGAAGACTTCATGACCAAATCCCATCATCAAAGGGACCAACGTGATGGGGATCCACATCCTTAGCTGTCCCATCCATCTTTTGCATTTTGGTATTCTTTTTATTCTATTTTGTGGCCATGATATGCTCTTTTCTTTTCATTTAGTTGCTTCAACCTCAGAGGAAAAAGTTTTGAGTGCTACCCAAGTATGAGGATATATGGGTTCCAAATCCCAAAGACCCAATGGTTAATTGAGCCTGAAGAATGGATGTGAGATAAGGGCTTGTAATGTATGATAGAAAGTGGTAAGTATGGAATATGGATAGATGGAACTACACTATCTCAAGCAGGGCTTCTAGAGTAGTGCCTTTCCTATACCCATTGGGCCATTAGGGGAGGTCCCACTAGTCTAAGATCAAACATTAACCCCCATCCCCCATTTAACGTGAGGGAAAAAGATCACGGTCAAAACTGCTCTTTCTACCAAGTCACCCCATAATCCATATCAAATGCCCAAATACAAATAAGCATAAGCACTCAATTGCAAATGAATAAAATACCTTTTGATCAAAAGTGCACCTTCATCAATGTGCTCTTGCTGGATGGGTGAGAAATTTATGGCTAATGTAGATGGCAGAGATATAATGGCACGTAATCAGCTAGTGGTGGCTGCCAGGGACTCCATGGCTAGCCAGCTAGATGTGAAGAATTGGAGAAAAGTTTTCTCTTATATGGGTACCCATTTTGGTGGGTAACAATACTCTTGTACGTTGTGTCTTTTATCTAATAAACTTCTTTTATCATTAACCATTTCGTGCTAAACATGGATTTTAACATTAGTAATTGTGTTGATAATATCGTCGAGATGTCACCGAAATTCGTAAATATCGCGATATTTTCGGCAAAATGAGATATCGTAGAGTAAATATCATGATATTTTCCACTTTGAAAATATCACGATATTTCCAAAATATCGGCGATATCTCGACAACATATCACACGACGATTAAATTTATTGCTAGGCAAGCTAGGCTGCGGCTACAAAACCAAATTTTGAATTTTATTTGCTCATTTTGCTTTGTTAGTCTTGGAGAAGGAAGTGGAAGAGCTTTGTGGTGGTTTTCAAGGAGGGATTAAGGATCAAACAACGATTATCATCAGCAACCAATTTTTTTTTGTGGATCAAAGATTCAAGAACAATGAGAGAAACTTGATTTCTTCCATTAACAGGTATCTTGTTAAAAACCCCTATGTTAATGATTTTTTCATAGATTTAGGGTTATGCTTGCTTGCCTCTTTGCCTATCAATATTTTGCTTCTTTGTTTTTTTTCCATTTGTTATGATTTTCATGCCAATGCAAGGGTTTTCTCCGTATTTGGACAACAAACTTCATTTTTTTTTAACTTTCTTATGCACCCTCTTATTACCATTTTTCATTGCAAATAACGTAGTAAGAAAATTATTTTTTAAAATGAGGTGGCTGTTATTTTTCGTGTATGGGGGTTTAATGCCAATTTTTTGTTTGTTTTGGTGCCCTAGGTTTGAATTAATCCATTACAAATATGCCAAATCCCTTGGACCCTTTTTGGGACTGTTGACCACTACGTGTCAATGACCCATCGCAGTACACCCTTTTTTTTGCAAAAGGGATAGCGCCTGATCAACGTGTTAGGGCCGTTCAACTATTATCATCAGCCTGATCATCATGTTATATTGAAAACCCTTTCTGCATGTGTAAATTGTAAATAATCTCAGCAGATTCGTGTCGTTTATGTAATTGCCTAGGTAAACCTATTTTTTTGGTGATGATTTACATTCCGGGAGGTTTTTTGCTCACCGATCCATTCTCGGATGGTCGGCAGAGTTTTCCTTCAGCCTTACCCGAAAGCTAGAATGGATGTTGTCATTGGAATCTTAGGGGAGTCCTAGTGTTCTAGATCGAGTTTATGTAAAAGTGATTTGGGGATAATCCTAACTATTTGGTTAGGTTATTTTATTACAAATTGCTTGATCTGCTAGATTATATTTGTGTCGTAGAACTGGGTAGTCTGTGAGGGTCTTTTGCAAATGGGTTTTCTCCCTTGAGATGTAAAAAATGTGAAAATCATGATGTAAAGTGTCTTGAGGGTTAGAAAAATAATTTATCTCCTCATAGGTTAATTAATTAAATTTTCTGGCCAAAATTAATTAAAACCCTAAGCCATAAATTTAATTAATTATAGGTCCTAGGTAAATTTAAATTTTCCAAAGGAACAATTCGTGGGTCCTTTAAAAATTAAATTTTAAGAGGTCCAAAGACTAAGGTTAATTGATTATTTTGCTAGATTTTAAACCTTTGGTCCCTGGGGTTAAGTCAAAGTCAAAATTTTGAGGAATTTAATTCAAAAATTTAATTTTTGAATTAATTAAATTGCATTTAAGTGAAAATTTTGAAATTCCTCAATAATTAAAATTTCGACGAATGAGATTAAAAGAAATTTTGATCCTCATCAATAGTCGAGATTACTTTGACAAGAATCACTCGAACTAGACATTGGAAGATTTATTTTTAAATAGATGGTCAGTTGTCAATTGAGATCATCTGATCTTTGAATCGTGTACTAAGCTCTCAAGCTCTCTTGTATACTTTTTTGAATTAATGCAAAAATCTTTGAGGTTTCAACGTGTTGTAGTGTTCCTTTTTTGGTAACATTGTTTTAATTTCTGCTTAATATTATGTGAAAACTATCAATCAATAGCTCTCTTAGAAAAATCTGAATACAGGTATCTTATTCAGTTTGTTGGATCTAGGGTAACATTTTTAATTTTGATTGAAGTAGCAGGTATATCTTTTTCTTCAGAATTTTATTGTTGTTCTATTTCTCTACTTGATTTGATGGTTGATCTAGTGTTTGCAGAAGATCTCTCAGGTTGTCATTGAGCGTTTGGGGATAGTCTTCGGTTGGACCAGCCAACTCTCAACACATATTTTTTGAAGAGCCTACTTCATATAAGCCTCAAGATTTGTCTAACAATAATTTTTTTCTGCAGGGTGTTTTTGGGCTAGTACCTCTCTAAAATTTCAAACTTTTTTAAATATTTTATGGAAATTTTGATAGATATGGCTATTAAGAGCCTTAGATTATCAGATCTGAGAGCGGAGTTGGACTCATACTCCTCAGATCTGATAAATTTATAAATTATTTGTATACATATGTTATTTACTTTTGTAAATCTGAAATTTTGTAACATAATTTTGAATTCTAACACTTGGGTTTTTGGGATTTTCTCTATTTTTGTATATATTGGGTATTGAGTTTTTCTCTTTTCACTTGTGTAGAAATAGATCTGAGAAATCAACCAAGAAAATCTTCAGATTTGAGCTAGATCTAGACCCTGGAGGGCAAGATTTGGGCTCAAAGATTGTTTGCAGGAATAGATTTGAGAAATCAGCTAAGTAAATCTTCAGATCTGAGCTAGATCTAGACCCTGGAGGGCAAGATCTGGGCTCAAAGATTGTTTGCAGGAATAGATCTGAGAAATCAACCAAGTAAATCTTCAGATCTGAGATTTTTCAAGCAGATCTAGGGGTTTTGAGACAGATCTAGGCCCTGGAGGGCAATATCTTATCCCAAATCTTTTTACAAGGCCAGCCATTAAAGATTTTGCAATAAATCTGAAAATCTGAAGCAAAATATTTTTTTTTCAGAACAAGGGTTTCAAGTTTTGGGGCTCCTAAGCCCAAATCTGCTTTCTCCTAGCCCAACACTAGTTCTATTGGGCCTAGTGCTAGCTCTCATTGGCCCTAGATTCCCTTGCTCCATTTCTGATTTGAATATTTGATTTTCTGAAGCTAATCATTGGTGGGTTTTTGCAGAAAATTTGGTAAAAATTTGTGTTTCAGATATTGAAATTTTTTTGGCAACTTGGGCAAGTGATCTTCAAGGCCTAGGGCCTAAGGGTTTGATCTCTAAACCATCTTTTTCCTCACTGTTTGCTACAACAATCATATACTTTTCTAATAGTGGTGAAAAACACATCTAAGTGGTTTGAAATTAACTAAAAAATTGCTAAATACATTAATAAGTCATTTATGTTTGATGTGTATCAAGAATTTGGCCTAGATCTACATTTTGGGTCACTGTTATCTTTGAATAATTATGTTTCTGAAGTCTGAAATATAACAGTGGAAAAATTTCATGTGGGTTAGCCTAAAATCAGTTCCTAAGTTGTCTAATACATTAAGGAATTAATTTCTTGAGTTGGGCATTCATCATTAGGCTTATTTCATGTTTTAATTGCTGGCTGTAATAAGTATATCAGATCTGATATAATTCTAGAAATCACATCACAATACGCTGAAAATTTTTGATAATTCATGTGGGCAAGTTTGGAAAAATTTTGGTAAATTTTTGGCATAAAGATATCATTGATAGCTTACTGTTTTCATTGTCATATTGCTACTGTCATAAAGTTTTTCTTACTGCTGTCCTAAAAATTAATTTCTGAAAATTAAGTATTCTGTCATGGAATTGTGATAAAATGCATATCCTTTGTTTCATA
Source organism: Pinus tabuliformis (assembly GCA_031772625.1). NCBI lineage: Eukaryota > Viridiplantae > Streptophyta > Pinopsida > Pinales > Pinaceae > Pinus > Pinus tabuliformis. The sequence goes on from CM062816.1 coordinate 854,525,134, forward strand.
AACTGAATATTTTTTGAGCATCTGTTGACATTGATATCGAATTGCAAAGTTGTTTTTGTTCTCTTTGAGCTAAATTGTATCAAGAAGATTTGAAATAAGTTGGTGTTTTAACTATAGTATCTTCAAGAGTTTATTTTCTAAGCCTTCATCTAAAAAAAGGCAAGCATTTCATTTGGGTAATTGAGGGCTTTTGTGGCATAAGTGTTTTCCCATTCTCGAGTCTAACTTCATCTCATCTTCCGGTGCATTTGCATATAAGTTAACTTTGCATAGATAAAATTTACTTCCAAGCATAAGCTTGGTCGATAGACAGATAGATCTCCATCCGTTTTTTCTTGAGAAGCTTGTTTTAATAGTACTTAAAACGGTGACCTTGCAGTCATCAGAGCCACAGTTCTCTGCAGCGCCGAAGGCACTGGGTATGTTAGAATTTTAGGAGAGGTATCATCAATCACACCTTAGTGTGCTTCTCCTGATCTTTCCTCTGCCAATTACTACGAAATCAGGCTCAACACAGAAAGGATTGAAGGGTTCACATTTAAATAGGCATTTAACTAAAATTAACCAAGATTCTTGCATCTCACATTAGTTTTAGGATCTGCATTTCATATAAAATACTCATTCATCTAAGCTGCAGTTGTTAATCGATTACTTGGTCTTAATTTCCCTAGCAACATCATTGACTCCATAAGGCACTGGTATCAATCGTTTAAAATCTAATCAAATCCTACAAGTCTTGCTAAATCTTAATCAAGTACTTGATCGCTTCACTGTGTCTCCCGAATTGGCTAGTTCCCAACTAGTTTTTCTTCATTCCACTTTTCCGTAGGGTCTACCCCCCTTAGCCTACTGTAGAGAGACAACTTAAACAGAGAGATTGGGGATCAGGGTGACAACCCCCGATCTGAGCATTGTCGCGGTGCTTAGACATTCTGTGTGATAACAGGGAGTATGGGGAACTTGATGATGGGACAAATTGGGCATATATGACATGCAAATTATGTGGGGACAAGATGACAGGAGGGATTACATGATTAAAATACCATCTGGCGAGATTCCCTGGGCATGATGTTGGGCTTTGTACAGTTTCTAGTGTGGAGCTTATACAAAAAGCTCCTAAAGCAATTGATGAAAAAGACAAAAAGAAAGAAGAGGCAAAAAGAAACAAGGTTGAATGTGCAGGTAGATCTTTCGGGATATCTTCTTTCGAGTTTGAGGTTGAGGTGGGAGGGGCTCCACAGCGTCACTTGTTGATGTTACTGGGAGTGGGAGGTCATCCTTTTTTGTTCCACGAACTAGACATGGAGCACACCATTCCATAAAATCAGTTGCTAAAAAAAAAGAAGCAAGAAGGAAATAGAGTCATAGGGAGGTGTCTTTTCTATAGTGACTCACCTCTCAATGTAACGGCCCATCTAAACTGATCCACTATGTAAAATTTTAAACTTTATGATAAAACAAATATGATGAATTTTAAATAATAAATATGTTAAGTTTTATAAATATAATTAGACTTTATAAACATATATAAATTAAATTTTATAAAATATATAATTAAACTTTATGAACATATATAAATTAAATTTTATAAAATATATAATTAAACTTTATAAACTTATATAAATTAACACTTTAAAACTAAACTATATGCTAAAAACCAAAAATCATATAAAGGACCCCTTTTAAAGGGGGCGCTTAAAAACAACTGAACATTTATAGCAGAGCGCATTTGACAGGAAAAGATCCGAGAGCATCAATGCGTAGAAGGCGTGTTGGGACGAGGGAAGGCGGTGGCTGCAGGTAGGAGGGCGGCCACCGCCAGGCCCGTAGATAAAACCGGAGGCCTGAACCGAGAGAAGGGGGGGGGAACAAGAGAGGAGCAGAAAAAACCAGAAGCAGAAATTCACTAGGAGAAAACCAGGAGGAAGATAATTATCCATTGGAAGAGCTTTAAGCCGTCTGAGGTTCTGGGCACGGAGGGACAGAGAGCTTCTGTTGAGAAGCTTTCTGGATTGAGCAGCTAGGTTTGCTCAGTCTGGTTGGGTGGTATTGGTCTCCCGGAGATTGGATCAAAATAGCCACGACATCACCAGCAGAATCACCAGTTCAGTAGCAGAATCAACAACAGTTAAGGTAAGTACAATTTAAATTCTTCAGGCTTTCTGTAATTCAGATTCTAGTTAATGTGATTGGTCATTACATTTGGTATCAGAGCAGGTTAGAACCCTGCGAGACCTTACAGGCCCATTAAATCTGGTTTTCAGGCTTCTGCATTTTAACCAGCCCCGGTTATTTTTGTTTTTAATTTATGAAATTCAATTATGTAGTGATTTCACAATTTTCACTTGAAAAACTACACGGATTTCTTAACGCATATGGCTACATTCCCTTATCTGTATTTTTTCTGTAATCTTTATCAAAGAGGAGGACCATATATAGATTTGTTGAAAGTTCTCTGACGTCTCAATTAGAATTAGCACAACTGCCCTGTATATATCCGTAGGGCGTGTGCTGTATGGTCCTCTTCTTCCGTGGCTTGGCGTTTAAATTGATTCAATTTAAAACCTTGGATCTGGAAAGGTCACAAACGGGACGTTCACTGAGAAACAAATGGCAATGGAGAACCCCAACCATCATAGTAAAAGGTGCAGATCGTCCCGAGTTCAATCCTAATAGCGCCCATTCTTTCGAAAAGCCTCTTTAGGCTATACTCCCTTAAAAACTTCCTAAAAACAATCAGAAAAGGGGACTGAATCCGACGCGAACCGAACACGCAACCTTCTGACCCGAGAACCATAGTTCATCTTTCGGATTTTGTGAGTGTAGGGATTCTGAAGATCCTATGGTTGAGAGCTGCCATCAAAATCTGTTTAGAAGATTCTGCACCGAGAAAGGGGATAGGAATCCGGACCTGCAACAGCAATAGCATAAACCTGTGGAAATCGATACACATTTGCAAAGTAAATTAATACATATATAAATAACTGGAACGAAAGGACTACGCTTAATATAATATGGGTACAAAGTTATTATGTATCACTCGTGGTGTCGGCAACAAGCTACAGTCGTGCCCATCAGCGAAATTCAAAACTGTGCGATATGAACACATGTTCCCAATCAACATATTGTTGGCATCAAATCAGTCAATAAACCTTGGTAGTTTAGATGAAGACTAAACATTATAACCAATCGAATAATGAACATACGCTATTTTAAATGGCAAGTTCACAGCGTCATGGGAATTTAGAACCCTTATATCAATTAAATTTCAATTTTAATGATGGCGTTTTGCAGATGCAAAAAAAAAAAAGAAAAATTAATGGGCTCAAGGGCCCAATCTCTAAGTCTGTACTCTATGCCACGCATATGTCATAGATGGCCAACAATGAAGTTTGACACACAAGGTGTCAAACCATAGGACAGGTGGGGAGAATAAATAAACGCAAGTCCATCAAGCTCTTCGAGTAAATAAGTTAGTACTTAATATATCGAACGCGATGCCGAGGAGGGGCCTATAAAGGCTCATACATTACACAACGTGTCAAGCAAGGTAAGTCCAGCCCACAATGCCAAGCCGATGGAGTAGGCCACGAGGGGCATTATATTATGCACAACGCGTCAAGTGCCAAAATCCACGTTAAACATGCAATCTTATGGTTTGATCCCATGACCTGGGGCGAAAGACGGGAATTCAATCCAAGTTTAAAAGAAAAATTATAATGAAGTATAATTATAATATAACAATAGTAAACTGAAATAAAATAAATACCAATAAATTTATATTATTTAATAATATATATTTCAGTTTGTTCCTAAGTGTAAAGATTTATTTTATATTATTGCCGTCCGTGATAACATAACATAATTAATTTTAAAAATCTGGCAAGTTTTCAACACCCTTAATTCGACCGAGTCACGTGCTTTGTTGCCAATGGACTGCTATTAAATTAAACTCCCAGAATTAAATTATATAATCTTGCATGTGAAATTAGATATCACATGTAGCTGTATACTTAAGAATACAAATATAGAGTATTTTTTTAATTATTAATAATAATAGAGTTACTTATTTAATCAGTTCATACGCTTTATGTATTTATAACCAATCCTTATATGCTTTATTCATATATGCATTTTAGATATATGAATCAAGTCATATGTTTGTAGGTTATTTTCATTTTATTACCTTTGATTTACATAATTATATTCTCACTTTATTTTTATATACCTTCGGAATGAGTATAGTTGAGGTTATAGTTGAATCATCAATGCCTCTACATTGACTTTTATCAATAGGGCTTTCATAGCAACGTTGGAGATCAAGTTAGCCAAATTATGAAACCAATGTCACATAGATGAATCAGAACTCTAGAATTCAGTCTCATAAAGGTAAAATAGATAAGTAAAGATTGGAGAAGTACTAAAATAAGAAAACAAACTAATTTTTTTATTTTTAATCTCCTTCTAAATATCAGCATTTAGTACAATATTTTCAGCGTGAGTTTAAGCTACTACTCAAGATTTTATGTTGTTTGCGTTGTTCCTAATTCCTGTTTTAATCAATTAATTATTAGCACATCTTTTTGCTTTGTTTCATCACAGAACTATTTTGTGTGAAACCGCAAATAGTAATACAGACTTAATCTTGTTTAACTGAACTTGCTATCCATTCAGTTCCTTTATTCTCACATTTACATTCACAATGAGTATGTCTTCCCATAACTTCAAAATAGCATTACATCAGCAAACTGCAAGACCATCAGTGCCTTGTATAAAACTGCAATTAAACTCCCCCTCCCAACCTATGTGAGCAGAGCCAATGCATTCACCTTAGCACCAGTCTGGACAGAGTCTACATCTTTTCTATGCTCATATATTGTGGTTGTTATCTGTTCTGCCAAACCAATTTTAAATAAAGTCAACTGTCCAAGACAAGCATTAGACTAGTCATCATTGCAAGCTGTTACACCTCTCCCGAGGGGAGTGAACCCTTCTAACAGGTTCCTTTTATGTTTCCTAACAGTAATCAATTCTAACTTGATAGGTTCCCTGTTATGTTATTTGATCATTCATAGCCTCCTAGATTGCCAGTTTCAAGTTGAAAGGAACAGCTAAATTTCTCAGATAATATCTATGCAAATTTTTTTGCCAAAAATTGTGAAATCTGAACTTATGATAGCACAAAATTTTCTATGAATCCTATTGCAGTCAATTTGCATTTGCATCAACCATTAAAGTGTTATGTGCAGTTCACAAAACTACTTTTCAAAAGCATCATGTAGAGGACAAAATTATACTAATTATATCCTTGGAAGGAGTCACTCTTAAAACAAAACTGGTTCTAAAAATTCATAATCACATTTCATCCTAATATGGAACCAGAGCAACCCTTCCTTTTATAGATTTAACCTGTACCCTAGTAATATATACAGAATATCATGGATATTATTAGGTGAATAAACTTTAGATGTCTTACTTTAGGAGCTGATAACCCCACTTCTGCATTATTCATATTAGGATAGAATACCCTGCATTAGGACAAGGAGGTCGCGAGACCACCCTCCTTGACCTCGGTACCAGTAAGATCCGCCTAGCGGGTAAAATAGCAAAACTATACCCGTTTATGACTGTGAAGTTGCAAAAGAGAATTGTGTGTTAAATTCGGTTGCCCACCTCAAAATTTTTACGGAATTTTATTATGTGTTCAGGAACCATTACAATGGTGAGGACGTATGAGCGACGACGACGTGATCAGGCAGCATCACCACCATTAATGCCGCCACCGTCGCCATCATCATCCCCATCACCATCGTCACCGCCAAGACCATCATCGACATCAATCGCCCCAGCGCCAGAGTTGACTGTGATAATGAATTCTTTGGAAGCCTTATTGGAAACATTAAAAGGATCAACTAAGGCCAAAACCAAAGAGGAATTTCAGCATGTAGCCACCAGTTCAGCGGAACCAAATAATCTTGAGCCCAGAAGATCGAGAGAAGACATTTCTAGGGAGCTTCAGAAAATTAGACTCCCCGAATTCTCAGGAGGTCGAGCAGGTGAACGCGCTGAGGCATGGTTGGAAGGAATGAACCGATGCTTTAGGTTAAGAGAATATTCGCCTTCAGCAAAAACAAAAATTGTCGTGTTTCAATTAAAGGAGAGTGCCTTAATTTGGTGGGGAAATCTGGAGAAGCAGCTGCACCTTACATCGGATAATGTCCCTTGGGAACTGTTTGAGGAAAGGTTCCGCGCAAAGTATTTACCTCCATACTTTCAACAACAACAAGCGAGAGCCTTTCATACATTAATTCAGGGAAATAAAACGGTGGAAGAGTACGAGATTAGGTTTATGGAGCTTGTAAAATACATTCCCTACTTAGATTCTGATGAACGTCAAGCTGAACGCTTCATATTTGGGTTAAATCCTCGCATTAGAGCCTTGGTAAGCATGTGGAAACCGTCATCAGTAGCCGAGGCGGTTGAGTGTGGTCGTTATGTAGAAGAGCACCTTGGAATCAAAAAAGAGATAGGGCTAGCAGAACCTTTACAATCAGGATTTCCTGGGAAGACTCCTCGAAACTTTATCAACGGAGGTAGCTCAAGGCCACCTTACGATAACAGGTCTACCTCTAGAAATATAGTAACAAGAGCTCCCATGGCAGTAAACACTATAGCCTCGGAATCATCAAACGCTAGGTCATGGTCATCTCGAGGGACTGCCAGCAGAGGTAGAAATTCGAGAGAAATCATCATGAGAGGACGAAGCTCGTTCTCTAGAAATTCACGTCCTGAGTCAAGAGGATCAATGCCGCTAAATTGTTGGGGATGTGGGGGACCGCATTTTCAACGGGATTGCCCTGAAGCTTCGTCGACTATGTCGCATAGGACTGGAGAGGGACCAATATCAAACAGTCAAGATAATCATAGAATTCATGCAGTAATCAGCAACGACCAAGCAGCGCATCAACCCACTATAGCGGGATCTTCAGGTATGGAACAAGGGAATCGTAACGGTCGAACCATTACGTATACTGGGACGTAGGGTTCGATAGCTGAGGAACCGCCTGGTGGACCAAGTTAGGGTCCAATGGGACAAGTATAGTCCTGGATCAGCAACTTGGGAAAATACAGAGGACATATGTCAAAGTTACCCTAATCTATGTCAATTTTGAAGAACTTTAAACTATGTTTAGTATATATTTACTTCACTACAATCAGAGACTCAGAAACTTTTTGAATGATTATGGATAAACGTGAAATTTTGTGGCATAATACATGTTTAATTCCTGCTGGTACATGGATACCAAAACAATATATATGGTTCATTTTACTAAATTATAGTTGTCGAAGTAAAGTTAAGACAGTTGAATGATTTTACTTCTGATAGAAATTAAGATATTATAGATCTGATTTATTTATACATGTCAATATGATCAATGGGATAGAAATCAGGAAGTGAATACATTCTAGATGAAAGTCAAAAGACATGCATGGAATATGGAAAAATATGTTGTACTGTAGTATCATAAATGAATTAATAAGGGAATAATATGTGAGTTATTTTGAATATGCTGATGCACGTTTTACGGATGCATGGATAAGTGTATGATTGCAGGTAATAGACAGTTACCGGGATGACCACGTGATGACAGAACCTCAGAACAATTAAAGCTCCAAGTGATTCTATGATAGGGTGTTAGCCCTAAGTTCTATTAGGAGGGGTGGAGGTGTTGCCCGCCGTTTATCCTCCGAACCCTGGAGTCATGGGAGGACTGTGTGAACCACGCTCCCCTAGACGTGTGATGATGACTGCCAGATGCCTACTGGGAATCAGGTTGGTATAACCGACGCTGTCACCTTAGAGTTTATGAATGGCCGAGTCAGTAAAACTGACGCCATGGCATACTCCAGTAGAGGACGGATAGGATGGGAGCGGAAGAGATTAGGAAGGATAGGTTGATTTTAGAATAGCTTGGGAACCTGGATGGAGCACGATATGTCCATTAAATCGTAAACCTAAAATTCTAATTTTGTTTTAGTCTCTTGATATTAAAATAAAATTTTAAAGCTAAGAAAGGGGTACTAATTACCATCATAAGTAATCAGATAAGATAAAACTCTAACTTCGGGACGAAGTTTTCTGAAGGGGGAGTGTATGTAACGGCCCATCTAAACTGATCCACTATGTAAAATTTTAAACTTTATGATAAAACAAATATGATGAATTTTAAATAATAAATATGTTAAGTTTTATAAATAGAATTAGACTTTATAAACATATATAAATTAAATTTTATAAAATATATAATTAAACTTTATGAACATATATAAATTAAATTTTATAAAATATATAATTAAACTTTATAAACTTATATAAATTAACACTTTAAAACTAAACTATATGCTAAAAACCAAAAATCATATAAAGGACCCTTTTAAAGGGGGCGCTTAAAAACAACTGAACATTTATAGCAGAGCGCATTTGACAGGAAAAGATCTGAGAGCATCAATGCGTAGAAGGCGTGTCGGGACGAGGGAAGGCGGTGGCTGCAGGTAGGAGGGCGGCCACCGCCAGGCCCGTAGATAAAACCGGAGGCCTGAACCGAGAGAAGGGGGGGGAAAACAAGAGAGGAGCAGAAAGAACCAGAAGCAGAAATTCACCAGGAGAAAACCAGGAGGAAGATAATTATCCATTGGAAGAGCTTTAAGCCGTCTGAGGTTCTGGGCACGGAGGGACAGAGAGCTTCTGTTGAGAAGCTTTCTGGATTGAGCAACTAGGTTTGCTCAGTCTGGTTGGGTGGTATTGGTCTCCCGGAGATTGGATCAAAATAGCCACGACATCACCAGCAGAATCACCAGTTCAGTAGCAGAATCAACAGCAGTTAAGGTAAGTACAATTTAAATTCTTCAGGCTTTCTGTAATTCAGATTCTAGTTAATGTGATTGGTCATTACACTCAACATCACCAAAACTAGTCTATTTTGGCAGCCAATGTGTGATGCTATTGCTATTGTGGGTCCAGGGTACAAAAGTGCTACATATGAGGAGTTGCGGGAGCCAATCCATCAAGCAGGACATCAACTCTAGATTGGCGAAGTTGAAGCAGACATGGGAGGTGTCTAGATGCACAGTGAAGTCTGATGGTTGAATAGATGGGAAGGGTAGGACCCTTCTAAATTTATCGGTACATTGTCCTAAAGGTGCCATGTTTATTAAATCAGTGGATGCATCAACACATAAAAGATGCAACATTGATATGTGAGTTGTTAGATGTGTTTGTCCAGGAGATTGGTGTGCAAAATGTGGTGCAAGTCATAACAGATAATACAACTAATTATGTGTCTACCAGTGGAATGCTTATGGAGAGGCACCGCACATTATTCTGGACTCCATGTGCAACACATTGTATCGATTTGCTACTTGAGGATATGGGGAAACTCTCCTTCATCAAGGAGGTGATTGATATGGCTAGGAACATCCCCAAGTTATATATAACTATGCTTTTGTTCTTAGCCTTATGAGGAGATACACTAGAAACAGGGAGTTGTGGTGTCCTGCATGGTGCAATCACATGTTTTACCACCAACTTTATTACTCTTTAGTCTTTTCTTTGATGCCAATTTGAGTTGAAGCAAATGTTTGTTTCTGATGAGTGGCGTGATTGTAGATACAACAGGAGATAGGATGGGAGAGCCATTGCAAAAATGGCGTACACTGACACGTTTTGGCAAGGAGTAGAAGTGTGCTCAATTAGTGAACCTATAGTAAAGGTTATGAGATTGGTAGATGGGGAGAAGCATGCAATGGCTTATTTGTATGAGGCCATGGATAGGGCTAAGGAGACCATTCATGCTTATTATGTAGACAACTTTTGTTGGGCTTAAAAGGCAGATGATGTTATGGGTTGCAATTGATGGTCAGTGGACATGGATTCTTCATCAACCCATTCATACCACAACACTCTTCCTCAACCTTGCATTTTCATACAAATGCAGCTTCATTTTTTATGGTGCGCTGATGGAAGGGATACATTCTTGTATTCATAGGATTGTACCTTTTCCTGAGCTTCGTAGCAAAATCAATCGCGAAATATAGTTTTATCGGGATTGTGTTGGCCTATTTGGCTTTGATGATGCTATTTAGGAAATGGCCCTCTTCATGCCACGTAAGTGACAAGTCATGACTCATTAGAATTTTCAATTTAAAATTTAGTGATTTATAATTCTAGATTTTTTAAATTCAAGAATCAATTATGTTTTATTTGAAAGTTTAATTATGTTTTAAGTTTTTAAGTTTTTTTCTTTATTTTTGTTGTAGATATTTGGTGGCAAAGTTAGGTGCAAGGGCACCAAATTTGCAAAAATTGACCATAAGAATCCTGAGTCAAACCTGTAGCTCTTTAGGGTGCGAGCGCAGTTGGAGTGCCTTTGGGAAAATACACTCAAAGAAGCGCAACCAGTATAACTTTGAGCTTCAGCCTTCAATTGAGTGATTACATTACTGTAATTTAAATTAATGACCATGAAGTGTCAAGACCCATTATTTTTTTTTAACACTCCTACAAGTTGGAGTTCTCATGCCTCAATGATTTAGTGTTTGCGGATTACAATCTCTGACTTCGAGTGAAGCAAATAGAGAAACCAATGGATTTAGATGCCATTTCTTTAGACGATATTGATGTATTGTCTCAGTGGAGGGTGGAGTCTATGTGAAAATCCTATCACTACAGGAACTGTTTTACTTTTCCTACTTATTCCACCATAAGTTATTCAAGAAATCACTTCAATAAACATTAAAATAAATACCGCTGCAGATATCACACCGTAATACAGAAACAAACATATGTTCAAGAATCAACACATTGACACAGATATTTTGGACTAATGTCCCCGGAAAAACCCAATGTGGGAAAACCGGTGCAGCAAGGGAGGATTTATTATTCAACATTTTTTTAGTACAACAGGGTGCCAAACTGGCTTATCCACAGATAGACAAATTATCCAGCACTTCGTCTGACCCCAACGTCAGCCCTACTGACCTCTGCGTGGCCTGAAACCCTCTGCGTCAGCCTATTGAGACTCTGCGCAACCTCTTTAGCCTTCTGCGTCACTCCTGCAGCCTCTTCGTGGATGAAGCAGGCCCTGTTGGGTCTGTGCAGTCTCTGTTGCCTCTGCGTGGCTCCCTCTGGCCCTGCGTCTACCTCTTCTGCCTCTGTGCTGATCTATCGTCTCTCTTCCGTACTTGCTACCTCCTGACTGCTCACCAGACCACTGGTTCAATTTATCAGCTAACCTCGCTCCAGAAATTGAACTGACTGGTCACCCTCAGTGTGTTCTCCAAGTGACCCTCAAGCCTCCTCTTATACTTTTCTCGTTGACAGATCAACGACCAAAATTAAGTCCTTAATCAATGGCTAAGATTAGATCTAGCTTGATCCATGACTTTTGGACCATTCTATCACAGTTTCGTATTAATTCACATTAATATTTTATTTTCCCTATGTTTAGAGTCTAGACTTAGGGATTACATTAAAAATATTAATTATTTTAATATCTCGCAGACTGTTTAGAATCTGCCCAAACCCTTTCTGGGTATTGGAGATCTCATGTGCCTTAGCCTCTCCACCAAGTTTCGTGGCTAGAGCACATCCGATGCTACTCCAAATCAACAGTCTGAGGTCATCATCATGGAGGAGTCACCTACATGGTTAGAGGATGAACAATTAGTATAGGAGCAACAAGAGGAGTAGGACTCAAAGGAGTAGCAACAACAACAACAACAACAACAACAGGAGGAGATTGTGGGAGCATCAACACCATCTGCTATAAATATAGGAGAGCACAACTCCATACCTAGCAGTCATTATTTGACATTAGGTGTAGGGTCCGGGCCTTCTACTGCTAGGGGCAGGTTTGGCAAACAACCCATCATGTTTTGCCATAAAAGGGGGAGAGAGCACTGATCTCAAATAGCTAGCTGCTAGTTTTATTTGTTTTGCTACTTATAACTTATGATGATGAGATACTTTTATATATGTGATGTTAGTTTGTATTGATTCTCTACATTTGAGTCCTTGATTGGACAATTATCACGGATCAGCAGGATTTGGTGTCGCCTTTGATGTATCATTTTTATTGTACATCCACCACATCATATATATTAGTGCTTTCTTGATATTTATGTGCCAATGTGTTTATTTCATGTTGTTATTGCTTTATATGTTTAAAAATTTGAAAAACATGAATATATTATGCATTTTTTTATGTTTGCCGATATTTTCCGATATTTTGCCGCTGTTTTCGCCGATATCGCTGAAAAGTTGCTTTCAGGATCCTTGCTGATATTTTGCCAATACCGATATTTTCAACACTGATAAACTGTAATATGAAAGATTTTCTCCATATGTAGATGTAGCACCAATTCAAACAATCACAGTTTTTTTAATCTCTGACAATTTCTTGTGAAAAGTAATTCAATGCTTTTTAGAATATTTGAACAGGCATTTGGTACCAATCACCATGATGTGAAATAGCTGACAACCGGTTGACTTTCTCCCCTTCATCTCTGCATTTTGTTTGCATTATTTTTACTTTAGTGTACAATTTCCTTCTCAGGCATTGAGATGAGGGTAGCGATTGCACACTTTCTTCTATTCTATTGCACCCTCCTGTGTCTGCTTCTGCTTCAGTTCTGAGGCTCAAGTCTAGGATCATAAATTGATTGTGGAGCTGGACATATTTGCAGAGTGGTCATCCATTGTAGCTCCATATTCATTTGCACCTTTTTATTTTATATGTTACTTCTTGAGAAAATAAGAAATATTTTGTTTACATTTATCACTAATACAAGTATAAGATTTTATTTATATTGCTGCTATATGTGAAAGATAAAAACATACATATTTGGCCATACTGTCACTTTCGACAATAAGATTTGGATGTCCTATGTCTACCTAGAATGTGGTAGCTACATTAAATATGGATGCTAAGTGTTCTGATATCAATTATTATATTGGTTGTGACAACCTCCATATAATTTAGTGGTCCTGACAGCTGATAGGTGCAACGCAATTGGTCACAAATGTAGCTTGGCATTTGGCTAGTTCCATGCTGGCAATTTTCCTGGTTGGAATCCCCTTGGGTTAGGCACACTAGTGTAAGCTGATGGGTTAGGGATGTCATCTACAAATGTGGAGCAACATCCCTTGGGTTTCCCTACAATGTTTTCCTTAGGAAAAAATTTAGTAGTCCTAGTTTATCCTTCACAAGAATGTGTACACATTAGTGTTTCTGTCAATATTTTATCCCCCTCTGTAATTATGTGTACATTTTTTAGCCTGAAGTTTTACCAGCTTGTGTCAAAACAAAAGGGAAAACCATCGAATTTACCGAGCAGGAATTTGAGGTTGTGTTTGATCCCTTGCTCTCATTAGTGCTGTTCTTGTATCAATTGGATGAATTGTTTGTATTATCTAGATTTTCATTTCAGTCAAGTACATTGATAAGTCCTTGTATCAAAGCCCCTGACAGACTATTGTTTTGATTCCTTTATTTGTTTGATCAGGTTGAAGTTCCCAAAGATTTGCAACCCCAAAAGAAGCCACATTTCCTGTGTAAAAATCCTAAAGATATATGTCGAGACAAGTTTTACATGTCAGCTTCTGTTTTAGGAGAAATATATGACAAAGCAAGTTCATATGATGCGGTTGAGTCATACGGTACTGTTGTCCCTACATTTTGAACGTTGACCCATTTGTGACAAGTTTAAACTTTTTCTCTTTATTATTTTTTCCAAATGACAGGAAATCTTACTCTTGCTATATTTGTAGAAATATGGACCATTCCATGCTTCCAAGATGCAAATGTTGGAGAGCTTAGGACTCTGTGGCATAAACGTTATGTTCAATATAAATTGGACATGACCAAAGCATTGAGTGGAGCTGATTCTTCAAATTCAGCTTTAGATGCTCAGAGTGTAATTCTAAAATATAGGCAGGTAGACAAACTCAAACTTTCTCATTGACAAATTTATATCTTCCTTTACTTTGTTGTAGATGTTTGGGACGAAGCTTACTACTAATGTTATTGCATATTTCATTTATATGATTGGGATTCCTGTTTCTGAGTAAACTTTGCTTGTTTACCAGTTTCTATATGAAGCAGCCAGCTTAGATGAGAGCAAAAAGGAAAGACAACAAATCCATAAAGAAGCTTGTGCAATTTATCAAGTTGTCTATGAACATGCAACATCGACCAAAGATACCAAAGATACATGCAAATGTTATTTTGCTTGGCGTGTTGCAGGAGAGGCTCTTTGCGAGATATATTTCCATAATCATCAAAAGCAACCTATTCTTATTTCAACTGCATCATTGTATGATATTCTTCCTTGATTTTGCTTGGAGATAGAGAAAAATACTTTTAAGTGGATGGAAACCATGTCATAGATGGAAATTCCCAAATATTGTCACAATCAGTGTTGGCTTACATGTAAGACAGGGAGATAACCGTACTCCGATGAACATTTGATACAAAGACTCTCCCTTGTAAGCTGTTACTTGTAATGGTAAAGCAGGTATGATCCCCAGTAAATATTATCTTGAGCGGGCTTCAAGAATGTATTTTTAAAATTAATGTAAATTATTTTCGTTCAATCCCCATATCTCTGTGTCTCATTCCATTTCCTTCTTTTAGATAAATAGTGTCATGAGACTTAAATGTGGGTGATGTAAGTGGCCAGGGCTCAATTGTGAATATTTTGTTCTATTAAGAAATAAAGATGTTGGAACTGAGCAAGCATCTATATAAATGATGTGTAACACTCAAAGATAACGTTTTGGGCTTATATAGGATCTGTACATTGTTAGATAACAATCTCTTGTAAAGCTTGTTACAGAGAACATGGTACATTAAATAAGCAAAGCGTTTGCCAAGATTAGCTAGCAATATTTGTTGAAAACCACTAGATGTTATTCATTATAATTGGAATTGCTTCAATATTATTGATATAGATTAACCTTTTTTGCTGGAAGGATTATTTATGCCAGTGGAGTGCTATTGTTAGAGATAATAATTTTAGGTGGAGTTGGTTTGCCTACATCATCAAAGGGACTTAGCACACAACAGTTGACAGATAAATAGCAATGAGTCCTTCACATACTAATATGATAGGAGAAAAAGAGAAAAGCAAAGGAGACCAATCTGGTAAGAGCACTAGAGCACTTTTAGTCCAAAGTTCACGGAGAATTGTTAATGCAAAGAGTACTAGCTCCATGCTCAAGATTACCATAAAATGCAGAGTGTTATCTTACATTGTAAGCAGAAGGGCTTCTTGCATTTTGCATGGTGTGGGTCTGAAGTATTTCATGGGCCGATATTCTATGTAGCAATTTGATATGCAGCCTTTTGACTGCAACAATTTGATTTTGCAGTGTTTCATGTGCAGGTCTGATCTATGTTTCTTATACCCAAAATTTTTGTTGTGTTAAATTCTTAATTGTGATTGTGTGATCAATTTTGAATTCCAACCAAGATAATTCATTTCAAACAATCTCATTTGCAGGCCTGATGTGCATTTTAACTTTTAAATTTTCACATGCCCAGAAATCTGATTTGCAGGTCCTTTTCCATGATTTTTGTCTTATTTATGTTGATATAGAAATCTGTTTTACAATTTTTCATGTAAGAATTGGTTTTATAGGACTAATTTTTGGCCAGCAATCCGATTTACAGGTCTAAGGTCTGATTTTATGCCTAGCAGGTGTTTCTAGGGTTTGTTTTTATGCTTAGAAGATGTTTTAATGGAATTATTTTCTGTCCAGCAATTGTAACAGGGGTCTGATCGTGCCCAGTAATCATTACAAACATCTGATTTTGTGAACCAGCAGTTTGTGCAGATGTTTGGTTTTTTTGAAATAATATTTTATATAGAAAAGCATACAACTATAACAGACTTGTTAATCTTATTGCTGATAAATTCGCAATGAGATGAAAAAAAGACCTAGCAGAGATATTCTTAGCACTGGTCAGGCTGTCTGTTAGTGGTTGGGAGGAGGTGCTGCCTTTAAAATGGCTCAGGATCAGACCCTGGTGGGTGTAGAACCTTTATGCATGTGATTGAAGGTGTTTGACCTCTTAGAGTTACTTAGAGTTAGTTTCCCTCCATCATCAAAGGGGCTTAACACTAGTCCAACAAGCCAGATTGGTTCAGGTGGATAGCATGAGGGTAACCCTTGTGATTTCCATCACAAAATATAAATTGTAACATGGTACTCATGGAATTTTTTAGGATTGGGAGTACATAACTTTGATTGCAAATGGTGCTTTTCTTGGTATTTTCAGCTGCAAGTGATTAACTTCTCCTTGTTAGATGATCATGCTACTTGGCTACGGTTTTGTAGTTTCTCTCATATTTGCATGCTTTTGAATCAATGTTACTTGGGAGCGGGAGCGGGAGCGGGGAGCAGGAGCGACCATTTTCAGAAGCTCCCGGTTTGGGAGCGAATCCGGGAGCGATTTTTTAAAAATATATATATTTTTTATATTTTTTAATTTTTGATACATATATGTCAACAAAAACATGTAGAATGATGAAATAGACATAAAAAACATAAAAAAAACATAAATTGATCATTGAACCATATCACATCAATCATCTAGAAATTATAATCGTCATCAACCATGTCCACAAGTTAGTAAAATACATATTACAACTGCAACATATTGAGTCTTATAAATCATGATTCATCAAATTCAATATTAAAGTTTCAACTTCAAGCTTTCAGAATTGAAAATTCAATAACATTTATCATCATTGATCACCAAAGTTGTACTTGTAAGCCAAGTTTAACCATTACAAGAAGTAATATCGGAGATATTTCTAAGTCCTAACTTCTAACTGTTAACATGATATGAAATGTTAAAAATTTATAAAATGAAACATGAATAATGAGATGAAATGAAACAACTTTAATCTTTCACAAAGCATCATATTCATAATTCACAATCATTACCAATGAGTTATAATTGCCAAGGCCCAACTTCAAACTTCAAATTTTCATTGTCACAGTGATATAATGTTTACAAAAAATATCATAATGATATGAAAGAGTCAAGAGTCAAGAGTCAAGGACTCAAAACTCAACAGTTATGAAAACTAAAGTCTAATAGAAACTAAAAAAGACAAGTAAACTGTAAATCTACATGTGGCCCTTGCCACGAGAGTCTCCAGGAGTATAAGCAGGTCGTGGTGGTCTTCTAGGAGTCTCCCGCACAGACCGACGACCAGAACTAGAACCTCGACGCGAGGGTGTCGATGGAGGTGGCGACAGCAATGGAACAAGACTCGGGCCTCGAGCACTGCTACTAGATGGTGGAGGTGGAGGTGGCATGGCTGCTGCAGCTGCTTCATTTTCATCCCTTACAAGTTCCTCTTCTAGTTCCTCAATATGTACAATGCCATCCTCCAAATTGTCGTCCTCTGGGTGATTGTCCCAAATTTTATATGTGGGATCTTCATTAGCCCGATCACAGTAATGACTCAACAACCTCAAGTTGTAGTGCACATAAACCAAGCTTTCTGCTCGGTTTTCGTTGAGTCTGTTTCTTTTCACATTATGTATATAACTGTAGGTGCTCCAACACCTCTCTGCAGAAGAAGAATTTACAACCTGTGAAAGAACTTTTTTTGCCAATTTTGGCAAAAGTCCGTGGCCGCCATATGTTTCCCACCATGTGAGAGAATCAAATTTATCTTTGTCGTCTATTGCATGGAAGTTACCATACAAACCAGTGCCACTGAAGTATCTGCCTATTTCAAGGCGCACAGCTGCACATTCCTCCCTGTCAGGCACCAACTTTTCTAATGCTTCCAGATATCCTTTAGTTACCTCTTGATCTAAATGGGGTTTGGTCCTAACCCCACCCCCTGCTGCAGGTTGGCCCAACCAAGATGTAGAGTAGTATTTTGGCATAAGGATATATGCCAAGCAATGTAGTGGAAGGTTAAGCCTATTCCACCATTCACACACACAATCATGAATCAGTTTGTACAAGTTGGGATCTCTATTATGAACAATGTCTTTTATTTCCCCCAACATGGTATCCATTTGCTCATACACCTCGCCAATCACTGGTTTGTCTGTATCTGCAAACCGAATCATGTGATAAATTGGCTTGGTGAAATCCAATACTTGCCTCACAGTTGTCCAAATCTGCCCATCAAGAGCGGCCTCCTCCACCATTTCAAAACCTGCCATGTCAGCTACATTTGTAGCCCTTTCCTTTAACACCTGCCAATGTGGACTTTGTTGTCGCGCGGATTGGCACGACAACGCTCAGACCGGGGGCTGTCACTCTGATCCCCGATCCCTCCGTTTAAGCCTGTCTCCCGCGGCTAAGGGGGGTAGTCCCTGTGAGATGATGAGACCAACTGGCGACTAGTTGGTTGGGAGACACGAGATACGATATAAAAAGGACTCGATGGATTTGATTAATTGAGCAGACCAGTGCCTTAAGAGACTTGATGTAGAAACGATTACTTTTTAAATGATATAGAAACATGGACCATGAATAGCAACCATCTATCATCAGCTAAATCACATGACCAAAACGATATCCAGCAATTGAAAACTTCGAAAAGATAAATGCTTAAAACCACCACGAGAATCGTAAATTATTGACCAGATATCATATTTCGTATCTCAAACTTGAAAATTTTAGATCTCAGCATGAAAGATAATAACATGAAAACAACTGAATCCGGCAAAAATAATTTTCCACAAAGTTTTTATATATATATATATATATATATATATTTTTTTGAACAAAACCCTAAAAAAAATTAGAATCTAAACTATAGTCTAATAAAGAAAAAATTAAAGATTAAACCCTTTTATTTTTTTTTATTTTTTTATTTTTTTGAGATTTTTAAAATAAACAAAACTAAAAATGAAATAAAAATCTAAACTCTAAATACAATTTAAAATCTAAAAAGAAATTCTAATTAAAATCTAATAAACAAAACGAAACTCTTTATGTTTTTTTTATATTTTTTTTATTTTTTTATGATTTTCAATTTAATTTAAGATCAAACTTTAAAAAATATTAAATTTAAACATATGCTACGTATTAAAATCTATATTAAACAAACCTATGTTTAAAAAAAAAGCAAATCGTATTTTTTTTACTTTTCATATGATTTAAATCTAAAACAAATAAAACTATAGACTAATCTTAAATTTTAAATCTAAAATCCAAAGCGTAAAGCATAAATCACAAAGCCTAAGACATAAACCTACGACTGAGCAAAGTAAATCGAGGCTACGACAGCGGAACGCATCCAAAACTGGGCACGGAAATTGCAGCTAAACCCTAAGAACTACGGCTTGACCCATACGGACAATAAGACTCAGATTTCCCTGCGACTGACCCTTCCAGATATACGTTTTGACTCAGCATGAGATGGAAAAACGACTGAAAGCTAATGCCCAAATCGAAATAGAACAAATGCAAACGATACTGAAACACCACGCAAATATATTTCATGAGTACGCATACCTGTGGCAGTCTTCAAACGATGGCGAGGGTCGATGATGATACGTGACTCCGGCAGACCAAGAAAATACGCAAAGGGTTCCGCAGGCAGTACCTGGTATTCAATGGAGAAAGACGGGCTCTCAGGAAATCTCCTCATGCAAAATCCGTGAGTCACTCAACCCACGTGAATTGTTTAAAGATTTGCAGACGGCGGGTATGATCTTCGAATTTTTGTTTGAAGGGCCACGAAACTCTCCTCACGGCAGCCACTAAATCGAAACTTGTGTTTCTGTATAACTGGTATGGGCACCTTGTTTTTGGAGAGCCGCCACAGGGAGGAATAACTTGATTAATACAGCAGACCCGCAAAACCCCTGAAGCCACCGGGCAGATTTTTCGAATGGCAGTTTTAGCTATTTCTTCACATGACACTTTTTGTTCTGCAGGGTCAGTCACCAGGTATCCTTGATGGCAACGAGTTTTAGGCTTGTCCTTTGCCACTAGAATCTACTGATCTGGAACCGAGAGCCTGAAAATTTGATTTATTAGTGCACAGAATGCTGAAGCTACAGAAAACTGGTAGAAAGCTTATGATCCCAATAACAATTTAACTTTCCTGCCAACATTGTACCTGCAAGAAGAAAAACAAAAACTCGGCAGATAATATGCAAAACCTAAAAGTAAAACCCTTCACAATTAACCTAGAATCACAAAAAAAATTTACAGCTCTGGACAGCTAGATTTGACAATAATTGCAGTAATATTTTGAAATATCAGAAACTTGAACTTTACTGTGAACATAAAGAAAAATCTCTCAATGTAAAACAAGCAACAAGATTTAAAAGATTAACCCAGGGCACAATCAGCTAGGCTCTACAAAGAAAAGCTTGTGGGAGTCGGCTGGTTCAGCCTAGAACTTCCCCAAACGCCCACAATTTCCTTCAGAAAGGTTTTCCTGCACATCTCAAGCAACCATCAGCAAAGAGAGAGAGAATGCTGCTAGATCTCAGGAAATAATGGAGATATCTGCCATTATTTCAGAAACCCTAGCAACACTCAAACCCTAGCAAGTGAACAAGATACCTGTGCTCACAATACTCCTAAAAAACAAGCTTTGATAAATGGCTGAGAACTGAAATATGCAGAAAATTAAAGATCTCACAGCAATTCCAGAGAGTAACACCAGCACAATTTGGACCCCAAAGTCTTCTTTTATTAACCAGAAATCAGATTACAAGAGAGCTTTTTCAGTACAGACTCACAGATCAGCTATCTGAAATAACCACCTAAAACCCTATATAAAGGAAATGATCCCAACGGCTAGTTCAAATGATCCATGTAGAAATGATCTCGACCGTTGATGAGGATCAAGACATCTCTTGATCTCATTCGTCGATTTATTCACTTAATTTTTTATTATTATTTTTTAAATTTTTTAAATTTTTTAATTTTTTATTATTTATTTTATTTTATTTTTTTTAATTTTTTAATTTTTTTAATTTTTTATTATTTTATTATTTTATTATTTTTATTCATTTTTTAATTTTTTAATTCATTTTAAAATGGATCATCGAACTAAACCTTTGGAAACATCACCTAGGACCTAGGACTTAGGACTCACGAGGGGATTTAAAACATTTTTCGACCCTCAAGACACATTACATCATGACTTTTACAACTTACATCTCAAGGGGACAAGCCCACCTAACACAGACCCTCATAAATTACCCAGTTCTGCGACACAACTATAATCTAGCAGACTAACACACTAGGATTCTCCTAAAGTTCTAATGACAAAATGCATCCCGGCTTTGGGGTCAGGTTTGAAGGAAAACTCTGCCGATCATAGATCGGTGAGACAAAAAACCTTCCGGGACATAGATTATCATAGAAAGTTAGGTCCACCTAGGCAATTTTACATACATGACTCTGATCTGCTTAGATTATTCACAATTCATACATGCAGATTGGGTTTACAACTGAAATGATCAAGCTGCTGATGACTGTAGGATGGCACGGACACGCTGATCAGGTGCTGCCCCTTTCTTGCAAAGAAAAGAGGGTGTACTGCATGGGAAGTTGACCAGTAGTGGTCAACATCTGGCTCTACTTGGGGACACTTTGCTGCTTGCAGGAATGTGAGAATCCAGAATCTGCAACCATACAACACAAAAATAAGTAGCGTCCATCCAAAAATCATCATATAACATTAAGCACAGGAAAGATAAAAGCTCTTCATTTATTGATTATCTAAAGCAGAAACAAAAACGCGGAAAAAACAAGGAGTAGGGTTAGAAATACGATACAAAGGATGCCCCATGGCATCAGATGTCTTCAATATAGTGCATACTGAGCATTTGCCTGCTTTCAGGCAAATTTGTGGGCTGCTTGTCGGATGTGCCATGTCCAATTTTGCATATGGTAGGACTTTTTCCTATCCGAAAGTCAAGCTGCTCACGGCCGTCTGATGTATCAAATCTTCGTCTTATCTTCTTTCTCTTGCGCTTTTTCTTTCTGGCTGGTTGAATAACTGATGACCTGGTACTTTCTGTTTCAAAGCTATCAGATGAAGTATGTAAGATATGCGTGCTATGTCTTTCTTCATCTTGCATCTGATCTTTATCATTCTTAAGTCTGTCTGGATCACCCTCAATCAACCATCTTTCAATCGAATCAACAACCTCCCAATAATAAGATGAGTCTTGTTGCAGCAAATGAGAAGACTCCTGATCTGTTGATGTTTGCTGGTTTCTCTTATCCTCTGCCAGTTGCTGAAACCTTTGAACTTGTATTTTAATGGCATCCATCTGACTAGAGTGTTCAACCTTTGTAGCACTGATTTGTCTGGCATGGTGCTCTTGCATGTCTTTTATTACTTTAACATTCTCTTCCTTTATGTCCATCAAGCAATGCTGCATAAAATTTATTTCTTCTTTATGATTCGCTTGCATGTCAGCCACTTGATTATTATGATTGAACGTCATGATAGTCATTTCCTCATCCATAGTTAATAACTTGTTTTGCATAGAGTCAATTTCCTTATCATGATCAGCTTTCATGGTCACCATATTTTCCTCTAAGACTGACAACCTGCTTTGCATGATTCTAATTTCTGTTTCATAATTAGTTTTTATGGCCTCAATTTCTTTAGCATGGTGACTTTGCGTGACCTCAATCTACCTGTTACGTTTTTCCAGATGGGTGCATAAAGTTTTCACATCATTGACATAATTTGTTTGATTGATTTCCATATTTCTCACCAGCATCATTAGATCTTGTAAAATTTGCTTTTGCTCTTCCCTTTCATTGTCATTTGTCCCTGATTTTTCACTATCATGAACTTGATCTGCAATATTTCCGGTGGATGACACATTCTGACATGATGAATCGTCTTGGGATCTTTCAGCTGGACCTCTTATCAAATTACTTTCATTCTGTTGCACAATTTTAGAGGCAGAAGGCAAGCTGTTTGGATAACCATATCTATTTTTAAAAGCATCGACAATGTCTTCTAAAGAAGTGAAAGATTCGTTTGGAAAATTGTTAAACCAATTCAAAGCATCATCTTTTAAAGAAAGGACAAATAGACGCATTTTGATATCTTCATGATTAAACTGAGGGGATCTACAGTATATGGTCATGATGCGATTAAACAAGACTATATGCCTTCTAACAACGATTGGACCACCATCCGAGAAAATAGGTAACTTAGGAATGGCATCTTCCGGAAAATCATGGAGACGTTCAGTAAAACGACATGACTTAAATGAATAATCCATGATGAATGATAAGGGATTAAAAGGATGATAGAACTAGATACCTACTCAAGAAAATCAAGAGATGAAAACAATGGAGTCGCCACTTGAACAATGAATCTGATTCTAGGATCCAAAAGGTAACCACAAGCAAATATGAGGAAAGCTTCTTTTCTGGGAAAAATGAGAAAGTGGAGTCGCCACCCAAACAAGAAACAAATCCAAGAGATGCTGCTGATATGGGACGAAAAGATGTCAATAATATTGAATCTGCCAGCTCAACTGAGAGATGAGAGATGAGAAGATAAATGTCGATGAAACTCCGAGAAAACTAGTTCCTCGGCAACGGCGCCAAAAAATGTTGGCGCTGCCGGGCCAGATGAAAAGATAAAAATGAGAAGGAAGATTGTCGTTGAAACGCCGAGAAAACAATGTTCCCCGGCAACGGCGCCAAAAAATGTTGGCGTTGCCGGCTCAAACGAATGATAGAAAGATGAACGATGAATGATGAAAAGATGTTGAAACACCAAGGATAGAAAAACTCTATCCCCGACAACGGCGCCAAAAAATGTTGTCGCGCGGATTGGCACGACAACGCTCAGACCGGGGGCTGTCACTCTGATCCCCGATCCCTCCGTTTAAGCCTGTCTCCCGCGGCTAAGGGGGGTAGTCCCTGTGAGATGATGAGACCAACTGGCGACCAGTTGGTTGGGAGACACGAGATACGATATAAAAAGGACTCGATGGATTTGATTAATTGAGCAGACCAGTGCCTTAAGAGACTTGATGTAGAAACGATTACTTTTTAAATGATATAGAAACATGGACCATGAACAGCAACCATCTATCATCAGCTAAATCACATGACCAAAACGATATCCAGCAATTGAAAACTTCGAAAAGATAAATGCTTAAAACCACCACGAGAATCGTAAATTATTAACCAGATATCATATTTCGTATCTCAAACTTGAAAATTTTAGATCTCAGCATGAAAGATAATAACATGAAAACAACTGAATCCGGCAAAAATAATTTTCCACAAAGTTTATATATATATATATATATATATATATATATATTTTTTTTTTTTTTGAACAAAACCCTAAAAAAAATTAGAATCTAAACTATAGTCTAATAAAGAAAAAATTAAAGATTAAACCCTTTTATTTTTTTTTATTTTTTTATTTTTTTGAGATTTTTAAAATAAACAAAACTAAAAATGAAATAAAAATCTAAACTCTAAATACAATTTAAAATCTAAAAAGAAATTCTAATTAAAATCTAATAAACAAAACGAAACTCTTTATGTTTTTTTTATATTTTTTATATTTTTTTATGATTTTCAATTTAATTTAAGATCAAACTTTAAAAAATATTAAATCTAAACATATGCTACGTATTAAAATCTATATTAAACAAACCTATGTTTAAAAAAGCAAATCGTATTTTTTTTATTTTTCATATGATTTAAATCTAAAACAAATAAAACTATAGACTAATCTTAAATTTTAAATCTAAAATCCAAAACGTAAAGCATAAATCACAAAGCCTAAGACATAAACCTACGACTGAGCAAAGTAAATCGAGGCTACGACAGCGGAACGCATCCAAAACTGGGCACGAAAATTGCAGCTAAACCCTAAGAACTACGGCTTGACCCATACGGACAATAAGACTCAGATTTCCCTGCGACTGACCCTTCCAGATATACGTTTTGACTCAGCATGAGATGGAAAAACGACTGAAAGCTGATGCCCAAATCGAAATAGAACAAATGCAAACGATATTGAAACACCACGCAAATATATTTCATGAGTACGCATACCTGTGGCAGTCTTCAAACGATGGCGGGGGTCGATGATGATACGTGACTCCGGCAGACCAAGAAAATACGCAAAGGGTTCCGCAGGCAGTACCTGGTATTCAATGGAGAAAGACAGGCTCTCAGGAAATCTCCTCATGCAAAATCCGTGAGTCACTCAACCCACGTGAATTGTTTAAAGATTTGCAGACGGCGGGTATGATCTTCGAATTTTTGTTTGAAGGGCCACGAAACTCTCCTCACGGCAGCCACTAAATCGAAACTTGTGTTTCTGTATAACTGGTATGGGCACCTTGTTTTTGGAGAGCCACCACAGGGAGGAATAACTTGATTAATACAGCAGACCCGCAAAACCCCTGAAGCCACCGGGCAGATTTTTCGAATGGCAGTTTTAGCTATTTCTTCACACGACACTTTTTGTTCTGCAGGGTCAGTCACCAGGTATCCTTGATGGCAACGAGTTTTAGGCTTGTCCTTTGCCACTAGAATCTACTGATCTGGAACCGAGAGCCTGAAAATTTGATTTATCAGTGCACAGAATGTTGAAGCTACAGAAAACTGGTAGAAAGCTTATGATCCCAATAACAATTTAACTTTCCTGCCAACATTGTACCTGCAAGAAGAAAAACAAAAACTCGGCAGATAATATGCAAAACCTAAAAGTAAAACCCTTCACAATTAACCTAGAATCACAAAAAAAATTTACAGCTCTGGACAGCCAGATTTGACAATAATTGCAGTAATATTTTGAAATATCAGAAACTTGAACTTTACTGTGAACATAAAGAAAAATCTCTCAATGTAAAACAAGCAACAAGATTTAAAAGATTAACCCAGGGCACAATCAGCTAGGCTCTACAAAGAAAAGCTTGTGGGAGTCGGCTGGTTCAGCCTAGAACTTCCCCAAACGCCCACAATTTCCTTCAGAAAGGTTTTCCTGCACATCTCAAGCAACCATCAGCAAAGAGAGAGAGAATGCTGCTAGATCTCAGGTAATAATGGAGATACCTGCCATTATTCCAGAAACCCTACAACATTCAAACCCTAGCAAGTGAACAAGATACCTGTGCTCACAATACTCCTAAAAAACAAGCTTTGATAAATGGCTGAGAACTGAAATATGCAGAAAATTAAAGATCTCACAGCAATTCCAGAGAGTAACACCAGCACAATTTGGACCCCAAAGTCTTCTTTTATTAACCAGAAATCAGATTACAAGAGAGCTTTTTTCAGTACAGACTCACAGATCAGATATCTGAAATAACCACCTAAAACCCTATATAAAGGAAATGATCCCAATGGCTAGTTCGAATGATCCATGTAGAAATGATCTCGACCGTTGATGAGGATCAAGACATCTCTTGATCTCATCTGTCGATTTATTCACTTAATTTTTTATTATTATTTTTTAAATTTTTTAAATTTTTTAATTTTTTATTATTTATTTTATTTTATTTTTTTAAATTTTTTAAATTTTTTATTATTTTATTATTTTTATTCATTTTTTAATTTTTTAATTCATTTTAAAATGGATCATCGAACTAAACCTTTGGAAACATCACCTAGGACCTAGGACTTAGGACTCACGAGGGGATTTAAAACATTTTTCGACCCTCAAGACACATTACATCATGACTTTTACAACTTACATCTCAAGGGGACAAGCCCACCTAACACAGACCCTCATAAATTACCCAATTCTGCGACACAACTATAATCTAGCAGACTAACACACTAGGATTCTCCTAAAGTTCTAATGACAAAATGCATCCCGGCTTTGGGGTCAGGTTTGAAGGAAAACTCTGCCGATCATAGATCGGTGAGACAAAAAACCTTCCGGGACATAGATTATCATAGAAAGTTAGGTCCACCTAGGCAATTTTACATACATGACTCTGATCTGCTTAGATTATTTACAATTCATACATGCAGACTGGGTTTACAACTGAAATGATCAAGCTGCTGATGACTGTAGGATGGCACGGACACGCTGATCAGGTGCTGCCCCTTTCTTGCAAAGAAAAGAGGGTGTATTGCATGGGAAGTTGACCAGTAGTGGTCAACAGACTTGATACCATGCTAGCTAATGCCTCTCTTACCTTCAAAAGGCGCCTGAAGGTGAGGTAATAGCTACCAAATCTAGTCCTCGCAATCTTCAGCAACTCCAATCTCGAGTGACTATGGAAAAGGCCATGGGTATTGCTATGATTTGTAATAAATTTTATCATTTGTTTACCTTTCTTGTACAAATTACCAATCCATTGGTATTGTTCATTTTTGTTTTTGACAATATCATGCAACAGAAGGTTCAATGTGTGAACCAAACATCCAGACCAAAATATGTTCGGGTATTTATCCTCAATAATTGCTCCCGCTGCCTTACAATTAGGAGCATTATCAGTGATGACTTGGATGACATTGTATGGGCCAATACGCTCAATTGTTTCAAGTAATGCTTCTGCAATGTTGATAGCGGCCTTGAACTTGTCTGAGTAATCATGTGCAGCTAGAAAGATGGGACCACTAACAGACACAGCAAGAACACTTATCAATGGCTTGCCTTTTACATTTGTCCATCCATCAGATACAATGGACACCCCATTGTCAGTCCAAGAACTTGTCATTTTATTCAAAGAATGTGATATTTTTGCTTTTTCATGATCAAGGCCAACAGTTCTTGCCTTGTCATACCCAGGGCTCTTGTATCCTTTAGGGGCATCATTTATGGCAGAAACCATTTCGTGCCAATAAGGTGAGCGTAGAACATTGAATGGTATCCCACATGCATAGAGGAACCTGTAAACTTTTGAATCCACATCATTCCTACACCCCTCATCAAGGAAATCTGATATGGTTCTACGCCTTAAAGATGATGACCCTGTGCCTCCATGTCCATATCCACTGCCTTGGGAGGATGCTGAAGGAGTTCTTTGTGATTGTGAGCTTGGTTCAAAGAAACCCCTTGATCTTTTTGTTCTGTATTGGGCGTCCTCCTCTTCCTTTATGTATTTGGCTCTATCTGCTGTTGACACCGCTGCACAAGTTTTGATTCCTATTTGTTTCTCTCCATCCCATGGCCTTTTCCCGCAGAGGTGTCTTCTAGCACGGGTGTATGAACCTGTGTAATCAGTGTTGCAATGGGGGCAATGAAATTTAGTGGTTCCACCCCCTCTCCCTGTTTCAGCCCTGTGAACATATTTCCACAATGGAGTTTGGTCTTGTTTAGTTTTTTGAGGGTCATGTTCACCCTCCTCCACCTCCTCCTCACTAGGGTTTTCACCCATTTGACTTTTTCTGGCTTCTTCATCCCCCTCTTCAGTTTGGGACCCCCTCCGTTTCCTACTCTCCAGCACCATAATAACCATAAAAGGGACCAGGAAGAGGAAAATGCCAATAAATATCGCCAAGTCCATGGTGTTTGATGTTTGTAGGGTTTTGAGTCTTGAATCTGCAAATTAATTTAATTTATTGGGATTAATTAATTTAATTTATTAATTTAATTTAAATACATGATTTTTAAATAGTTAAACTCAAACAACTAAATTAACTACCTAACCAGCTAAACTAACTAGATTACTAAGTTACTTACCTCTGCAGGC
This sequence comes from Pinus tabuliformis, assembly GCA_031772625.1. Taxonomy (NCBI): domain Eukaryota; kingdom Viridiplantae; phylum Streptophyta; class Pinopsida; order Pinales; family Pinaceae; genus Pinus; species Pinus tabuliformis. Next base: position 854,553,848 of record CM062816.1, read on the forward strand.
TTGCTCCTCGCTCCTTGGCACTTGCTCCTCGCTCGTGAGCACTTGCTTTTCGCTCCAATGCTCTTGCTCAAGCTCCAAACTTGCTCAATGAAGTTATAATGAATGTTTTTTGGCCCATTGGCCTTATAAAACAAAAAAAAAATTCTAAATTTTTTAATTTTTTCGGGTCCGGCGGATTTTTTTTCCGCCGAACCGCTCCCGGCCCGGCTCGATTCGCTCCCGGAGCGATTTTTAATGCCCGGGAGCGATCAGGGAGCGATCGCTCCCCGATCGCTCCCGGGCATTAAAAATTGCTCCGGGAGCGCGGGAGCGATCGCTCCCTGAGTCGCTCCCTAACAGACCAGGGAGCGCAAATTTTTTTACGGGAGCACGCTCCCGAAAATCGCTCCCGTCCGGGAGCGATTTTGGGAGCGCGCTCCCGAGCCGCTCCCGCCCGGAGCGCGCTTCGGGAGCGGGTTCGAAGGGGGGGGAGGCGCTCCCCCGCAACATGGTTTTGAATGATGGGTCACCCTCTTGGTATAATTTTGATGGCCCTGGAGCATGCTCCCTCTTCATGGTGATTGGACATGGTTTATATGTTGTGATTATCCTAGCACTTTGAAGGTCTATTCTACATGGGGATTGCACACTTGCTTGGAGAGTGCCTACACATTGACCCTCCTTTCACATTGTTCTAGCATGTTTATTTGTCTAACTGATATTGGTATTGAAATATTAGGAGGTTTCTTATATGAGTGCTCAAGGGCTTTTAACACTTCACACTTTATTATGACGTGCTATGTGGAGTGCTCACCCTAGGCATGCATTTGGAGGATGATTGCAGCAATTTAGCAGTGGTTTTGGCTATTGCTTGACTAAAGGAATGCCTATCTTTCAAGTTCCCTAGTTTATCTTGGCATTATTCACTCTAGAAGTGTTTTATTGTGATGTAATATATGGTTCTATGTAGAGCATTTTCCTTGTTGTAACATGTTGGAAATGTATTTTTTAGGTTTATGTAAAATTGTATTATTCACTTGAGAGGAAGATGAAAAGCCACAAGTGAAGATGAACAGTCATAAGGAGTCCAAAAGGCCTCTAGAAAGATGAAACCAAGGATCATAAAATGTTATATTTGTGTATCATATCAGTGAATGATGCATTGCACACTTATCTATCTAGTTCCCCATTTTCTCATGTTCTAACAGTGGTATCAAAGTGAGGTTAACTCCCAGATTCTCTATTTCATCTAGTCTTGCTATCCCTATCACTTCAGTCTGTGACCAAGTTTACCATCCCTTATCCCTGACCTGCCTTTGCTCTATAGAAATGCGCCTAATCTGCTTGTCGTAACACTCGACTTGTTTTGTCAACTTCAAGAGTAGGGATGGACACTTGGCCTATAATGCCCCTAGTTTGCTTGTCATAATGCTCGACCTCTTCTACGTGCACTGAAAAATCTGACATTGTGAGGAGATGTGCAACACGAGGAGCTAGGGAGCAAGGCGAATGGTAGCAACCCATATTCCCAGGATGGAGAGAAGATTTTGCAATTGTTTCTATGGCATGGTCTTGTTTGGCCTACATAGAATTGCTCCTGTTACTCCTGCCGCCCACACCTATGTACAGGTTAGTGAGAAAAGCCCTCAACCCCAAAAGGTGTGGTTGGTGGTAGGGAACTCAGAGAAGGGGTTGTCACACTATTCTTGACTCTCTTCGTCTAAGCTATCTCCTAGGTTAGCTGAGGGGGGTGGTCCTTGTGAAAATTATACTGCGGTGATTGATTTATTTCTCCTTCTTATTTACAATAATAATTTATTTACCAATGCTTCAGTGAATATCAAAATAAATTCAGCTGCAAACATCACAAATTATGAACTGAGAAAAGCAAGAGAAACACCAGCACATGAACAATCACATTGACACACTTTATTTTTGGACAATAGTCCTTGGAAAAACCCAATGCGGGAAAACCGGTGCAGCAGACCTGAGGGTTTCTATTATTGGCAGTAAATTTCTGAATACAATCTGGATGCCCCAGAGAAATGGAAATCCACTCAGAGAAGATCACTGATAGAAGAAATAGTGAGAATTTACTCACACTGAATTTGGAGATTTTCCACTAACCCCAACTCCTGGATGACCCACTACGCAGTCTCTGCATGAGCCTACATAGTCAATGCGTGGCCTCTGCATGGAAATTCCCTCTGACTGCGTCACCCTTACTGCTGCTGCATCTGTTGCTGAGAAATCGAGATTTCATCTGTCAATCACTCACAATGATTCTTGACACTGATCTTTGTTATCCCTCAGTGGTTATGTGTCAACCTCCTCCAGTTGTTGCGTTGTCCCTCGTCACTACACTGCCTCTTCTGCCTCTTCACTATCTTCTCTGAAGTATATTCACTGGAACAGGAAATCACTTCCTTTTGTTCCTTCCTCTAATCTTCACTTCTTGATCACTTGTTCGAATTCCTTAGCCAACTGATAAGCCTCATCATTGGGTAAGTATATGGGCCTATTCACCTCCTAGCTTAGTCAAACCAACTCTTCTCACAACTTATTACATGTTTTGATTATATTTTGTTTAATGAGATGAGTTAAAGTGAGATATTATGTCTAGTGGACTAATATGCATTGAATGCAGGTTTGGAAGAGAAAATCAAGGAATTTTGGCAAGAATAAGGTTTGAAACTCGAGTGGGACAAGGGAGAAAGATTGTAGGAGGGAAATCCTCATCATTTACTCCTCCCCCATTCCAATATTCCTCCATTAATCACACCAGCTCGGAGTGCAAGCAGCCAAGTCATGAAGATCAAAAGGCATTGAGAAAGTGATAGATAAAGAGTTAGTTCATCTCGAGTTTGGGAGCCGAGCCTCCCTAGATTTAAGGAAGTCGTTGGAGAGTTCAGTTGTATAAGTAGAGATGCCTAGAGCCTCATTGGATTCAAATTTTTGTTGTAAAAACTCTAGTTATTTTCGAGCTCTAGACTTGTGGAAGACTTTGATGTAATTTTCTGTTTTGGTAATAAGAATGAGTTTTTTTCTTGATCCAGTACTGAGTTAACTCAGAAGACTGAAGCTCTTGGGTTAGGGCCCAACCTTAGCAGCAAAGGCTCCTCTTCTTGTATCTGTATGCTTAGCTTAGTTTCATAAATTCATGGTTAAATTGTCTTTAGAAGTATTTCATTACAAGTAGTGTAGATTTGATTAATTGTTTATTAGTTTGCTTCCATTTGTGCCTTACTTTAGTAGCAGGGTAGAAGGGATAAAAAAAGCACCACAAGGCTATCAGTAGGTGTCCTCGCCTCACTTCTTCCTTCTGGGATCATGATTTGAGGAAAAGACACTTATGCAGCCCCGAAAAGACAGATTTCCATTTATTTCATAATATTTAGAGTTTACTATACTTGAACCAGCATTTGATCAGTTTTGAAAAGTAGGATTTTATTGTCATCTCTTCTATCTTTACTCTTGCAATAGATCTCATCCATGATTCCATTTTATTTAGCAATTTCCTCATGCATAAGGTAGATAGTTAGTTCATTAAATTATGCTTTTCTAGCTCATGAGAATTCTTCTTGTTTACATGACTTTTTGGAAATTACACATGTTTGATGCAGTGCAAGCACTTTAGAAGTAGAAAGAGATCTCATACCAAGCAACCACCTTCCAACTTCATCCACCCATAGGCATTGCTTATTTTCATCAAGACCTTCACCAATTTCATCATTTTACATAGAAATTTCCCCAAGCATGTTGAGCGAATCCAACCATCTTCTAAACTTGGTTCTGGGTTCTGAGTGATCCTAGGCCTTTTCTCACTCCATTCCACCCATCAACCACCTTCTCTAAGCCTTCCATCACCTCCAACACCCTTCGTTTTGCTCTCGGCTATATCCTGTAGAAATACAAGGAATCCTGTAGGTTTTCCTGTAGTGGCTTGTTTTGAGGCCGAATTGAGGGAAAACCTCTAGGAAGCTACCCAAGGGTCTTCCAAACCTTCCAATCATCTCCTGAACCTTCCAGCCATCCACTAGCATCCCTAAGCCACTTGCCACATCACCACAAGAGATTAGTTTGCACACTTGTTTTTTCATGAAAAGCATAAAAGGACAAAACATATTTATTACAATCCTTTACATACATAACAGTGATGTTTGATGTTTTTTTACTTCCATGTTTAGGACAGTAGCATTTTGTTCATGTTAACTTAACATTATTGCAAAGCATAGCTCTTAGTAGTTAATTAGGAAATGGTGTGCCTTAACATTGAATTTCAGTTTTTTTCATTATTATAGTAGATCAACGCCTTCTTAGAGTAGATTTCTTTTTTTTTCGTCAAGGAACCAAGCTTCTTCTAAATCCATAGAAGTCTGGCTTGAAAACCCTAGTGGTCTCTCGCCAGCGGAACAGTGACAAAAGGCAGAACCATCACTTTTACTTGTGTATACAACATTGTCACCTCCAAGTTTGTACAAACCCCGGGTTGATAAAGTAAAGCTAGTAGCCCAAGAGTTGCAACATTCTTGCTGCAATATTGGTGCTCATCACTTTTTGGCGCCGTTGTCGGGGAGGTGTCTAAGTAATATGTGATTGCTGTTTTCTTTCTTCTATTTCTTGTTTCTTATATTCTGCCATTAGTTTCATTTCTGCAAAAGTAATCTAGTTGTTTCCTTTTTCATTCTACATTCTTTACTTTCCTTTCCATTTTGCAAGTAAAATTTCAATTCAACAATTAGTTTTTCATTCAGTCAGTAGTTTTCATTCAATCTGCAATTTCAGTTATGCAAAGTACTTCCCAAAGTTTGAAGAAAAACAGAAAACCAAACCAAAAGCATTTCCTTTCATGCCTCGTAGGAATAGGGATAACTTAGGGAATTTTTTGCCAAATACCCCCACTGCATCAAACAACCAACCTTCCCTCTTCTTCAGTGGCTGTGAACGGAGGAACCCTTAGGTGAACAACCAGACATATTTGAAGAACCTGCAGGGGAAGAAGGAGAAGAAGAAGAACCCATTCCTACCGAGCTAATGGCTGAAAACAGAAATGACATAGGAAATAGAGAGAGAGAGTTGAGGGTGCCTTCCCCATCAGGGAAACCAATGGGGACACTAAGATGAAAAATATAAGCCCCTCTGCCCTTCCTCATTTCCATGGCCTAAGCACAGAAAATCCCGACACTTTCTTATCTGAGTTTATTGTTATATGCCGAACCTATGACTACACAAATGATTTTTGTCTTATTTATGTTGATATAGAAATCTATTTTACAATTTTTCATGTAAGAAATTGGTTTTATAGGACTAATTTTTGGCCAGCAATCCGATTTACAGGTCTAAGGTCTGATTTTATGCCTAGCAGGTGTTTCTAGGGTTTGTTTTTATGCTTAGAAGATGTTTTAATGGAATTATTTTCTGTCCAGCAATTGTAACTGGGGTCTGATCGTGCCCAGTAATCATTACAAACATCCGATTTTGTGAACCAGCGGTTTGTGCAGATGTTTGGTTTTTTTGAAATAATATTTTATATAGAAAAGCATACAACTATAACAGACTTGTTAATCTTATTGCGAATAAAATCGCAATGAGATGAAAAAAAGACCTAGCAAAGATATTCTTAGCACTGGTCAGGCTGTCTGTTAGTGGTTGGGAGGAGGTGCTGCCTTTAAAATGGCCCAGGATCAGACCCTGGTGGGTGTAGAACCTTTATGCATGTGATTGAAGGTGTTTGACCTCTTAGAGTTACTTAGAGTTAGTTTCCCTCCATCATCAAAGGGGCTTAACACTAGTCCAACAAGCTAGATTGGTTCAGGTGGATAGCATGAGGGTAACCTATGTGATTTCCACCACAAAATATAAATTGTAACATGGTACTTATGGAATTTTTTAGGATTGGGAGTACATAACTTACTTTGATTGCAAATGGTGCTTTTCTTGGTATTTTCAGCTGCAAGTGATTAACTTCTCCTTGTTAGATGATCATGCTACTTGGCTACGGTTTTGTAGTTTCTCTCATATTTGCATGCTTTTGAATGATGGGTCACCCTCTTGGTATAATTTTGATGGCCCTGGAGCATGCTCCCTCTTCATGGTGATTGGACATGGTTTATATGTTGTGATTATCCTAGCACTTTGAAGGTCTATTCTACATGGGGATTGCACACTTGCTTGGAGAGTGCCTACACATTGACCCTCCTTTCACATTGTTCTAGCATGTTTATTTGTCTAACTGATATTGGTATTGAAATATTAGGAGGTTTCTTATATGAGTGCTCAAGGGGTTTTAACACTTCACACTTTATTATGACATGTGCTATGTGGAGTGCTCACCCTAGGCATGCATTTGGAGGATGATTGCAGCAATTTAGCAGTGGTTTTGGCTATTGCTTGACTAAAGGAATGCCTATCTTTCAAGTTCCCTAGTTTATCTTGGCATTATTCACTCTAGAAGTGTTTTATTGTGATGTAATATATGGTTCTATGTAGAGCATTTTCCTTGTTGTAACATGTTGGAAATGTATTTTTTAGGTTTATGTAAAATTGTATTATTCACTTGAGAGGAAGACAAAAAGCCACAAGTGAAGATGAACAGTCATAAGGAGTCCAAAAGGCCTCTAGAAAGATGAAACCAAGGATCATAAAATGTTATATTTGTGTATCATATCAGTGAATGATGCATTGCACACTTATCTATCTAGTTCCCTATTTTCACGTGTTCTAACAGTGGTATCAAAGTGAGGTTAACTCCCAGATTCTCTATTTCATCTAGTCTTGCTATCCCTATCACTTCAGTCTGCGACCAAGTTTACCATCCCTTATCCCTGACCTGCCTTTGCTCTATAGAAATGTGCCTAATCTGCTTGTCGTAACACTCGACTTGTTTTGTCAGCTTCAAGAGTAGGGATGAACACTTGGCCTATAATGCCCCTAGTTTGCTTGTCATAATGCTCGACCTCTTCTACGTGCACTGAAAAATCTGACATTGTGAGGAGATGTGCAACACAGGGAGCTAGGGAGCAAGGCGAATGGTAGCAACCCATATTCCCAGGATGGAGAGAAGATTTTGCAATTGTTTCTATGGCATGGTCTTGTTTGGCCTACATAGAATTGCTCATGTTACTCCTGCCGCCTACACCTACCTACAGGTTAGTGAGAAAAGCCCTCAACCCCAAAAGGTGTGGTTGGTGGTAGGGAACTCAGAGAAGGGGTTGTCACACTATTCCCAACTCTCTTTGTCTAAGCTATCTCCTAGGTTAGCTAAGGGGGGTGGTCCCTGTGAAAATTATACTGCGATGATTGATTTATTTCTCCTACTTATTTACAATAATAATTTATTTACCAATGCTTCAGTGAATATCAAAATAAATTCAGCTGCAAACATCACAAATTATGAACTGAGAAAAGCAAGAGTAACACCAGCACATGAACAATCACATTGACACACTTTATTTTTGGACAATAGTCCTTGGAAAAACCCAATGCGGGAAAACCAGTGTAGCAGACCCGAGGGTTTCTATTATTGGCAGTAAATTTCTGAATACAATCTGGATGCCCTAGAGAAATGGCAATCCACTCAGAAAAGATCACTGATAGAAGAAATAGTGAGAATTTACTCACACTGAATCTGGAGATTTTCCACTATCCCCAACTCCTGGATGACCCACTACGCAGTCTCTGCATGAGCCTACGTAGTCAATGCGTGGCCTCTGCATGGAAATTCCCTCTGACTGTGACACCCTTACTGCTACTGCCTCTGTTGCTGAGAAATCGAGATTTCATATGTCAATCACTCACAGTGATTCTTGACACTGATCTTTGTTATCACTCAGTGGTTATGTGTCAACCTCCTCCAGTTGTTGCGTTGTCCCTCGTCACTATGCTGCCTCTTCTGCCTCTTCACTATCTTCTCTGAAGTATATTCACTGGAACATGAAATCACTTCCTTTTGTTCCTTCCTCTAATCTTCACTTCTTGATCACTTGTTCGAATTCCTTAGCCAACTGATAAGCCTCATCATTGGGTAAGTATACGGGCCTATTCACCTCCTAGCTTAGTCAAACCAACTCTTCTCACAACTTATTCCATGTTTTGATTATATTTTGTTTAATGAGATGAGTTAAAGTGAGATATTATGCCTAGTGGACTAATATGCATTGAATGCAGGTTTGGAAGAGAAAATCAAGGAATTTTGGCAAGAATAAGGTTTGAAACTCGAATGGGACAAGTGAAAAAGATTGTAGGAGGTAAATCCTCATCATTTACTCCTCCCCCATTCGAATATTCCTCCATTAATCACACCAGCTCGGAGTGCAAGCAACCAAGTCATGAAGATCAAAAGGCATTGAGCAAGTGATAGATAAAGAGTTAGTTCATCTCGAGTTTGGGAGTCGAGCCTCCCTAGATTTAAGGAAGTCATTGGAGAGTTCAGTTGTATAAGTAGAGATGCCTAGAGCCTCATTAGGATTCGAATTTTTGTTGTAAAAACTCTAGTTATTTTCAAGCTCTAGACTTGTGGAAGACTTTGATGTAATTTTCTGTTTTGGTAATAAGAATGAGTTTTTTTCTTGATCCAGTACTGAGTTAACTCAGAATACTGAAGCTCTTGGGTTAGGGCCCAACCTTAGCAGCAAAGGTTCCTCTTCTTGTATTTGTATGCTTAGGTTAGTTTCATAGATTCATGGTTAAACTGTCTTTAGAAGTATTTCATTGCAAGTAGTGTAGATTTGATTAATTGTTTATTAGTTTGCTTCCATTTGTGCCTTACTTTAGTAGTAGGGTAGAAGGGATAAAAGGAGCACCACAAGGCTGTCAGTAGGTGTCCTAGCCTCACTTCTTCCTTTTGGGATTATGATTTGAGGAAAAGGCACTTATGCAGCCCCAAAAATACAGATTTCCATTTGTTTCATAATATTTAGAGTTTACTGTACTTGAACCAGCATTTGATCAGTTTTGCAAAGTAGGATTTTATTGTCATCTCTTCTATCTTTACTCTTGCAATAGATCTCATCCATGATTCCATTTTATTTAGCAATTTCCTCATGCATAAGGTAGACAGTTAGTTCATTAAATTTTGTTTTTCTATCTCATGAGAATTCTTCTTGTTTACATGACTTTGTTGGAAATTACACATGTTTGATGCAGTGCAAGTGCTTCAGAAATAGAAAGAGATCTCATAGCAAGCAACCACCTTCCAACTTCATCCACCCATAGGCATTGCTTGTTTTCATCAAGAGTCCAGTGTTGTTAAAAGCGCGATTAAATCGCGCTTGTTTCAAAAAAGCGCGCTTTTTTCCCTAAGCCGATTTAATCGCGGCTTTTATGGGAAAAAAGCGCCTAAAATTTTTTTTGCCGCTTTTTAAAAAAAAAAGCGCTTTTTTGAAAAAAGCGCGCTTTTTTGAAAAAGTGCGCTTTTTTCGAAAAAGCGCACTTTTTTTGCAAAAAAGCTCGGGGGCGCGGGGCAGCGAGTTTTATAATGAAAATTTGGATTTTTTTTTGGTCATTTGGACAGTGGGCGCGCGCGGAAGGAGGAGAAGGTGTTGGAGAAAGGAGCTGGAGGGTTTGTGAGGGTTTGTGAGCAAATCTAAGTGCTTGTAGGACAAATTCAAGAGGAGACCACCAATTTCACCATAAAAACGGTATGTAGATTAATTTTTTTTTTGTTTTCCTTGTTTAAAAACTTTGTTTTTCATTGTTTTTTGTGGGGAAACTTCATATGGGCACCATTTTCCTTTTGTTTTCATTGTTTTTAAAGAATTTTTTGTTTTTTTCATTGATTTGGGATGGGTAAATTGGTATGACTATGGGAACCAATTTTTTATTTTTTATTTTCATTTTTTTTAAACATTGTTTATGTTTTTTCATTGTTTTTGGCATTTGCCATTTGGTTGGGTAACTTGGGTTTGGAACTTTGGATTTTGGAAATTTGTAACTTGTAATTTAAATTTTGTAAATGCTAAATTGTAATCCTAAATTCCTATTTCCTAATCCTTATTTAATATTTTCCCATAGGTTTGCAAATTCAAAATTCAAAAACAAACATGCCAAGGAAATTGGATCCTTTCTGGGAATATGGTGAACCTCATGCTCCGAATGATAGAGAAAACTTGAATTGCAAGTTGTGTGGAAAGGAGATACGCGGGGGGGGGTGTACAGGTTGAAGTTTCACCTTGCACAAATCCCTGGACATGATGTGGGGCCCTGTATAAATACAAATCCTGAAATTATCCAAAGAGCCATGAGAGCATTGGGAGAATTAGAGCACACTAGAGAGGCCAAAGAAGAACTCAAAAGGCAACTAAAAAGGTCAGCTGAAGGAAGTGGGCCAAGTGGCACTGGTTCTACTGCAGCATCAGTCAATCCGGTAGCTGCATCATCATTTTTTGTTCCTCGAACCACACCTGGTTCACAACCATCTATCGGTTCAATGCTAAAAAGAACTGAAAAAGAACAAGCTGACAGGTTGATGGCAAAATTTCTCCTCTGGAGTGATATTCCTTTCAGCATTGCAAGGAATAATCCATTTTTCCAACCTACTGTTGATGCTATTGCCAGTGTTGGCCCGGGGTACAAAATCCCTTCTTATCATGATTTCAGAGGCCGGCTTCTTCAAGATGAAAAGCGTGACTGCACCCAAAGATTGGAGGATTTTAGGGCATCATGGGCACAAACAGGATGCACTGTTATGTCAGATGGTTGGACTAACCAAAAGGGGAGAACCCTTATAAACTTCTTGGTTAGTTGTCCCAAGGGGACTATGTTTATCAAATCTGTTGATGCTTCTCATCAAATCAAAGATGCAAAAACTTTATGTGATTTGCTGGATGTGTTTATTTTGGAGGTGGGTGAACAACATGTTGTCCAAGTCATAACGGACAATGCTGCAAATTATGTTGCTGCTGGTAGAATGCTGATGGACAGGCATCCTACTTTATTTTGGACACCTTGTGCTGCCCATTGTATTGATTTGATGTTAGAGGACATAGGGAAAATTCCCTTTGTCAAAGATATTGTTGACTCATCAAAAAGCATCACAAAATTTATATACAATCATACATCTGTGCTTAGCTTGATGAGAAAATGCACCAACAACAAAGAGTTGGTGCGCCCCGCCATTACACGGTTTGCCACGAGTTTCATATCTCTTCAATCCCTCTTGAATTCTATGTGGGATGTGAAGAGAATGTTTCTTTCAGAGGAGTGGCGTGCTTTGCCAATGAGCCGCAAACCAGAAGGAGAGGCCGTATGCAAACTAGTTTCATACCAGGAAGACTTCTGGGCGGGAGTGCAGGAGGTGTGCGCGGTTACTAAACCTTTGGTAAAGGTTCTTCGGTTGGTTGATGGTGAGAAGCCCGCAATGGGCTATTTGTATGAAGCCATGGACAGGGCCAAAGAAGCCATTCGGGCCTACTATGATGATAAGGGAGATGATGGGTTTCAGAAACAACTCCTTCTATGGGGAGTGATTGATGAGCGATGGAACAACACACTCCATCGTCCCATTCATGCTGCTGGGCTTTTCCTGAACCCTGCATTTTCTTATGCATGTGGGTTTGATTTTGATGGTGAGATCATGGATGGATTCTTATCCTGTGTCCAGAAGATGGTGCGATCTCCAGAACAACGTATAAAGATCTCTAAACAAATTGAGACATATAAGATGGCAGGTGGCACATTTGGCTTTGAGATGGTTGTCACTGAGTTTGTTGTTATATGCTGAACCTATGACTACACAAATGATGAGCAGAAGTTGAAACTATTTCCATCTACCCTCAAGGATGCAGCTTTGCGCTGGTTCATGGGTTTACCTAGGGATAGCATCACAACTTGGGCTCAAATGCAGCAAGCCTTCAACAAGTATCGAAACCACTGTAGGTCTAAAGATACTAAAGAGTAAAATTTTAGGATGACCATAGGTAATGATGAATTCCTAGAGGATTATGAAGAAAGATTCCAGCTTAGTTACAAAAGGGCCAGGTGCACACTTGACCCTAAGTCACAGAAGTTGGTCTTTCTTAGAAGAGTAAGGGAAGACCTTTTGGATACCCTACACTTGTTAGTAGGAGATATATACCAGTTACCCTATGAGGATATCAAGACTGTCTTTAGAAACCATTCTAGGGAAGCTAGGAAAAAGGGTAGGGGAAGTCAACCTATGGTCAGTACATCCTCTTCCAATTCATCTATCAAGGGTGAAATTGGAAACATGCTGGAAGATTTCAAGAGTGAGATGCTGCAAACCCTTGCCTTACAGATGGACACTATGCACATTAGGAGAAATCAGGAGGAAACAGAGAGAGCCTTGGCCATTTTCTGTCCTAGATGCACCAGGAGGCACCTTAAGAATGCATGTCCATTAAATTCTATTGAAATTTGCTCAGTCTATGAAGAGAACCACTTCACAGACAAGTGTCATTCTTTGCCTGGACTCATAGTTGTATATCAAGAAGCTGAAGGAGTCACTGAGAAGCTCTGTTACATAAACCAAAGGAGACCTCATGGGCCTAGGCCATACCAGTAGAGCATGCAAGGGTCACCCCATGCATATTATAACATAAACCATACCACATCCATACCTTCTTGGGGACCCCCTGCTCATCCTTCCTGGTCTACACCTCCTCCTTGGTCCTTTGCATCTCAGTATCATTCCCAACCAGCCAGCTAGTCATTTCAACCATATGCTCCACCACAACCTCAATGGAATGCACCGCCCCAGGGGTGGAGGCCCCAATACAATAATGTCCTAGCTTTATTGCCTTCACCACCTGCCCAACCATAGTTGTTACACTCTGCTCCACCTAAACAAACCCAGATGCATGCCCAGGCAAATCTGAACCTGAACAACAGACAAACACAACAAATATACAATGGAGAGACATCATGTCCAGCTTATGATGTGGAGATCCAGGAAATTAACCTGAGATCTGGGAGAGTTCTTCCGGATAACCAACCTCCACCTCCACCTAGGGAGGTTGAAGAAGAAAGAGAGGAAAGCATTCTTAAAGTAAATCCACCCTTTCCTGAGAGATTAACTCAACCACTCCAGCCTATCCCAAAAGAGACTGAACTTCTGGGAGAATTGCAAAACCTCTGTGTCAAGATCCCACTTCTCCAAGCCATCAAGGATGTACCTCTTTACAACAAGTTGATTAAGGAGAAGTGTTTCAAGCATCCAGGGAGGCAAAAAAGAGATGCCCCTACCATTAATGTCATTGGACAACTGTCCGAATTAATGTTAGGGCAGGTAATCTGTCCAAAGTATTTGGACCCTGGAAGCCCTGTAGTAGATGTGCACATCAATGGCACCATTGTCCCACACACTTTGATTGATCTTGGAGTTGCCATTGATGTGATGACCAAGGACACCATGCTCAATATCAACCTCCAAGGTTCATTGAGAAAGACCACAACAGTCCTGCAACTTGCAGACCGCTCCATTGTGACCCTTGAGGGGATTATGGAGGATGTGATGGTCTCCATTGACTCTTGGGAGTACCCTGCAAATTTCCTAGTTCTCCAGCCTAAGGCTAAGCTTACTGGTTACCCTCTCATCCTTGGGAGGCCTTAGTTGGCCACTGCCGATACATACATTAGCTGCAGAGCTGGGAATATGACCATCAAGAATGGGCATATGTCCAAGCAGTTAGTACTATACCCTCCTGCTCAGACATCTCTAGGACATGATTTACCTTTATGGCTGGAAGAGGAGGAAGAAGATGAAGTTTATTCTACCCAATTGTATACCTTAGAAACAACCATGGGAGGAGGACAATGGGATGAAGATGATTTGATTGAACACCTACTCCAAATCCCACTTCCCAGTACATTGTCCCTAGAAGTAGTAAAGGAAACCCAGAACAACCATCCAATTGATCTATACTTGGCCGATTCCAACCCTCTCTGTGTCAAAACCATAGAATTTGGCCCTGAGAGAACTTTGAAAATCAATCCATCTCTTTCTGTTCTCCAAGAGGAGAAGTTGTGCAACATGCTAAAGGAACATCGGGATGCCTTCACTTGGAGTTACAAAGAAATGAAGGGAGTACACCCCTCAGTGTGTACTCACCACATTTACATCAAAGAAGGTTGCAACCCAGTCCGATAACCCCAAAGGAGGATGACTCCAACTCTTAAAGATATAGTCAAAGAAGCACTGCAAAAATTGCTAGATGCATGATTCATTTATCCTATCTTTGATAACGAGTGGGTCTCTCCTTTGGTGTTAGTTCCCAAGAAAAATGGTAAATGGATGATTTGTGTTGACTACAGGGAATTGAACAAAGCCACAAAGAAGGACCATTTCCCTCTACCTTTCATCGACCAAGTGCTAGATAGCCTGGCAGGGAAAAAGTTTTTGTCTTTCCCAGATGGATTCAATGGGTACAATCAAATCCTGATTAGCCCGGAAGACCAGGATAAAACCACCTTCACTTGTATGTAGGGTACTTTCACCTATAGGGTCCTTCCTTTTGGCCTATGCAATGCTCCTGCCACTTTTCAGAGAGCAGTCCTAAGTATCTTTGTTGAGTTAGTTCATGATGCGGTATAAATCTATATGGATGATTTCACACCTTACGGGGGGATTTCGAGGAGGCTTTGTCCAACTTAGGTAAGGTATTGCACAAATGCATTGAAATGAACCTGTCTCTCAATGCCGAAAAATGTGAATACTTAATGACTGCAAGGACTATGTTGGGTCATTCAATATCTCAACAAGGACTGCAGGTGGACCCAAACAAAATCGTTGTCATCCAAAGGGTCCCACCTCCTCAAAAGCAGAGAGATGTTAGAAGTTTCCTAGGGTTAGCTGGATACTACCGAAGGTTCATAAAAGACTTCAGCGAGTTGGCCTCTCCTTTATTTGGGTTGTTGGCCAAGGACTCTGAGTTTATATGGTCAAAAAGCTGTCAAGAGGCCTTGGACATCCTGAAGAACAAGTTAACCACTGCACCAATTCCCTGAGGCCCAAATTGGGCCCTTCCTTTTCACATTCATGTTGATGCTTGACATAAAGCCATAGGAGCAGCCCTAGGTCAGATAGATGAAAAATTGCCTTATGCCATTTATTTTGTTAGTAAGAATTTGTTAAAGGCCGAACTGAACTACATAGTGACCGAAAATGAGCTCTTTGTTGTTATGCATTTATTGAACAAATTTAGGAATTATATTATAGGCTATCAAACATATGTCCATACTGACCATGCTGCAATCAAATATTTAATGAATAAACCTGATGTGAATGCTCGTATTATAAGATGGTTACTTTTATTACAGTAGTTTGATCTAACTATTATTGATAAGCCTGGCAAGGAAAATGTTGTTGCAGACTTTTTGTCCAGATTAACTCTGCCTGTAGGTGAGGAGGGAATGGTTGATGACCAGTTACCGGATGAGCACTTGTTCGCCATTTCAGTTCTCTCTCCATGGTTTGCTAACATAGCAAACTATTTGGTATCTGCACAGTTCCCACCGAACTTGTCCTCCAAAGAGAAAAGAAAGATTATAAGGAAGAGTGCCCCCTTCACTTGGATTGGGGGCAATCTCTTCAAACTTGGCCTAGATCAAATCTTGAGAAGGTGTGTCAGGGAGGAGGAAGTCTTTGACATCCTTCTGACCTGTCATGATGGGCCTTGTGGAGGTCACTTTGCAGCAAAGAGGACATCATTCAAAGTGTTACAAGCAGGCTATTATTGGCCCACTCTTCATCAGGATGTGAAAAGATATACTAGTCAGTGTGATCAGTGCCAAAGGATGGGAAAGCCTACTCCAAGGGATGAAATGCCTCTGCAGCCTCAAGTGACTTTCGAGCCATTTGACAAGTGGGGCATGGACTTCATTGGACCTATTGACTCTCCTTCCAAGCAAAAACAATACATGATTGTGTGTGCTGACTATCTGACTAAGTGTGCTGAAACCAAGGCAATTAAGGTAGCAACAGAGGAGAAGGTAGTTGAGTTCTTAAGGGAGAATGTATTTTACAAATTTGGGTACCCTAGAGAGCTGGTCACTGATCAAGGCAACCAGTTTACCTCCAACATGATTGAAGACTTGCTCAGCCAGCACAAGATCAAGCATAGAACCTCCACTCCCTATCACCCACAAGCTAATGGGCAAGTGGAGGTGACCAATAGAGCGCTGGAGGGCATCTTGACCAAAGTGGTTAACAATAGTAGGAAAGATTGGGCAGATAGACTAGTTGAGGCCACCTGGGCCTATAATACCACATGGAAGACCACCACTGGATTCACACCCTATGAGCTGGTCTATGGGAAAAAGGCCTTGCTATCCATTGAGTTTGAGTATAACACATTAAGGATGGCAACCCAACTAGATCTAAATCTCAGTAGTCCACAAAAAGAGAGATGGATGCAGTTGAATGGTTTAGATGAGTTTAGAATGCAGGTCCTCCTACACATAGAGGTAACTCAACTTCAGAGGAAGATCTGACACGATAAGAACATCAAGGATAAGCAATTTCAAGAAGGTGATTGAGCCTTGTTATATGATTCCAGATATAAAGACTTGAAGGGCAAGTTAAGGACAAGATGGCTTGGACCTTATGTTATAGAAAGATGTCATGATAATGGTTCAATGCAGATCAAAACCATAGATGCAAAGGCCATTACTTTACTTGTTAATGGACATATTGAAAGTTTACAAAAGACCAATGTCAAAGAAAGAGTTCATTGATGGTATCAATAAAACAATGATGGTAATGGAGCAAGTTTCAGCTCCTGCCCCATCAAATCACTGAGAGAAAATAAAAATAAAAATTAAGGACTTAGGTGAAAACCTCCATGAAGCACCTAAGTCCCACGAGTAGGCTGAAAACCTCTTGGGGTGGCCCAATGGTGTCAAGAGAAAAAAGGAAATAAAAGAAAATAAAAAGATCCCTGGGTGAAAACCTCTCTTGAGGCGCCCAAGGAAAACAGCTAGGATGAAAACCTCTTAGAAGCAGACTAGTTGTTTTCAAAAAAATAAAAATAAATAAATAAAGAAAGAAAAAAATCATGAAAATCTCTATTTGCAGATCAGCAAGGAAGACGATTAGAGAACAAAGGAAGATAAAAAAGGGACCTATTTCACTCACATTTTTATTTTTCCACCCATCATCATTCATCACTCCACCATTTCTTTCATTTTTTCACTCCTTTGCTTCAGTTTACAAGGGACTGTGTTTTCTACAGGATCCCTGTAAACCTACAAGATCCCTTGAAAACCTATAGGATGATCCTGTAGGAATTACAGTGGCTTGGGAATCCTACAGAAAGTGACCCTAGGACGAGAAATTGACCTGCCATGAAAAAAGGAAATAAAGGGAAATAAAAAGATCCCTGGGTGAAAACCTCTCTTGAGGCACCCAAGGTAAACAACTAGGATGAAAACCTCTTAGAGGCAGACTAGTTGTTTTCAAAAAAATAAAAATAAATAAATAAATAAAATCATGAAAATCTCTATTTGCAGATTAACAAGGAAGATGATCAGAGAACAAAGGAAGATAAAAAAGGGACCTATTTCACTCACATTTTTATTTTTCCACCCATCATCATTCATCACTCCACCATTTCTTTCATTTTTTCACTCCTTTGCTTTAGTTTACAAGGGGACTGTGTTTTCTATAGGATCCCTGTAAACCTACAAGATCCCCTGAAAATCTATAGGATGATCCTGTAGGAATTACAGTGGCTCGGGAATCCTACAGAAAGTGACCCTAGGACGAGAAATTGACCTGCCATGTCAAAATAATAACATCACAACTTCATTACCATACTTGTCTCCACTTTCATCACCCTTGCATTCACTATTAAAAAAAAATCAGTTTCAAATATATATATATATATATATATTTCACAGGCTTCAAGAGAAAACACAGAGAGATAAAAATGAAACAAAGAGCAGAAGGGAGCATCACCTGAATATTTCTCATTCTCCACACTCCTAGTATTCCTCTCAATCCATGTCATCATCCTCAAAATCCCAGCAGAATAAATGATTAGAAATTCTGAGGGAGAAGCAACTACAGGACATCTTGTAGGAAATCCTGTAGCAGCCTATCCCACATAATACAAATCATGATTGTAGCAAGCTTCCAACATGAAGATCCAAGAGAAAAAAAAGCTCCAGAGCAACGGCAACACCATCATCTTCAACACCAGGTACCTGCACATCAAAGGAATCATCAAAGAGCAATAAAAAAAAGGAAAGAAAAATAGCATGCAACCAACACACAACAAGCACCTCAGGTCTTCAACAACTGCATCAAAGTATTAGCACCACAGGTAAGTATCTCGCTTCACTCTCTCATTTACATTATGTAGTCAAAAAAATGTAAAGGTTGTGAGCGAGTGGGTTTATAAGCGAAAGGTGGCTAGTTAACTTGGCCACCTTTGTTCAGTCAATGAAGACAAAACAATTGGTCCTCCCACATGTGGTAGCAGTCAAGGCAAAAAAGAGAGGAGAAGGAGAAAAGCAGTTAAGTCTACGGAGGCATGAAATGGGAGTTGATTACGAGGAGAGGGGAATGATAAGGTGGTAGTGGGGACCAACTGTCCAAAAATAGAAAATGTACCTTCGCCGCCAGCACACCACCTCACATAACTCATCCATAAGAGGAAATAATCGTTGATCCCCATGCACTCATGCATTCATCTCCTCGAGGCTCACTCTAGCAAAGTCGCTCTCATACCAAGGCAACCTATAGAAGAGAGAATTCCACCTTTCTCCTGCACAAGACTTCCTACAGGATTACACAGGAAATCCTACAGGATCGCACAGGAATCCTATAAGATACAGATAGACAGTCTACAGGATTGGCCGAGAGGAGTTTCAGAGGGGAAAACACGGGGGTTGGCTACAACAAACACTATGAGGAGGTAGGCTCTATAATTACTTCCCTTTTTCAAAGTGAATTGAACAAAAAATCACCTAGTATTGAGTGAATTTGGTAGCTGTGTAAGGGAATTATCTCCACAGTTCTTTCAGTTATTTACTTCTGCATTCAAAAATTGTATCAACCATCTCAACTCCTCAAAATTCACCAACCAAAATGACAGGGGGGTTTAATAGAAGGGGGCCCATTAACACTGTGAGAATCCACTAAAACCCTCAAGTGTTAGAAATCTTCACAAGGCATAATTGGATGGGGTATTTTGAAAAAAATAAGAGGGTATGATGATGAAGTAGCTTGAGATTTTTCTCTCTCCCTTATTCCATTGACCAGAGTCCATGCCACTGTTGTGGTGAGAGGCCTCTCCATAGAGCTCATCCCTAAACTCATGAGCAGAATTACCACACTTCCCCTAGGAGTGCCTTGGAGAAAGGAAGACAAGGGAGATAGCCAGATTGCCAAGAAGAAGTTCTTTTTAGAGGGAGAAGAGCCTATTGAGGACAAAAATGGAGTAAGGAGAACAAGCCTACCATACCCTTGGAATGAGGTGAGCTACCAACTTATCAAATACATATCACGTGAGGGTAGCTATAGTGTGCTTTATGGATATCACTTTATGCTTCTTGAAGAATTGAGGTTTGGAGCAGAAACACCTCCTCACCACAGGCTTAGCATACCATACTTCCTTTTGCAATCACTGATAGATACAAGCATAAAGGTGCAGGAGGGAAACCACCAACAGTTGGCCCACCATGGGTTAATTAGAATCATCATAGAAGATGCCCTCCACAACCTCATAATTCCTATCCAATGGGCAACTTTCAGAGACATGCAAACAGACGAGGATATCAAAGCCCTCACATATGACATTAGTCCTACTATCAGTGAAAAAGATGAGGAAGAAACTAAAACAGATGGAGAAGAAGCAGAGAGGGATGAAGATGAGATAGATGAGGAGGAAGAAGAGGAGGAATAGAAGGAAGGTGATGAGGAAATAGAGGAAGATGTCAAGGAGGAGACTGATAAACAAGATGAGGATCTAGAAGGAGGAGAAGAGGGGAAAAACATAGAGGAAAAGGGCAATGGAAAAGAGGAGGTAGAAGACAAGGAGGAGTCACCTAGGGTGTCTCCAGAACCCATTGAGAGAGAAGCAACAGCTTCCCTCACTGCTCTTAGCACCCTTATCAAACAAAAAGGCAAAAGACAGAGGCAAACCCCCTTATATTTCAGGACAAGGAAAAGAACAAGGATAAGGTAGGGGAAACCCCAAGCTCTAACCAAAATTCCCATTGTAATTGAGGACTCACCTAAACAGCAGGAGAAAATACCTCACCCTAAGTCTCCTATCACCTATTTGAGAAGGCCTATAACTAGATCCACCTCATCCGAAGGAAACAAAATCCTACAGGATACACAACAGGACCAATAGGAGACTCTGCTAAACCTACAGGAGACTCAAAAATTGGATAGGGAGGGAAGCCTACAACAAGAAACTAAAGAAGAGGACCCAGAGCTAAGGGAACCTAGCCCCCAACCTAACCTTGACTCCTACTACAAATTTATTGAAGGGGGCAGAGTCATTCCACAAAAATTTGTTATTCCATTATTCTTTGAGCTTGAGAAGGAGAGAGCCATAACTCATAGATGGATGCAGATTTCCAAGTCCAAGGGGGTGGAGGACATTGGTCACATGGAGGAGAAGCTCAAGGAGATGGGTAGAGAACTAAGTAGCTTGAGAGACAGAGAGGCCATAATGAGAAATCAGTTAGAGATAGAAAATGCATGGTTGAAAGGATAGCTGCAAGGAAGAGGGAATCAATTGGCATCCATGGCCAGTCTCTCTTTGGAAGCAATCCAGTGCAGGATGCCAACTAAATCCTATGCCCTATACCTTAAGGGACAGTGGTTGTTATTCCAAATCAAGACCCTAGCACAGAGAGGCACTATGCCATTTCAGGATTATAAACAGTTCATTGATCTTTGTGATCAAAGTACATTGGAAGATAGGGCCAAGATGTCTGAGTTTTATTTGCATAACATGGCCTTAACAGACATGAATGTATGGGACCCTAATGCCAAGCTAGGAGATTTACAGTTGATGGCTTTGGCATCATGGATGAAACATGAGGAAGTAAGGGCTGCAGAAATGAAGAAGATATTGGCAAGAGAACAAACAGAGCCTCTTATGATTAGAGTTGAGTAGTCCAACCCAATGGCCCTCATCAATACACATAATTTAATTGCAAATGATCCTCATCTTGCACCCAAGTATCTTGCTGCCCAAGAGTAAGCGATTACACATTTTGAGGGCATGTTCAGGTTGTTAGGGGATGACAGCATGCAAGCTTGCCTGAGGTGATGGAACACATTGCCATACAATTTGAAGGTAAGAGAGTACCACTCTCCTCAAAGAATGAGAGAAGCATTGAACATGACGCCCATGTACAAGCAAACTATTCAAAGGCTCAAAGTCAATTGGATTGGCTTGAGACTCAGTCCACCACTGCTCTTAGGAATGCTAGAAGGAAGGAAGAAGAAGAAAGGAGGCAGTGGGAGGAGGTAGAAAAGAAAACAGGTTTCTATGCACAAGAAAAGGAAACCACAACAGAGGCATGGGATGTCAAGGAGGCCAGTAGAGTTATGAAAGACATGGATATTGATTGAGTTGCTCAGAGGATGAGCAACACTTTTAGTAGGGGGTGATGATGAGCCTCATCATTGGGTAATTATATGGGCCTTAATTCACCTCCTAGCTTAGTCAAACCAACTCTTCTCACAACTTATTACATGTTTTGATTATATTTTGTTTAATGAGATGAGTTAAAGTGAGATATTATGCCTAGTGGACTAATATGCATTCAATGTAGGTTGGAAGAGAAAATCAAGGAATTTTGGCAAGACTAAGGTTTGAAACTCGAATGGGACAAGGGAGAGAGATTGTAGGAGGTAAATCCTCCTCATTTACTCCTCCCCCATTCGAATATTCCTCCATTAATCACACCAGCTCGGAGTGCAAGCAACCAAGTCATGAAGATCAAAATGCAACCGAGCAAGTGATAGATAAAGAGTTAGTTCATCTCGAGTTTGGGAGTCGAGCCTCCCTAGATTTGAGGAAGTCATTGGATACTTCAGTTGTATAAGTAGAGATGCCTAGAGCCTCATTAGGATTCAAATTTTTGTTGTAAAAACTCTAGATATTTTCAAGCTCCAGACTTGTGGAAGACTTTAATGTAATTTTCTGTTTTGGTAATAAGAATGAGCTTTTTCTTGATCTAGTATTGAGTTAACTCAGAGGGCTGAAGCTCTTGGGTTAGGGCCCAACCCTAGCAGCAAAGGCTCCTCTTCTTGTATCTGTATGCTTAGCTTAGTTTCATAGATTCATGGTTAAACTGTCTTTAGAAGTATTTCATTGCAAGTAGTGTAGATTTGATTAATTGTTTATTAGTTTTCTTCCATTTGTGCCTTACTTCAGTAGCAGGTTAGAAGGGATAAAATAAGCACCACAAAGCTGTCAGTAGGTGTCCTGGCCTCACTTCTTCCTTCTGGGATCATGATTTGAGGAAAAGACACTTATGCAGCCCCAAAAAGACAGATTTTTATTTCTTTCATAATATTTAGAGTTTACTGTACTTGAACCAACATTTGATCAGTTTTGCAAAGTAGGATTTTATTTCCATCTCTTCTATCTTCACTCTTGCAGTAGATCTCATCTATGATTCCATTTTATTTAGCGATCTCCTCATGCATAAGGTAGACAATTAGTTCATTAAATTATGTTTTTCTAGCTCATGAGAATTCTTCTTGTTTACATGACTTTTTGGAAATTACACATGTTTGATGCAAAGAAGGTGCTTCAGAAGTAGAAAGAGATCTCATAGCAAGCAACCACCTTCCAACTTCATCCACCCATAGGCATTCTTGTTTTCATCATGACCTTCACCAATTTTATCATTTTTCATAGAAATTCCCCCAAGCATGTTGAGCGAATCCAACCATCTCCTAAACTTGGTTTTGGGTTCTGAGTGATCCTAGGCCTTTTCTCACTCCATTCCACCCATCAGCCACCTTTACTAAGCCTTCCATCACCTCCAACACCCTTCGTTTTGCTCTCGGTTGTATCTTGTAGAAATTCAAGGAATCTTGTAAGTTTCTAGTATATCCTGTAGGTTTTCTTGTAGTGGCCTGTTTTGAGGCCGAATTGAGGGAAAACCTCTAGGAAGCCACCCAAGGTCACCCAAGGGCCTTCCAAACCTTCCAACCATCTCCTGAACCTTCTAGTGATCCACCAACATCCCTAATCCACCTGCCACATCACCACAAGAGATTACTTTGCACACTTGATTTTTCATGAAAAGCATAAAAAGACAAAACCGATTTATTACAATCCTTTACATGCATAATAGTGATGTTTGATGTTTTTTGACTTCCATGCTTAGGATAATAGCATTTTGTTCATGTTAATTTAGCATTATTGCAAAACATAGCTCTTCGCAGTTAATTAGGAAATAGTGTGTCTTAACATTGAATTTCAGTCTTTTTCATTATTACAGTAGATCAACTCTCTCTTAGAGTAGATTTCTATTTCTTTCATCAAGGAACCAAACTTCTTCTAAATCTATAGAAGTTTGGCTTGAAAACCCTAGTGGTCTCTCGCCAGTGGAATAATGACAAAAGGCAGAACCATCACTTTTACTTGCGTATACAGCACTGTCACCTCCAAGTTTGTACGAACCCCGGGTTGATAAAGTAAAGCTAGTAGCCTAAGAGTTGCAGCATTTTTGCTACAATATTGGTGCTCATCAGCAACCCTGCGTTAGGAATATCGAAATGACTGATCAACCCTATGTGTATTTTGGAATGAGTGTTATAGACATTTTTGTGCCTTACAGCATTGAGCATGAAATGTCCATAATCTTAGGGATCCAAAGTCCCTAAACATGTTGTTCCTACCCCTAAAGGAACAAGGCTAACAAACCACAGCAATTCACAGAAGTTCTCCACCTGAAACTGCTCAAAAAACAAGTCAATTCAGGATCATGTCAACTGCTCCACTGACCATCTGCGCTGAATGTCAATGGCTACACTGGCTACCTGCGTTGAATGCCAACTCCAACACTGGCTACCTGCGCTGAGCGAGATTGGACATGTGGCAAGTTCATTCCTCAAGGTGTCAAAACCCAGGAAGCTTCCAAAATGACACATGCCTCAGGGAATTCGACTGGTGATGAGTAAGAGGTTCCAAATCTCCAAGTGGAAGCAAGAACCTCCAAGTGGAATCAAGAACTGACAGAGGGAGAGGACACTAGTTAGATCTCAAGCTGACTCATCCTCTCTCCAAACATCTATATATGGATCTCTCCTCCATGAGATCCAGAGGCTGGAATTTTGTTATTGCAAAGAATTGCTGTTGGTTTGAGACTGGAATCATTGGGTGCTTAATGCTTTGAAGGGAGGTGAAGATAGGAATTCCATTCTGCTGGGAAGGAGATGCTGGATTGGAGCCCTCTAGGTTGTATCTCTTCCTGAACCTTGTTATGTATCAATAAAGCTATCTTGGTTTTCTCCTATATACTGATGTATCTTTGATGTATGATTGCATTAGTGTATTTGATTTACTTCTAATCCTGAATCATTTATGAATATGAATATTTGCCTTTGTGTTGTGTTCTTCTCTTGTCACAAGTAGCTGTTCTCTTGTCGCAAGTAGCTGTTCTCTTGTGATCTCGTAGGAATCAAGTAGCTGTTCTCTTGGGCGAGCGAGGAGGCAAGTAGCTGTGAACACCCAAAGAGAAAAGGATCTGGATTGAGGGACAAACGGAAGACACCGGTAAGTCCATTGATCTCTCTTCTTTCACATTTCATAAAGGAAGAAACCAGAATAGCTGTCTCTGTTTGTTACTAAGGCACTGTCACACCTTAGGTGGATAGGATCGTCCTGCATAGGCATTTTTCCCCACAACAAATTGGCGACTCCGCTGGGGAGATTTGTTTTAGTCATTTTATTTGTGTTTCTATCATTGTTTACCTCATAGACTCAACAGCAACAATCGAACTGCTTCTGCTATTCTCAGTTGCAAAGTAGACAGTTGCTGCCTTGATCCTTCACTGGATTTTGTCTATGATCTGAACAATGGACTCACAAATGATTTGATGATCCTTTGTGATAGATCTTAGTACCCTCTCAAAGCATCCCTTTGATTATACCTTGCTTGTGTTTCTGATTTGGCCTGAAACCGTTGATTATTGAGCAATCTGTGACCCAGAACCCAGTGAGAAACGAGAGTTTCTCCTTCAGCGCAACTGCTGTGAAGGCATTCTGCATTTCAACGCAGTTCCCGTGAAGGCTACCTGCGTTGAATGTCAAAACCACAGTGTTGAGGTTGCGCTGAACCAGTCTTGCCTTGTGTAGCTGGGGTTCTCTGCTCTCTGTTGCCCTGTTTTGATCTCTGTTTTTTGCAGCCTGTAACCAGCATAGGTACCAGTCTGATAACTCCTTTTCTCTGCTTAAATTCCGCCTCCTTTTGTACAAAAAGACTGTGAGTGTTTTTATGTGTTTGTGACATCATTTACAGTTTTCCTTTGCATGAGTGAAATAATCATCCTGTAGCCCTTGATTCAGATCTGTTGATTGTGATCTTAGAGAGTTCATTGGCTGTTTACAGTTGATTATACATTTACTTTTGCTTATTGGTTTGAGTTTGTCTCTTTTAAGTGTCGAAACAAGCTGTTCATTTCGAAAATCGCAAAGTGTTGTAATCTCTTCTACCATTGTTGATTTCGAAAAAGTAAACTTGTTTGTATCTGTCATTTAAAGCAAATTCAAAGTTGTACAAAAAGCTTTCTTTGTAGGCATCAATACTAAGAAAGCGGAAAACAAACACCTGCATTGTGCATTTGCATTTTGATAAGTTTGCATGCTTGATTTAGGAACAGTGCATTAGAGTGTGCTGATTGCTCTTTGAGAAAAGATGGTGTCTTTCTTTTCCCTTAGTAGCTAGGATTTTCAAAGTTCAAAAGATATAAAGCTTGCTTATCATCTTTAGACTGCATTTAGGAATTTGTATCATACATTTCGTGGTGAACCTTGAAAGGCAAACTTCTAAAAAGATCAACTTAAAATAAACTGAATGAACCTAACAACGCTTTGCAACATAACGCACAACATAGAGGTCTAGGCTAGAGACGTGTTCCGGCGTCGTTAAGCCTAATGACTGTCGATCTCGTGGAAGGTGGGTGATTCCTCCTGAGGGACGATAGCGCTAGTACGGATTGTGCTCCCACGTACCGTCGCATATATATTGGGAGACCCCTATAGGCATATATCCTTTATCCTTAGGAAGCCGTGTCGGTCGCCCTACTGATCGCAATGCAGTGAACACAGCATTCACGAAGATCGACCACCCGTACCTTAAAAAGTATTCTGCGGTTTTGCGAAAAGTTTGGCACACCCTCTGCCTAGAACTCCAGAGCAGTTTCTTTTGGCCTTTTTCAGACTCTATAACAGAAAAAGTCCATCCGAGCATTTGTCACTTCGGGCTCGTTAAAACATCGAAGGAGACTAGAGTCATCTTTAGCTTTTTCTCGACTCTTTAAAAGTGAAAAAGCAAGTTGTGTCTAAAGTGTCTAAAAAATTCATTCAATTCGAAAACACACTTTCCCCTTTTGTATTTTAGTTGATCGAGTAATCCACAATCGTGGAAGAAAGTCAATTGAAACCTCGTCGTTCGCGGAGGCTTACGAGTCAACCGTCTTTGTCTCCGGAATCGAAAACAGTACGGACAAAGCGAACTCGTTTAACCGGTTCAAAATCTCCTATCAAAGTTAGAACAAGTGTTCCAACAACATCTGAGATTCCGGTTACTCCAAACATTTCTGGAAACCCTGCCTCTATTGAAGAAGTTCAACAGCCACAGAGGGACAGTGACACTGATCCTAGTCTGAGAACAAGTACTTGTGTAACTGAACCAGTTCCATCTGTGACCGGTCCAGAGAGTCTTGTTCCTCAAACAACTGTCGCTGTCGATTCAACCACTTCTTCGGCACCAGAAATATTTTACGGACCTGACGGTCTTCCTCTTCCACCTGGTCTGATTGCGATAGAGGAAATTGTAGAGGATCCGCAAGCAAGTACTCCAACCCATTTTGGAGTAGGGGTCACTCTATTTCCTTCTACATCAGAAGTTAGTCCATCACCAGTGGAAGTTCCTGTAGAATCACTAGGCAATCTATTGGATAGACTCAAAATGTCTGAGCAACCGTCGACATCTAGGACTGTGTCAAATGACACAGCGACAGCAGAACTCCCTGCCGTCACTCCGACGATGTTTGCCGGTGTACCATCTGTCCCAACTAGCTCGCAACCGCTAGAAGGAGTCCACCCAGGGACTATTTCGACAGTGTGGTCTGTTCCAGTTTGTTCCTCCGGAGTAATATCCGGTAACTCTTATGTTGAGACTCGACAAATTGATCCCTATGGAGGTCAATTTGGGCCATCCAGTCCCCAAGGGCAAACAATCCCCTTGAGTTCCGGGTTGCTACCGTATGGGGGGCAGTATGCCCTTTCATTACCCCCTTCGGGAGGATATCCATACGGCAGTTCTCAACAGTATTCAGGTTATACTGGAGTTACGACAAGTGGTTGGGTACCTATGCTACCCCAACAGCCAAGAGTTGTGTATTCTATGCAACAATGTGTACCTATGTCGAACATCCCGACAACGCCATCTATTGTAACAGTGTCGCAAGTTCAAACGATGCCTGTCGTGTGTCAACCTCAGATTTCTCAGGTTGTAATGCAACAACCCCTTGACCCTGTGACACAACCACAATCGCCAACTAGTGGGGCGACACAGGTCCAAACGGGTACAATTACCCCACATCTTGGTCCGCCGGTTAGTATAGCACAGCAGAGCATGGCTTCACAACCGTGGCTGGTGCAATACCAACAACCACAATTCGAGCAAGTGTACCAAGGTTCTGAGCAGCAGATCTTTGTGAACAGTGGACAACCGTATATTCAAAACGGTCAAAACCAACCGCTTTACAGTGGTCAAGTCCACCAACCGTATCAGTCATACCAACATCAATTACATTATGCTGGTATGCAAAGGCCTACTGCTCAGGCGATTCCATCGTATCCTAGGTACGCCTCACCTAACCTGAATCAACAGTTACCATTCGTGGCAACTTTAGAATTACCGGATTTACACCGATTAACGAACGATCCAATTGCTTATGCCCCTTGGTGGCCAGCGATTCCTCACAAACTTCCATCAGACATTTCTAAATTCAATGGAAATCCAGGCGAAGACCCGTCGAATCACGTGATGACTTTTCATCTGTGGTGTTCGTCGAACACCCTGAATGATGATTCGATAAGGCTTCGCCTTTTTCAGAGGACATTGACAGGTCCAGCGGCTAAATGGTATATTGAATTACCTAGAGCCTCTTTCGACAATTTCAGTTCCCTAGCCACGACTTTCTTAACCCATTTTCAATTACCGATAAGGTATGAAACTGGAACAGAAATCTTAACCAACTTCAAGCAGACGACGGCCACACATATATCTGATCATATACATGAGTGGCGTCGTCGTCGCAGAATGGTGAAGACTTACGTTCCCGATCAGCTATTAGCTGAATGGTTTATAAAGTCGTTACTTCCTGCCATAACGGAAGATGTGGCCAAGGGGGGAGTCGTAACAGAGGAGCAAGTTATTGCTCGTGCACAGTATCTAGACTTAGTATACACTCAGTCTGGCACGCTCTACGACAAAATACCTGACGCCCCTAGACCAGAATTCTCAATTCCTCCTCCTCCTAAATCAAATAGTGACTCTCATGCCGGCGACGGTGTAATTGGCACAGCAAACGCAAAGTCGACAAAGGCTTCATCTAAGAAAGCCCGTAAGACTTCGGATCAAAATGCAAATCAAGAAATTCTTGCTTCGGAAGTAAATGCCGTATCAGCAGATAAAGGCAAAGAACCCAATCAACCAGGAAGCAAGAAGAAGCAAAACAAAGGGAAGAAGAAGAAACAGGGTGAGTCATCCCCTGAAAAAACTTCTTCAAGCCCTCCTAAGAAAGGGAAACCAAAAAGTCCATGTTTTATATGTGATGAGGATCATTGGACACAAAATTGTCCATACAAAGCTGAGCTCAAAAGGTTCTTCAAAAGTTCACACACCTCAGCTGTGTTAACTGATCCGTTTCCCAATCAAGGTCAAAATCTGGTTGAAAATGGTAATGCTTCCCCGTCGCAAGTGCTAATGTTGTCAATCTCCAAGCAACAAAATGATGCTTTGATTTCGACAAGGAACAAAGATTACGGGAATCCTCCGCTGTCGAACGACAAAGGTAAAGATCAACCAAGTAGTTCGACAACAACTTCGACAGAAGTTGTACCACCCATCATTCCTGAATTAACAATAAAACCGCCGAAGGGAGTAGTACACAAGTCGACATTTAATCCTCGCGCCAGAGCGGCGCAACATTATAACATAGTGGAAGATTTGGCCCAATCGCCATCCGCTATGTCGACTCTTGAGGTACTACAAAATTGCCCATCCCAAAGGCAGGCGTTGTTATCGGCTATTGGTGGGGTTGATCCTAAGGATTCCAATCTTGTATCCTTCGACCACAAAGGATATGATCCTCAATTACCAGCTCAACTAGCTTTCCTTATTCAAGTGAAAGCCCTCAACAAAACTGTTCACCGAACAATTATTGATGAGGGGGCATCTACATGTATCATGTCGATGAGTTGCTGGAAAACTCTAGGGTCTCCAACCTTGTCGCGATCTTCGACAACATTAAAAGCATTCGACGGAAGGACGTACACCCCGTACGGAATCCTAAATAACTTGAAGATTGAACTAGGAGGAAAAACAGTAGAAATAGATGTTGAAGTCATTGATGGAAATCTAGACTATAACATCCTACTGGGAAGACCATGGATATATGCCATGGCGGCTGTAGTGTCGACTTATTTTAGGAAGATTGCATTCCCTTTTCAAGGAGGGATTACGGTCGTCGACCAACAGAACTTCCTCCCTAATGGTTCACAAGTTACAGGAAGCATTCCCATGATCCATGAGAGCAACCATTCGCTTCAAGATATCGGAGTAGGCCTACTGAAAGACCCCACATTGATGGGAACTTTTGCGCTTCTGCCTCCCATCTATATAGGAAATATAGCGTTAGTAGCAACCTGCAACATGATATCTTCCACGAAGGTCGCAGAAAATGAAGACATGGATCATGCGATGGTTTTTCCCCCAAGCCCTATAGAAATATTGTAGCAATCAATGTTCCAGCCCTGGGAGGCGAACCCGAGTCAATGCTCGTCAAGCGTTTGGGTAGATAGGTCTAGGGAATATGGTACCCCGTTAGATCCTTGGTCGAAAGTGCATGCGACTGACGAAGGAATCCTACAATCAATGTTGATTGAGGGGACACCATGGAACGATCACCACCATCGCTCCCTTCTTCCAGAATATGAAGAAGATACTCAACATGACCTTTACCACCCTTCAGTCTTTGAATTCCTATCAAATATTGTAAATATGGTAGATTCCGAGCGAAACTTATCCAATATTGAAGAGACTATAGCCATAAATATCTCGACTAAAACAAATGTTGTAGAGAATATTTATGTCGGCAAAGGTTGTTCCCCTTCAGAACTGGAAATATACAACGCTCTTTTTCACGAGTTCAGAGATGTCTTTGCTTGGTCATATGATGAAATTCCAGGCATTGACTCGAGTATCGTTGAACATGAAATTAAGATGTATCCTGATGTCAAACCAGTAAGACAACGACTTCGGCAGGTGCACCCCAAGAAAGCCGTTGCCATTAAAGCAGAAGTTGAAAAGCTTCTCCATGCTGGTTTCATCTACCCGGTTCCTCTAACC
Source organism: Pinus tabuliformis (assembly GCA_031772625.1). NCBI lineage: Eukaryota > Viridiplantae > Streptophyta > Pinopsida > Pinales > Pinaceae > Pinus > Pinus tabuliformis. The sequence continues at coordinate 854,584,625 of CM062816.1, forward strand.
GATTGGGTATCGAATATTGTCCCTGTTATGAAGAAACAAGGGACAATTAGAGTGTGTGTCGACTATAGGGATGTAAACCAAGCTTGTCCGAAGGACAACTACCCTACACCCTTCATCGACCAGATAATTGATGAATGCGCCAGATGTGAAATCTTTTCATTTATGGATGGATTTTCCGGGTATAATCAAATAAATATCCGCCCACAGGACCAGTCAAAGACTGCATTTATTTATCCGTGGGGCACATTCGCTTATCGAAAATTACCTTTTGGTTTAAAAAACGCAGGGGCGACGTTTCAGAGGGCAATGAATTATGCCTTCCATGACATCAAGAACATCGTTCAACCATATCTCGACGACCTTCCGGCTCATTCGTGAAAGCGGACTGATCATCCGCAGCATTTAAGAGCGATATTTCTACGTTGCCGACACTACAAGATAAGACTCAATCCACACAAATGTGTGTTTTGCGTCGGTTCTGGTCGTTTACTTGGCTTTGTAGTCTCTAAGGATGGGATTCGTCTTGACCCTTGCAAGGTTCAGGCAATCATTAATTTGCCTCCCCTTCAAATTTGCTTCAGATTCAAAAACTCCAAGGGAAAGCAAACTTTCTGAGGAGGTTCATTCCAAATTACGCAGAACTTGCTAAAAGTTATACTCGTCTTTTGAAAAAGGATGTACCTTTTGTCTGGGATCAGGTGGCGCAAGCTTCCTTTGATGCTCTGAAAGATTCTCTAGTAAAAGCATAATTAATGTATGCCCCAGACTATCAAAGAGATTTTAACCTGTATCTGGCTGCAGCAAATACGACCATTGCGATGGTTTTAGTTCAAGAAGTCGATGGAATTGAACATCCTATATATTATTTAAGTAAAAGCTTGAATGATACGGAAAGCAAATATTCTTATGTTGAAAAACTAGCGCTTGCAGCTGTTCAAGCGATTCAAAGATTTCGACATTATGTCCTCTTTCGGAAAACTACCATTTTATCAGATTGCAACCCCATGACTTATATACTGTCGCGACAGTTGCTGGGGGGCAAATATTCAAAATGGATAGCAATCCTTCAAGAGTTTGATCTGGAATTTGTAAAATCCAAATCGAAGAAAGCTCTAGTTTTCGCAGAATTATTGTGTGACCTCCCATCGTCGTCCAACGATGAAACATCCGAAGAATCAATCATGGACGAGAATTTGTTTCTGATATCTACAAGCAATGAATGGTATGGAGATATCATAATTTATCTCCAAACCCAAAAGTTCAGGCCTAACACCTCTCACTCTGAACAAAAACGTATACGATACCAAGCGAAAGACTACATGATCGTCGGTGATACACTTTACCGTCGTGGTATCGATACAGTTCTGAGAAGGTGCCTTACCCATGAGGAGGCCGAAAAAGCCCTGAATGAGTGTCATTCAGGCGCGTGTGGGGGGCATCAATCTGGATATGCAACAGCACAAAAAATCTTACGAGCAGGATACTTCTGGCCAACCATGTTCAAAGATTGCATAATCGCAGTCAGAAGTTGCCACGCTTGTCAAATTTTTGATAGCAAAACCAGAAGACCACCCGCACCTTTACAGCCAATAGTTGCTGTTGGGCCTTTCGCCAAATGGGGCATCGATTTCATGCAATGTAACCCCACCTCGACCGGGGGGCATGGGTATATTATAGTCGCCGTTGACTATTTTACCAAATGGGCCGAGGCGATGCCTACATTGGATAACACTGGTGAAACAACTGCCCTTTTCTTTTTCAATCATGTAGTCGCCAGGTTCGGCGTACCACAGGCTATAGTTACAGATCATGGATCGCATTTTCGCAATCACATGATGGTCGAATTAGCTGCCAAGCTAGGGCTATCTCACGACAGCTCTACCCCGTATTATCCGCAAGCCAACGGACAAGTTGAGGCGATCAACAAGGTCCTGAAGCGTATGTTGCAAAGGATGATCGGGGTTCACAAAAGAAGGTGGCACCTAATCCTGTACTCAGCCTTGTGGGCTTATCGAACATCAGTAAGAAATGCAACCGGGTTCACGCCTTTCCAACTGGTGTATGGCCTAGAGGCAGTCTTACCAGTCCAGTGCGAAATTTCGTCTCTTAAACTCGCAATTGATCTCCTCCCCGGAACTTCAGAAGAAGAGGCCCGTTTCTTGGAATTAATCCAATTGGATGAAACCCGTCGTGACGCCGCTTTGGCTAACGAAGCCCATAAGAAACGAGTCAAGGCGCAGTTCGACAAAAATGTCAAACCCCGTGTCTTCTCAGAAGGTGACTTGGTCTTGCTTTACGACCAAGAATCCGACAAATTGGGAGCAGGTAAATTTAATTCTTTATGGATGGGTCCCTATATTGTTAAACGAGTGTTAGCAAAAGGAGCCTACGAGTTAATGGATTATGACGGAATTCCACTGGCGCAACCCCGCAATGGGTTGTACCTCAAGCGTTACTATGCTTAAATAGTAACCTGTGTGCTTTTGTTGTATTTTGTTTTCACTAAAGTGTTTGTTTTGGTCGAGTAATCCACCTTTTTACATTTATTGCAGATGTCGAACCTTTCTGAGACATGTGTGGGATATGCCGATGGAGCGAGTCGTAGTTCGCGGAACCTGTCCTCCGCGGCCTGGGCCATTTTTGATCCAAGCGGCGAGTTAGTGAGTTTCAGAGGTGTGTGTATTGGGCAATCAATGAATAATATCGCTGAGTATAGCGCGTTGATATAACTCCTCTCTGATGCCATCACCCATGGTATACGCCGACTAATCATCAGGCTAGACTCACAACTCGTGATACTACAACTCAATGGTATATATTCTGTCCGCAATCCAGCTATTTATCGCATGTTTCTAAGGGTTAAGATTTTGGAAAGACAGTTTGATTTAATTCAATACCAACATATTTCCAGGAACTTAAACACATTAACCGACTCATTAGCAAACTATGTGTTAGATAGACATTTGCGACATTTATAAAAGGAAATGCATCATCAATGTTGTACAAGTGGATCATATAACTCAACCAGAATAAACCCCGAAAATCAAAATATATATATAAGCTGTTTATCGTTCATACATAATGTTCTGTAACCAAGACTAAAATCGGTCGCATGACCCAAAAATTCAAAAATGCTAGGGGGCACCCTAGCCTAGTGATGCTCATGATAGCACGTCACGGCCTGTGCAATCATGCGCAAGAGACGAGTCCATCGTCTAGGCACACCAGTAGTATGCCGCTGCAACTGTAAAGGTAACTCATCAATCCTCACATCGGGAATGCCGAGAGTAAGGCTCTCAACCTACTCCTGCACAGCTGTAAGGGTCTCGGTCACGTCAAGATCATGGAGAATAACCCTCCCAGCAGTCTCCCCTGCTGGGGCAGCGACTGGCGCTCTCGGGCGAATTGCTGGACGAACAGGACCAACATCTGCATGCACACATGAGTTTGATTAAAGTCTTGATAGAATAAAGCACAAGGACATTATAAATAGGAATAGTAAACAGTAATATGGTCGAAGATTTTACCAATAGCGCCCCACTGTTCGCCATCCGGCAGTACCAAGTCCGGATCACCTCGGAAATCCATACCAACGTATGGATACTCGAAATAGACCATCTCCTGACGCTCGAACCACCTGAAGAAGGTATCAGTGAAAGAAATCTGAGATTGACCAGCATGCCTAGACATGTGATCAACCCATCTCTGCATGCGTGGTTCGGTAGGAGAAGGCAAGTCGAGTGCGATATACTGAGGTTGCATCAGTGGTATTTTCTCTAAGGCAAAGGCAGTCAGAATAGAACCAAATCCAAAGTTCTTCAGCTTCCCGTCCTTTACCTTGTTCAACTGACTTTTCATCTGAAGAAGTACTGCATCACACCAGTTGAATACTTTCGGTTGGAGACACTCCAAGGCGTGCTGCACATAAGATCTGTTGGAAACATGAAGAGATGCACTACCGGCCATCCTACCAATAGTATACAGAATGGACCTGAGAGACCTGTCAGTAATCTCACGGATAACAACCTTGCCGTCTCTGCTCGGCTGGGAACCTTCCCTGCAATACTGGCGGACATAATCTCTCACGGAGTCATTCCCTCGGGCCGAACCTGACAAAGAAATGGGGGCACCCCGCCTTGACAACCCAGTCAAGAAGTAAATGTCTACGATGGTCAGGGGGATGGATTTGCCCCTAATCTGGAATACTTGGTTGATAGGATCCCAAGCATCAAGCATATACTGCAGTAAGGAGATCTGTACTCTCATACTAGAGATACGGAAAAACTTCAGCAGGCCACAGTTTCGCAGTGCGTTCACCGTGACAGGATCATGGAGGGAAATCATGTCCTCCTCTTCATGTTCTCGTTCTCGCCATGTAAGGGACATTTTGCTCAAAGATCCCTGCAAAACAAACAAGAGAAAGAGTAAGTTCCTGAATTTGATGAGAAACTGGCAAAATTTCATCAAAAAACTGTGCAAGAAGACCTGTTTTTGTGCCCAACGCAGGTAACTAGTGTTCCACCTGCGTTGAAGGTCAAACTGCCTTAAGGCAGCTTGACATTCAACGCAGGTTTCGAATGGACCACCTGCGTTGATGGCAGGGCGCCCTAGAAAAACCCCAGGTGCTCAGAAAGACAGGGAAACAGGCACAGAATGGAAAAATGAAACCATGAAAAGAAAGAGCTAGGGTTTAGCTCCTACCTGGTCCTGACGGCGCCGAGAATCGTCCACAGAATCTTCCGAAATCAGCTGGTGAAAATCAAGGGGAAGAGGCACCTCCAAAGCTCCAACAAACCAAGTTCACATGAAATGGTAAAATGAGAGGTAAAAACACTTTTTAATTTCTTTTTACGTAGTTCAAAGCGAAATATTAGGGTTTTAATCTCATTGTCAAACAAATGTTATTCATTTCTAACTAAGTTTGATGCAGCAATTGTGAATGCAGTACTATCTTTGAAAAGGGAAAAACTAGTTATGGTAAAAAAAAAAAAATCAAAATTTGACCATATAAACGAGCAGTTTTAGCATAAAGTTCATGCTCGTTAAAAAATAAACGCAAGGTCCGAGCAGTTTTAACGCGGAATTCATGCTCGTTAAAAAATAAACATAAGCGCCACCCGGTAAATAACCACTGTGAATGTAACCTTATCAGCCATCAAAGCCTTGGTCGTGTTTGCACCATCACCTCCACTTTTCATTTGGCCGATCGTTCACCTCCATATGATTGTTTACCCATTTTGAGGAACAGCTGCGAAGAGTGATTTCACCTAGCCATCCTTGTGACACTGCCGTGATTGGAAAATTCCAACCTGTACCTGGAATCAGCTGCTAACCCTGTTTATCACTCGTTCCTCAAAAGACGAGTCTTCTTTAAGCTCTTTTCAAATGACTCGTAAAATATGAAAAGATTGCCGAGTTTTGGCCTTCCAGCTCGTTAAAGCAACCGGAAGAGCTATCCCTCCTCTAGATTTTAATCTTTTTGGACCTGAGGGATTATTGCACAAAAAGATCGAGCGCTTGTTTTATTCGGCTCGTTAAAACTATCGAAAACTCATCCCTTCTGTATTGTTTTATACTTTTTCGGACCTAAGGGATTAGATGACGAAAAAGGAATTTTGGAGTTAACTTTATGTACCTTTTCAGACTCTCTAAAAATGAAAAGGGACCGAGTTTTCTTGTCGTTAGACTCGTTAAAATCACTAAATAGCGACAAACTTGTCTTTAGACGAGAACGAGTTTCACTATCGCTAGGCTCGTTAAAACATAGCAATGGGCTTGCCCGAAGGGCAGGTTATAGAACAAGCATATGTTATCCTCCTCAAGCTTGACAAAAATAAAGAGGTACTGGTCAGCAATGACTGGGGAAAAATTGGGAGAAACTAAAGAAAACTTTGATGGTAGCAAGTCGCTCTTGAACATGACACTTTTCATCCGTACCACAATCGGGTTGGGTTGTTTCATTCACCGGTCACATCACCATGGTCTCGCCATACCATCCATAATTGGGGTAATTCTACCGATCCATCGCATCAGTGTCGCCATATGTTCAAGAGAAGTCGTTCAGAAAGAGTCAACCGGGTCCCATCCACTGCCATACATTATCCTTCATCCATTCATGACCGCCACCCTGAATCATATGTCACAGATCGTTTTCACCTCCATCAAAATCATTAGCTCCGTTCCGTGTCACTGATGTGGGATTCATTAAGGCCCTCCTTTGACGGATCGCTTCTTGTCGACATCAGCTCATTATCCAAGAAGTTGATCTAGGAACAACCCCTTCAGTACTTTGAAGCTTGCATGCCTCAATGGCAAGTTTCTCACTTCTGGCGACAGGTATACATCAATGACCTTCGACCAGAAGATTTTGCGTGGTGTTCGACGCCAAGTCCTTTATTCACACCGCGTGAATTGTACTGCAGTACCTTGAGGGTCATTATCATTATCGATGATTCCTCTCGCGCTTGTTAACGGTTTACATCATTGACCGGTAATCAAGCGATGTCTTTCCATGTTCGACTTCAGAACAATTCTCACATGGATCGACTTGTACTTAGAGTGAAGATCGAACGAGTTTGAAGACCCCGGATCTAGTTTCATCCATCCGGGCTGCGATATATATTCAGGAAAGATAAAGACATTTGACATGTACATCATTACAGCAGATGATCATCCTACTCAAAGGATGATAATTTCATCAAAATTATCAGTCTACCATCAGACGATTGTCTGTTCTATGTGCAGAAAATGAATTTATAAAGCTGAGCATGGGAATGCCCGCCTCAGCTAGATCATGAAAGCAGTATGAAAAATAATGTATTGTATTGTATCTTGTTACAGGTCTCCTCCCAGCAATTGGATGAACTTCGGACCCTCCTGGATAAAGCATTTCACCCGATAAACGGCCTCATACTTTAGGGGGCAACCGTTATAGACATTTTTGTGCCTTACAGCATTGGGCATGAAATGTCCATAATCTTAGGGATCCAAAGTCCCTAAACATGTTGTTCCTACCCCTAGAGGAACAAGGCTAACAAACCACAGCAATTCACAGAAGTTCTCCACCTGAAACTGCTCAAAAAACAAGTCAATTCAGGATCATGTCAACTGCTCCACTGACCATCTGCGCTGAATGTCAATGGCTACACTGGCTACCTGCGCTGAATGCCAACTCCAACACTGGCTACCTGCGTTGAGCGAGATTAGACATGTGGCAAGTTCATTCCTCAAGGTGTCAAAACCCAGGAAGCTTCCAAAATGACACATGCCTCAGGGAATTCGACTGGTGATGAGTAAGAGGTTCCAAATCTCCAAGTGGAAGCAAGAACCTCCAAGTGGAATCAAGAACTGACAGAGGGAGAGGACACTAGTCAGATCTCAAGATGACTCATCCTCTCTCCAAACATCTATATATGGATCTCTCCTCCATGAGATCCAGAGGCTGGAATTTTGTTATTGCAAAGAATTACTGTTGGTTTGAGACTGGAATCATTGGGTGCTTAATGCTTTGAAGGGAGGTGAAGATAGGAATTCCATTCTGCTGGGAAGGAGATGCTGGATTGGAGCCCTCTGGGTTGTATCTCTTCCTAAACCTTGTTATGTATCAATAAAGCTATCTTGGTTTTCTCCTATATACTGATGTATCTTTGATGTATGATTGCATTAGTGTATTTGATTTACTTCTAATCCTGAATCATTTATGAATATGAATATTTGCCTTTGTGTTGTGTTCTTCTCTTGTCACAAGTAGTTGTTCTCTTGTCGCAAGTAGCTGTTCTCTTGTGATCTCGCAGGAATCAAGTAGCTGTTCTCTTGGGCGAGCGAGGAGGCAAGTAGCTGTGAACACCCAAAGAGAAGAGGATCTGGATCGAGGGACAAACGGAAGACACCGGTAAGTCCATTGATCTCTCTTCTTTCACATTTCATAAAGGAAGAAACCAGAATAGCTGTCTCTGTTTGTTGCTAAGGCACTGTCACACCTTAGGTGGATAGGATCGTCCTGCATAGGCATTTTTCCCCACAACAATGAGCCCCAAATCTCCTTCTTATGCTTTTCTCGTTGAGACTTCAACAACCGAGATTAAGTCTCTAATAAACGGCTGAGATTAAAACTTGACTTGATCCGCTTTCTAGAACATTCTCACCCATATTTTGATTAATGCCCATTAATACTTTAATTTTCCTATGTTTAGACTTAGGAACCCCATTAAAAATATTAATTATTTTAATAAAATACAATTCGAGTGGAATTTCACCAAACGGTTTCTAGATTCTTTAGAACTCACGTGCCTTAGCATCTCCACCAATTTTCATGGCTAGAGCACATCCGATGCTACCAAAAACTAACACTCCCTCTTAGCGAGGAAAGTGCTCTAGTGACAATGTCCAACTGCATGTTGCTCTATCTCTGAAGCATCTCATTTCTGTAGTGTTGCTGCCACCAACACTATGTTATTGCTGCTATTGTACTGCTGCGCATGAAATTGCCACTTCCATTGTTGCATCTGTACTACAACTCCCTCTTAAATGCTGCATCACACTATTGAAAGAGATTTTCCAACATATCCATGTGTTCTCGGAATTGAACAAACTTTGTTCTTCTTAGAGCCTTGGTGAGTACATCTGCTACCTGATTTCCTGTGGGAGTATACTCTAATTGTACCGTCCCATGCTGAACACAGTCCCTGATAAAGTGACATCAAATATGGATGTGTTTGGAGCGATCATGAAACACTAGATTTTCAGAGAACTTGATATAACTCTGATTATTACAGAATATTTTTGTCACTTCCATCCTCTTCCTGAATAATTTACAAGCCGTTTCCTGAGCCATATAGCTTTCACATGTAGTTGTGCTAGCTGCCATATTCTTAGCTTCAGCTGAGCTTAGTGCTATAGTCTTCTGCGTCTTACTACACCAGGAGGTCATCCCAGATCCAATACCGAAGCAATACCCAGTGGTACCTTTCCTATCTACTAAAATTCTTGCCTAATATGCATCGATGAATCCACTCAATTCGATATCATAGCCCTTGGTGTATCTTAATCCAAAATTGATTGTTCCCCGCACATACTTGAGAATGTGTTTTTCTGCTGCCCAGTGCACCCTTTTTGGTTCCACCATGAATTGACTAAGGGTGTTGACTGCATAACATATGTCTAGCCTGGTGTTGACCAGATACATAAGTGACCTAATGAGTTGTCTGTATAAGGTGGTGTCCACTTCCTTGTCTCTGGATGCATTTATTTTCTTCCAATTGGTAATCATAAGCGTAGCCATAGGTCGACAATCCTGCATTCAGAATTTCTGACGCATATCTACCTTGGCCAAGGAAGATCTCACCATTTTGCTGCCAAACTTCCAATTCCATAAAATAGTGCATTAGCCCCAAATCTTTCATGTTGACTTCTGTTTCTAGGTTCTTCTTGCAATCCTCTACGAGTCTAGATGATCCCGTCAAAAATAGATCATCGGCATATAATACCAAAATTAACCACTCATCTTCTACTAACAGGTAATAAAGATTGGGATCAACATCGCTCTTGATGAATCCCAACTAATGTACATAATTGTCAATTCGACCATACCAAACTCTAGGTTCTTGTTTCAGCCCATACAAGACTTTCTTCAATCTACACACGAGTTCTCTTTTCATGTGTTTCGAAACCTTTCGGCAATTCAATATATACCTCTTCTTCTATCACCCCATTCAAGAACGATGTCTTGACATCCATTTGGTGAATCTCCCATCCCATTTGTGCCACAAGGAATATAATGGATCTGATAGAGGTATACCGAGCTACTACGAAAAAGGTCTCTTCATAGTCTATTCCTTCCTTTTGCGCATATCTTTTCGCGATGAACCTAGCTTTATACTTGTCTATGCTGTCATCGGCAACATACTCGATCATGTAGATCCATCTTGAACCCACAACTGATCTGTTCTCTGGTATTGGTACAATTTCTCAGACATCATTTGTCATAATGGAACTATACTCTTCTACCATGGCATCCACCCACACCTGGTGTTGTACGGCTTCACGAAAACTAAAGGGTTCTTCAACTTGAGCTACCAATGCTTGGTACTTGTCAAGTTGTCTACGATGCCTTTTCTCGGCTCTAGGAGCTCCAAAAAATTCTTCTATGTCCCTCAGAGTCTGTCGTACTTCTCGCATATTCCTTCCACTACTGGTGGGAGGTTCCATCTGTTCTTCTTCCAATTGTTGTACCTGCTGTGACACTCCTGGCTCCTCTTCTCTTAAGGATATGCTAGCACTGGTTACAATGCTCAAACCAGATCCTTGTCTTCTGGCTAGATCTTTTCCCTGTTGCTGGACAAGAGGAACATCCTCAGCTTGTTCTTCAAAAGGCATCTCTCGAGATTTCTTGAAGGCTCTATCTTCCATGAACTTTACATCCCACCTTACTACAATCTTCCTACTGCTTGGAATGTAGATTATGAATGCCTTTGAAGTCTCACTGCAACCCACGAGATATCCAACTTCAGTGGTCTGCTCTAACTTGCTCCACTTCTCATCTGGAATATGGCAATAAGCCACACTTCGAAATATCCTAAGGTGACTCACTTCTGGCTTCTTTTCCTTGAAAACACCCTCTGGTGTCTTATTTCCTAAATCCCTATGAGGGGTCATGTTTTGAATGTATACAACTGTGTTGCATACTTCTGCCCATAAAAACTTGGGTAGATTCTGATCATATAACATCGCCTTTGCTGTTCCAACAATAGTTATGTTCTTCCTTTTTGTGACTCCATTCTACTCTAGATTATAAGGTGTTGTCCATTCTCTTCTAATCCTTTCTCTTGCGCAAAAATCTATGAAGTTTTTATCCATTTATTCTCCACCATTATCTGAGTGCAATATTTTGATCTTCCTTCCTGTCGGGTTTTCCAATAGAGCCTTAAACTCCTTAAACTGATCAAAGACCTCATCCTTGGTTTTTAGGAAATAAATCCAAGTTTCCTTGGAATGGTCATCTATGAAGGTGACAAAGTACTCAACACCACTGATAGCCCTTGTAGACATTGGAATGCAAATATCTAAGCGTATTAACCCCAATACACTTTGAGCTCTATTGTTTCTTCTAGAATAAGTCGCTTTGGCATACTTGCCTAGTACACAGCCTCTACATGTGTCATCATGCTTGGTAATAAGTATAGGAACCCTCGTAACAATTTCCTTGAGCATCCTTAATGCCCCACCCATTCTTCTATGTCACAGTAATTCAAGTCTTTCTCTCCACTGACATTATTTCTTGTCAGTGCCATAGGAGACTCGAGCTGCAACTTATATAACCTGTTGCTTCGAGTTCCAAACTGGGCTTTCTTTTTCTAGTTAGGATGCTTGACATATACTCTGTTACCAATGAAGTATACATCATATCCTTTATCTTGTAATTGGGATACTAAAATCAAATTCATTCCCATACCCGGCACATGCAGTATGTTAGTGGCCCAAAGACTATCTCCTACTACTGTCTAGAATGTAATGGTTCCCTTTACTACTAGGGTGCATTTCATCCTGTTACCCATTGTGATTTGGAAGTTCATTTGTTCCTCCTGATAACTTGAGAAATACTTTTGATCTCCAGTCATATGAGCTGAAGCCCCTCTATCAATGTATCAACCCTTGGCTGATGCAAAACTTGATAAGCAAGCAAATTCCTCTTCCAGCCTGGAAGCTAAGCCAAAAATTTTATGATCCCTACTGTTCTCCATGCTATTTTTCTCTGCTGGTAATTTCTGCAAGGGATTGCTGAATCTTTTGAGGATCGATTTGCTGCCAATGTGGCACCACCACCCTATATTGCAGAAATTACTTCCATCTTGCCTGATCTTTGCTCTGATACCATGTGAAAATTATACTGCAGTGATTGAATTAATTCTCCTACTTATTTACAATAATAACTTTTTTACCAATGCTTCAGTAAATATCAAAATAAATTCATCTACAAACATCACAAATTATGAACTAAGAAAAGCAATAGAAACACCAGCACATGAACAATCACATTGACACACTTTATTTTTGAACAATAGTCCCCAGAAAAACCCAATGCAGGAAAATCGGTGCAGCAGACCTGAGAGTTTATATTATTGGCAGTAAATTTTTGAATATAATTTAGAGGCCCCAGAGAAATGACAATCCACTCAGAGAAGATCACTAATAGAAGAAATAGTGAGAATTTTCTCACATTGAATCTAGAGATTTTCTACTGACCCCAGCTCTTGGATGACCCACTGCGCAGTCTCTGCATGAGCCTACGCAGTCACTGCGTGGCCTATGCGTGGAAATTCCCTCTGACTGTGTCACCCTTACTGCTGTTGCATCTGTTGCCGAGAAATCGAGATTTCATCTATCAATCACTCATAGTGATTCCTAACACTGATCTCTGCTATCCCTCAATGGTTTTGCATCAACCTCTTCCAGTTGTTGCACAGTCCCTCCTTGTCACTGCGCTGCCTCTTCACTGTCTTCTCTGAAGTATATTCACTGGAATAAGAAATCACTTCCTTCTAGTACTGCCTCTGATCCTAACTGCTTGATCACTTGTTCGAATTCCTTAGGCAACCCTGCCCTAGGAATATCGAACTGGCTCATCAACCCTCTGTGTATTTTGGAATGAACCCCAAGCCTTCTTTTTATAATTTTCTCATTGAGACTTCAATGGCTGAGATTAAGTCCCTAATCAACGACTAAGATTACAACTTGACTTGATGGACTTTCTAGAACATTCTCACCTAAATTTTGATTAATATCCATTAATACTTTAATTTTCCTAAGTTTAGACTTAGGAATCTTATTAAAACTATTTATTATTTTAATAAAATACAATCCGGGTGGAATTTCACCAAATGGTTTCTGGGTTATTTATAACTCATGTGCCTTAGCCTCTCCACCAATTTTCATGGCTATAACACATCTAATGCTACCAAAAACTAACATCCCCTAATGAAAAATTAAGTTAAAAGTGATATGAGGTTCTAAGAGAGTGTTATAGTGAGAATGGATTACTTTTAATGATATATGAACAAAATATGATATGAGAAATAACAACGAAAATCATTAACATGAGGAAACCATAAAAACAGTGTCTTATAAAGAATTTTCTCAACAATATAAAAGATACATTTGCTCAAAGTAAAGATGAAATGCTTTCAATAATGAAAACAAAGTAACCCTAAAATGAAAACAAAAGATGTTAGTGTAAGATATTTGTAAGATATAAAATCAATTCATGAATCAAAACATATCTTGTCAAAACTCGACAATTAGAAAATTTACTTTGAAAAAAAAAATAGGAGATGCTAAATGCTAAATCAGGATGTCAATATGGAATTAGACTTGAACATGAAATGAGAACACTTATTACCAATTTGAATAATCACAATACTTTCTTTGAAATGTTTCTTGAAAATAAACTTTGCAATATAACAACTCAAAACATCAATGGACAAGTAAAGTAAATGTGATAGAAAATGTTCTTGGTTAATTTTTATTAACTATTTCTACAACAAGATTGCAATTGAACTTATAAATCCTCAGACCTCACCCTCGCCCAAAGATTTCGGTTTCACAGTGAGGAGTCCATAGAGAAGTAGAGGGTTTCTAAAATGTCTACTTCAACGAACTTATGTTGAAGGTAAAATTTTAGTGAGGCTTGGGATCTTTTTATTCTAAAATACATAGTAGAAGTGCAAATTGTGTTAATTCCCCAATTAAAATAATGCTACATACAAATGCTTCAAAAAGAAATAAGATAATTGCAAAACTTGAAAGACTATAATATAAATGAGCTCATATGCTTTTGCACCATTAAATGGAAAATAAGCAAGTAAAACGAAATAGATTGTTTTAAGCTACAAAATAAATGATAATGCTTCAATAGTTTCCATGACATATAACATAAATTAGTCAAGTAGTGAAGCATGTACTTGAGTAAATTATGAAACAATTAAAACTTTCCAAAGTATTAAGTGTTTACACATGAGATAATATTTGCTTAAGTTTACAAGTTTGATACTTATGCATGTGAGAATTTAAATACAAGATTATGAAAAATTGCATGTGGACTGAAATGTGTTAATTTTAAGCATGCAAAATAAAATTAAGTGCTAGAAAGCTAATAACAACTAGAAGCAAAATTAGTCCACCCACAACAATCCCTCCTCTAAGTGAGAAAGGGGGATGCCATGGAAAAAATCTCAAACTCCCTCAAGCATTTTTTTTTAAATCTTTTATTAGCACTTGAAATTGGTAAAAATTCCTCTAAAAGGGTTGCCCACAATATGAGAGAGATACTTACAAATATATGAATTTAACAAAGATAGACTCTCTCGCAAAAAATATAGAACAAGCTTGAATATGGAAAAACTCTCCAAAAGAGATTTACTAAGCTCAATGAGCCCATGACCTAGATGAGTTTGTAGTTGTCCCTCAAATGCTTACAGTCTCCCTAGAAATCAGTCCTTGAATAGCATGAGGGGGTCTTGCATACAAGCGAGTGAGTAGTTTCTCAATGCTTCTCCTCAAGCTCCTTGTTGCCCAATGCTCAAGCCTATGGGATGCAAAACAAAAACAATTGTCAATGTGAAACTAGGAAAAATAAACCAAGACTAAACCACAATTTAATATACAAAATACTAGTGTAAGTAATGAGAGTGAACCCCCATACTTGCCTAGCTTTGGAAATGACTCTTGAATAATAGATATAACTTTGAAATAGCTAGAATAAAATAGGTATTTTAAATTTAAATGTATGATCAAGTAGCTATAGAGTAAGAAAATTCCTTCTTTCTCTTCGTTGGATGGAAGACTTGGAGTGAAAAAATGGTTAAGTCTTGGATTGCTTTGACTCTAAGAGTGAGTTGATATAATTGAGATTTCTCTCACTTTCATATGGATTCATACGCACAATAAAAAAGATCTTTCCTACACACTTGAACAAATATTAGTTTGCAAAAGGATTATAACAATATAATGAATAAGATAAACCAAACATTCCTCTTAAAAAAAATTTGTTCAAACTTATTCGTAGAATATTACTTTAAATCAATGAAATGTGCAAGATAGCTTGCACATATCAATCCAAGTAGGATGATCAGTATACACTAATATCAATTCAATATGAAAATAAATTAAATGCAATAGCAATAGCTGAAATGACATCACCTTATAACGCTAAGAAAACATCAGCCAAATAGTTCCAAAGTCTTGATTATATTAAGAAAAGTATGCAAGTACAAAATGACAGAGTTTCCTCAAGCCCAATAGCTCATAACATGATACAATATGGGAGCCCATGACTCTATTATATCGAGAGTTCGCAGCTAATCCCAATGAAGAATGCATATGAGAACTAAACTTGGAGAAAATCCCAAGGAAAGATAAGTCAAGTTCGATGTGGAGAAGGTAGAAACACCAAATAAAAATCGAATTCCATATGTGAACCTCAAGGGAAATCAAATTCCATATATGGCGTAGTAAACTCATCCATGAGTGAATCCAAGTACTATGATAACTCTAGTCATCCAATGCAAACTCGAACTAAGTGATGCCACAATTGTAGATGATCCCAAGGTAGCTCTGTGTAGGTCCCCAAGAACTGCGTGATTCCTCCATGTGAAACTCGTAGTCTAGCTAAGTGAAACTTGTAATCATCAAGAGTGGAGTGTTAAGAGTAGAAGCACCCGAGATAACTGTGAGATGAGGCCCCACATAATCTTCAGTCCAAATATTCCATATAACATTCCTTCAATGCACGAGCTCCTCTAATTAATTCAATTTTCCACGTGCAACTGTTTCTTTATCTCTGGGAAATTTGATTTTATGAAATAACGGTGTATTTATGATGAAGTGTGCTTAGTCATCTTCCACGTGTCCCTTGACTCAAATCTTTGACTTAGGATAATTTCCATTTCATTTCCACGTCCTTTTGTCACATGGAATAATATATTTCTCTCTATTTTATTTAATTCTAGCCTAATTAAATGCCACAATTTCCACTAAACTTAGGAAATGTTGGTTTTGAGGGTCCATAACACATTATTAACCCATAAAAGTGTATCATAGTAGAAATTTGAGAGTGATAGGTGTAATTTTTATTACTCATACCCCATACAACTTCTCTAGACAACACTTATTACATTACATATACAATTTTTATTGCGATTTTTGACTTGCGAGAAATCTAAAAAAAATAAAAATGACTATTTAGACCTAACCAAATTCCACAATTTTTTTTGTGTGATCTAGTATGGTAATATGCATTGACTCTAGACACTAAGACTTACCCAAGGCCTAACCATCAAGCCGCACTCCAGCTTTGGGGTAAATTTGGAGGAAAAAACTCAATTAATTATTAACTCCTAGTAGGGAGATGATAATTAACCAAGTGAAAAAAATCTCCCAGAGTAATACTCACTTGTTGGCAAGGTCTCGGGCCACTTAAGCTTGTTACAGACTCAAAAATCATCATTATTAACATCACTTATTACAATTCCCCGTAGGGCATGGAATCTGGGTATAAGAGAAAATGATGAGAAGTAGAAGTAGAGTTTAAAAACTATAGCGATCTGATGATATCTAATGGTACAAGTGTCATTTGGTATATCCTTGGGTATGGAGTCTTCATATAATCATCAGGTGCCACTTCAATGGTCAATAACACCCAAGAACATGGCTAGGTATGTTGTTAGGGTTTGAAGACTTCCATCACAATCGAGTTATCTCACCACTGCGACCACCTTTCTATCTCACCGGAACATTTTCTTTGATCTCTACTGCTACTTTTAAAGCTTAACGCACCAGCACATTCCCAAATGAACTAAATTATCACCATCCTGGCCATTATACTGATAAGTTTAGGAAGAGGTCTGCAAGGTCACAAGAATCAAACTGTGACCATTAGCAAGTAGTTACTCTCCCTGTCGCACGATACATAGTGAGGCCACAAGTGGAAGAATAAAGGATGTTGGACTGTGCAGAAGTCCAGGATTGATGGATGTGAGCTAAACTAGATTTGAGATATGAGATGTTCGTGTTCCTGTGCTTTTTTTGAATTTTCTTCTATTTATGTTGTCTATCTTGATCTTGGGCTCTGGCGTGTGGCTAGTGATGAGACACGGGACAGAGAGCAAGGAGTTTCTAACTGGGTTGGTTTTAATTCTTGGGATATTCGTAATGATGGTTTCTCTTTTCAAATTCATAGGCATGCGCTTCAAGATTTAATGCCTAATTTGGATCTATTTGTTTGTGACATTCTTTCTCATAACCTTGTTTTTATTTGGGATCATTTTCTTGTGGTATTTTCCATTTATGTTGCCACCACCTATCTTCTGTGGAAAAGAAACATATGCAACTTGAAAATTAGTGTTCAAAAAGTATGTGTTGGAGCAATTTATTGGGTGTTGAGTATAGGTCTATGAGGTACAAGGCCTAAACTACTTCCATTTTCCCTTGGATCATTTCATTTAGCCTCACCAGAATGCACAACTATTGATGCCATCATATCACTATGATACATATTTTGCTCAAGGCTAACCTTTTTTGGAGTATCTCAATTTGGAGAATCAACTATAGAACTTGTCAACATCCCAGAGTTTCTAATATATATTTTTTTGGTAAAACTGCATTTGCATTAGGTGGACACATTTGAACTCCGAGGATATGCTTCACCATTGATGAGGCTTGGGAATAATTTATCCTCAACGAGAAGTCATCCAAAATTGAAGCACAGTGGGTGTGATCACCTAAATGATTGGGCATATGTTGCACCTTTGATGTCATTTCTAATTGTTCACATGGAGATGAGATTGATGATGTTTAAACTTTGGACAACACTTTCGTCATAGTCGCACTTGTAGCATTACTGGTAGATAATTTTATAAGTTTACTTATACTTTTTGAATCTTAACATGTGCATTTTCATTAGAAACTAGTAGTTTGTACTTGTTGAACTTAAGTTTTTGAGAAAATGGGTAGAATTAATCAAGTATTAAAATTATTGATTACTTTAATGTTCTTTATTTTTTATGGTATAGTTGAAACCAGCAAAGCCACTCTCATTGATGTTTGAATATGTTTACAAGATCCACATGAAAAAATCGAGTTTCTCCAATTCAAGTCATAGCTCTTATGCGAATAACTACAAAGGAATCAATATTTTGAAGTAGTCTTTGTTCAATGCAAATTTCTGTTTGAATTTGAGAAATATTGTTCATAACAGCTAACACATGAGAAAATCAATGATGCCACTTCAAAAGTAGATTTAAAGGAAGGTAAAGAAGTTGATTTTGCATTTTCCAAGCCCATCACTAGACCTTGGGAATAAATCATCAACATCGAGCACAAAATTGGTCTTGGATGTGAAAAGGAAGTGACATTTCACATTCTAGAATGCTCCAAACCAATCTAGTTTCAAAGTACGAGGTTTATTCAAGAAATCTCATCTCCACTTGCTCTACTTTGACATCATATTTTCAAATTCCAACACTATCATCAAGTTGGCCACATGAAAGATCAATGTTTTGATATGAACCCTTGTGAACATTGTGTAAAACGTAATCATTATTCAAATAATGTTCCAATCACAAGAATCCTGCAAGAGTAAACATTCATATTGGATGGATCATTCTTGGAAATGGTCTTCAAAAGCTAAGAAGATATATTGGTCATTGTTATCCACCACCTGTGGGTGATATCCATAGGAGAAAATTTCTCTCCTAGATGGTCCTCAACTGACATCCAACAACGCCTTGTAGCCACTAGATAGCTCTATGTGCCACTATATCCGCCACATGAACTAGCCATATGCTTCCTCTTCCATCTGTTATGATTGTATGTTTGAAGGTGGCTCTTCCAATCTCGAAGGTATGGATTTTTGTTATGTATTTGGGTATTTTTGTTTACTTATCATGGACACTTTTGGGAATGGATTAGTGGGGTGATTCGTTTAAAAGAGTGGGCTTGGTTTGTACTCTTGTCTCCTCTATCCAATTTGATGGTTAACCTTGTATCCTAATCCCCTAGGATCTCCTTTATTGGCTACTAGCTTTAGGGGTGGCACTACATGGGAAACCCTGACTTTGGGTGCGGGGTCTCTCTTCCGGACACCATACACATCACCCCCATCCACTCATTATAACCCCATTCACCATACTTCTCATCCGTTTTGGTCCACATTTGTCCATTGGGTCCACAAGGAGTTATCCTAGCCCTCCCCTTGACCATACTTTGGGTCGAGCTAGGAATGATGCCTCAAAGGTTGATGCGGCTAGAAAGAAAGGAAAAAACATAATTTGGCCACTCTTAACAGGAATTGTACTATGAAATTCAAAATATGGTCAAGACATACAAATGTAGCAAGTGGGAAAAAGCCAAACATGAGCTATACCCCTATCATTATGGCCATCACCCTAGTTCTTAGAGCCCCTTATATTGACCCCCTTCATCATTAAGGAACCCATTATTGTCTTGACCCCTTGTGGACGATGCACCACCCCACCTCAAGGGGGTATTCACTGATATATCTTACACTTTATGCTCTCATCCCCTAAAGCCCCGAGCAGTTGTGAAAATAAAATTAAATAAAAAGAAAATACATATGAAGAAGGGTGTAAAAACAAAGGTCGAGGTAACTCATGTACCACGATTTCTTCCTCCTCCATTCATACACCCAAGTGTGAGATTCCCCTATCATAGCTACCCTTGTACTATGGCATGTGGCTTGTAGCCTTCCCTTGATGCCCCACTCCATTCTATCATTATATCACATGCCACTTGCCATTTGATGGATGTACCATGGACATGTCACTCCTCTTAAAGGTTGAAACCACCTAATAGGGTCCTTCGTTAACCTCCTTCTTGAACTTGGAGACACTTGTGCGTTCTAAATCCCACTATGGAAGGGCATGCCACTATGAAGTGTCCACTTAGATCCATGATTTGTAAGCTCATTTACTCAAGTGCACTAATGTTCGGTTGTACTAGAAGGTGAGGGGACGCATTGAATCTCATACAAGATTGCAGGTGGTTCTTCATCTTGGGTTTGGTCTCCCCCTACGGGGTCCAAGCCCTCCATAGGGTCATATTGGCATTTATAGGGTGATCGTTGAGAGTGATATGCCTCCACCATTGCAGAGAGAAGGTTTCCACTTCATAGTATCATTTAGTTTCACTCATTGCTTGCTCGTGTTCTATTTATTTGATGATGATGATGCACCTAGACCACTTACCCATCGAACTACACTCTTGACCACTCACTTGGAAGCTAATCGAGGGCCCATATGAGGGTGTGTCTCACCATGGGGGACAATGGGAGGGCTTGAATCATTCTTCCAGCCCTTACAAATTGGATACAAGCTTGTTCGATCCATTTAAATATCCATGAGGATGTTTTGCGCCCCCATTGCCACTTGGGAGCACCACATGTCATTTACTTGGATATCAAGCGGACACCCCCTTCATCACTGTGTTTGGAGGTCATTCATTCATCTTGGAACACATTGGACTCCACTAGGCCTCTTCAATAGCCCTTTTACCTATTGTATTTATCATTTTTCCCTCTTGAGAGGCTTATTTTTGTATTATGGAGTTATCTTGGTGGGCCTTTCGATCTATTGTATTTATCATTTTTCCCTCCTGAGAGGCTTATTTTTGTATTATGGAGCTATCTTGGTGGGCTTGTCACCAAGTAATGTTATTTTTGCACATTATTTTATTAGTTGGGGAATTATTAGGCCTAATTAGGAAAATCAAACCCCTTAGCGAGGATATATATTGATGTGATGATCATTTCATTTCATCATCACTTGGACTTGGGATATATCTTTCTAAAGATTTTGGACCTGCAAATTTGTGGAATGATTTGGATGATTAAATGCATTTCAATGTGTGGAATATTTTCGTTATCTCTCTTGTAGCTTCTAATTTGCAACTATGATGGATGGATATACTCTCTTGTCATGTAAGTTCTCTTTTCATGCAAATTTCTTGATAATTTGTATCTAATGTATGGAATGCTATTCTTTGATTTAGCTTGTGCCCTAAAATCTAATGCAAATTTATAAAACATTTGTAATCTTGGCTCGTTGCATATGTTATTTATCTTGGCAAGAAGAACAAATTTTCTTAGGGGTAGGTTGTGCACCTTTTACCTTGAAACTCCATCAAATCTTGCATATCAAAGTATAAAAATCTGAAGTTGTCATGTAGCTTCCTCCATTAATAGTGAAGCAACTTCTTTAGGCCTCCTTGAAGAGCGAAGTTCCCAAGTCTTGATCATTTTGACTCCAATCTTCCCAATAGTCAAGCACTAGTCCTAGATCCTTGATGATCAACCCTAAAACTATTTTTCTTTCCTTTTTTCTTATTTTTCTACCCTGACCCTAGAAGACCAACTAGGGCCTATCATGAATTACATTTGTGACATCTCCTTGGGGTGAAAATTGGTACACTACTGCGTTGTCTCTTCCTTTGAGTTCCCTTAAAGTTTCAAAAAATTTCCCGTGGTTAGTTTGAGAGAAATCTCAATACCTAGCTCCAAAACCATTTTTGTTGTTCACCTTCCTTGTTTAGAGGCATTTATATGGTTATTTGCTCTAAAAAACTAATCAAAATTTCACCTTTCTTCGACCCTTTTCTTCTTATCCTTGCTTGACCTAGGCATATCGTTGATGATCACCCCAAACCCTAGGCCTCGCTTGGATCCCATAGGTATCTCTTGTGGTCCTAGCCTTTGTATGATCTATATTTCACAAAACCTTAAGAGATGTCCTCCTCCCTTTCTAGGAAACCTTGATCTAGGCATAACTCTTTTGTTGAAAATATTTTCACTTAGGTTTAGGCATCCTTCACTCAAGTCTTTTTTGGAGAGCCCTTCTTTTGCTTCTAAGACACACAACCTATTATATGAGCCTTTCCTTTGAATGGTCTTTGGAAATCATGTTTTACAATGTTATTTACCTCGTCATTCCTAGTGATTTCATTATATTAGGAATCCTCCCATCAGTGAAAGTCCGTAACGAGTAGGGGACATTGACTGAGGTGATAGTGGGTCCTTGTCCTGTTGTTTCCACTTGATATAGTAGTAGTCCATTTGGAACCCCTCCTAGGACCCCTATTAAATTGAGCAGTAAAATGTTTTCCGTCATTTTCGAGGACACGACATGTGTGTCTTGTTCCTTTACAACATTATCGACATATTATTCTAGGCGACTCCATTGGAAGAAAAAAGCCCTAGTTCTTCATTGAGATTTAAAAGTTAATGCTTGTAGGGTGAAGCAAGCATCTATCAAGGCACTTAGATTCACCTTGGCGACTTCGTTTTGGTTTTATATGCAAAATCATGAAAAAGGGCTTATTGTGAGAAGGAAAGTATCCATGACATTAGCCCCGGATATTTCCAAAACTTTTGGGAAAGATTGGATTTGTGGGTTGAGCTTTGTGACCATCTGGTAGAGCATGAAAACGAATACTTCATATTCAATTTATAACAAGAGCAAGTTTAAACCTCCACAACGTGCAACAAGATTATGAAGAAAGCCCCACCAATGATCTCTTCTCTGAGCTTTCCTATTATATTGGTGCATTCAATTCCTTGTGTCACAAAATTAAAGAAAAATATGGCTTGTTATCGCTCAAACTAGCAAGAGTCCTAGGAGGGGATCCTAAAGGGAAGATGTTAGGTTAAGGTCAACAATGGAATGATAGCCTACTTTCACCTCAACTAAGGCTCCCTGCTCTTTACAGGCTTTCCTTGATGGGAGGAGACTCGGTATAAAGGGAATCACTAGATGAATGAGTGAATGAAAGGATGAGGAGTGATTCCTAAGGCATATTCGCAAGAGAGACTCAATTGTATGGTTTGCTTGGTTGGGAAGCAATGTGTAAGGCTCCTTAGGAAGAGCCAAGGGGATTTCAAGGGCTAGGGTTTGAGGATAAAACTTTTAAGGGATATACCTGGTCCTAGAAATCCTTGGTAAAAATTAGTTTCCAAATGGTCTTTGTGAAATTAGCTTCAATAGGTTATGGGACGACACAGGACGAAGTGGATCCAAAATTAGGTCAAGGGGATGGAATTGATTTTTTAGGGGTGTGCTTGACCTGATTGAGGGGGAGAAGGGGGTCAAAGGGGAAATTTTTCGGTAATTTTGATGCAATGATCCCAATGAGATCACTAGCTAAGGGAAACCAAGGGAAAGAATCAACCTTGAAGTTAGGGCTTGAAATATCTCAAAATCCCAACATTAGAATTGCTTTATATTTGGAGGGCATCTATAAGACACAATAATGTAGTAGTGAGCTAGATATTGAACTTTTTGGATGGGTGAATTGTGAGAAAATCAATGCCCTGGGTGGCCTATGGAGGCTAGGCCTAGAAAGAAAGAGAGTGAGGTGATAAAAATATGCTTTTGAGTGATCACCTATGGAGGATTACTGCCTTGTCCTTTGGGAGAGATGGAGTCAAGGAGATTTTAACATTTGGAATTGATTCACCTAGTCAAGGAGGCCTTAAAAACAACTTCGCATGGCATTAGGGCATGGTAACAACTACTTCAAGGTATTTATACTTCGATTTGCAATATTTTATGACTTATTAAGATAAACATGAAATATCTTTAGGAATATTCACTCATTCATACATGGCCCATGACAAGATGCAACATTATAAAAGATCAAATTTCTAGAATTTCGCATTAGAAAAGCAGTAAATTTCAGCCTAGTATAGCAAAAATCCCACCAACATGCATGTGACAAAGAAAATAAAAAGTCTAACATTAAAAGAGTACTTACATGTAAGAAAGAGTATATCCAACCATCGACATATGCCAATAGTGAAGCTCCAAGACAAAATGAAAGAGATCCAAAAATCAAAATTCATCCATTCATCCAAACTCATCCTCCAAGAAGGATGGCGAAAATATCACAAGAGAAGATAACCCGATCAAAGTGATGATGATCAAAATGAATCATCTCACTTCTATTTATACACTCTATAATGAATTCAATTTAGTTAAATTAGCCTAATTGAGCCCCTGAAATAAAATAATGTGCATAACAATAATACATTTGGTGACAAGCCCATCAAATAGTTCAATAATGTAAAGAAAAGCCTCTCAAGAGGGTCAAATGATCAACAAAGTGAGTGTTCAAAATGCAACAAGATGATGGAGCTTAGTGAAAATAAGTTGCCTTCACTAAGTAAGCCCGCAGGCTATTTTTGGCGCAAAGTCTATTTTTAGACATATGGATCATGGTCTATGAGTTGCAGGATGCTAATTGTGGATGATTAGTCATGTTGGTAAAAATAGATGGACTTCTATTTTTAGACATATGGGTGGAGTCTATTTTTAGACTGCCAGGCTAAAAATAGAACAGTCGAATATTATTAGCTCTTAATAATATTTGGACTATAAACATTATCTTATCCTCTTGGAGCACTTCAGTTCAAGCTATGGATGTGGCACATGCAACTGTCAGAAGGAAATATGCTTTTCTTATGGGTTAGTTGAGCTATTGCATGATGGACTTCAATTAGAACTCAAGTGATTGAGTTTGGTGGAGTTGATTGAGGAGTTGATGGAGTTGTGTTCAATTTGACTTGGTTGAACTAGTTGTATTTAGTCTAACTGCAGAATACACTAGTGATGAGTGATGTGAATTAATTATTAATTAATTCACTAATTATTAACTCATAAAGCAACTAAAGAATACATCAGTTAACTCAGTGCATGGACAGTTCAGTGGAGACAAGTGTTAGAGGTGGGTGAAAGAGTGAGACTGCTATCAGTTGTGACTATAGATGTGCATGAGATTTGCACATGCATTGATGGATATTTCCAATGAGGATTGTGCAGTACAAGCCAAAGAAAACGAGCTTGGATCATTCCTATTCTTGCTTTGGATTGCGCAGTAGAGGCAGGCAAACAGCAAAGGAGATTTGAACCTGTGACTTGATTCAGATCCGAGCTAGTTTATGTGTAGCAGGTGGAGATAGTACTGAGTACTTGTGAGGAGTATTGTACTATGTATTATTACATGTTCTCTATCATTATAATAAACAGATAGTTGGGGGTTTTCAGTTGTATGCTTTCCCCAGTACATACTGTGTTGATATGTATGATTGATGTTTCAATGTGCGCATGTGATTGTTTTTGATTTTGCAAATTGATGATCAACATAGAGGAGGTTATGTATTATGCATGCATTCCGCAAATAGTGTATAATCAGGATAATCTCTATGAATAAGTGTTATATTATTCAAAATTTCTACATGGTATCGGAGCAGAGTTGATCATCATATCTATTATTCAGAAAGTGATTACATTTTATTTCTTCAGGCAGAGTCTGTAATCGGGCCAGGTAGCCTCTGGATTCATCCTTCTTTTGGAAGGTGAGATATCTGGTAAAAGCCCATACAGTCAATCTCTGTATGAGAAATACTTTGTTCTCACGAATTTTAGATCAGAAGCGGTTGATTTTTGAGTTGGTGGAATTCGAATTTGCAGCAGTGTTTTCTTGGTGTCAAAGTTGAAATGTCTTTCAACGGATAGCGATTGGAGTATGCTCTTGAAGACAACTCAAATTATATTGCATGGAAAGACAGGATGGAGGCGGTGTTAGATGACAATTGGCTGAAGGATTTCATAGAGGCTGAGGTCCCAAAGCCTACTGATGTTGCTCACATTGAGGTTTGGCAAAAGAAGACAACAAAGTGTCGAAGGATTCTGTTGGAGGGCGTGAAGGATCACATTGTATCCAGCTTGCATGGAAAGGCTTCTCCATACTTGATGTGGAAAGCGTTGACAGATTTATTCCAAAGCAAGAGCAACCAGAGGAAGTTGGCGCTCAAGGATAAACTCAGAAACATTAAGTGTGAGAATGGAGACAGTATGCCCAAGTATCTCACGAAGTTCACCCAATGCTGGGATGAGCTGGGAAGTGTGGGGGTGACTGTCGATGATGAGGACTTGGTGAGCTTGGCTCTCCTTGGTCTTCCGAAGAGTTGGCATTCCTATCAGGACTCTATCAATGGTCGGGAGAAATTTCCAGGATGGGAGAGACTTTGGTCGGATCTTGTGCAAGAGGAGATCAGGCGGAATACCAGGGACGGATCTTCATCAAAGGCATCTGATGAAGAAAATTGCGCTTTGGCTGCCAAAGCAAAGAAGGGGAAGGAGAAGGGTTCTCTTTCCGAATCCAGTTCTTCCAATGATGGGAAGAAGGTTGACAAATCGAAAGTGTGATGCTTTCGTTGTCATGAGGTGGGCCATTATGCTGCAAATTGTCCACGGAGGAAATCCAAGAAGGGATCCGGGGAAGGATCTGAAGGTGAGGCACTTGCTTCATAGTTTGAGTTGGATTTCACACTCTTTGCATGCATGGTTTCATCCATGGTGGGAAGTGGTTGGTTTCTTGATAGTGGAGCTTCTTTCCACATGACTAGTGACAAGAGTTTGTTCAGTACTTTGGAGGAGAAAGATCTCCAGATACTCATAGTGATGGGTAATGATGAGAAGTATAGTGTCTCAGGTGTAGGCACGGTTATTTTTCAGAGGGAGCATGGAGCTCGCCTTACCTTGACTGATGTCAAGTATGTACCAGGACTGAAGAGAAACTTGGCGTCGATCGCGATGTTCGAAGACGGAGGCTATGATGTAGTCTTCAGTAAGGGAAAGGTTTTCCTTAGACACATCATCACTAGACAGGTGAAGCAGATTGGTTCACGGGTCAAGAACCTGTATGCTCTTGAGGTTAAAGATGCATGCAAAGCCTTGAGCAACGAGGCAATTGATGGAGACTTGGTGGTTGAGAGGGAGCGCATATTACCTATCAACATGCAGAGCCAGAAGAAGTCTCAGACAATTGTGCAGGAGCCATGATTGGTGCAGCAGCTTCAGGAGGTTGTGAAGCAGCCACAACAAGGGAAGCTGAGAGGAGATCGAGTAGAGACATATACTCATGCAGAGACCTCCAGTAGGGGGAAACTTCGAGCTAGGTGGACTGAGGGATCACATGCAGCCATACCTCCAAGTAGGAGGTGGGGTGATATAGAGTGATCGTCCTAAGGAGGAGGGGCAGGATCCTTGAGGTACCCAACCTCTTAGATGAGACCTTGCGACGGGAGCCCCGATGTGGAGTAGCAGGAACTGACTGATTGGGTAGAGACAGATGCGGATGGAGTAGCAGAGAGAGCGACAGTGTAGGGAATCCCAGGACAGCGCATAGCTAGCAGGCTGCAGCAATGCGAAAGGCACAAGTGTTTTGCACAGTGCTAGGTGGCACAGAGAGGTGTGCAATGGTGTGAGATGCATGGAGATGTTGCAGTAGCGTAGATGTTAGAGAGGGAGCACTTGTCAGCAGCAGGTAGAGCTTCAGCATTAGAGTATGTTCCTAGCCCAATAGAGTGGTCAGTTGGGAGTGTTTTTGTTCCAAGTGTTGTTGGAGCAAGTGGACCGGGCAAATGCGTTGCATGCAGAAAATTCCAGAGTTGCAGGATAGGGGTTGCAAATAATCCATATCTTGTTGAGAGGGAGTGTTGAAAATGCAACAAGATGATGGAGCTTAGTGAAAAGGAGCTGCCTTCACTAAGTGAGCCCGCAGGCTATTTTGGCGCAAAAGTCTATTTTTAGACATATGGATCATGGTCTATGAGTTGCAGGATGCTAATTGTGGATGATTGGTCATGTTGGTAAAAATAGATGGACTTCTATTTTTAGACATATGGGCGGAGTTTATTTTTAGACTGCCAGGCTAAAAATAGAACAATCGAATATTATTAGCTCTTAATAATATTTGGACTATAAACATTATCTTATCCTCTTGGAGCACTTCAGTTCGAGCTACGGATGTGGCACATGCAACTATCAGAAGGAAATACGCTTTTCTTATGGGTCAGTTGAGCTATTGCATGATGGACTTCAGTTAGAACTCAAGTGATTGAGTTTGGTGGAATTGATTGAGGAGTTGATGGAGTTGTGTTCAGTTTGACTTGGTTTAACTAGTTGTATTTAGTCTAACTACATAATACACTAGCGATGAGTGATGTGAATTAATTATTAATTAATTCACTAATTATTAACTCATAAAGCAACTAAAGAATACATCAGTTAACTCAGTGCATGGATAGCTCAGTGGAGACAAGTGTTAGAGGTGGGTGAAAGAGTGAGACTGCTATCAGTTGTGACTATAGATGTGCATGAGATTTGCACATGCATTGATGGAGATTGCCAATGAGGATTGTGTAGTACAATCCAAGGAAAACGAGCTTGGATCATTCCTATTCTTGCTTTGGATTGCGCAGTAGAGGCAGGAAAACAGCGGAGGAGATTTGAACCTGTGACTTGATTCAGATCTGAGCTAGTTTGTGTGTAGCAGGTGGAGATAGTACTGAGTACTTGTGAGGAGTATTGTACTATGTACTGTTACATGTTCTCTATCATTATAATATACAGATAGTTCTGGGTTTTCAGCTGTATGCTTTCCCTAGTACATACCGTGTTGATATGTGTGATTGATGTTTCAACGTGCGCATGTGATTGTTTTTGATTCTGCAAATTGATGATCAACGTAGAGGAGGTTATGTATTATGCATGCATTCCGCAAATAATGTATAATCAGGATAATCTCTGTGAATAAGTGTTATATTATTCAAAATTTCTACACTGAGTTGATGGGCCTTTGAGGCAATGTTGCACGAAGCGGAAGCGTTTTTTGGAAGCAGGGACGCGAAAGCGTCATTTTCCAAAAATCTAGGAAGCGAAGCGTTCGCAGAAACATCTGCTATATATATATTTATATTTTTTTTTCATTTATACTCAAAACAAACATCCCAAATAGCAAATTAATTGTAGAAGACATGAAAACATGCATATTTTTGCACAAATCAATATAGATATAACATCCATTGTACATTAATGATTAATTATTCGAGCATCAACCATTTAGATGCATCAACCATCTAGAATCTAGATTCTTCTCCTCTTGTCTAGCCTTTGCCTCTACCTTGATTGTCTAGGGATATTAGTCAACATTGCCCAATTTTGATCAAACTACCTAATTCAAGACTTAAAATATGGTAGAAAAAGCTTAACATGCTTGATCGATGATTTTGACTTGATTGAAAGGTAATTTTTTGCTAAGGGCGTGCCGCATGACAAAGGAGTTCAACAATTAACACCACCAACACTAGGGTACATATAGGGCTTGGTGCTCTTGATTAAATGCTAATCGCATACCTTCATACTTGATATAATCTAATGAAATGACACAATCCCATTGATCCTGAATTCCTGAAAACTGTTAAGTTTGCTGAATTTTGAATAGGATATGAAATTCTATTTTCTCCATATGAAGTCCAACGAGGCTGGAACCACTGTCAAACATCCTGAGTCATTTCATGGTAATGTTAAAAATTTAAGTAAAAGGATGAAAAAGAAAAATAAAGGAGAATGTCACTTTTACTTTAAGAATTTAACATTACCATGAGGGAGCATCTGCTATATTTATATGTTTTTTTGCCTTCATTCATCACCCTAACCCAAGGTGGACCCACCCCCAACAAGCAAACTCACCTAAAATTAAAAAAAAAAGAATTGAAAAAAAAAAAAACGATTTTCTAAACGCTTTTCCAGAAGCGTACGGGAAGCGTATGCTTCCTCCTCCGAAGCGCCACGCTTCCGATGCCCGAAGCGTTGTACGAAGCGTGCTTCGGCGCTTCGAA
Source organism: Pinus tabuliformis (assembly GCA_031772625.1). Lineage (NCBI taxonomy): Eukaryota > Viridiplantae > Streptophyta > Pinopsida > Pinales > Pinaceae > Pinus > Pinus tabuliformis. The sequence goes on from CM062816.1 coordinate 854,614,368, forward strand.
AGCAGCGCTTCCGTACCATGCTTCCGAATTTCCAGGAAGCGGCAAAAAATTCGGAAGCGTGCTTCCGGCCAAGCTTCCTTGGCGCTTCCGTATGGGACGCGCTTCGGGGCTTAGAACCGTGGGGGGGCGGGGGGGGGGGGCGCTTCGTGCAACATTGCTTTGAGGAAGCCTAATGAAGTCCAAGGGGTGCGATGATGTAGAAATGGACTCCAAACATAGTGGAAAAGGGGTTGGCCCCTTGTTTTCCAAGCAAGAACATGTGGTGCTCCCAAGTGGGTATGGGGGCATAAGGACATCCTCATGGATCTCCAAGTGGGTCGAAAATTCCTATAAATCATCCATAAGGTCTAGGATGGTGATGTAAGCCCTCCCTCTGCAGCAGGAGACATCCTCTAGACCCTGAAACATCTGCAAAGTGTATGGTGCAACTGTGGAGACAAATGACCATGGTGAACCAGGTGCATCATCCTCATCCAAAAAGGTGGAACATGAGAAATTAATGATCGGTGATGGGGACCCATAAAGTAATATCTTCTATGGTGGAGGCCCGTGGCTCTCAACGCTCACCCTACAAGTGCCAATGTGGCCCTCTAGAGGGTTAATACCTCATATAGGGAGACCAAGCCCCAAATGAAGACCCACCTACAATCCTACATAAGATCCAATGTGTCCCCTTACCCTCCAATACAACAAGTCATTAGAATAATCAAGTAATAAATCTTACAATTCATGGGATCAATGGGACACTTCATGGTGGCACACCCTTCCATAGTGGGCTTTGGCATGAATGAGTGTCTCCAAGCTCAATAGGGGGTTAAGCAAGGACCGTATTAGGTGGTTTCAACCTGTACAGGGGGAGACATGTCCATGGTACATCCCTTAAGTGGTAGGTGGAAAATTATATAATAATGGAATGGCGTGGGGATTAGGGGAATCATCCAGACCACATGTCAAGGTGTAATGGTAGCTACAATTAGGGAATCCCACACTTCGGATATGATAGTAGGAGGGAGCAAATCGTGGTACATGAGTTACCCCAACTTCTGTTTTTCCAACATTCTTCATATGTCTTTTTCCTTTGATTGATTTTTCTTCATAACTGCTCAACGCTCCACGGGATGGAGAGAATGATGTGTAATATGTAGCAGTGGATACCCCCTTGAGGTGGGGTGGTTCATCGCCCACCAAGGATTGGGACAATCATAGGTTCCTTAATGATGGAGAGAACTCATGAGGGCTCATAGGAACCAGGGTGATGGCCATGGATAAGGCGTAGAGCTCATGTTTGGCTTTTACCCACTTTCTAAATTTGTGTGTCCTAGCATGTTTTTCATTTTGTGTTACATTTACTATTGAGAGTGGTCAAATTATTATTATTATTTTCTTTTTAGCTACATCAACCTCTGGGGCATTGTTCCAAGCTCGACCCAAGCTGTGGACAAGGGGAGGGGGAGGCTAACCCTATGTGGACCCAACATACACATGTGGACGCAGATGGGAAAAGAGATGAATGGGGCTAAAATGAGTGGAAGGGGAGTAATGTAGGTGACATCGAGAATCAAGAACATGCAACCAAAATCAGGATTTCCCATGTAGTGCAAGCCCTAAATCTAATGGCCGGTAAAGGAGATCCCACAAGATTAGGGTGCAAGGGTAACCATGAAATCAGACAATGGAGACAAGAATACAGACCTAACCCACTCTTTTCACTGAATCCCCCCACAAATTCATGCCCAAGAATGCCCATTCATAACAGATGGGCGAGGGAACACATGGATGGCTCAGGTGGCGAAGAAAATGGCACATTGAGCTATCTCGGGGTTGTAAGTGGCAGTTGGCTGTCTGAGGACCATCTTTGAGAATTTTTTTTTCCTATGCATACTACCCATAGGTGGTGGGTAATATCTGGCTCCAACTAGTACATGAGCTCTCGGAAAAGTGTGCGAAGCCACTTGAACGGGAGGTCATGAGAACAACTACAATCTTGTTGTACCATAGACCTATTACCTATAGATATCAAAGAACAAACACACAGGGAAACATATTTTTTTGGTGTCTTATAATTTCCCATGATTAGTATTACGCTGTAAAATCAACAGGAAAGTAAAAATATGAAAATTTAATCTAAATGAAACTAATCTAGCATGAGAAATATCATATGGTATTAGTTCTAATGAGAAAATCAACATGCAATGCATCCTACTCTAATATGCATATAATACAATGTCAAGTATCAAGGAAAGTGGTGATACGACTTAACTTGACTGGTTGTGACCAAAGTTCATCATTGAGTTTAGGAATGTAGTAATAATCCTCTCCAACTTTCCCATGAATCTTGAACAATATTGGATTTTTATCTACCAAGACCACATCCCCAACCTTGTATTCCCTTTTAGGCTTCCACTTTTTGTTTGCCTTTTGATTTGGTCACTTGAGAATACAAACTTCTTATGAAGGGAGAATGGGAGAAGGCTTCTCATTCTCATGTGTCTTGTAGTATGGGATCGGTCCTAAATTGACTAGATAAGAAGGGTAAGTAGGTTCTCTATAAAGGATGAAGGGGTTTCCATCAGATTGTGGGATAATGGCATATGACAAGTCCAATTGGAGATGACCCCCAATAGTGGCTCCCCACTTCCTTGATAGAAGCATCCCCTATACCTTAAGGTCCTTTATGATGCCTTCTACTTCTACAAATATGGAGTTAAAACCACACACCTTTTTATATGGCAGAGTGATATTAAGACCCAATTGATTCATGAATTTTAGTGGCATGATGTTTGTGGAGGCCCTTGAGTCCAACATAATTTATGTAACAGAAGGTCATTGATGGCCAAGTTAAGGATAAATTGGCTCATGTCCTGGGTTTAAATCAGGAAGGTGAATTTTTTGCAAGTCTTTGGGTAATTCTTCCTCTTCAAAACCTAGGGATTTCTTGATTAGCCATTATTGTCAGGGAAGTTTTGCAATCCCCTTTAATGGAAATGGCATAGTCATTTTCCCTATAGTTGTCTCTAGATCAATTTTAAGCCCCACCTATTTTCCCTTTTCCTTTTTCTTGATGGTCTCTTTCTTTTGAGGATCCTTTTTGGGATCAACCTTCTTCGAAGGATCCTTTTTAGGAGGATATTTAGGGAGAGATTCCTTAGAAGGGACCTGCTTGGGAATTGATTCGTCTTTTTGGGTTCCTTGGAGGTTGTTGGGCCTTTATTGTTGTCCTTTCGTGAATATTGGACCCATTTGAACTTTCCACTATCATCGGCATTAAGGATTGGCTCTTCCTTTTCTTCTTTGAAGGTGACCTCACTAATGGGAGGATGAGAATATGAACCTCCTATTAGAATGTTGAAGACGTTAGATTCTACAAGGTTACCATGCTCATCTACTTTTCCATCATCGCTCTCATCCTCATCACTTTTCTCATCTTTGAAAGATGAATCTTGCTCAATTTCATTGGTTGCGGCAAAAGTGTTTGGGACTTGAGATGAGCTCGGCTTGTCTTCTTCATTTTTATTTTTAGAAAAGGGCTTCCCTTTTGGGATATAGCTAGACTTTTGGGCCATTTCCAAGGAAGTGAGTTTGCTCATGTAGAGCCTATCTCATGAGTTCATTTCTTTGTTGATCTTTTCCATTTTCTTGAGGAGCACCAAAACGGTTTCTTTGTGTTGATCATTGTATTTTTCCTTCTCAACCTCTGCTTTAGCCTTGGGGTGGTCATTAACATCCATTCTGGAGATTCATAAGTTTTCCTCAACTTCCATTTCTATCTCTTTAGCCTCAACCAAGGTTGAAGGTTTCTTGTCCCTTAATGCATAAGTTAGGTGGCCACCCACAACTTTGATGAGTTTGTTGAGAATGTTAGCATCGGGGGGCTTCAAATGGTTGGGGATATCCCTAAATACCCTATCAAATTTTTGGATGAATTCTTGGATGTATTCCCTTCCCCTAGTTATTTGATAAAACTTTTCAATCTTGAAGGTTCCTTGTGCATTGCATTACCATATTATCATGAACATGTCCTCAAATTGTTCAGAGTCTTCTATGCATGATGGGGGAAGACTAATGTACCATTCTCTTGCTTGTCCTTCAAAGTACAAAGCGAAAAGCATCATAAAACTATCCTCATCAAAAATAAACCTAGGAGACATGTTCCAATAGAACTCTTTAACAAAGTCACGGGCACTTATGGTAGCATTCCCTTTGAAATTGGGCAACCAGTTATTGTATTTCTCAAGTAATGGTTTGGGGTCATCACTCAACTTAAAAGGGGCGAAGACACTAACTAAATTCCTTTCACTTTTGGTCATCTTGGGTTGGTCTTATTTTGGATCAGTGCTAGAACCAGTTTCCATATTTGGGGTAGGATCAATAAGCTTTTCAAATTCAGGGAGAATGATGTTTCTAATCGGTTATGGAGTTCGTTCTCCCCTTCTTGCAGCGGCCCTAGTTAAACGAGGAATGTTGTCACCTTAAATTAAACTAGGGGTGTGTACAATGAATGGAGTCTCTAGAGGAATATTAGAAGTGTCATTAATGAATCAATTCCCCAATTATTCACTAGGGAGGTAGATCTTCTTCCTCCCCAACAACGGTGCCAAAAACGTTACCGCTCAAACTAGCAGGGGTCCTAGGAGGGGATCCTAAAGGGAAGCTACTAGGTCAAGGGAAAAAATGGAGCAATATCCCATTGTCACCTCAGCTAAGTCTCCCTACTCTTTACAAACTTTCATCTATGGGAGGAGACTCGGTATAAAGGGAATAACTAGATGAATGAGTCATTGAAAGGATGAGGAGTGATTCCTAAGGCCTATTCATAAGAGACTCAACTGTAGGGTTTTCTTGCTTAAGAATCAAGGCATAAGGCTCCCTAGGAAGGGCCAAGGGGATTTTAAGGGCTAGGGTTTGAGGATAAGACTTGTAAGAGATATACCTAGTCCTAGAAATCCGTGGGAAAACTTGGTTTCCAAATGGTCTTTGTGAAATTAGCTTCAATAGGTTGTGGGACCGCATGAGACCAATTGGACCCAGAATTAGGTCAAGTGGATGGAATTGATTAGATATGGGTGTGCTTGACCTGAATGAGGTCACTAACTAAGGGAAACCAAGGGCAAGAATTGATCTCAGAGCTAGGGCTTGAAATATTTCAAGATCCCACCATCAAAATTGCTTCAGATTTGGAGGCCCTCTAGAAGACACAAAAACATAGTAGTGGGAAAGATATCAAACCTTTTGGATGGGTGAATCATGAGAAAATCAATGCCCTAGGTCACTTATGGAGGTGTTGACGGCGTTGGAGCCGCCAAAATGTCAAGGGGATCTCCCCGGTAAGAAGTCCCAATTAGACCTCAGACCGTTTGGTGTAGGAGTCCCAGCAGTGGGTCGTAAGGTAATGCCTTAACCGCGATGTCGCACAGAGGCAAGTAAGATAACTCTGTCAGTAGCAAGGGTGTGACTGATGCAGTGAGTCAAGGAAGGTGTATGAGAGGTTCCAACACTTCGAAGGGAGAGGAATGTGAAGGTGGGTTCTAGGTTGAAAGGGATCAGCCCCAACTCGGCTAAGAACGCACCACACAAAGGACATGCATAGCTTCTGGTGGAGCAGTCCACTCGGATACGACAGTCACATCATACAAGGTAAGATAACACGAACAACACTCACGGATCATTCCGAGATGAGTGTGACGGTTGTTATAGCAAGGTTCAAGTGAAAGGTCTCTCGAATTTCGGGCAGAGCAGTCGACATGGACAGTGACAACGTTAACAACATATGCAACACATTAACAACAAGATTCATATAATTGCATGTGAATCAATTCATATACAAGTACATAAGTTAAACAACACATATCATTAAATCAACCGGAGCAGTCCAACTACAATAACAACATATGCATGAAAATGTGCTAGCTCTTATTATATAAAGAAGTGTAAGTCACAATCATACAATACATCCATGTAAACCTGCTAGCCCCAACAGTGGAACGTTACAGCCACATCCGCTCACTCCTCCAAAGAGATGTACTAGCTTCGTGTAGTGGAGAATCCAAGGTGCATTACAATACTGTCCAAGCCTTCTTCAAAATAGTCTTAGCAGAAGCTTGGCTAACCAAAAGCCTATATAATGAGTTATGAGGGACTATTTATAGCAAAGGGTGGGGTGACCCTTGACATTCCCCTTTGTGACCATTCAACTACCCTCATGACTCTTCACCTACTCTATGACTGTTACACCCACTCTTGACACTTGACTTACCTTGACATGACTCAACATTACAATGCACATGTACCCATGTGAACAATGTCTTGGACCAACCAAATTAGACATCATTCGGACTTAGACAACCATATAAGTCCAACTACTTGACATCCTCATGCTGATCAACGGTGACATATTGATGCCAAGATTGGTAGTCATTGGGAGTGTCCGTGTGTTCTGCTGTGACATACGTCTGAAACCTGAACCTTGCCTCCATATCATCTGGGTACATTGCTCGGGCTCCTCTGTCCAACTTGTTTGTGAGCATGCTCATCATTATCTTCTGTGTGGCTAGACCAGCAACGTACTTGCGCATGATGTCTGCATTGATAGGCAAGTCTGGGCTGGTGGCAATGCGCATCAGCTCGTCGAAGTACGAGTCAAGCTCCTGTTGGACGTTCTTCTTGGTCTTTGCCTGAGTGAGGGTCCCAAGTGATGGGATCGCATGAGTATGCACTATAACCTCCATGCTTTTGAATATTCGTACATGGGAAGCCTGTATGCTAGTCATGAGTTGTGGTAGGTATTCATAGTTCTGAACCTAAATCCGGATACGTGCTTGTAGCTCGACCACATTAGCCTTCATCATATTTGGCAAGTGAAGCGGGGCTCCCTTATACTTCATTGTCCATGCTCGCATGTTATCAACAATAGTATGTATGCTCTTCAAGATGCGTACTATTCTTGCACATCGCTGTTGCCAACCGTGGAGATGAACGACCTCTTGATGCATGGTACTAAACTTGAAGTACAATGCTCGCATAACTGTGTCCAAGGAAAATACTTCTTCCAGTATTGCCTTCTTCAGCTCAACTCAGGATGACATTGTCACCAAGTCTCCTCCCTACTTGGCCACCTGTAGTTCCTTCGCCATTCGCTCATTCTTAGCTATGAGAAAACAGACACTAGAGCTAGTGGCTTCGGCATACACTCTAGTTGCACTAGCCAACACAACTGGATTCTTGTGCACATCAGTTGCGATCTCTTGCTCTTCAAACTGCATAGGGGATGTATGGTCTTTTAGAGTCGGTACTCTCTGAGACTGCACAACTCTGTGATGAGATTCGTCAAAGGATATATTATGCGTCTCCACTTTTGGTTGACCACCAAGGATCTCAGTGCCTCCTTTGTCATTCGAGACATTCTCATCATCTGGATGCATTGAAGCGGGTGAGTCAACCTCTCTTTGGTGAGGCATGAGGTCAGTGTCCTATTCCAACTCCTACTTCTCCATGTCTACATCCAACTATTCAAGAGCTCATTCTATCTCCTGAGCAAAGTCTTGCCCTGTGAGGGTTCACCCTGTTTTCCTGATGCCAGCTGTTTAGAAGAATCAACTACTTGTACGGGCGTTGCTTCATCTGTCTTCACGTGATGTGGCCCCTAGTGAATATGTTGTTGTCATGCTTCCTTCTCTAGTTGGCACAACTCTTGTTCTTTCCAGAGTTACTCCCTCATCTCATGAAAATCCTTCTCTGCATCTTCCATTCTCTTCTTATCCCTCTACCTTCACGTGATTCGATTGTCGCGCTATTGCCTCTTCTATTGAATAGCTATAGCTAGTTGTTCTACAAGTGGATCTGCTCAAAACTTGCAGCTTTATTCGTCCTCCATGTGGTCGACAATCTTTCTCTTCTCTTGGTGTTCTCTGTGATGCTGCTTCATGTTGTTGTGTGAACCATTCTACGGCAAAACCGACCTGTTCATTGGGTCTAGAGGAATTGAAGCAATACCTCCATGAGTCCTGCTTAGCCCAATGACATGCCCCATGGATCCAATTAAACTGAACTCTCATGCAGTAATCCTTCACAATGCAATGTGGGTCATATGGGTTGAAGCTTCGGAGGTTGAACAGGTACTTCTTCATCTGTTCAGCTTCAACATCTGCTTGCTTGATGCTCTGGATCGCGTATAACCCAATTTGCAATGGAAGAGTGGGACAAGGTGCCTTCTTCTTCCGTTGTAGCCTAGCTGTTAATCCTACTCAAATATGATACGCTACTTCCTACATGACAAGCACGTCCAACGCAAACTTTGGTAGAACATGCGGAGGCTTCTCCACACTGAACACTAAGATGAACGTGCCGTCTAGTGAGGCATACCAATCTGCAATGCCTAACAATGCCTTCATTGCTTCTTCTGACATGCAGGGTGGATCTTGTTCGAATATCAACCTATACACTAGGTTGACAAGATGGTCGAATAGCAGTATGATCACTCCTCTAAAGTTGCACTCAGACAATAACTTGAAATACGTGCTCACAATAGTCTCCGTCGGTGACCATGCCCGCTCTAAGCCCGGGAACCCATGTTGGGCACAAACTGCATTTAGAATGTAGGCATACATATAAACATTTGCATGCATGCCTTCAAGTGGTTGCCGAGCCTTCATGACTTACTCCTTCAACTGATGAGCTAGTATGCCAGACCAGTTGCATGGTCTTCCTTCTCTAGCCAGCTAGTCTAGCGTGACCACCCACCTATGAGGGAAGGTTTCAGTGCTCACTTGGCCACTCAGTAGACATGCAAATATGACCAAGTATTGGTATGCATTCCTCAATATCTTCGTCTGATAGATCTGATTGGGGGTCATCCTAAAACAAGCTAGCTCCTTTACCCAATCCTTCAGAATGTCTCTAGAGTGGCCTCTATTGTTGGGCAAGCTGAATGGGGGAGTCATGATAGTCATGGGCTCGGTCATTTGATACATCTCATCATAATCTCGTTCCTAGAAGGTTTCCAGCTTTGTCCCACTGACAATGCTCAAGGTCATCGTCTCGGGGTCAGTGTCAGAGATGATCCAGTGAATCATGTTTGCGCATGGGAACGTGGGGTATCTGCATGTAATCCGATAAAATCCAGACTTATGAATTTTCACGTACACCTAATGGTCTTAAAGGTCTTCCCTAAAAGTACCTCGAAATGTTTCATTCACCTCTTGCCACTTCATTTTGATGTCCTTGTCTAGATACAACTTCGTATCTTCGTAGATCGACAAACCAGAGGACGCCTGCTCAGCTGTTGCTCCAGCTTCCATACCATCAGTGTCCTAAGACCCTGTTCTCTTGGAAGTCATTGAGATAGATGAACACCTAAAAGATCTAGAAACAAGTAGCATGCATGGCAAGAACTATGCCAGTGAAATCAAAGCAAATTCAGGGAAGGACACAGCGCATACCTGGGAAACTGATGAGCAAGATTACACAAATTTCACTGGGAGGTAGATTGGCTGGCTGCCAGAACTGTGCAAAAGGTAGTCTAGGCTGTCTGGGAGGCTGGACTAGCTGCTAGATCTGTGAAATGTGCAATCCAGTTGGGCAGTTGGCTGCTGGGATTGCCTAATGCGCAATTGCAGCTGGGAAGGACTGCTTGACTAGGGACAAATTTTCACAATTTCCTGGGCCAAGCAACCACTGTCCTCTAGGAATGCATAAAACAGTCCAGGAGACCAGTGGTGGGCCAGAATGTGCAAATTCGATGAGGAAGGTGAGACTTCCTTCCCTAGATTGTGCAATGCAGCCTTAGTGAAGGCAGAGACGGGGCCAAGGTTGGCCCGACTCTCCGATGGGCAATTGAAAGCAAGTAAGCTGATGAAATGCATTGTGACACTAAGTGATAGTAGAAGTGATAAACAGTGCATGCAAAACATGAATGGAAGATTCAACAAACAGATCAACATGCATGTGGGTGAGGCCATTCGCCAGTTGGGCGAACATTCGTGCAAAATAGTTTCATGCATGCGACAGTAGTGAGATAGCAACCAAAACTGAAATAGAGCTAGGAAAAACCTAGAATACATGTAAATGACAGTAGGCGTTCAAAGAAATCAAGCAAACAACACTCACACAAGCGAATACACAAAAAGCGACAAAAATGCTGAAACAGACAAGTTGAGGCCACTTACCCATGAATAGGTGACCCGGATGTGTCGAAGAGTCCCAGATGTGTTGTGCAATGTTAGAGCTCCAAGATCGATGTGAATGAATGAGCTCTAATGCATCGAATAAATAAGTTTGGCCTTATGGCGCGCATGCCACAAATCTAGGAAAAAGCGACACTTGGAGGGAAACTTCTAAAACAACTTTGCATGTAACCCTTAGCTGCTAAAAATAGTTCCCTAAATCATGGGATGCCTTTTGCATGTTGTCTCTTGCTATTCCGGGAAGATCAAGTCATACATGCATGCAATTCAAGTTTCCCCGGTCCCGGGTGGAACTGGTTAACCAGACTGTTCGTGCATGCAGTTGCTCAACTGCTTGGGAAAAATGTGCATTCCTGACTGTGAGCTAGGCTGATTGCCCAAGGGGATTGTGCAATTTTTGGGCACAGCGACTGACTATTTCCTAGATTTGTGCAAATCTTGGGCTGAACAACCTACTGCTGGGAAAGTTTGCGCAAATCTTGCTGGGAGGGTTGGCTGGCAGGATTGCGCAATCCTAGAGCCCAGTAGACTATCAAAGAGGATTGAAAAATTCCTAGTGGGAAGGCTGGTTTCCCTCTAGGAATGCGCAAATTTCACTAGGAAGCTGCTCAGCCTACAGCTGGACCAAATCCGGGTGAGCAACTTGTGAGGGGAATGAATCAACTGTGATCGATAGGCTGCCTTTGTGTGAGGAAAGAACTGAAGCTTGAGTACTCGATGAAGCAAGACAAAGTGTTGGGTAAGTTTGGTAGGGAGGCTCCAAAATAGGCTAAGGAAAAATTTTGGAGGGTGGTTTTATCTGCTACAACACTTGGTGATGCACTGGTAGAACTCCAGCTGTTTGAATGGACCTTGTTCGTGAAAAAAAAGTCTAACACCTCTGGAAGAATTGTTCAGCTCCCAGCTCATCTTGGTTTCACACTAACTTGATTGTAAGATGTAGCATCTACCAGAATCTTGGTTGATTGAAACACATTCCAAGTCAAGGCAACATGATTGTTTCGATTGGGGTTGAGGGGTATGTAGGTGCACAAGCAGTATAGTCGTTAGAGTCCATGTTTCATCTCTAGTGTTGCTCCACTGCCAATAGGCCTAGACAGTACCCCGGTGGAGTCACATAGGAACACAAGCATGGATCCGCTGCCAGCGATCCTGATCAGTACCCCGACAAAGTTACTTGCATCACCTCCCTGCATAGGAAGCCTTTCTCTTCTTTCACCTTATTCATTTTTTTATTTTGAATTTTTTGACTTTTCATTTTTCATTTTCACTGTGCATAGAAATTATTCATTTCAAAGGTGGAAGAGGGATCCCGACTTATTGAGAGCAGAGGAGGTTGCTCCAACAGAGAAGTAGTTTATTGTATCTCTGACACACTTGTTAAAGTTTCCCCACTCACCTTACTCTACTTGACTGAGCTGCCAAGGGTTAACCTAAAAACAACCGACTAGAGCAGGTGACACTAGTTAGCGCGCAAGCGTTGTGTTTTCACCAAGGTTCACTTCGAACAGTACGTATTTTCCTTCAAAGTATCATAGACTAAGAGTAACAAGCTCATCATACAGAGGCATGATGACAGATAACCAAGTAGTCATAGTTGTACAAGCCCTCTTGTACTTTACCCAACTTGTTTCATGAGTCACACATGGTTTCATGCGAAGTAACCTACGAACGAAACAAGTGAATGAACTAACAACAAAGCAAAGCAAGAGAAGGAGCAAAAGTGAAGGCAAAGCAAGTAAACAAACAAGCAAGCAAACATATAAACAAACTATTATGCAAACAAACAACTGAAAGCAAACCCTACTCCTACACTAACAGTGCATGGGCCTGATCACGTGAAGTGATACTTCCAATGCAGCCACTGACGCATTGGTAGACCCAGGTGGGTGAAGGCTTGGTCCGCAAGTAACCCAATCATGCGGACTAACATACAAGAAAGATATAACAATGAAGACAGCCACACTTCATGTTTCAGTGTGCCCACTTGACATAAGTGAGTGCATGTGCATGATGGACAGTCCGTGGACTTATCATGGTGCTATGTGACACTATGTGAAACTTTGAATCAAAAGCACATTCTTGATTGAGACATGCAAGCAAACGAAAGAAATGAAGATAACTTGCATCGCGCATGAGTGCTTGCAATGTAATACTCCTCCAATGCATGAGAAATGGGATCGTGCAGTTCGAGTGGAGGAAGTGTGATCTGTGTGTGAGATGGACCTTCAATGCATATAGATGAGTGATGAGGAGCCTTGGGTGATTGAACAGTTTCATGATCGGAAGCGAGACTAACCCTAAGAGAACAAGGACCTGACATAATCATTAGCTCGGGTTGAAATGCCTCGACAGTCTTGGGTGTCTCAACCTCATCATCAGGTAGATCATCATAAATCGGTGGCTTCGAAAGATCAACTGCGATAGATTCATGATCATGATAAAAAATGGAAGAAAATGGATCATGATCGCCACGATCAGAAAAATCAATGAATTCTTCGACATCCTCATGATTAGATGAATCAAATAGAGGGGTGGATGAAAAGCAAACAAACTCATCCTTTGTGTTTCTAGAACAGATAAATGAAGGATCAAGTGGATTTTCAATGAGTAACTTATCCTCTCCATTGTCGAATGATGGACTAACATCCGATGAGTCCTGCGAGTGATAAAAAATGGGTGCATCCGTGGATGAAGACACACATGGAAAATCATGGATGGCAGGTTCACCAAGAAGGCTAGGAAAGAATGGAGGAGGCTCGGACGGAAGGGAGTCATCCTTCACCGAGTGTTGATGTTCAAGCTCCCACTCATACTCTCCATGAATGACAACGCATGTTGGTTGTGCAACACCAACTCCGTCAATGGGTTGTTCCTCGTTCACAACAAGTGATGAATCTGGAATGGATGAACATAAGACAACATCATCCGGAGGAACACCTGAGTGCAAAGACGAAGGTCGAAGAAAAGAATGCATATGAGAACTCGAAGGACTCACAACCAAATCTGCACAAAAATTGAGTGGAGTGATGTTGGTAGGGTGTGAAGGTTGAATAGGTGTACAAAGATGATCCTTAGCATCATTGGGCGATAGTGGAACTGTTGAATGAGAGGGAGGCGGACAGTCCATTGGGACAGTGTGTGCTCCCACATGGGATTCCGCAGTTCCATCAACAAAGAAGGTTGAGCGAGGCTTAACATCAAGATTTCTCTTGGGATGGGCAGATTTCTTAAGACAATACTCGAGTCGGTCCCACAGATAAGCGAACTTCATCTGGCTCATCGGAGCTTGAAACTGTAAGTCACGGAAGCGCTGCCAAAAATCAATAATAGATTCATGTGGAGCCCTATGTTGCTGTAACAGTTTCCAGTTAAGATGGTCTAGATCAAAATGATAGAACGCGTCTTCGATAAGATCACAAAAGTGCTCAAATGAGTGCACAGTGTCAGCTGATAGGCCGAGCACCCAATGGAATGGAGATTCGCAAAGTGTGAATGCAAGCAGAAAACTGTCCTTCTCATAAGTAAACTCATCTTCCTCATGAATCATAGAAAGAAAGTTATGTCAGTGCTTAGGCCAGGCCACTTTGCCTTCACCATCATACGTGTGAGTGGACAAGAGATCAAAAAACTTCCCCGCGACAGAGACATCTTCACGATTCAAAAAACACCTCAAGGGAAGAAGAATGCAAGAATCCATGGAAGATATGCAAAGGTTCAAAACTAGATGAGAGGACACTACTTGTCATCAGGCCCTCCTTCTAGTGCCGAAAATGTTGATGGCACTGGACCCGCAAACATCTCAAGGGAATCTCCTCGGTACGGAGTCCCAATTAAACCTCATACCATTTGTTGTAGAAGTCTCGGTAGTGGGTCGTAAGGTAATGCCTTGACCGCGATGTCACACAGAGGCAAGATAACTCTATCAATAGCAAGGGTGTGATTGATGCAATGAGTCAAGGAAGGTGTATGAGAGGTTCCAACACTTCAAAGGGAGAGGGAGGTGAAGGTGAGTTCCAGGTTGAAAGGGATCAGTCCCAACTCGGCTAGGAACACACCACACAAAGGACATGCACAGATTTCGGTAGAGCAGTCCACTCGGATGTGGCAGTCACATCATACAAGGTAAGATAACATGAAAAACACTCACAGATTAGTCTGAGACGAGTGTGACGGTTGTTATAGCAAGGTTCAAGTGAAAGGTTTGTCTGATGTCTGACAGAGCAGTCAACACGAATGGTGACAACATTAACAACATATGCAACACATTAACAACAAGATTCATATAATTGCATGTGAATCAGTTCATACACAAGTACGTAGGTTAAATAACACTTATCATTAAAGCAACCGGAGCAGTCCAACTACAATAACAACATATGCATGAAAATGTGCTAGCTCTTATTATATAAATAAGTGTAAGTCACAATCATACAATACATCCATGTAAACCTGCTAGCCCCAACAGTGGAATGTTATAGCCACATCCACCTGCTCTTCCAAAGAGATGTACTAGCTTCGTGCAGTGGAGAAGCCAAGGCGCGTTACAATACTGTCCAAGCCTTCTTCAAAATAGTCTTAGTAGAAGCTTGGCTGACTAAAATCCTATACAATGAGTTCTAAGGGACTATTTATAGCAAAGGGTGGGATGACCCTTGAAATTCCCTTTTGTGACCATTCAACTACCCTCATGACTCTTCACCTACTCTATGACTATTACATCCACTCTTGACACTTGACTTACACTTGACATGACTCAACCTTACAATGCACATGTACCCATGTGAACAATGGCTTGGATCAACCAAACTAAACACCATTCGGACTTGGACAACCATATAAGTCCAACTGCTCGACATCCTCCTGCTGATCAACAGTGACATATTGATGCCAAGATTGGTAGTCATTGAGAGAGTCCATGTGTTCTACTATGACATACGTCTGAAACCTAAACCTTGCCTCCATAGCATCTGGGTACACTACTCGGGCTCCTCTATCCAACTTTTCTGTGAGCATGCTCATCATTATCTTCAGTGTGGCCGGACTAGCAATGTACTTACGCATGATGTCTGCACTGATAGGCAAGTCTAGGCTAGTGGTGGTGCACATCAGCTCATCAAAGTACAATTCAAGCTCTTGTTGGACCTACTTCTTGGTCTTGTCTTGGGTGAGGGTCCCAAGTGATGGGATCACATGAGTGTTCACTATAACCTCGATGCTTTTGAATACTCATGCATGGGAAGCCTATATGCTAGTGATGGGTTGTGGCAGGTCTTCATAGTTCTGGACCTAACTCCGGATATGTGCTTGCAACTCGACCGCATTAGCCTTCATCATCTTTGGCAAGTGAAGTGGGGCTCCCTTGTACTTCATCGTCCATGCTTGCATGTTATCAACAGTGTTATGTATGTTCTTCAAGATGCATACTCTTCTTGCACATCACTGCTACCATCCATAGAAATGAATGACCGCTTGATGCATGGTACCAAACTTGGAGTACAATGCTCGCATAACTGTGTCCAAGGACAATACTTCATCCAGTATTTCCTTCTTCAGCTCAGCTCGGGTGGAAATTGTCACCAAGTCTCCTCCCTGCTTGGCCACCTGTAGTTCCTTCGCCATTCGCTCATTCTCAGCTATGAGAAAATGAACACTGGAGCTAGTGGCTTTGGTATACACTCTAGTTGCATCGACCAATGCAACTGGATGCTTGTGCACATCAGTCACAATCACTTGCTCTTCAAATTTTGTAGGGGATGTTTGGTCTTTCGGAGTCAGTACTCTCTGAGACTGCACAACTCTGTGATGAGATTCGTCAAAGGATATATTGTGCATCTCTGCTTCTAGTTGACCACCAAGGATCTCAATGCCTCCTTGGTCATCTGAGACTTGCTCATCATCTGGATGCATTGAAGCAGGTGAGTCGACCTCTCTTTGGTGAGGCATGAGGTCAGTGTCCTATTCCAACTCCTGTTGCTCCATGTCTACATCCAAGTATTCAAGAGATTGCTCTATCTCCTGAGGAAAGTCTTTCCCTTGCGAGGGTTCACCCTGTTCTACTGATGACAGCTATTCAAAAGAATCAACTACTTGTACAGGCGCTGCTTCATCTGTCTTCACATGATGCACCCCCTACTGAATATGTTGTTACTGCACTTCCTTCTCCAGTTGGCTCAGCTCTTGTTCTTTCTGGAGTTTCTCTCTCAGCTCATGTAACTCCTTCTCTGCTTCTTCCATTCTCTTCTTACCCCTCTGCCTTTGCACAATTCACTTGTTGTGTTGCTGCCTTTTTTGTTGAATATCCATAGATTCTTGTTATACAAGTGGATCTTCTCGAAACTTGCATCTTTGTTCCTCCTCCATGCGGTTGACAATCTTTCTCTTCCCTTTATCACGCATAGGTATGCTTGCCTCTATTGTTTCTACTGGTGTTCTCTGTGATGTTGTTGTGCTAACCATTCTATGGTGAAACCAACTTGTTCATTAGGTCTGGAGGAATTGAAGCAATACCTCCATGAGTCCTCCTAGGTCTAATGACATGCCCCATTGATCCAATTGAATTGAAATCTCATGCAGTGATTCTTCACAATGCAATGTGGGTTATATGGGTTGAAGCTTCAGAGGTCGAATGGGTACTTCTTCATATGTTCAGCTTTGACATCTGCTTGCTTGATGCTCCGGATCTCATATAACCCAATCCGCAATGGAAGAGTGGGCCAAGGTGCCTTCTTCTTCCGCTGTATCCTAGTTGTTAATTGTGCCGAGATATGATACACTACTTCCTACATGACAAGCATGTCCAACACAAACTTTAGCAGAACATGCAGAGGCTTATCCACACTAAACACTCGAATGAACGTGCCGTCTGGTGAGGCATACCAATCTACAATTCCTAACAATGCCTTCATCACTTCTTTTGACATGCAAGGTGGATCCTGTTCGAATATCAACCTGTACACTGGGGTGACAAGATGGTCGGACAACTGTATGATCACTCCTCTGATGCTGCACTTGGACAATAACTTGAAATACATGCTCACAATAGTCTCCGCCAGTGACCATTCCCACTTTAAGCACAAGAACTCATGTCGAGCACATACTACATCTAGAATGTAGGCAGACATATAAATCCCTGCATGCATGCCTTCGGGTGACTGTTGATCCTTCATGACTTACTCCTTCAGTTGATGAGCCAGTATGCTAGACCAATTGCATGGTATTCCTTCTCTAGCCAGATGGTTTAGCACAACCACCCAACTCTAAGGGAAGGTTTCAATGCTCTCTTGGCCACTCAGTCGACATGCGAATATGACCAAGTATTGGTATGCCTTCCTCAATATCTTCGTCTTATAGATCTGATTGGGGGTCATACTGAAACGAGCTGGCTCCTTTACCTAATCCTTCAGAATGTCTTTGGAGTGACCTC
Source organism: Pinus tabuliformis (assembly GCA_031772625.1). NCBI lineage: Eukaryota > Viridiplantae > Streptophyta > Pinopsida > Pinales > Pinaceae > Pinus > Pinus tabuliformis. The sequence continues at coordinate 854,631,972 of CM062816.1, forward strand.
TGCTGTTGGGCAATCTGAACGGGGGAGTCATGACAGTGATGGGCTTGGTCATCTAATACACCTCATTGTAATCTCATGCCCAGAAGGTTGCAAGATTCGTCCCACTAACACTGCTCAAGGTCATCATCTCGGGGTTAGTGTGAGAGACGATCCAGTGAATCATGTCCACGCATGGGAATGCGAGGTATCTGCATGAAATCTGGTACAAGCCGGACTTATGAATGTTCACATACACCTGACGGTCTTCAAGGTCTTCCCCAAAATTACTTGCAAATGTTTCATTCACCTCTTGCCACTTCAGTTTGATGTCCTTGTCTAGATAGAGCTTCGTATCTTCATAGATTGGCAGACCATAGGACACCTGCTCAGCTGCTGCTTCAGCTGTCATACCATCAGTGTCTTGAGACTCTATTCTCTTGGAAGCCATTAAGACAGATGAACACCTTAAAGATTTGGAAAAAAGTAGCATGCATGGCAAGAAATATGTCAATGAAAACAAAGAAAATCCGAAGGACACAACACATACCTGGGAAACTGATGAACAAGATTACACAAATTTCACAAAGAGGCTGAGTGACTGGCTTCCAGAACTGTGCAAAAGGCAGTTTGCACTGTCTGGGAGGTTGGACTGGCTGCTAGATCTGCGAAATGCACAATCCAGTTGGGCAGCTGGCTGTTGGGATTGCGTAATGTGCAATTGCAGCTGGGAAGGACTGCTGGCCCAGGGACAAATTTGCACAATTTCCTGGGCCAAGTAGCCACTGTCCTCCAGGAATATGCAAAACAGTCCAAGAGGCCAGTGGTGGGCCAGAATGTGCAAATCCGGAGAGGAAGGTGAGCCTTCCTTCCCCAGATTGCGCAATGCAGCCTTGGTGAAGGCAGAGACTGGGCCAATGTTGGCCTGACTTGTTGATGGGCAACTGAAGGCAAGTAAGTTGATGAAATACATGGTGACACTAAGTGATAGCATCAGTGATAAACAGTGCATGAAAATCATGAATGGAAGATTCATCAAATAGATCAACATGCATGTGGGTGAGGTCGTTTGCTGGTTGGGGGAACGTCCGTGCAAAATAGTTTCATGCATGCGACAGCAATGAGATAGAAACCAAAACTGAAATAGAGCTAGGACAAGCTAGAATACATGTAAACGATAGTAGATGTTCAGATAAATCAAGAAAACAACACTCACACAAGCGAATACACAAAAAGTGACAGAAATGTTGAAACAAACAAGTTGAGGCCACTTACCTGTGAATAACTGAGCCAAATGTGTCGAAGAGTCCTGGATGTGTTGTGAAATGTCAGAGCTCCAAGATCGATGTGAACGAATGAGCTCTGATGCGTCGAATAAATAATTTTGGCCTTATGATGCGCATGCCACAAATCTAGGAAAAAGCGACACTTGGAGGGAAAATTCTAAAACAACTTTGCATGTAACCCATGGTTGCTAAAAATAGTTCCCTAAATCATTGGATGCCTTTTGCATGTTGTCTCTTGGTATTCCAGGAAGGTCAAGTCATACATGCATGCAAGTCAAGTTTCCTTGGTCCCGGGTGGAACTGGTCAACCAAACTGTTCATGCATGCAGTTGCTCAACTATTTGGGAAAAATGTGCATTCCTGATTGTGAGTTGGGTTGACTGCCCAAGGGGACTGCAAAATTTCTGGGCCTAGTAGCTAACTGCTACCCATATTTGCGCAAATCCTGTGCTGAATAGCCTGCTGTTGGGAAAATTTGTGCAAATCTTGCTGGGAGGGTTGGCTGGCAGGATTGCACAATCCTAAAGCCCAATAGGCTGTCAGAGAGGATTGCACAATTCCTGGAGGGAAGGCTAGTTTCCCTCTATTTATGCGCAAATTTCACTGGGAAGCTGCGCAGCCTGCAGGTGGACCAAGTTTGGGTGAGCAGCCTGTGAGGGGAATGGATCAACTGTGATCGACGGGCTGCCTTTGTGTGAGGAAAGCATTGAAGCTTGAGTACTTGACAAAGCAAGACAAAGTGCTATGTAAGGTTGGTAGGGAGGCTCCAAAATAGGCTAAGGAAAAATTTTAGAGGGTGGTTGTAGCCGCTACAACAGGAGGCTAGGCCTCAAAAGAAAGAGAGAGAGGTGAGAAAAATATACTTTTGAGTGATCACCTATGGAGGATTAGTTCCTTGCCCTTTGGGAGAGATGGAATTAAGGAGATTTTAATATTTGGAATGGATTCACCTAGTCAAGGAGGCCTTAAAAACAACATCACATGGAATTAGGTCATGAGAACAACTACTTCAAGGTCTTTATACTTTTATATGCAATATTTGATGACTTATCAAATATTATGGCATGACTTATCTCTAGTAATATTCACTAATTCATGCATGGCCCATGACATGGTGCAATGATATAAAAGATCAAATTTCCACTATTTCGCATTAGAAAAACAATAAATTTAAGCCTAGTATAGTGAAAATCCCAACAACGTGGATGTGACAAAAGAAAATAAAAAGTATAGCATTAAAAGAGTACTTATATGTAAGAAAGATTATATACAATCATTAACAAATGTCAATAGTGAAGCTCCAAGACAAAATGAAAGAGCTCCAAACATCAAAATTCATCCAAACTCGTCCTCCAAGAAGGATAGCAAAAATCTCACAAGAGAAGGCAACCCAATCTAGGTGATGATGATCAAAATTAATCATCTATCTTCTATTTATACACTCTCTAATGAATTCAATTTCACTAAATTGGCCTAAATGAACCCCTAAAATAAAATATTGTGCATAATAACAATACTTTTGGTGATAAGCCCACCAAATAACTCAATAATGTAAAGATAAGCCTCTCAAGAGGGTCGAATAATCAACAAAGTGATTCGTTGGGCCTTTGAGGAGGCCTATTGAATTCCAAGGGGTGCCATGATGTATAAATGGACTCCAAACATAGTGGAAAAGGGTTTGACCCCTTGTTTTCCAAGCAAGAACACGTGGTGCTCCCAAGTGGGTATGGGGGCACAAGGACATCCTTATGGGTTTCCAAGTGGATTGAAAATGTCTGTAGACCATCTGTAAGAGTTAGGAGGGTGATGTAAGCCCTCTCTTTGCAATGAGAGACATCCTCTAGACACCTTGGAACATTTTCCAAGTGTATGGTGCAAGTGTTGATACGACCGGGAATGGTGAACCAGGTGCATCATCCTCATCCAAAAAGGTGGAACATGAGCAATCAATGATCAACGTTGGGGATCCATGAAGTAATATTTGCTATGGTGGAGGCCCATGGCTCTCAATGCTCACCATACAAGTGCCAATGTGGCCCTCTGGAGGGCTAGGACCCTGTATAGGGAGACCAATTCCAAAATCAAGACCCACCTGCAATCCTGCATAAGATCCAATGCGTCCCCTTGCCCTCCAATACAACAAGTCATTATAATAATCAAGTAATAAATCTTACAAGTCATGGGATCAATGGTGCACTTCATGGTGGCATGCCCTTCCATAGTGGGATTTGGCATGTACAAGTGTCTCCAAGCTCAATAGGGGGTTAACCAAGGACCCTATTAGGTGGTGTCAACCTCTACAAGGGGTGACATGTCCATGTTACATCCCTTAAGTGGTAGGTGGAAAATGATATAATAATGGAATGGAATGGGGATCAGGGGAATCATCCAGATCACATGTCAAGGTGCAAGGGTAGCTACAATAAGGGAATCCCACACCTGGGTATATGAGTGTATGAGGGAATAAATCATGTTACATGAGCTACCCCTCCTTTTTTTTTCCACCCTTCTTCATATTCCTTTTGCCTTTGATTGTTTCTTATTCATAATTTCTCCGGGCTCCAGTGGATGGAGAACGCGATGTGTAATATGTACTAGTGGATACCCCCTTGAGTTGGGGAAGTTCATCACCCACCAGGGGTTGGAACAATCATGGGTTCCTTAATGATGGAGAGAGCTCATGAGGGCTCATAGGAACTAGGGTGATGGCCATGGGTAAGGGATAGAGATCATGTTTGGCTTTTTTCCATATGCCAATTTTGTGTGTCCTGACCATCTTTTGCATTTTGTGGTACATTTCTTGTTTAGAGTGGCAAAATTATGATTTTTATTTTCTTTCTAGCTGCATCAACCTCTGGGGCATTGTTTCAGGCCCGACCGAGGTGTGGACAAAGGGAGGGGGAGGTTAATGCTATGTGGACCCAGTAGAAACATGTGGACATGGATGGGAAAAGAGATGAATGGGGCTAAAATGAGTGGAAGGGGAGTAATGTAGGTGGTATCGGGAAGTGGTACCACGCAACCAAAATGAGGATTTCCCATGTAGTTCCATCCCTAAAGCTAATGGCCAGTAAAGGAGATCCCACAAGACTAGGGTACAAGGGTAACCAAAAAATGAGGCAATGGAGACAAGAATACAAACCTAACCCACTATTTCTGTCGAATCCCCCCACCTATTCATGCCAAAGAGTGCCCATGACAAGTAACGAGAATTACTCAACTATACCAATGAAAATCCATACCTCCGAGGTCGAGAAGCCCACCTTCAAACATACATTCATAATAGATGGGCGAGGGACCACATGGATGGCTCAGGTGGTAGAAAAAATGGCACATCAAGTTATCTGGGGGCTTCAAGGGGTTGTTGGCTACCAACTAAGGACTATCTAGGAGAAAAAAATCTCCTATGCATACTACCCACAAAGAAGAGAATGAATTTTAGCTTAACCAACATCAAATACATAGTGAAGGATGGGATGATTCCGAAGGAGATCATGATCATCAAATGGATGAAGAATATATGAGTGATTTTTCAGTTGCTTATTGGGGAATTGGATATGATTATAAAAATGAAGGCCCCATAGTACCTCAAATCCATAAAAATGAGCCCAAGGAATAACAAAATGCTACACCACTTTTGATTAACAATATTGGTCCTTGTGAAACCTTTCGTAATGATTAGAAAGGTCACTTCTTTATGTTCCAAGATGATGATAATTCGGCCAAAGAAGATATTTTCATCTTTGACCCCTATGAAATATGGATTGAGGAAGATGCTTCATTTAGCCATGCCACCAGTAAAGGATTTTTCTTCATTCTTGAGCAGCCCTCCCCTTTTTGTGTCCCTATCTCAGAAATATGTGTTTGTGATGAGGGTCATTCCCCTAGTTTTGATGAAGAGCTAGCTTCCCCCATGAAAAATGGAGAATCATGGTTTTTCCCTAGGTATAATGATGGTTCCACCTCTTTTTTTACCAACAATTAAGATAATATCATCCTAAATGTTTCTGAGTTATTTGCTCCTTCTTACCCTAAGGATGATAGGCTTCAGATAGTTCTCCATTAAAGGTTCTTAGGGCTCTATTCTTCTTTGCTTTGATAGCATTTCTTCATTAGCACATTACATTCACCCCATAACATCATAACATTATTCATATTTACATCATTATTTAGTAGCATATGCAACTATATAGAAAGAAAAATATCACCATCATCAATGTAGCGAAACATAACAAAACAATATAAGAAAAACATTCACACATAGAGACACCAGGATTGGTCAGAGACCAGGGAAAAACCCACTATGAGGAAAACCCTTTCAAACTATTATTCTTATTATATTGTCATCGAATGATTCAGCAAAAGAGAGTACAATGATTCGTATCTTCATCCACACAACTATCCAATAAAACAACTACAACACCCATGAAATGAACCCAACAATGCTTATACTCAAAACCCTGATTTTGAAGTCTGTAACGAACTATCACTGTTCCGGTCAAATTCCGAACACTGCAGTCACTGAGCGAAATCTTCAAACAATTGAAATTTCATCATTTAGGCCCTAGTCGCACTGAGGAGGAGTCATGTGTGTGACTTGGAATGTTTCAATTGCTCCATGTAGCCTATAAGCCAACGACTGTAGTCTGCAACTGTGATTTTGAAACCCTAGATGTCGGTTGCACAGAGGATGAATTTTATGTGCAACTAGGATGCTTCAATCACATAGATGAGCCTGGTAGCGAGTGACTACAGTTGCGATTTCTTTGTCCTGTGCTTGCGACTGAGGCCCAAAACCATAAAATAGAAATGTGAGCTTTAGACCCTGAAATTTCATCTTCAAGTGAACCTGTTCCATTGTGGAGGTGCCTCAGATATGCTTGAGATAAAAATAAGAAGGAGAATAGAAGGATGTCTCATGATGATATGCACATGAGGTAGAGGTCACTTGTATTTATAGCCTTCCAATGGTTTCCACTTTGGTTTAGGGCCAACCTTACCAAATATGCACATGCAGGTTTGTCTTCATAAGTACACTTTCCCTTATCCGTTTTGAGTGATATTTAGGTCGATTTTGGTCCTCTCGAAAAGAGGAATTAAATGCAATCATAATATCCTTAAAATTAGTTGTCCAAAGTATAATTTTATTGCAGTTTCATATTTTAACACTCCCTCTCAACTAGGGATAATTCCACTTGCATCATGTCAAAAAATCATATCCAATATCAAGTATCTCATCATCATGTATCGTCATTGATAATCTCAATTCATCTCTTGCTTATTTTGGCTTATCTCTTGATTTTTCTTGCTCATATATTGAACATTCTCGAATCTAAAAGAAGAAGAATATGTCATCAGAGGGGAGCCTAAGCTACCACCCTCTATCCATCAGGGAGACACTATTACCATCTGGAATCACTGTTAGCGGCAAGCCCAATGCTACCACTCAGGAACATCGGCAGGGAGTTAGACCTATGACCCACATCAACATCGGAGAGATTATCTCAATCCGGAACAACATCAAAGATCATATCATTGAGGAGCACATCTCAATCTAGAACCATATCAGGGAGCATATCTCAACTTGTAATCTTATGGGGGAGCTAAACATCTATGACTTTATATCAAGCAATAGGTGATATAGGGGAGCTACTACTCAACCCATCCTCTTTCCTATTGATCTTCCCAATAATGAATCTCAAGAGTCATGTGGTAGAACACCTGCATCATAATTCAAGCTTGGGTGAGATGCCCAACTTGCCAAAGGTAAGAAAACACATGCCCCCAAGCCTTCTCAACCCGTTGGCCAAATAAGGAGGGACAATCCCAATAAGCCTAGCTTGTGGGTATGATTCCAACTGGGTTATACTCTATAAATACCAAGATAGGGGAGCTACTACTTTAATGCTATGGGTAACAAATAGGAGTGATACCCTATTTTCTAGAGATCCCTCAACCCCATGAGTCCTCTATCTCAATTCCACATGTTGGGAGCTCAAACGGGGGGGGGGGGGAGAGTTAGCTCATTGTCCTTGATCAACGATGCTCTCTATAGATCAACAACATATCATCATGTGCATATCTAGTAATAATCATGTCTTAATATCTATTGTATCCTTTTCATTAAATCAAATATCATATTAGAACAAAATATATATATCAAAAAAAGGATATCATAGTCATCTTCCCTCTCAAGGAGGTTCCAATCACAATCTTAGCCTTGTCTCGTACAAAAACACTGTCTCAATGAAGGTGTCTCAGTCCCAGATATATACGATATTCTCTGTCAATCAGATCCACTCAATATTATCACAATGTATCCTTGTCATATTCATAACTTTCTCAAACAACGTTCCAAAGAGCTTCTTCATCCTTCCTCACAGCTAGTCATCCTAGCAACTTCATACTCAACCTTGATTGTGCTTGAAGCTATGGATTTCTCATCAAAATATCAGGGAAAATCTCATACTAGGGTGGCATCCAAATGTGCGCACCCATAATGATCCCAATCATCATCAGTTTATCCATGCAGTCACATATAATATGAAGAATGCAAATATCTCGAAGGGTGCTTGGTGACAACTCAATGTGTATGAAGCAGCGCAAAACACACACACACACACACACACACACACACACACACATATATGGATGGGAACATCAATGCTTCAATCAACTGTCAGTTTCCAGGTCATGTTCAACAATGTCTCTTCATAACTTCTTGAAATTCAATCACAGTGTCCAAGGATTTTCATTTCCACTTTCCAACAATTATTTAATAGCTTCACAATATAGAATTTCTTTTCCCAACTTCAGAAATTGATTTATCATGCCATGATTCATTATTTGGAGCTTCAGAAGCCAATTCTCTCTTACTTTGATCATCAAAGGCTCATTACTTGTCAAGAGTAGACCATTAGTATGTAAAACCAAAATCAAATTCATACCTATGACCACTTTTGAAGTAGAGGTTTGGATCGACACATCATCTTGGCTTCACCAGATAACTGTCAATACGAACTTACTAGGATCGAGAAGCTTGCTTCATACAATTCTTTCTGCAATCATAACACTTGACCAAAGCAATATGTTTAGCCTTACACAAATCAATACTTGTGTAATCAAATCAAATAAGTTAGCTTATCAAAGTTTAGATCCCAGATCAGAAGTATTATCAAAATCATCAATACCACAGTATCAATTCTTTAAACCAGGTGATGGGTAGAGGTCTCATCCAATTATCAAGTTATGACTATATTATCATAACAATGTAAACTTTGAAACGGGAACTATAAACTCAAAATGGGAACTCTGGCCAAAAAACCCCAAAAAAACATCAAAAACAGTGCTAAAAACGAAAAGTGTGTATACTGGAACGATGTTTTTTTTTTTTAGGTGTCAATTTTGAACGTGTTTTAAAAATGGCAGTGACTACAAAATTTATTACGAAATTTTCGTGCAAAATATAGCTTCAAAACGAAAGTGATGATACTGGAATAATGTTTTTTTTTTTAGGGTCAATTTTCAAACTTTTTAAAAAATTCTAATAAAACCAATTTTTTATGTCTCAAACAAAGTTAATTTTTAAGGAAAAAACACATTAATGTTTCTGGTAGAATATCATTTTTCTTTCCTAAGTATAAATTTAACATGTTTTCAACCACACCATGCTAGATACAAAAGAAATTGAAATTTTTTCAACTACAAAATTAAAAAACCATGAAATTATGAACAAATTATATCACTGAATGAAATCAAAAGTATTGCATTGTAGATATTTAAACAATAAAATTTATCATACTTAAGACATAATCCAACAACATAAAAATGGTTCATAACTTCTCATTTAACAACATATGGAAAACATTAATTTTATTTGAAGATATGATGCATACATCAGTTATATAATCTGTCTTAAACAATTATTCAAAATCACTCATATTTTCTTGCACACCATCACAATTCGCATCTTCAGATGAGTGACTGGATGTTGACGAAGATGTTCCATATTCTTCTCTTTCATCAACTAGTGCCCCATCTGAGTCCACATGCATGCCTAACATTCCAGGTTTCAAAAGTCTTCTAGATCTACGACTGGTTTCAGCAGACTCCCATGTCAACACTATTCCTTCTGGTAACAACCTTTTCAGAATCTCTGTCGTCTTGAAGCGAAGAGTTCTTCTCTTTGTTAAATTGAAGTCATAAACAAGTATTTCAACATCCTCCAATTGTAATATGTCTGTGCGGCGGCGATTTATATTTGTACCCTTTCTTTTTCTTTTTCCACCATTTTTTTTGTCAACTACCATCTCTGGCTTATACACACCATTGAATGGGTGTGTATTTGTGGCATACCAATGTACTTCAACACTTGTAACATCCTCATTTTCTGTAAAGACCTTTATAACTTTAGCAACCCAAAATGGATAGCCTTTGCGATCTCCATCTGCTAGCACTGCAATCATGCAACCCTCCTTAATATCATGTACTGAACCCCTATAAAGGTCTTCCATGGCTTCACGTTGTGCACGAGATCTTCTGGAACCAATATACATCTCTCTTTCTATTGCCTGTGAAGAATTAATAATACCTTGAGTTTGTTGTCGTTCAACAATGTTTACTTCCTCTTGTTCATTCGACACATTTTGTGGCCAAATAAATGGATGTGGGAGAAAACCTATCTAGAATGTGAGGCCTATGCTTTGCCACTTTTCCTTTAGTTATGTGAATGTAAATACAAAGAAAGAGATGCGCACCATGGAGTTTTCTTTGGCACCATGGTGTGAATAACAACTAAAGATTATTTTCCTCCTTTTTTATGCTCTCAAATACCATTTCTAGATGTTCTAGTCAACTATGGAAGGCTTAAAATGCTAAATAATGGAATCCCTTTCTTCCTATTGGCCCTATATTTAACATAGCTTAATAATATATTAAAATTAGGTTTTTTGCATGCTTCACCCTCAACTTTGAAGTCCACACATGGCTAGCCATAAATGTGTGGCTAATGAGGCATAACACACCATCTAGTTACGTCATGGTTGTCAAAATGCTGGTGCTTTTTACATGGTTAGAAATGTCTTTATTTTCATAATAATGTTTAGGAGTTGTGAGCTATAATAAAAAAATATTAACCCAAAAAAGTGTTGGTTGATTGAAATGTCTAAATAACTATATAAAGTTCTAAACCCCAAATCTCACTCAAAATTTATAAATATAAATAAAAAATATATATAATAATTACTCCATTCCAAACCATACCATATACATATACAAAATAGTTAAAATTTATAAATATAAATAAAAAAATATATAATAATTACTCCATTCCAAACCATACCATATACATATACAAAATAGTTAATTTCATTGAAGGAATCTTTTTCATGGCTGGACATCCAATACAACTCATTTATAAACTTACCTCATGGTTTTGCTCCCTATTCTGCTTCGATTTTTGTATATACTCTAATTGGACAGATAATTAATATTAGTTTGCTCACATACACCAGTGACATTTATTATTATTTATTTATCTTCAATAACTTTAATGATTAAGGCCTTTAAAGGAGGAGAAACACTTTACCGGATATTTTTTAGATTATATATTTTGTAATAAAGCATCCAATGAGAGGAAGAATATAATAGAGCATAAGAGAAAAGCACCATAATATCATAGTTTTGCAATAAGCTTTATGGATTTAGATTTTAACAATCCACCATTATTTTATCAAGAAAAAGGGCATGACACTGCATAAACTTACTTTATTTCCAACCAGGTGTTCTCCTTTGTCAATATCGTGTTTGCTTTTGACCTTATTGGTGCATTTCCAATCTTATATCATAGTAGCAGAACAATCTGTGGTGCGTGCTGCTGCTTTTAAAAAAATTTAAAAACAGAAATTTCGCAATCAAGCATAACCTGAATATCTAGAAGTAGTAGATCAAGATTGTGCAGTTATATATCTAGGTTTATGACTAAGTATCAAGGCCTCGTTGAAGCTCATATCATGATCAAGATATGATCGAATAGAAAGGCTGAGAAGTTGTCAGATTTCACAGTTAGTCCTTCGAGTTTTGATAGTTTGCTATGAAGGATTTGGGTGCCTCATTGAGAGCTTGAATCACGGTGTGTATATTTAGAAACCAAATCAGCAATGCACAGTTCTTTTGAGAGCAAGGATGTTAAAAATTCTAATCATTTGACATGAAAGAATACTGTTTTATATTATATTAAATTAAGGATAATTACTGCGTGGCAGTGCCACCCCAGGGTCGCCCTGCCTCGCCCGACCAGCGGCGGGTCGATTCCGGGAATCGACCTACTCTGGAATCCCATTCATATATCGAATGGTGGGCGTTTATATCCCGAGATATAAAATCCCTTGTTTTCACAATAAGAAAGGGACAGGTCTTAGGTTCGAGTCGTCTGGGTTTTTTAATCTTTTTAATTTTTTGGCAGGTTCGGTAGAAGGGAACAGATCGTGAGTTCGGCCCGTTCGGATTTCTTAATCTCAAAATCGCTATAATTTTTTGCACAACTCATCGCAAGTCGTCCGGAATTCTTATTTTTGGCACAATGAATCACAAGTCGGGATTTCTTCATCTCAAGCTCTCTGTATTTTTTGGTTAAAATCCAAACACCGTAGTCGTGGGTTCAAACCCCACGAGTGGGTGATGTTCACTACTTGGATTTCTTATGGTCATGTAAGATTCCTGATTTTATGTCAAAATTCAAAACAAGCATTGCCATATAAATCACAAGTGACTCCACAAAAGGCATGTCCGATTTTCTGGTCTGATGGAACTTCATAAAGGCATTGTCGAACTATTTTGGTGTGATGGAACAGGTAGTCCGCTTATTTATTATTATTATTATTATAGTTAGTAATATTTTTTTAATAATATTTTGTTTAATAATTTGAAAATTAATATTTTAAAAATTATTATATTTAGACGGGTTTTATAATTTAAATATGAATGAGGGATGTTTTCAACCTACTCCCCCATATTCATACGAGTGCAATCAACGTTAATCACCATTTCTGTAGGTTACCTCATCTGGGACTACCGGAATGTCCAAACGTATGGCCCTCTTCACCCAAATCCCATTGCTGAAAGGCCTCTGGGCATTCCTCAGGTGCAAATTTTGTGGGTCATAAATCTTTTTAAATTGCATTATATTGTGATATTTTTAAGTAAATGTATTTAATCTTTTCCATTTCTTTGAATTATTATAAGTTCCACCCTTTTGCACCTATTAAATTATTATAATTTATAAATAGACGTGCTACCTATATATTTATGAGTATGGTAATTTTTCATCATTTCCCGAACGGTTTTACAAGCGCCAGTGGTTACATTCAGACTTTATAAATTGAAGGGCGCCATTTTCGTGAGCTTCTTCAGCATCGTTTACGTTGTTTTTACTGTGGGATGTTCTAGAACGCCTTTCTGTCAGTTTTGCTCGATCGATTTCGGCATTTCTGTGATATGATTCAGCGATCCGTGGGTGGTTATGAATCATACGTTTGAGGGCCAAAAAAGAGAAAGAGAAGCTTGACCGCGTAAGGATAGAGTAGTTACGGTGCCGCAACATTTAGCATCCACCTGCAGATTCACTACCTCATGTTGCTGAGACATTTTTGTTAATAAGACGGTGTTGATCAGTAGGAAGTAACAAAGGAGATTTCGCTCCGCTAGATTTCCAAAGATCGATTGACCAGTAGATTCATAAGGATACAGTCCAGCCGATTTACAAGAGCGAGTTGGCAACGAGATTGGTAAAGTAAACCACGTTAGTTTTTAATAATTGTATTTTTTTGAAATATTATGGTCAGGCTTTTAACTATCTATCCAATGGGAAGAAGAACATCCGACGGTTTTTATCAGAGTCCAAAGAGGTTGACTTAGAGTTAGATTGACCCAAATAAAATGACCTAAGTTGCTTTATTCATGGTTAAGACTTGGATTTCAAAAAATATTCATTTTCGTAGACCTTATGCTAACAAGAAGGAAATGCAGGTGCTAGCAAGTCTCAGTCATTTAGTTTGGGTCTTATTTACAACTTGCAAGTGTGACGCAACTATTCTATCTTTCGATATCCAACGAGCTGGCACAAAGACGCATCGGGAATGTGGTCGATGGCACTTTAATTCCAACCAACGATAATGTGCATACCTAGAGCATCAATTAATCCAAGCCAACGACACATTGGTGACGTGGAAGATATGTATCAATGCCAATTTTATATAGTTTTTTAAAGTTTTAAATATTTTTTTTTAATAGTGGCCTAAAGCTTAGATTAATCAGTCTCAACAATCTTCTTAATCAATAAAAAAATTATAATTTAAAAGGTTTATATATAAGGCATTTACATATACATTATTAATAACGTTAATTAACCTTATATAAAAATTTACCAAAAGACTAATAATTGGAACCGGAAAAGAGTCTTATAATCTTCATTTACATTTACATGGGAAAAGAAATAAAATTTGCACATGGTGAAACTGTCAGTCCTAATTTCCCATATTTTTTTTATGGAGGATTCAACTCAAATTGTGACATGGAGATTGCAATATTCTCAACTTTGCAATTTGGGTATTTCAAAACTGTATAGTGACTCTCTTTTTTTTTACGAAAATGTGACCGAATTATTGTTTCATGGTCTACGTAGTTAATCTTTCCATCATATTTTTTGAATATATCTACATATATACTAAAACCTCCCCATCCTTTGAAAAGAGAAACAAGAATGTGCACACTCAAAACCGAGAACAAACTAAAAGTTGATGTTACTGCAATTCCAGAGCATGTCCACAACCTGGGATTATTAATAGTAAACTATATATCAAATTCATCTTTGTGTTATGAATGGGATTTCAGAGCAGGTCGATTCCGGGAATCGACCTGCTCTGGAATTCATGAAAAGTAAACTATATATCAAATTCATCTTTGTGTTATGTTATGGTAAGTATTAATGTACTCGTTCATTAATGAATTATGGAACTAAACCTATAGCATTTCATTAATCCTCGTTTACCAATTATGGTTGTATCAATGCCAATTTTATATAGTTTTTTAAAGTTTTAAATATTTTTTTTTAACAGTGGCCTGAAGCTTAGATTAATCAGTCTCAACAAGCTTCTTAATCAATAAAAATTTATAATTTAAAAGGTTTATATATAAGGCATTTACATATACATTATTAATAACTTTAATTATTTACATTTACATGGGAAAAGAAATAAAATTTGCACATGGTGAAACTGTCAGTCCCAATTTCCCATATTTTTTTTATGGAGAATTCAACTCAAATTGTGACATGGAGATTGCAATATTCTCAACTTTGCAATTTGGGTATTTCAAAACTGTATAGTGACTTATTTTTTTTTTTACGAAAATGTGACCGAATTATTGTTTCATGGTCTACCTAGTTAATCTTTCCATCATATTTTTTGAATATATCTATATATATACTAAAACCTCCCCATCCTTTGAAAAGAAAAACAAGAATGTGGACACTCAAAACCCAGAACGAACTGAAAGTTGATGTTACTGCAATTCCAGAGCATGTCCACAACGTGGGATTATTAATAGTAAACTATATATCAAATTCATCTTTGTGTTATGAATGGGATTCCAGAGCAGGTCGATTCCGGGAATCGACCTGCTCTGGAATTCATGAAAAGTAAACTATATATCAAATTCATCTTTGTGTTATGTTATGGTAAGTATTAATGTACTCGTTCATTAATGAATTATGGAACTAAACCTATAGCATTTCATTAATCCTCGTTTGTTATGTTATGGTAAGTATTAATGTACTCGTTCATTAATGAATTATGGAACTAAACCTATAGCATTTCATTAATCCTCGTTTACCAATTATGGTTGTATCAATGCCAATTTTATATAGTTTTTTAAAGTTTTAAATATTTTTTTTAACAGTGGCTTGAAGCTTAGATTAATCAGTCTCAACAAGCTTTTTAATCAATAAAAAATTTATAATTTAAAAGGTTTATATATAAGGCATTTACATATACATTATTAATAACGTTAATTAACCTTATATAAAAATTTACCAAAAGACTAATAATTGGAACCGGAAAATAGTTTTATAATCTTCATTTACATTTACATGGGAAAAGAAATAAAATTTGCACATGGTGAAACTGTCAGTCCTAATTTCCCATATTTTTTTTATAGAGGATTCAACTCAAATTGTGATATGGAGATTGCAATATTCTCAACTTTGCAATTTGGGTATTTCAAAACTGTATAGTGACTTATTTTTTTTTTACGAAAATGTGACCGAATTATTGTTTCATGGTCTACGTAGTTAATCTTTCCATCATATACAAGAATGTGGACACTCAAAACCGAGAACAAATTGAAATTTGATGTTACTGCAATTCCAGAGCATGTCCACAACGTGGGATTATTAATAGTAAACTATATATCAAATTCATCTTTGTGTTATGAATGGGATTCGAGAGCACGTCGATTCCGGGAATCGACCTGCTCTGGAATTCATGAAAAGTAAACTATATATCAAATTCATCTTTGTGTTATGTTTGGTAAGTATTAATGTACTCGTTCATTAATGAATTATGGAACTAAACTTATAGCATTTCATTAATCCTCGTTTACCAATTATGGTTGTATCAATGCCAATTTTATATAGGTTTTTTTTAATTTTAAATATTTTTTTTAACAGTGGCCTAAAGCTTAGATTAATCAGTCTCAACAAGCTTCTTAATCAATAAAAAATTTATAATTTTAAAGGTTTATATATAAGGCATTTACATATACAATATTAATAACGTTAATTAACCTTATATAAAAATTTACCAAAAGACTAATAATTGGAACCGGAAAATAGTTTTATAATCTTCATTTACATTTACATGGGAAAAGAAATAAAATTTGCACATGGTGAAACTGTCAGTCCTAATTTCCCATATTTTTTTTTATGGAGGATTCAACTCAAATTGTGACATGGAAATTGCAATATTCTCAACTTTGCAATTTGGGTATTTCAAAACTGTATAGTGACTTATTTTTTTTTTACGAAAATGTGACCGAATTATTGTTTCATGGTCTACGTAGTTAGTCTTTCCATCATATTTTTTGAATATATCTATATATATACTAAAACCTCCCCATCCTTTGAAAAGAAAAACAAGAATGTGGACACTCAAAACTGAGAACAAACTGAAATTTGATGTTACTGCAATTCCAGAGCATGTCCACAACGTGGGATTATTAATAGTAAACTATATATCAAATTCATCTTTGTGTTATGAATTCATGAAAAGTAAACTATATATCAAATTCATCTTTGTGTTATGTTATGGTAAGTATTAATGTACTCGTTCATTAATCAATTATGGAACTAAACCTATAGCATTTCATTAATCCTCGTTTACCAATTATGGTTGTATCAATGCCAATTTTATATAGTTTTTTAAAGTTTTAAATATTTTTTTTAATAGTGGCCTGAAGCTTAGATTAATCAGTCTCAACAAGCTTCTTAATCAATAAAAAATTTATAATTTAAAAGGTTTATATATAAGGCATTTACATATACATTATTAAAAAATTTATAATTTAAAAGGTTTATATATAAGGAATTTACATATACATTATTAATAACGTTAATTAACCTTATATAAAAATTTACCAAAAGACTAATAATTTGAACCGGAAAAGAGTTACAATCTTCATTTACATTTACATGGGAAAAGAAATAAAATTTGCACATGGTGAAATTGTTAGTCCTAATTTCCCATATTTTTTTTATGGAGGATTCAACTCAAATTGTGACATGGAGATTGCAATATTCTCAACTTTGCAATTTGGGTATTTCAAAATTGTATAGTGACTTATTTTTTTTTTTTACGAAAATGTGACCGAATTATTGTTTCATGGTCTAAGTAGTTAATCTTTCCATCATATTTTTTGAATATATCTATATATATACTAAAACCTCCCCATCCTTTGAAAAGAAAAACAAGAATGTGGACACTCAAAACCGAGAACAAACTGAAAGTTGATGTTACTGCAATTCCAGAGCATGTCCACAACGTGGGATTATTAATAGTAAACTATATATCAAATTCATATTTGTGTTATGAATGGGATTCCAGAGCAGGTCGATTTCAGGAATCGACCTCCTCTGGAATTCATGAAAAGTAAACTATATATCAAATTCATCTTTGTGTTATGTTATGGTAAGTATTAATGTACTCGTTCATTAATGAATTATGGAACTAAACCTATAGCATTTCATTAATCCTCGTTTACCAATTATGGTTGTATTAATGCCAATTTTATATAGTTTTTTAAAGTTTTAAATATTTTTTTTAACAGTGGCCTGAAGCTTAGATTAATCAGTCTCAACAAGCTTCTTAATCAATAAAAAATTTATAATTTAAAAGGTTTATATATAAGGTATTTACATATACATTATTAATAACGTTAATTAACCTTATATAAAAATTTACCAAAAGACTAATAATTGGAACCGGAAAAGAGTTTTATAATCTTCATTTACATTTACATGGGAAAAGAAATAAAATTTGCACATGGTGAAACTGTTAGTCCTAATTTCCCATATTTTTTTTATGGAGGATTCAACTCAAATTGTGACATGGAGATTGCAATATTCTCAACTTTGCAATTTGGTTATTTCAAAACTGTATAGTGACTTATTTTTGTTTTACGAAAATGTGACCGAATTATTGTTTCATGGTCTACGTAGTTAATTTTTCCATCATATTTTTTGAATATATCTATATATATACTAAAACCTCCCCATCCTTTGAAAAGAAAAACAAGAATGTGGACACTCAAAACCGAGAACAAACTAAAAGTTGATGTTACTCCAGAGCATGTCAACAACGTGGGATTATTAATAGTAAACTATATATCAAATTCATCTTTGTGTTATGAATGGGATTCCAGAGCAGGTCGATTCCGGGAATCGACTTGCTCAAGTTGATGTTACTGAAATTCCAGAGCATGTCCACAACGTGGGATTATTAATAGTAAACTATATATCAAATTCATCTTTGTGTTATGAATGGGATTCCAGAGCAGGTCGATTCCTGGAATCGACCTGCTCTGGAATTCATGAAAAGTAAACTATATATAAAATTCATCTTTGTGTTATGTTATGGTAAGTATTAATGTACTCGTTCATTAATGAATTATGGAACTAAACCTATAGCATTTCATTAATCCTGGTTTACCAATTATGGTTGTATCAATGCCAATTTTATATAGTTTTTTAAAGTTTTAAATATTTTTTTTAACAGTGGCCTGAAGCTTAGATTAATCAGTCTCAACAAGCTTCTTAATCAATAAAAAATTTATAATTTAAAAGGTTTATATATAAGGCATTTACATATACATTATTAATAACGTTAATTCACCTTATATAAAAATTTACCAAAAGACTAATAATTGGAACCGGAAAAGAGTATTATAATCTTCATTTACATTTACATGGGAAAAGAAATAAAATTTGCACATGGTGAAACTATCAGTCCTAATTTTCCATATTTTTTTTATGGAGGATTCAACTCAAATTGTGACATGGAGATTGCAATATTCTCAACTTTGCAATTTGGGTATTTCAAAACTGTATAGTGACTTCTTTTTTTTTTACGAAAATGTGACCGAATTATTGTTTCATGGTCTACGTAGTTAATCTTTCCATCATATTTTTTGAATATATCTATATATATACTAAAACCTCCCCATCCTTTGAAAAGAAAAACAACAATGTGGACACTCAAAACCGAGAACAAACTGAAAGTTGATGTTACTGCAATTCCAGAGCATGTCCACAACGAGGATTATTAATAGTAAACTATATATCAAATTCATCTTTGTGTTATGAATGGGATTCCGTCGATTTCGGAAATCGACCTGCTCTGGAATTCATGAAAAGTAAACTATATATCAAATTCATCTTTGCGTTATGTTATGGTAAGTATTAATGTACTCGTTCATTAATAAATTATGGAACTAAACCTATAGGATTTCATTAATCCTCGTTTACCAATTATGGTTGTATCAATGCCAATTTTATATAGTTTTTTAAAGTTTTAAATATTTTTTTTAACAGTGGCCTGAAGCTTAGATTAATCAGTCTCAACAAGCTTCTTAATCAATAAAAAAATTATAATTTAAAAGGTTTATATATAAGGCATTTACATATACATTATTAATAAC
Source organism: Pinus tabuliformis (assembly GCA_031772625.1). Classification (NCBI taxonomy): domain Eukaryota; kingdom Viridiplantae; phylum Streptophyta; class Pinopsida; order Pinales; family Pinaceae; genus Pinus; species Pinus tabuliformis. Next base: position 854,651,480 of record CM062816.1, read on the forward strand.
GTTAATTAACCTTATATAAAAATTTACCAAAAGACTAATAATTGGAACCGGAAAAGAGTCTTATAATCTTCATTTACATTTACATGGGAAAAGAAATAAAATTTGCGCAAGGTGAAACTGTCAGTCCTAATTTCCCATATTTTTTTTATGGAGGATTCAACTCAAATTGTGACATGGAGATTGCAATATTCTCAACTTTGCAATTTGGGTATTTCAAAACTGTATAGTGACTTATTTTTTTTTTTAGGAAAATGTGACCGAATTATTGTTTCATGGTCTACGTAGTTAATCTTTCCATCATATTTTTTGAATATATCTATATATATATACTAAAACCTCCCCATCCTTTGAAAAGAAAAACAAGAATGTGGACACTCAAAACCCAGAACAAACTGAAAGTTGATGTTACTGCAATCCCAGAGCATGTCCACAACGTGGGATTATTAAGTAAACTATATATCAAATTCATCTTTGTGTTATGAATGGGATTCCAGAGCAGGTCGATTCCGGTAATCGACCTGCTCTAGAATTCATGAAAAGTAAACTATATATCAAATTCATCTTTGTGTTATGTTATGGTAAGTATTAATGTACTCGTTCATTAATGAATTATGGAACTAAACCTATAGCATTTCATTAATCTTCGTTTACCAATTATGGTTGTATCAATGCCAATTTTATATAGTTTTTTAAAGTTTTAAATATTTTTTTTAAGCGTGGCATGAATCTTAGATTAATCAGTGTCAACAAGCTTCTTAATCAATAAAAAATTTATAATTTAAAAGGTTTATATATAAGGCATTTACATATACATTATTAATAATGTTAATTAACCTTATATAAAAATTTACCAAAAGACTAATAATTGGAACCGGAAAAGAGTCTTATAATCTTCATTTACATTTACATGGGAAAAGAAATAAAATTTGCACATGGTGAAACTCTCAGTCTTAATTTCCCATATTTTTTTTTATGGAGGATTCAACTCAAATTGTGACATGGAGATTGCAATATTCTCAACTTTGCAATTTGGGTATTTCAAAACTGTATAGTGACTTATTTTTTTTTAGGAAAATGTGACCGAATTATTGTTTCATGGTCTACGTAGTTAATCTTTCCATCATATTTTTTGAATATATCTATATATATACTAAAACCTCCCCATCCTTTGAAAAGAAAAACAAGAATGTGGACACTCAAAACCGAGAACAAACTGAAAGTTAATGTTACTGCAATTCCAGAGCATGTCCACAATGTGGGATTATTAATAGTAAACTATATATCAAATTCATCTTTGTGTTATGAATGGGATTCCAGAGCAGGTCGATTCCGGGAATCGACCTGCTCTAGAATTCATGAAAAGTAAACTATATATCAAATTCATCTTTGTGTTATGTTATGGTAAGTATTAATGTACTTGTTCATTAATGAATTATGGAACTAAACCTATAGCATTTCATTAATCCTCGTTTACCAATTATGGTTGTTTTGGTTAGAGTGAGAGTCGTCGCATATGGCTGTGAGCATGGTATAACGTGATAAAAGCAAAATACTTTGAGCATGGTATAACGTGCTAAAAGCAAAATACTTTGCCCATTTGGTCCACCTAAAACGATGAAATGACTTGAATATAGTTGTTTGTTACGTCAATTTATAATGATGAATTGAATAGAATGTATTCACATGATAATTGTTTTTGGTTATATATGGGGTCAATTTAATTAACAATATGTCATAATAAAAATAGTAGGTTTTGTAAAATTAACTACAGTTTTTTGGTTGTGAAATAATATTTAAAAATGTTTTTAATTAGTCATGAATTTGTCTTTTTGAAATATAAGGAAATAGGTTAATGTATAAAATAATTAATATATTTATCAAATAGTTTGAGGATTTTTTTGTTATTGTAATAATAAGAGATTTTTTTTATTGTAATAATAAGAATTTTTGTGATGATTTGTATATTACTATTAATATTTTATTAGACAATTTGTCACAAAAAAATCTACTAAAATATATTAGAAAATATGAAATCTACGCCATGATGGTTTGTTTCTCTTTAGATTTAGGAATATGTTAATTATTATTGATTGCATATGCATGGAAATTATAATTATGTGGAAAACAAATAATAGTAAAATTAAACTTGTATATCAAAAAATTAATAAAATATATACCTTGGGAAGCATTTTCGAGAGAGAACCCAACTGGAAGGCGAGACCACCATACACTCATTCTTTGAATGGAAAAAGGATGAAAGTATGAAAAAGTGAGGCATGTGGCTTGTGGGCTACTATAGTGCACAAGTCCTCTATGTTTCATTCCTTTTTATCCACTCTCAACTACTCTACTCATATATGGCACAAAATGCACTTGAATAGAATCAAACGTCTTTTCCTCCTAGTGATTCAGTTATAACACATCTTGATAGCCTACTAGTGGTTAAGTCTGACTCATTGAACTCTTTCACTTTCAATGAGTAGGGTGTAGGGGGTGGGGGGGGGGCGCGTAAGGGGTAGGGCGCGGGTAGGGTGTAGGGGGGGGATGGGGGGGGGTAAGGGTAAGGGGGTAGGGCACGGGTAGGGTGTAGGGGGGAGGGGGGGTAGGGGCAGAAGGGGGTGGGTAGGGGGATTGGGGGGGGTGGGGGTAGGGTAGGGGCAGAAGGTGGGGGGGGGGGTTGGGGTAGGGCGCGGGGATGGGGTAGGCCATTGGGGTAGGGGTGGAAAAGGGTAGGGGGGCACGCGGTGTGGGGAGCGGTGGGCGCAGTGGGGAGGGGCGGCCGTAGGGAGGGGTTGGGGGGGTAGGGTGTTTGGGGGGATGGGGGGGCGGGGGTTGGGGGGGAGGGGGTTTTGGGGGCGGGGGGTGAGGGGGGATGGGGCGCGGGAGTGTGGAGGGACGGTAGGGGTAGGGTGAGGGAAGGGGAGGGGGGGCGGGCAGGGGGTTGTGGGGGGCGCGTGGGTAGGGGCTCGCCCATACTTGCCTAAATGTCCACTTAGCCTCATTATCCCTCACCTGACCTCCCGCTCGCCCATCGACCCGCCTGCCCGTTAGAGGTGTCAAAGACCCATTAGAAGAAGAAATTGCGCAAAAGGAAGCAGAAAATATTGTGGAAGATGATAATGACGAAACTCTAGAGGACGAAGAGTTTGGATTACGTGACATTGTTGATTAAATTTAAGTTATACCTGGAAATCAAGCTTTGCAATATTTTGACTCTGACATTTCATGAAAAGAATAATCAATGAATTAAATTTGTTATGTGTTCAATATTTGTAATTTGTGATTTTCGCATTGATTTTTAAGTTAATTATTATTTTTTGAAAAAAAAGTTGTTATTATTATTTTTTTGACATGAAATTCATAAAAAAACTATTATTTGACCATTTTTAGTTAATATTTTTGTATAAAAATTGTGATTTTGACATGTTAATTCTAGCAAAAAATTATCAAAACGTTTAGTTTTTTTGTTATATTTATGTTAAAAATGGTTATTTTTATGTCAATTGTTAAAAAATGTTGTTTTTTAGAAACAATAATTTCATGTGGATTGAAAAATTAATTAAGGATGTATAAATATGTAGATTATCTAAAATTCAAACTATCGACTTTCTAATTTAAAAACGCAAAACAATAAAAACCCCCCTAAAAAAAAAAAAAAATTAAGATAGAGAACAAGAAAATATGAATAAAATGACGACTTCAAAAACTGTCAAATTTAGAAAATAATTTTTTACATTTCACACACTAGAAAATTAAAAGTCAAAAAATAGGTCTTTTAAAAAAAGGGTGTGATGCAGAATACTCACTTTTTAAAATCAGCATGAAAATCACCACGATTCTAAAACTTGATTTCTTCCTTGAACATGAAAAAAAATTAAAGTTCCAAAAACCATGTTCTAAAAAAAACATGTGTATTCTGCATCACCACTTTTGAAAATCGGGTCATTTTTTTGATATCTCTACGAAATGGGTAATAGTATCAGTTCCCGTTTCAAAGTTTACATTGTTTCATACCAACATGTTGTTATTTGCTAAGCAATATCAACAAAAAATTCATAAAGTCATCCTCATGATCATAAATAAGTTACTAGATGTAGATGTATGCACCAAGAATAAGTTCCATTCATTTATTGTGAGATTACTTCATACTGAATCACATCTATCAATACCTCAACCATTTTTCAAAGTTAATGATGTCAATAACTCACTGAAAGTCACTATACCTAATTGTTATAAAGGAAAATCATCAGTTTTCAGATCAAACCATTAGTCATCAAGTCAAATCCCAAATTTTCTATCACAATGAGATCTATAGCCCAAATGTTAAAATTAGCAACTAGGGCCAAACTCCTTGTGGGTCACTTTATTTATGGCTGCTGATATTTTTCCTAGATTCCTCTCATCGAGAGGTGTAGGATTGATCTAAAGATCATCCGATTCTGATAAGTATTTATGAAGATATGAATTTATTTTGATTATGGACAAATTGTCAAGGTTGGCCAGCAAAATTATGTAGGCTCAGAAGCCCAACAGTCATGTCTATTCAACCTCAACGTTTTGCATATAAATACAAGGAGCATTCTCCTCATTTGGACACTTCACTCTCACACACATCTCTCTCTCTCTCCTGCATAGAAAAGAGTCTCTCTCTCTCTCACGTGTGGCTGAAAGGAAGACGTCCTAGGGCAAAGAGGACGCAGAAAAAGGACAACAAGTCATCTTTGACCAGTGTTGACCTTCTAAGAAGTGCGTATTGGGTGTGCTTGCCTCTCTTAGGCAGGTAGCAATTTTTGGCACAAAAATTGAGGTGATCTAACCTCTGGTTTGACCGGTATTAACTACCCTAGTTTAGGGCTGTAGTTCACTTCAGAAATCTGCACTTTGACTAAACTTTTGGGGTTGTTCTAGGGCTGTTTCTTTAGGCCGTTCGAGGACAAGTTGACCAAAAATTGACCAAGTATTTTAGAGGTCAATTTCAGCTAGTTTGACCAAGTTTGACTTTGCTGATCTAGGGTTCGCTGTTGTTGATATAAAATTACAGAATTCAGATTTTGTACTATTTCTCTCTACTAAACTATTGAAGACAAAAGAAGATTTGATCAAAAGGTTTCCCCAAATTGGGGTTTGTCCCTGGCTAGCTGCCACATATTGTGTCTCTTGTCTTGGCTTGTTTTCGGTTGATCATTTAATGTTCTATCTGCACTTTACTTAATGTATATGTGATTGCTAATCTGTGGCTAATAAAAAGAAAAATAAGTAAATTTCTCTAAACATAGAACATACCATAATTTAACATGGTATCAGAGCTGAGGTAAAGACAAAGCCCAAGAAAGAGAAAGAGCAATCACCAAAGAGAAGGATTGGCAGACAGTATTAAAACATGGGGTCCTCAACACACTTCCCTGCTAAAGACAAACTCCGTGACAAGTCTGACTATCACGGATGGAAGATGTCTCTTGATCTAACATTAGAAGAGAAGGAATTATTGGACCATGTGAGAGGTGGAATTGTTGAGCCTCCATCAAATGCATCCATTACTGCTAGGAACAAATGGACCAAGGGGGAAGTCAAAGCAAGGAAGATCATCTGGGACTCTATCGATAAACGCTTGGTGGCCTATGTTTCCGAGCTGAACACCTCCAAGGAAATCTATGATAGCCTGGTGAGTTTATTTAAAGTTAATGATGCAAATCAAGTCTTATTTCTTAGAAATAAGCTGAAGGAAATTAAGAAGGGAAAAGATGAAAGTATGCAAGCATATTTATTAAGGATCACCGAGATCAAGAATGATCTCCCATCTATTGGGGAAGTAATTCCTGATAGGGAAATGACACTCACAACTCTTGGAGGACTACCATTTGAATGGTATATATTCAGGACTACTCTTCTCAACAATAATGTAATTCCCGGATTTGAGGAATTAATGGCGAGATGCATTCAAGAAGAAACATTGATGGAAGAGTAAGAAATGCCCATACTTAAAGGTCATCGCACTACCTTTTCTTCTCATGCTAAAAGAAGCAACAATTCCGGGGCTAAATTCAAAGGAAAGGCTAGACCAAAGGGTGGAAGAAAAGGATGATGTTACAATTTCAATAAAACAGGTCACTATGCAAGGGAGTGCCCTGATAAAAGGGACTCACACCAGGACGATGATGAAAATCCCTCTCAAGGCAATCAAAGGAATGGTAGGTCAAGTGGCAAAGGCAAAAGAAGTGTCGTAAATCAAGGGAGAGGACGACCATTCAAGAAGGCAAGAAATTCCAGGTATGAATCTAACACCGTTAACAATAAGCAAGATGAATATTATCTACCAGCAGCTCTATCTACCTCTACTCCCCCGGACTCGTTGGGGAATTGGCTTATTGATAGTGGTGCCTCAAGGCACTTCACTGGTTACAAAGAAGCTCTCTATAATTTGATAGAGAAGGAAACCAACCTGGAAATTGTTCTTGGAGATAATTCAAAATATCCCGTGAAAGGCATAGGAAATGTCACTCTTCAATTGAATCAGGGTAATACAATCCACCTACAAGATGTATTATATGTACCTTATCTAAAAAATAACCTGGTGTCCATTTCGGCTATGGAAGACAAAGGCTACAAGGTGGCCTTTAGTGATGGCAAGGTACGTGTATGGAAAAAGAATATTAAAGATGCCTTCATGCTTGGGTTTCGAGTTGATTCATTATATCAGGTCGGAGGAAGTTCGCTAGGTGTCATGTCTTGTGACACATCTCTTTAGTCTGAACTATGGCATTGGAGGTTTGCTCACCTTCATTATAAAGCTCTACCCGATGTGAGACAAATGGTGACAGGGATGCCCGAATTCTGAGTAGAACAAGAAGGTGTATGTCCAGGATGTGCTGAAGGAAAGTTCAAAAGGGGACCATTCCCCTCAAGCCAAAGCAAGACCTCCAATATATTGCAGTTGGTTCAAACAGACATGTCTGGTATGATGCCTGTGAACTCCTTGGGAGGATATTCATATTACCTCACTTTTACTGATGATTGTTCTTGCAAGACTTGGATATACTTCTTGAAAAAGAAGGATGAAGTGTTCTCTTGGTTTCGACACTTCAAAGCCTTGATCGAGAATCAAACCAAGAAGAAGATCAAGATCTTAAGGGCTGATAATGGGACTGAATATGAATCCAATGAGTTTCATGACTTTTGCAATGAGGCTGGCATTAAGAGGGAGACTACTACACCATATACTCCTGAGTAGAATGGTGTGGAGGAAAGGAAGAATCGTATGATTGTGGAAGCTATCCGTTCTATGCTCCATGATTAAAGACTTCCGAATTTTTTATGGTCCCAAGTTGCAAACACCATCGTATATGTACAAAACCGATGCCCTCATCAAGCATTGGGTTCCAAGACTCCCGAAGAGATGTTCACTAGTAAGAAACCTGACGTATATCCTTTTAGAATTTTTGGAAGCCTTGTATATTTTCATGTGCTGAAGGAGAAAAGGAACAAATTGGGTGCATCTGGAAAGAAAGGAATCTTCATGGGCTATAGCGAAAATACTAAGGGCTATAGAATCTACGTGGCTGCTCAAAGAGAATTCGAGATTAGCCATGATGTCACTTTTGACGAAGATATGGCTCTTAGCAAAGTAGACAATCTTCCTACTCTAAGAGGATCTAAAGAAGCTAACATAAGGAACCGAAGGAAAAGGAAGATGAGATGATGCCTGATGTGGAAGAACCTATGGATCCTATTGATCCTCCTTCGCAAGAGCCTTTCTCTTCTAGGAAGAGGCCTTCATGGCTTAGGGGGACACTTGATGATGTTGAAGGACACATTGCACCCTGAGGAACCTTCCGTGAAAGTAAGAATCTGAACATGTATCAGGGATACTTGACCATCATGAGCATGATCATCCAAAGTGAGCCTTCATCATTCATAGATGCCATCAAGCATCAATTATGGAAGGATGCTATGACCAAGGAATATGAGTCCATTATGAAAAACGATGTCTGAGATGTGGTCCCCAGACCCCAGGACAAAGTAATTGTCACTTCAAAATGGCTTTACAAGATAAAGCATGCAGTTGATGGAAGTGCGGAAAAGTATAAGGCTCGTTTTGTCGCTCGCGGCTTCTCCCAGAAGGAGGGTATAGACTATGATGAAATATTTGCACCTGTTGCCTGATATACCACCATCTGCTCAATCATAGCCCTTACTACTTTGCAAGGATGGAACCTACATCAGATGGATGTCAAGACTGCGTTAATACATGGTTCAATAAAAAAGGAGGTCTATGTGGAGCAACCCGAAGGATTTGAGATTTATGATTGAGAATCTCATGTGTGCAGGTTGAAGAAGGCCCTCTATGGGCTAAAGCAAGCACCCCGAGCATGGTATGAGAGAATCGATAGCTACTTGATGAAGCTGGGTTCACTAGAAGTGAAGCTGACCCTAACCTTTACTTTAAGGTTATAGATGACAAGCCTCTCATACTGGTGCTTTATGTTGATGACCTCTTTCTAATAGGTGCAGACCCTCTCATTCACGAAATTAAGAAGGAGCTAGCTTCTGAGTTCGAGATGAAAGACCTAGGACTCATGCACTATTCCCTAGGACTGGAAGTCTGGCAGAAACCATGAGAGATTCTCCTATCTCAAGGAAAATATGTGGTGAAGATATTGGAAAGATTCAGCATAGTGGACTGCAAGCCTGTAACTACCGTGATGGAGCTTGACTTCAAGAAGTTAAGCGGTAGTGCTGCCAGACCTGTTTTATGAAATGCTACTGATTATTGACAGCTCGTCGGAGCATTAATGTTCTTGGCGAACTCCCGTCTAGATATATGCTTTGCAGTCATCACTTTGAGTCAACATATGGTTGAGCCTCGCCACTCACATTGGATTGGTGCCAAGAATCTGCTGAGATTTCTTCGTGGCACAATCACTCATGGGTTGAGATACACTATCGGAGATGTGAGACTACTTGGGTATACTAATGCTGATTGGGCAGGCAGTGTGGTGGACCGAAAGAGTACTTCTAGGTGCTATTTCTCTTTGGGATCTGCCTCAATATCCTGGATGAGCAGGAAGCAGAAGTCGGTGGCTTTGAGCACTGCCAAGGCAGAGTACATTGCTGCTAGCATGGCCTCCTGTGAGGCAGTCTGGTTGTGAAAGCTCTTCAGTGAGTTGTTAGGATTTATATTGGATACCACCGTGATTCTATGTGACAACCAAAGCAGGATCCGTTTTTCAAAAAATCCCATATTTCATGATCGCTCCAAGCATATCGATATCATGTACCACTATATTCGAGATATGGTGCAACGAGGAGCAACAGGTCGCCGACATTCTGACAAAGCCCCTAGGAAACGTCAAATTCCTGACTTTCCAAGAATGACTTGGTGTCATTTAGAGACCCTCTTATGAGGGTCGAGTATGATGTATTGAGCTCTGGGAGCTCCAGGGGGCGCGAGGTACTCCTTGGAGCGACATGTGATCACAGGGTGACTCACCATCCCTTGTTGTTGCACTATGTACAGGGTAAAAGGTTAAACCTTCCCCTGTGACACCTCGTGGCGACCGTGGAATAGGATTATTAGTTCTCCTGTGGGCTAGGATGATTCGTTCTCCATGGCGACTGTGGAATAGGATGATTAGTTCTCTGTGGCATCCACTGGACAGGATGATTCGTTCTCATGTGGACATGATGATTAGTTCTCATGTCAAGGCATCCTACCCATGCAGTCTGGGACTCATGGGAAGTACCTCTCATCTGATCAATGATAAGGGAAATGAGGATAAGGACCATAGTAGTTCTATCAATGGACGCATCATTGTATCTACCGTACTCCCTATGCTAGGATGACCTCCATTGATCTGGGATCAATGATACTAATTTGGGATCAGTGAGAGTGGTACACACTCTTAGACTGACTTCGAGTCAGTGGAGGATGGTATGATACATCCTCGATCATTTCTTCTTCTTCATAGTTTGAGCAAAGCAAAGTAGAACAAAGCAGAGCAAAGTAGAGTGGGGTCAATCTGTACGGGACATTGCATTTGATGGATGGATATCAATGACGATTCAACAGATTGCAGATGAAGTTCTCCCTAGCTAAGAGGGAGTGTTAAATTTAGAAACTAGGGCCAAACTCCATGTGGGTCACCTTATTTATGGCTGCTGATATTTTTCCTAGATTCCTCTCGTTGAGAGGTGTAGGATTGATCTAAAGATCATCCAATTCCGATAAGTATTTATGAAGATATGATTTTATTTTGATTATGGACAAATTGTCAAGGTCAGCCAGCGAACTTATGTAGGCTAAGAAGCCCAACAGTCATGTCTATTCAACCTCAACGTTTTGCATATAAATACAAGGAGCATTCTCCTCATTTGGACACTTCACTCTCACACACATCTCTCTCTCTCTCCTGCGCGGAAAAGAGTCTCTCTTTCTCTCACACATGTGGCTGAAAGGAAAACGTCCTAGGGCAAAGAGGATGCAGAAAAAGGACAACAAGTCATATTTGACCAGCGTTGACCAAATTTAACCTTCCAAGAAGTGCATATTGGGTGTGGTTGCCTCTCCTAGGCAGGCCGCAATTCTTGGCACAAAAATCGAGGTGATCTGACCTCTGGTTTGACCGGTATTGATTGCCCTAGTTTAGGGCTGTAGTTGACTTCAGAAATCTACAATTTGACTGAACTTTTGGGGTTGTTCTAGGGATGTTTCTTTAGGTTGTTTGAGGAAAAGTTGACGAGAAATTGACCAAGTATTTTAGAGGTCAATTTCAGCTAGTTTGACCAAGTTTGACTTTGATGATCTAGGGTTTGCTGTTGCTGATATAAAATTACATAATTCAGATTTTGTAGTATTTCTCTCTGCTGAACTATTGAAGATAAAGAAGATTTGATCAAAGGGTTTCCCCAAATTGGGGTTTGTCCCTGGCTAGCTACTAATGTATATGTGATTGCTAATCTATGTCTAATAAAAAGAAAAATAAGTAAATTGCTCTAAGCATATAATATACCATAATTTAACACCAAAACATATCTCAATTAGTTCTAAATCATTATCAAGCATCATGTCAAAACTTCAAATACTGACCATCTATATCAATTGCCAAATCATGTCAAACTCTTGCAATTGTTATCAAATATTGTCATACACTAGCCTCAATGGATAAATCACAATATGCATATCCTAGTCACCTGCAAACACAAGTTTAGTCAACATATTCACATTATAGTAACTCATTCAAACTTTCCTGCACATAAAACTTTATGTTGTCTGCTTCATGTCTGTAGGACTAACATCCTTTAGGTGAACTTCTGATTTCATGCATAAAAATTCATTGTTCTGTCATGCAGGCATAACCACATCCATAAGCCTTCTTTTGTGCGGTGGGAGACTACAATCTCACCCTTGAGATTACTTCAGTGTGAGTGAGTCATAGAGTAAGTGAAAATTCTCTTTTCTCAGATTAGAACTTTGCTACAGACCAACAATATCATATATTTGACTATTCATGTCCATAAATCTTACTTCAACAAGAAATAATATACATATAATGCAAATGATAATAGGAGTAGGGATATTATGAAGAGATTCTCCCTCTGAATGGGAAACCACTTCAGTCATCTTCATTTAAGTCACCAACATGTCTATAATACTGTCATGCATCAATATATTTGTTAGATCATAAATTTAGACTATATCACATAGTCATCATGGTTATATCGTGTTATCATCAACTACTTCATCATAACATAAGTCTGTCATCAAGGGTTAGTGTCAAATAGCTAATACGGGTAGAATTCAAGAATCATGATCACAACATTAAGCCAAGGCATTCAATTTTACCATATGCCATAATTACTAAGCACATCAAAATATAACCATGGCCGAAAAAAGATCCTGAATATAAATATCATTGTTACACTTTTATCATCATGCTTTTCACAAACATTATCAATAGTATCAAGTTACCATCTATTAGAATCAAGGTGTTAGCCTTCTTTATGGGATCAAGATATCCAAAAGATAGATGTTAGCCAAACATCAAGTATACCAATATATCATAGATCAATATTAAGTATCTTCATAGAATCAATAAGTTCAAGATATTTGCACCATTTCATCATAAGAACCATGAATCCAATTCACTTTCATATGCGTGAGTCATTTGTGAAAGAGACGTTCTCATCATACTTCCTAAGGTCTTACCTTAAACATAACACCATACATACCTTGTAGTGTTTAGATACATGTGCACCTTCTTATTTTACATAGGTAGCGAGTAACACTTTGTCACCTTTTCAATAGGAGCCTTTTTACTTTTTCCAACACTAGTTCTTCTCTTGTTGCACTAGCCATGATCCTCAAGAGGGATCCACTTATCACAATTCACCAGGAGGTTAGAAGCATCAAAATACTCAAGTATACATGTAGGAATCATAAGCAATAATCAAAACAATAATTAGATCCATAAGTCTAAAAAAAACTAAAGACATAAAGGAGCATAAAAAATAGAAAAAGTAATTATCTTCAATGATAGTTGATCATATCCCTCTTGAACTAACCTTCAAGAGCCATCATTTTATTGTCCATATGATAATATTCATTTCACTATTTCAACTTTATCAAAAATAAAAAATAATAGAGACTACCCCATTTAGGGCTTCATCAATTCTGACACAAGTGCTTGAGCATCTTCACATTGAACCTGCTAGGGTTTCTAGATTTCATATCTCAAATGTTTTCCATAAACCAGGGATTCTCTCAAACCCTTCTAATATCCATCAAAACCTATTACAAAGATTTCATAAGGTTTCCTTCAAATCCTAGAATTAATTTAGGTCTCCTTCATCCTCTCTTGCTTCCATCAATGGTGTCATCATAGTGGTGATTTCCATGACTTTTCTTCAACCCAACTCTGATACCATGTTGATTTTTCTTAGGGCTCTATTGTTCTTTGCTTTGATAATTGCATTTATTCATTAGCGCATTACATTCACCCCATAACATCATACAATTATTCAAATTTACATCATTATTCAATAGCATATGCAACTATATATAAAGAACAATATCATCATCATCAATTCAGTGGAACATAACGAAAAAATATAAGAAAAGCATTCACATATAGAGGCACCAAGATTGGTCAGAGACTAGGGAAAAACCCACTTAGGGAAAACCCTTTCAAATTATTCTTCTTATTAGATTGCCATCGAATGATTCAGAAAAAGAGAGTACGATTATCCATATCTTCATCCACACAACTATCTAGTAAAAAACTACAACATCCATGAAATGAACCCAACAATGCTTATACTAAAAACCCTGATTCTTAAGTCTTTAATGAACTGTCAATGTATGCAGTCAATTGCCGAACACTGTAGTCACTAAGATAAATCTTCGAATAACTAAAATTTCATCATTTAGGTCCTGGTCACACGAAGGAGGAGTCCTGTGTGCGACTGGGAATCTTTTAGTCACTCCCTAAAGCTTATAAGCCAGCGACTGCAGTTTGTGATTCTGATTTTGAAACCGTAGACGTCGGTCACACATAGGACGATTTGTGCATGCGATTGGGATGCTTTGGTCACACGGATGAGCCTGGTAGTGAGAGATTGGAGTCAAGATATATCTGTTCCGTGCCTGCGACTGAGGACCAAAACCATTAAATAGAAATGTGAGCTTCAGACCCTACAATTTCATCTTTGAGCAAACATGTTCCTCTGTGGACGTGCTTTAGACCTGTGCGAGCCAAAATCATGAAGGAGAATAGAAGAATGTCTCATGATAATTTCCAAATAAGGTAGATTTCACTTGTGTTTATAGCCTTCTGTTGTGGTATTCAACAACCCCCCATTTGTTAATAATAGTAGTTAACATTACATTAACTAAATGGGGACCCTTTAAAAATTTTCATTCAAAAAACAAAACTTAGCATTTAGTCATTTCTTTTATTTTTTTAATAAAGCAAAGATAACAATCAAAAACCTTTCAGGGAACTACTAAAGAATTACCTTTTTTATATATAGCATGTCTAAAACTCACTAAAGGACCTTTCTAAAAAAAACCTCCAAAATCAAGAAAAGCATTTAAAATAAGGGCTCCATGGTCTAAATTATCATAAAATCTGATGAAAATGGAAGTCCTTAAGATTTTTAAGCTTAAGTCTCGCATCACATAACACGACCCATAAAGAGTTCTCTCTTAAATACGATATAGCAAGATTTACGAGTTGTGAAACTGCAATTGCACTTTGACTTTTATCGCATCGCATTTCGGGAATTCAAGCAAACACTTTGCACTTACCACAAGACGAGATTGCGAAATGTGATTCGCGCCCGGACCCACACCTTAGAGTAATAAAAGAAAATATTTCGAGTTTGTCAAGTCTATTGCATAGGATGAACCTAACGATTAACCATACGTGAAACAACAAATGGACGGCTCACATCTCACAGAAACATAGCAGGAGGTAAGAATGCTAAAACATACATCTTGCGATATTGCTTTGCAAATCGCACAATCGCTATCATCACAGTATAATGGCTCGCCACCCTAGAAGCTTTTGTCTCGTTTTTCAACACAAACATTTATGAGCAATAGAGCTAAGGGATAACGAATCATTAATGGGCATTAGTGGGAAATAACTACATTTATGTGTGAAGCCATTTAGCTTGATACGATCTTGTTATATGTGTCCAAATAATGCTTCTTTTACCACCTTTACAAGCTATCTGCATTATTTCATTTTTACGTTCATCTTTGAGTGTCTGATAGCTATTGTTCTTCATTTCAAGAAAAACACGTAGAGTAGAACACTGAGAAAAATGGGGAAGAAAGGCAAAGTTGTAGCCTCTAAGAAGACAGAGATGACTCCCCTATTCACAGATACCACATGCAGCAGAGAGTGAGGAACCTCTACATGGGAGACTATGTACAACATACTGGAGGAGGAACAACTGAGGATTATGGAAAAAAATGTTACAGTTGATGGATGAGATTCCTTAGATGCTTCCATGTTAGAGACGACTTGCTCGTTTTTGCACCACATAGTCACTTGACCAAAGATAATCCCTTATACCGACATGGTAAAATGGGTTATCGATGAAGCAGATATTTTAGACAGAGAATTTAGGACGAGAAGCCAAGGGGTCATCAGATCTTTTACCCCAGACAATTTATGGCTTATGTACCACCTACCAGAGCCACAGGTCATCTACAACAGACAATTCGTAGAAAAGTTTGCTAAAGAGAACAACGACCCAACGGATTGCACCCACGCCTGGTCGAATAATGAAGAGAAAATCAAGAAAGAAAAAAATGGTATGTACACTACTACATCTATTTTTCCCCCTTATAGTTTTGCTACGGCTATGTTATGTTGACTCTTTGGCAGACCTGATAGTACCAAGTTCTCCCTAGAGGGGTTGCCGTTAATAGAAGCAGTCGTTAACGCAACTGTCATGAATTGGGCCCAAATCCTGTCAGATAATTTAGCAAAAACAATTATCGAGTATAAAAGGAGACAAAGTATTGCTTCGAGGGTTTACCCTCCATTTTTATGAGTGCCTATGTTATGGATGCTATTTGTTTTAGTTCAAAGTTCCCCATTATGGGATGGAAATGGACTGTTCGAAATCCACTTCCCATTCACGTGTACCACAAGGTCATGTGGGAATCCAATTTTCAACCACATTTTTTCACGATCTTCCATGGAGTTATGCTCCCTATTTACAAGTGGCTTTATAATCGATATGCCCCTAGGTTTTACGAAAAATCTGAAGTTGACATCCTCCTAGTGGCTAGATGGTTAGAGGAGGAAATATTTACATATATTAGAGTTTTTGGTAGCATCATCTCCCCCCACATCCTCCCATACTATGTTCTAGATAAATTGATGGCTAGGGAGATAGCCTACCAGACAACTAGTGAAGGTGGAATGAGCCATACACTGAAAGAGTCAAAGAATGCCATTTGGCCTACATTCCCTATATAGTGCAGATCATTTTCACTACACGACCTAGGACACACATTCAAAGAAGTAGAGAACATGCTATCTCTGCAGTTACCCAAATTCCCTGGACGACAGTTTGACCCATTTGGCATAGTCAAGAATTTCACCACTATGGTGAAAATAAAAGTATTCACTAATGAGGAGGATTCGTTTGATGATATATTTTTGTAGAAAAACACCTTTGTAGAGGTGAAACATATGGCACAACTACTTTTTGACCAAGAATATCTGGAAAAGTTTTACAGTTACAGATAAAGAAGGCTGGAAATGGTCCCATTGGACCAATTGTTAATTGAACCAATAAGGGAGCCTAATCCCAGAGTGACTATAGAAGGTGACTCCAAAGAAAAATCCAAATCTGATTATGGAGCAGAGTATCAAGAAAAATCTATCGAGGAATCGTGACATGCATCATAGAATGGAAAAAGTAGGAGCATCAAGTATATGGCCCAATCTACACAAAAGATAGCTGAAGAAGCTTCAACTAGCAAGCAGGTTGAAATCCCTACTACCTTTGCACAACCAATAAAACCCACGGTAATTGACTTAGAGGAAGAGTGGGATAATTTTAATAAAAGTCTCAATATAGAGGAATAGGTTCCATATTTACAAATGCTACAACAAAAGATAGCACTGGAAATTACAGTGGAAGAAACTGCAAATGAACCAGAATTAGAGCATATCCCTGTTACCCCCACCTCCGAGATAATTCTGAATATTGAAAAAATACCCCCTTTGGAAGTATTCTATAGCCCACAACATAAAGCCATGGTGAAAAGGCAAAGAAAGAAAACAAAATTGAACTCTATAGCTTCTACTACCCATGAAAATGAATTAATGGATGTTCTATGGAAGGACTCGCTTGTCGATCCATCCACCAACTTAATTAGACTCTCGCAGTTTGCAGGCGCCTATGCTACAATGGCCATAGACAAAGAAACAGAAGTTCAAATGTTTCCTAGAGAAAAGGAAAATAAAATAACGTCGCTCGAGAAACAATTACAGCAAGTCAAATCTATTCAGCAGGCAGAGATACAGTTGGCCAAGCTTCAACAGGAATTTGAACAGATGCAAATAGAACATCGAATCAGCTTAGCCAAGAAGGAAGAACAGATGCAGGAAATAACTGATCTTCATAAAGACGATTCAAAGATTGATCAATTTATTACTGAAGCACTTAGACTTAATTCCCAATTGACACATCAGAAAGAATTACTGTGCCAGAATATTTCACACTGGAAATCTTATTGTGAAACAAGTGATAAACTAACAAGTCAAGTCATAGAAATGCGACTTGAATATGATGAGATCTTTAAAAAGGTCTTTGATCACATCGCCTGGCAAAATACAGAGGAGGGGAGAAGAGCTGACCTGCCCAAACTAAAAGAATCACATAAGGAAATTCTGTTTGCAAGCTGGGATTATCGGCTTAAAGAAGAAAAAAAGGAAACAGCAGATGCGAAGGCAACAACAAACATTATCATAGAAAATATCAATGAGAATTTACATGGTCCCAATCTAGTTGCAGATTCCATTACAGTGTTCCTTCCAGATGCGAAATAGCTCGAACAACAATGGAAACAAGCATTGGAGGAAAAAGAAGAAGTGATAAGGAAAATGACTAGATTATACTGGGAGGCATATTGGAAACATTTGGTCAAGCCTCACAACTAATGGATGACCCTGCAATGCTTAACCACTTCTGCCGAGAAAATGGTGCCAGCATTGACTGATGCCATATTCGATGGACAGTTGAAAGCTAAATTCGGTCGGCCTACATAGTTGAAGGCTATGGTTGATATTTGCGATCTGAAGGATCGAATGCAACATAGTTAGTCACCCTGTTTACTTTAATTTTGATTTTATTTTTGCATAAATTGAGGCAGGTCGTTTAAACCTCCTCAACTATTTTTGTAATAATTTGTTTTTAGTTTTATAGTTTTAGTATTTAAACCCCTCTCATGCATTTAGAGAGGAGTCCAGAATTTTATCAGAAACTCTCTTCAAAACATGCACTTATGTCCCTTTGAGGAAGTTCTGGTGAAATATATGGAACATAATTTATTTTTATCTGACTTAGCATCTTCTACTGAAATTGCACTTTTGTACTCTTAGATGATGTTGAATGGATTGAAGATAGATCAATATCGCTGAAACACATGAGTAGGACGTATTATAAATGGTACTTTTATCTTGTAATCCTTTTTACTTGTGTATTAAGTAATCATTTCTTTTTCGAATTATTTATGTATGAAAGTCAGAATTTCGATTATCGTTATTGCACTTCTGTATGATGATGATCTTTATTTTATGCTGAATATATGAGTAATTCTTTATGCAATATATTTCTCACAATAATTTTGGCTAACTTTTTATACGATACGATTATTGTTAAAACGGATTCACTTCTAATCGTAATTGAATGATCTTTATTACCAATTGCTTTTAGAAATGATTGTAGATCACATACATCAAGTTTATCCCGGGTATATTATGATTAGATAGCTTTTAGAAATTAGAAGTTAAATGCATTTGTGATTGATTAGTTTAGACTAGATTACTGTTAGCTTAAACATTACTCTAAAACATCACACATCACCCCATTTAGCACAAGCATTAAACAGATTGGGAAAATGGTCTCGTTATCCCTAGTTGGAGCCACTACTCCAAACGGAAAAGGAGCTGCCAATCAAGGTCCGGATTGGGTGGTTTTCCCCCACATTGAGGCAACGATTTTTGAGGCTTCAACATTTTGGCGTTAGAAGGAGGGCCTAAACTGTGAATGGAAAGTAAGTCCAAATTAACAGGCCATTCCAAGAGTAAAAATCCCTCATCCTCTCCCCCAACTTCTAGAAAGTCTTCTAAATCCCCTGACCCTAAATGAGAAGTTGCACATGATATTATAGAACCCGTTGCTGAAAACCCAATCGATCCAGAGCTTTCTTCTCTTACCGAAGCCCCTCAAGTTCAATATTTGATTCACAAATTTCGCTATCAAAAGAAGGATTTGAGATATCTTAGGATAGTGTTATTTCTCATTTCACTCCATCTCAGCCGTTAACTAGAGCACAGGTGAAACGTTCGGAATAACTTTGTTCGAAATTCCTCTTCTAAGCTAGAAGAAAGCTAAGAAGACACCATCCGAATCTCACAGTGAGGTTTTATCATCATCTTCATCCATCCCATCTATACCCTCACAAGATCAATCATCCATCTCACCACTCCAAATCGTGAATCACATAGGTATAGGAGCTATATCTTCCTCTACCCAATCACCTTCAAACCTTACTGCAAAACCTTTCCCTACCCACATACCAGCAATTGTACAGAATCCCCCACGGAATCCTCCAAGGCCATGGATAAACCCAGGGGTTGTTAGGATGGCTGCTCCTTTACATTAATTACCAGCACATCCAAAAAAATGGCTACCCAAATTCAATCCTGATAATGGCCTATTGGTTGAGGAACATATAAATAATTTTATGTTGTCCATTAACTTGAATCAAATAGAGGAGTAAGACGTAGTTGTAAGACTATTCCCATATACTTTGCAAGGAGCAGCAGGATCATGGTACTTTTCATTACCATCAGGTTCTATTAACAGTTAGGATGCTTCTCAAGAGAAATTTTTAACAAAGTTTGGAGATGATAGATCTACAACTACCTTAATTAGTGATCTCTCTAATTTAAAAGCTGAGCCAAGAGAACCTATGAAAGACTTCAACTCTCGCTTCAATAAACTATTGAATAAAATACCAGTGGCATCTAAGCCTAGCGATGAAGTCCATAATGAGTGGTACATCTCTTCTCTGCCGTCAAACATAACTATCTTTGTTGATAGAGCTACCAAACCAACCTTGGCAGAAAATATGAAAGAGGTAATAGCTATAGAAAGACGCATTCTAACTGTCGAAAAAAGAAATGCATTAGAGGAACTGAAATATAAGAAAGTAACCTTTAGATATGACTCTAAGAAGAAACCACCGAAAGATCCTTTTGATCTTGAAGGATTACATAAAGTCCTCAAAACCATGTTTAATGAAATGGTTGATATTAAGAAACAGGTAGCAGAGACTTCCTCCAAAAAACCTTTCAAACCATTCAAAAAGAATTCTCTTGCTAATCCTAAGCCTCCAAATGCCATATCAAATGCTGAGTCAGATGAGGACGAAGTTTCACCTAGCGAAGAAAAAACGGATGAGGAGGAAGCAGCAGAGTTACAAGGGCTGTGGGATTTTATACTTCTTGATGAAGAAACTCAAGAAGCCTTACCTGTCGCTAGCTGAAGTAAAAATCCTGTCAAGTTGTCACAAACAAATCCAAAACAGAAGGCTTCAATGCCACCCCCTAGGGATAAAGAAATAGGTAAGAAATCTGTACCGAAATACACTTAGACAACACCTACTTAATTTGATCCTTCTCCTTCATCTAAAACTTTGATAGTTTATGATGAAATGGAATATAATATATCTCTGATATGAAGAAAACTAGGGAAAACATTACATTTCATGAGCTTAGCAAATTGAAACATCAGCAGAAGTTACTTCTAAAAGAACTTAAAGCAGTACCTACTGCACCACTTCCTACTGCTGTAATCTTGCAAGCTGCCCAAGAAATGGGAAGACCCCCTAGTGCTTCTTTGAATAAAATAGATCCAACTGATATAGCTTTAATTGGAGGAAGATCAAAATCACACACTCTGCCTTTTCTTCTTACTTTTGAAGTCTTTAACAAAAACTTACACAACTGTCTGGTTGATTCCAGAGCTTCATCTAACATATTGCCCAGAACAATTTGTGAGAAGTTGAATGTTCAGCCTCAGAAATCTATTGTACGAATAGTTCAGTTAGATCGCTCTCAAGTCGAAGTTGTCGAGGAACTTAATCAAGTAACCATCAGACTTTCATCAAACCCCAAAGTTTTCCAAGTCATCGACATACTTGTAGCTGACATTCCTGAGTTCTATGGTTTAATCCTTAGTAGAGATTGGTCATAAAAACTTCATGGTTATTTTGCAACTGTCTGTTCTCACCTGTGGCTTCCCTATAACTATAAACCAAATCAAATAAGGGTTGATTGCGAGAAACATCAGAAGTTCATAGTGACATAATTAGAAGGAGAAAACGAACCAGATGCATATAACAACAATATCATCAGAAATTATTCTGTAGAGTCATTTATAGGGAATTTCAATGCTCATACTTCACCTTTCTTAGAAAACTTTGTTGTCTCTCAAATTGAAATTTTTTCCCAAACAGACACTTCTAAATGTGTAAATTTTGTAGATAAACATGTAGTTAAATCTTTATTTTGGAAATTATTTTTTCATGGATCTAAATCCAATGATGGAGCAGGAGCAGGTTGCATCTTATTTAGCCCAGATGGGGAGAAAATTATGCTAGCATGCAGACTTGAATTTGATTGCACCAACAATACTACTGAATATGAGGCACTAGTTCAAGCTTTGTATAAGGAAATTGGCCTTAACGTAAAATACCTCCAAGTCTTCAGGGATTTAGAAATTGTCATAAAATAGGTGAGAAACACTATACATTGTTTATCAAGACACTCGAAACATTATCAATCATTATTTCAAGATCTGACTCTCCACTTTACTGCGTTTAATATCTCCTCTATCCCAAGACTCTAGAATCCTAGTGCTGATCTTCTAGCTAATGTCTCTTCCAAGCTTATCCCTCCAGAATATTATAGCCCAAATCGATTCTCCATCAAATTAATTTTTAGGCCTTCCATTCCTGATAATATCACCAACTGGAGAGTCTTTAATAACGATTCAGATATCATAAGCTTCCTAACTTCAGAAGGCTCATACAATGACTAGATAGTTGATGAAGACCAGCATGTTAACCATCTTAAACAAGAAATGGTCATTAGTGCTATACCAAATTCCGTAGTTAAGTTGGAAGATTTATATGACCTCAAAGACATATTTAAATGATCTACTAATTCAAAACTTCAGAGTTCAACTCTGAGGTTTGAATTGACAAAACTTGGGACTAATTTAAAACCTTAACTTAGGTCTAGGTCTTACATCAGACGAAAGAGAAACTTTTATAAGTTTGTTGAAAATATATAAGAGTATCTCTGCCTGGAACTATGAAGATCTCAAGACATACGACACCTCTATTATCCAACACACTATTCATATGATATTTGACAAAAGACCTATTCAACAAAAATTGAGGAAAATCCATCCTAATTTAGAAAGTCAAATCAAATATGAGCTGAATAAACTGCTGAAAGCCAAAATTAGTTTTCCTGTCAGACACTCTCGATGGGTTTCCAACCTTGTCTGAGTTAGGACAAAGAACGGTTATATTCAGATATGTATAGATTTCCGCAACCTCAATAAAGCTTGCCAAAAGGAAAATTTTCCATTACCTCCTATGGAACATATTTTGCAATCAGTAGCAGGCTCTGAACTAATGTCTTTCCTGGATGGATTCTCAGGTTATAACCAAATTTTAGTATATCCAGATGACTAGCTGAAAACTACATTCAGGACAAAATGGGGCACTTATGCTTATCAGAAGATGTCATTTGGATTGATCAACGCTGGTGCTACTTTTCAGAGAACCATGGATATATCCTTCAAAGGTTTGGTAAATAAATCAATAGTGATCTACTTAGATGATATAACAGTATACTCCAAAAATCACAGTAATCATCTAAGAGACTTGAAACAAATCTTTGAACATTTCCAAAGGTATGGAATTTCTTTGAACCCCAAAAAGTATTTTTTCGTGTTAAGTGAAGGAAAGTTCCTTGGATTCATTATTTCCAAGGAAGGAATTCATATTGACCCTAACATAATTAGAGAAATTTCTGAAATACATTTACCACATACAAGAAATCAATGTAATCTTTCCTAGGTCAAATAAATTTTGTTAAAAGATTTGTCCCTGACTTCTCAACAATTGTTTTACCTCTTCAATCCATGATAAAGAAAAATTCTTTGTTTAAATGGGGACATTCAGAACATAAAGCTTTTGGATTTATTAACGCCCCATCTCTAGCAACCCTGAATTTTTCCAATCATTTCATTTTATATACTTTCACTTCTGAGAAATCATATGCGGCCATATTGACACAAGCAAATCAAGATAAGGCTGAAGCTCCAGTCTCTTTCTTTAGCTCCAATTTGCACGGAGTTGAATTAAATTACTCAGATGTTGAAAAATAGGTTTTTGCTGATTTCAAATCTATAAAACACTTCAGACCTTTTCTCCTCAAGACCCACACTAAAGTCATAATACCCTTCTCAGCAGTAAGAAATATTTTAATACAAAGGGACGTACGAGAAAAGAGAGAATACTGGGTCACTGCCCTGCAAGAATATGACATAGAAATTAAACCAATTAAAATTGTAAAAGGTCAAGGTTTTTGTAGGATGCTGGCGGGCGCTTCAAATCTATCAAAGTTGCAACATTTAGGTGACAATGTACAAATCTATGAGGTAAACCTCAACGACATAGAATCAAGGTATGCTGATATCATATTTTACTTGAAAAATGGATATGCACCAGCCCAATTGAATTACACAAAGAAAAGAGCCTTGAGATTAAAAGCAAGGCAATATCAAATTGTCAACGATGTACTTTTCAGAAGAAATTATGATTCTATTTTACTTAGGTGTCTTGAAAAACCTGAGGCAGAAAAGGTGTTGAAAGAACTTCATGATGGACCATTTGGTGGTCACTTTAGCAGTGACACTACGGCACATAAAATCTTGCATGCCGGCTATTACTAGCCAACTCTGTTCAAAGATGCACACATGTATGTAAGAAGATGTAAGGTTTTTCAAATAGCTACTGGAAGATAGAGAAAACCCACGCTACCATTACAACCCGTCAAAATCAACCAACCATTTGAACAATGGGGATTGGATGTAATAGGTGAGATCGTTCCTCATTCTTCTAAACAACATAGATACATTCTTATAGCCACTAATTGTTTCACCAAATGGGTGGAGGCAATTCCACTGAAGGTAGCTAATTTAGAAAATATTATTGAATTTATAGATCAATTTATCATCGCCAGATTTGGCTTACCATCTGCTTTAATGTTTGATAATGCATCTTATTTTTCAGGCAATGCTATGATAGAATTTGCTCTTAAAAAAGGTTTTAAGCTTAAGTATTCAACAAATTATTATCCATAAGGAAATGGACTAGTTGAATCCACAAACAAAAATCTCATCAGGATCATTAAACGTACTGTTGACCAAGGCCAAAAGAACTGGCGTAAGTCTTTAGTGTTTTCTCTATGGGTGGATCGAATAACTCAGAAAGCCTCCGACGACACTTTTCCTTTTAATTTGGTCTATGGGAAAGAAGAAGTCTTACCAACAAACGTAGCCATTCCCTCCTTAGCCTTAGTTCAATTCATTGGAGAAACCCCTTCCTCATCTATGCAGGTTAGACAATTACAAATTCTTAAGCTTGAAAAGGAAAGGGAAAAAGCCAGGATGACACATGCACATCATTAGCAGTTAGTCAAAGCCTCCTTTGATTCAAATTTTGTAGCATCAAAATATTTCCAACTCGGAGACCTAGTATCAAAATGGGATAAAGCCCATGAAGAGAAAGGTAAGCATACCAAGTTCCAATAAATGTGGCTCGGCCCATTTCAGATTGTGGAACAGTTAGGCCCATCAACTTTTTTGTTACAATATTTATCAGGTAAGAGAGAATCTCTACCTGTTAATGGATAGGCCCTAAAGAAATACTTTCCATAGAAGATGATCTCTTCTGTTCACTATATATTATTGCCCATCGTTAAAAATTTTCTTTAGAAATAATAATACTAATTCAAAATCATTCACTTTTGGTTTTACAAAGGATAGTCTCTTTTCAATTTTGACTTTTCGCTTGTATAAGTAAAGAATTTTATGAAAGTAATATTCACATATGAATTGCATAGTTAAGTTTGATTTCTTTTAAATTGACTGTCTTCCTCCTTAATTATCTAATTTTGATGAAGCTTAAATTTAAAAGAAAAACTACTCCTTTATATCAGTCTAGAAAAGTATATATAAAAAGCAAAGTCTCTCTCCAAAAAGGCATCTCTAAAAACTCTACAACTGTTGTCTAGAAGCTCTTAAGGGGCCAATGATCCTCCCCACTTAGTCAGTTTTCATTTTTAGAGTGTAATTCTAAAATATACCTAAACTTAAAGGATAAGAGGTCTCATCAAGAGCCAGCTTACCATGATCATAAGATTATAACTGAACTGACATTACTAAAACTGCATATCAAAATAGGGTAATGGCTTATGATTATAATAATCAAAAGACAAGGGGTCTCATCACGAGCTGGCTTGTTCAGTTAAGTTATGAATCACGTGAATGGAATTGTCAATGTTGGTCACCAAACCAAGACATTGTCCTTTAGGAAATACAAATGAAAAGCCGAAGCCACACATGAATTACTTCAGAAAATAAAGGAAGCAATCAATATACTTATGAGCTTATCTTTAAAATTGCATTATGATTTGAGTGGAATACTGGGTCATTGTTGGTTAAAAGGTAACCCTATCGAGGCTATGAATGCCTGCTGGCAGCAAAGGCTCTACCTAGGACAACGGAGTAAACCAAAAAACCAATTTGGGGGGAGACTCATGGCTTTATCTTTAAAAAACCAAGTAAAGGCTGATGTAGACAATGTTACTTTTTATAAGAAAAGAACAGTCAAAAGAATGGTAGTTAGGCAGATGATTGTTTTATTATGAAAGCAATAATTCTTACCTTATATTCCATAGAATTTGTTTTATTTTCAAAACTATCTTTATTTTGGAAGTTTTAGAAATTTCAAAAAACTCTCAGAGATAACTGGTTCTTCAAAGTGAATCACCAATTGTTGTGGTATTCAACAACAAAATAAATCTTCATTTAACATCAAAGCAGATCTCCCACACCAAGCTTCTTCTCTGACTATCTTCAAAAGGACGAACACAACAGATCATGAAGCTAAGACAACAATGTCCCAAGAACCAGAATAGATGAAGGAGATGCAAGAGAAAGGAAGTTGGAAGACCGTAGAGAAAAAAAAGAATGCTACATCACCAATCTCGCCAAGAATGACGAGAAGCCAAACAATTAAGACCTAAGAAAATTATAGATCCGATAGACCAATTTGGTCTCAGTGGATGTTAACCACCATCATCATCAATAGTAGTTAACGTTACATTAACTAAATGGGGACCCTTTAAAATTTTTCATTCAAAAAACAAAACTTAGCGTTTAGTCATTTCTTTTATTTTTTGAATAAAGCAAAGATAACAATCAAAAACCTTTTTGGGAACTACTAAAGACTTACCTTTTTTATATATAGCATGTCTAAAACCCATTAAGGGACCTTTCTAAAAAAACCTCCAAAATCAAGCAAAGCGTTTAAAATAACGGTTCCATGGTCTAAATTATCATAAAATATGATGAAAACGGAAGTCCTTAAGCTTTTTAAGCTTAAGTCTCACATCGCATAACATGACCCATAAAGAGTTCTCTCTTAAATACGATATAGCAAGATTTGCGAGTTGTGCAACCGCAATGGTGCTTTGACTTTTATCACATCGCATTTCGAGAATTGAAGCAAACACTTTGCACTTACCACAAGATGATATTTCGAAATTCATTTTGCACCCAGACCCACACCTTAGAGTAATAAAAGCAAATATTTCGAGCTCATCAAGTCTATTGCATAGGATGAACCTAGCGATTAACCATACGTGAAAGAGAAAATGGATGGCTCGCATCTCGCAGACGCACAGTAGGAGGTAAGAATGCTAAAAGGTACATCTTGTGATATTGCAATCTGCGATATTGCTTCGCAAATTGCACAATCGCTATCATCGTAGTATAATGGCTCACCACCCTAGAGGATTCCATCCCATTTTTTGGCGCAAACATTTATGAGCAATAAAGCTAAGGGATAATGAATCATTAGTGGGCATTAGTGGGAGATAACTACATTTACGTGTGAAAATCCATTTATCTTGATACAATATCTTGTTATGTGCATTCAAATAATGCTTCTTTTACCACATTTACAAGCTATCTGCATTATTTCATTTTTACGTTCATCTTTAAGTGTCTGATAGTTGCTGTTATTCATTTCAGGAAAAATGCGCAGAGCAGAACGCTAAGAAAAATGGGGAAGAAAGGAAAGGTTGTAGCCTTTGAGAAGACAGAGATGACTCCCCTATTCACAGATATCACATGTAGCAGAGAGGGAGGAACCTCTACATGGGAGACTATGTACAACATAATGGAGGAGTAACAACCGAGGATTATGGAAACAAATGTTACAGTTGACAGATGAGATTCCTCAGATGCTTCCATGTTAGAGAGGGCTTGCTAGTTTTTGCACTGCATAGCCGCTCGGCCAAAGATAATCCCTTATACCAACATGGTAAAATGGGTTATCGATGAAGTAGATATTTCAGAAAGAGAATTTAGGACGAGAAGCAAAGGGGTCATCAGATCTTTTACCCGAGATAATTTATGGCTTATGTACCACCTACCAAAGCCATAGGTCATCTATAATAGGCAATTCATAGAAACATTTGCTAAAGAGAACAACGACCCAATGGATTGCGCCCGTGCCTGGTCGAATAATAAAGAGAAAATCAAGAAAGACAAAAATGGTATGTACACTACAGCATCTATTTGTCCCCTTTATATTTTTGTTGTGGCTATGTTATGTCGACTGTTTGACAGACTTGAGAGTACCAAGTTTTTCCCTGAGTGGTTTCCATTAATAGAAGCAGTCGTTAACGCAACTATCATGAATTGGTCCCAAATCTTGTCAGATAATTTAGCAAAAACAATTATTGATTATAGAAGGAGAAGAAGTAGTATTGCTTTGAGGGTTTACCCTCCATTTTTATGAGCGCCTATGTTATGGATGCTATTTGTTTTAGTTCAAAGTTCCCCATTATGAGATGGAAATGGACTGTTCGAAATCCACTTCCCATTCATGTGTACCACAAGGTCATGTGGGAATCCAATTTTCAACCACATTTTTTCAATATTTTCCATGGAGTTATGCTCCCTATTTACAAGCGGCTTTATAATCGAGATGCCCCCAGGTTTTCCCAAGAAGCTGAAGTTGACATCCTCCCAGTGGCCAGATGGTTCGGGGAGGAAACATTTACATATATCAGAGTTTTTGGCAGCATCACCTCCCCCCACATCCTCCCATACTATGTTCTAGATAAATTGATGGCTAGGGAGATAACCTACTAGACAGCTAGTGAAGGTGAAATAAGCCATACACTGAAAGAGTCAAAGAAGGCCATTTGGCCTGCATTCCCTGTACAATGCAGAGCATTTGCACTACATGACCTCAGACACGCATTCAAAGAAGCAGAGAACATGCTATCTCTGCAATTACCCAAATTCCCTAGATGGCAGTATGACCTGTTTGGCACAATCAAGAATTTCACCACTATGGTGAAAATAAAAGTATTCACTAATGAGGAGGATGCTTTTGATGATATATTTTTGTAGAAAAACACCTTTGTAGAGGTGAAACATATGGCACAACTACTTTTTGACCAAGAAGATCTGGAAAAGTTTTATAGTTACAGAGAAAGAAGGCTGGCAATGGTCCCATTGGACCAATTATTAATTGAACCAATAAGGGAGCCTACTCCTAGCGTGACTATACAAGGTGACTCCAAAGAAAACTCCAAATCTAATTCTGGAGCAGAGTCTCAAGAAAAATCTATCGAGGAATCGCGACATTCATCACAGAATGGAAAAAGCAGGAGCATCGAGGATACTGCCCAATCTACACAAAAGATAGTTGAAGAAGCTTCAGCTAGCAAGCAGGTTGAAATCGCTACTACCTCTGCACAACCAATAAAACCCACGGTAATTGACTTAGAGGAAGAGTGGGATAATTTTAATAAAAGTCTCAATATAGAGGAACAGGTGCCAGAGTTATAAACACTACAACAAAAGACAGCTTTGGAAATTAGAGTGGAAGAAACTGCAAATGAACTAGAAGTAGAGCATATCCCTGTTACCCCCACCTCTGAGATAATTCCAAAGATTGAAGAAATACCCCCTCTGAATGTATTCTATAGCACATAGCATAAGGCCGTGGTGAAAAGGCAAATAAATAAAATAAAATTGGACTCTATAGCTGCTACTACCCCTGAAAATGAATTAATGGATGTTCAATGGAAGGACTCGCCTATCGATCCGTTCGCCAACTTAACTAGACTCTTGCAGTTTGCAGGCGCCTATGCTACAATGACCATAGACAAAGAAACATAAGTTCAAATGTTTCTTAGAGAAAAGGAAAATAAAACAACGTCGCTCAAGCAACACAGCAAGTCAAATCCGACCGGCAGGCAAAGATACAGTTGGCCAAGCTTCAACAAGAATTTGAACAGATGCAAATAGAACATCGAATCAGCTTAGCCAAGAAGGAAGCACAGGTGCATGCAATAACTGATATTCATAAAGAAAATCTAAAGATTGATCAATTTATTACTAAAGCACTCGGACTTAATTCCCAGTTGACACATATGAAAGAATTATTGTGCCAGAAGATTTCACACTAGAAATCTTATTGCGAAACAAGTGATAAACTAACAAGTCACGTCGTAGAAATGTGACTTGAATATGATGAGATCTTTAAAAAGGTCTCTAATCACATTGCCTGGAAAAATACAGAGGAGGGGAGAAAAGCCAACATGCCCAAGCTAGAAGAATCACATAAGGAAATTCTGTTTGCAAGCTGGGATTCTCGGCTTAAAGAAGCAGAAAATGCAACATTGAACGTGACGACAGCAACAAACATTATCATAGAAAATATCAATGAGAATTTGCATGGTGCCAACCTAGTTGTAGAGTCCATTCCAAGGTTCCTTCCATATGCGAAACAACGCGAAAAACAATGGAAACAGGCAGTGAAGGAAAAGAGTAGAAGTGATAAGGCAAACGACCAGGGTAGACTGGGAGGCATATTGGCAACATTTGGTCAAGCCTCACAGCCAATGGATAACCTTGTGATGCCTAACCACTTCCACCGAGAAAATGGCACGAGCACTGACCAATGTCGTATTCGATGGACAGTTGAAAGCTGAAGTCGGCTGGCCTACACAACTGAAGGCTATGGTGGATATATGTGATCTGAAGGATCGAATGCAACATAGTTAGTTACCCTGTTTACTTTAATTTTGATTTTATTTTTCCATACATTGAGGCAGGTCGTTTAAACCTCCTCAACTATTTTTGTAATAATGTATTTCTAGTTTTATAGTTTTAGTATTTAAATCCCTCTCATGCATTTAGAGAGGGGTCCAAAATTTTATCAGAAACTCTCTTCAAAACATGCACTTTTGTCCCTTTGAGCAAGTTCTGATGAAATATATGGAACATAATTTATTTTTATCTGACTTAGCATCTTCTACTGAAATTGCACTTTTTTACTCTTAGATGATGTTGAATGGATTAAAGATAGATCAATATTGCTGAAACACATGAGTAGGACATATTATAAATGGTACTTTTATCTCGTAATTCTTTTTACTTGTGTATTAAGCAATCATTTATTTTTTGAATTATTTATGTATGAAAGTCTGAATTTCGATTATCGTTATTGCACTTCTGTATGATGATGATATTTATTTTACGCTGAATATATGAATAATTCTTTATGCGATATATTTCTCACAACGGTTTCGGCTAACTTTTTATATGAAACAATTATTGTTAAAACAGATTCACTTTTAATGGTAATTGAATAATCTTTATTACCAATTGCTTTAAGAAATTATTGTAGATTGCATACATCAAGTTTATCCCAGGTATATTATGATTTGATAGCTTTTAGAAATTAGAAGTTAAATGCTTTTGTGATTGATTAGTTTAGACTAGATTACCGTTAGCTTAAAGTTTACTCTAAAACATCACACATCACCCCATTTAGCACAAGCATTAAACAGATTGGGAAACTAGTCTCATTATCCCTAGTCAGAGCCACTACTCCAAACGAAAAAGGAGCTGCCAATCAAGGTCCAGACTGGGTGGTTTTCCCCCATGTTGAGGCAACAATTTTCGAGGCCTCAACACCTTCCAAGGGTGTCCACTTTGCTTTAGGGCTGACCTTATCAAATATGCACGTGGGATTTTATTCATAGGTACATTTTCCCTTATCCGTTTTGAGTGATTTTTAGGTCGACTTTGGTCCTCTAGAAGAGAGTATTTCAATGCAATCATCATCTCCATAAAATGAGTTGTCCAAAGTGGAATTTGACCATAGTTTCATATGTTAAGAGATCGTTGACATTTCCATCTTCTGGTTAGAGGAACCAATTCATTCCTCTAGGTTGGTGTCTTTCCCTTCTTCAAGGGTTTCTTTCTATGACATATGGGTCTCTTATTTTCCCATCTCCCGCCCTCATAATCCCTCATATATTCTTCCCATTTGTGTTTTTGGATCCATTGCATAAATAATCATAGAAGCATGTGTTCTTATATTGATCAATTGACATGTTGGTTGCATTGGAAATATGATTATAATTATCAAATTCATAATGTAATATGGATGTTAGATTAGGATGCATTGCATGCTTATTTTCATAGCATCATATTCTTTTTTCATGCTATATTAAATGCATTTAGATTGAATTGCATTTAAAGTAATTTTTTTTTTTATCTTGTGTTGATTTTTAAGGCCTAATATAAGCATGGGTGATCATAAGATGCCACAAAAACATGTTTCCCTGTGTGCTTGGTCTTTGACATGTGTAGGTAACAAGTTTGCGGTCCTATTGTCGCTGCTACAACACCCTCCAAAATTTCCCCACATTTGAATTTTGGAGCCTGCCATCACCATCGTATCTAGTGTCTCTTTGATCATCAAGCTTTGTATCATGTTATTCTATGTACTGGAAGTGTGTTTGAATGATCTCAAGTGTTATCGCATTGATTCGAACATCTTGAGGTGAATTCCATAATTGTAACACCTTTTTTGTTGTAAAACGACACATGTTGGTCATAGTCGCACACACCTCAATCGTTGCACTTGGCGAATGTGTACAAAGTGGCGTTTTAATGCATATTTATCATTATTCAAGTTTTTCTAAATTCTCTCAATGAATTGGCATGTGTCGCACATGGTTTTATGTCTAAACTCATCTTGTTCACCTCTCACCCTATATCTTGGACATAGATAAATCTTCGGTTCAAAGAAAACCCATTGAGGCTAAGAGCGCATAAGAAAACTTTGAAGCCTTGATCGGGGGATCCTTCATTGTTTAGAAGTGCCCTATGTACCCTCCAAGAGTGAAAAGTGCACTCCTTAAGCATCTTTCCCCTTCCTTGCTATGAACTATGCCCTTCAATAGACTAAGTCTTCCTTAAGTGCACTCCTTCGACTCGAAGAAGTGCACCCTCCTTAAGAACATGAGAACACCTTGAGGGCCCTAATATTTACCCTTCAACCTTGACTAATGTGCCATGAACCCTTTCGACCCCTGAAGAACATGAGTGCACTCTAAAGGCACGAAGCTCTTCCCTTCAACCTTCAAACTTGCACCATGCGCCCTCTTGGGCCTCTTGAGCACATGACTACACCCCGAAGGCCTAAAGCCTCCATCCTTCAACCTTCCAATAAGAGTAAGTATAGAAATGAAACTAATTACAATAATTTTCATTAGTAACGCCACTAGGGTAGTACTATTACTTCTCTATTAGGCTCCATCCTTCAGTATTATTCCCCTGTGTAGTAAGAGTAACTCTAGAAATGCAACTAATTCCAAGAACACTTCCTCCAACAATAAGAGTAAGTCCAACACTTTAGAAGTGTCAAATAAAGTCACTCCTCTATACAATTCAAAATTGTATGCTAGAGGTGAAACGATTGGTTATAATATAGTTGAATATTTGAAAAGAACACCTGCCAATATCTCTATCTATGAGCTCGCAAAGATCGCAACCCAACGTGAACTAATTTTTCAAGCCTTTTCGCAACCTTCATCAAGTGGTAAAGCTTATTCCTCTCAAAAGGTTTTTGGTAAGTCTTTTCATTCCCTTGAATTTGTTGTCAATGTTGTAACACTAGAAGCTAACACTCTTTGCCCTCCATTTTTATTAACTTTTGAAATTTTTAATTATAATGTCCATAATTGTTTAGTCGATTTTTGTGTATTTGTAAATGTAATTCCATTATCTGCTGCAAAGAAAATAAATGCTAAATGGGACAAAACCGATGCACAAATTATTCAACTGGAAAAATCTCTTGTCCAAGCTATTGGTGAACTCAAGATTATGCTCATTAGATTATCAAAAGATGTTCGATTTCATCAGTGTATAAATATTGTAATTGTGGACATCCTAGAAGAATGTGGTGTACCGCTTAGCAGAGATTGGTCTAAAAAATTACAAGGGTATTTTGAGACAGACTAGTCACATTTATGGCTTCCATATAAGGGTAGGAATAACCATATTCGAGTGGAAGGTGTTCCGTATATGAAACACAATGTGACACCACTTGAGGGCCACAATGAGTCTGTTGCTTTTGTTGATCTAATATTTGGGAATTGTTTCCTTGAAATTGACCTCAGGTGTTACTAAGCACAACGATCACCCATTCCACCAAATACACAACTAGAACTCCTTCCTTGTTCTCCAACTAGTGCAAATGAATCATGTAATATATATGTACATAATAATAGTAATAATAGAAAAATAGTATAGGAAGTAGTTTAGTAGCTCATGATATTTGGACTCTTTATTTTGATGGTTCAAAGACGCAGGACAACTCTGGAATTGGTTGTGTGCTCATAGACCCATGCAATAGGAAGCATATCTATTCATGTCATCTAGAGTTCAGTTGTACTAATAAAACTGCTAAATATTAAACACTCGTACTTGGATTAAAGAAATTTATTGACTTGAAGGTAGAAATTATTAAGGTAATCAGTGACTCAGAGGCAATCACTCGTAAGGTACAAGATATTATACATTGTGTTTCACTGAATCTAAAAAAATACTAGCAAGAGGTATGGCTTTTAATTAATCATTTCAAAGCTTTCAATATTATTTTTGTTCCAGGAGTTAGAAATATTGCAACAAATGTATTAGCAAATGAAACCGCTAGGATGTGGCCATTTAAAGATGGTTTTTTATATTGAAATTATATATAAACCATATGTGCGAGATAATGTCACTAATTTACGTTTTTTCCATGATGACCAATAGATACTGCACTTTATGGCTAATGCAGATGTATTCAAAGATGCTACCACAAATGAGGATGAACACGATCAGGCTCTGTAGGAGAAATCCCATGCAACAAATGGAAACATTATTCCTAAGGGTGTGGTATCCTTGGAGAAGTTATATGACCTGAAAAATAGATTTAGAGGAACAACCAACACAAAGACTCAGAGCTCCAAGTTATCATTAGAACAAGTCAATCTGGGAACACAAGAAGATCTGAAGTATGTAAACCTTGGTAAGTGTTGCTCTCCACAGGAATGACAAACATTTATCTATTTATTCAAACAAAACCATGATGTATTTGCATGGACATACAATGATTTAAAGACATATAAAACTCATATTATCTAGCATATAAAAGAAGGGGTAAAGCCTTTCTAGCAAAAACTACGAAAATTTCATCTAACACTGGAACCCCTTATCCAAAAGAGATTGAGAAAGTTGTTGGATGCTTGGATCATCTTTAAAGTTAGAAATTCCATTTGGGTTTCCAACTTGGTCCCAATTAGAAAGAAGTCTAGTGAAATAAGGCTATGTGCTGATTTTTGAAATCTCAACTGGGCTTTTGATAAAGACAATTACCCAGTGCCATTCATGGAATAGATCCTTCAAACAATATCTGGGTCTAAGATGTTTTCACTATTAGATGGCTTCTTTGGTTATGTTTAAGTTCTAGTAGTGGAACCAGACATATTGAAGAATACCTTGCAGAGTCAATAGGGAACATTCACCTACAAGAGGATGTCATTTAGGCTTATCAATGAAAGTGAAACTTTCCAAAGAGCGATGGATATCACCTTTCATGGCCTTATAGGTAAGAGTATCATTTTTAATTTGGATGATGTTACTCTGTTTTCCAAGAAAATATCAGAGCACATAAGTCATCTAAAACAAATATTCAAGCGATGTCGAAAGAATCTTTGGTGTGTCCAGAGGAATCTTATTAGGGCACAACATTGCTAAGAGCGGAATTTATATTGACCCTGAGGGGGTCAGAGCCATTACACAAATTCTGTTTCTAGTCAATAAGAAGGCCATGTAGTCTTTCTTAGGGAAAATTGATTTCCGGAGAAAATTCATCTCTGATTATGCTCAGATAGTCAAGCCCATACAAGAGATGATTAAGAAAGACGTAGTATACAAATGGGACAAATAGGAGAAGGATGACTTCGCTCAAATCAAGCAGGCTATTTTCGATGCACCCGTATTATTTAGTCTAGAATATGGTAAATATTTCCTACTCTATAAGTTTTCTTCAGATTCGTCAATTGCGATCATGTTGATTGAGAAGGATATTGAAGGAAATGAGCGATCTATCACTTTTATGAGCACTAGATGAGAAGGGTGAGAATTAAATTATCTTGCCATTGTCAAACAAGTATATGCTATATATAAGGAAATTAATTATTTCAGGCCCTATCTATTAAAATCTCACATGATCATTTTCATACCTCATCCAACAGTAAGAACATTGTTCGTGTAGCAAGAGCTGGATGAGAAGAGGGATAATTGCATGACCTGTCTACAAGAATATGATCTCGAGTTCAAACCAATTCATACCATAAAGGGTCATGGCCTATGTAAGCTAGTAGTTGAAGTAAGAGATTCTCCTGAGAAATATCTTTCAGGATGGAAGCAAGAGATATAAATTTACAACAATGAACATGTTCTTTAGTCCACGTTTACAGTGCCATGGTATGCAGATTTATGACAATTTCTGAAGCATGGAACTTTGCCCACACAATTCTCGAATAAACAGAAGATGGAAATCTATTTAAAAGATTTATCTTATCAATTAGTGCACATAATAATTTTTTGGAAGCACCACAATGGTGTCCTGCTATGGTGCCTTGAGCTATAGGATATAGAGAAGGTCCTTAAAGATTTACATGATGGATCAAAAGGTGGCCATTATGCGGGTGAAAATACGACACAAAGTTATGAGGGATGGTTATTATTGGCCCACTGTATTCAAGGATGCTCACGCCTATGTATGCAAGTGCGAATCTTGTCACAAATGTGTCAGTTGCAATTAGAGGTCAGCTACCCCACTTCTACCAATAGCAGTTGAGGAACCATTCCAACAGTGGGGCCTAGATGTTATCAAAGAAATTTTTCCCCATTCGTCAAAGCAACACGGATATATTATGATGGTGACAAACTACTTAACTCAGTGGTCAGAAGCAGTTCCTCTCACACAAGTAAATGACCAGAAAGTCACCCACTTCTTGTAGCCAGATATTATAACCAAGTTTGGAATTCCTACGTTACTTATCTTTGATAATGTGACTTACTTTTCATCATTAAAACTATATAAATTCGCATTAGAAAATGGGATTGTATTGAAACATGAATTTAATTATTATTCGTAGGGAAATGGTTTGGCTGAATCAACATATAAGAATCTTATTCACATAATCAAGAAAACCATCTTCTCTAAACAAAGGAACTAGAATAAAGCTTTGAACAATGCACTTTGGGTCAACCGTGTAACTCCAAAGCCTTCCCTAAGAACCTCACAATACTTTCTATTTTACGGTAAAGAAGTTATCCTTCATCTGAACCTGTATCTTCCATCATTGCAACTCTCTTAAGAGTCAAAAGGTAGACCTTGCCTTCTAGTTCAAAGCAGGATATACATTTTACTCAAACTCGAGGAAGAAAGGCTTAAATCCAAGGAAAGATTTGGTGTGCATCAAAACCATGTAAAGTGATGGTTTTATAAGAAGTCTATAGGGGCAAAGAGATTGGATTTGGGTGACCTAGTACTAAAGTGGGATAAACCCCATGAAGAAAAGGGAAAACAAAAAAGATTCCAACCTTTGTGGATTAGACCATTCACTATTTATGAAAATCTCGTTCACAATAATTTCAAGCTCAAATCCTTAGATGGGAGGGTTGACCTCCTTATTGTAAATGGTCGAGATTTGAAACATTATTTTCAGTAGCAACTACAAGTTGCACTTCTTGTACAATTTTTTTCATTCTCTTTCTTTTCGTTTGTGTTAGTCATTCATGTGTTATGTTAGTCATGTCGCGCCATGTCTTGTTTGTTGGTCATTAAATTATAATACCCTTGTGTAAAATTTCATGGCTCAAAAGACTTTGTGGTGTAATGAAAGAGAAGTGTGACAACCACAATGCTTACCATTATGTTGTTCTCGTTCTTTGTTTGGGAAAATTCCGTAGGTTGAGCTAAGTCCAGATGGAAAATATGATTTGTATAATAGGAGAAGATTTAGGGAACCTATTAGATCCGTGCTTATGCTAGTATCTAAACTACTCAACTTGGTGTAAATATACTTGTATGTTAATACTTGCCCAATCTAGTAGAAAAGGGATAAGGGGAAAATATAAAGCGAGAAAACCAATATCAGAGTTCTTAAAATACTTCTTTGAAGGGGAAACCTACTCCTCTCAAATAATTCAGGATCCCTCTTCCATTCATTGAAAATAATAAGTGTCAATGCACAACTTTTTTAAAATAAATAAATAAAGGGTGAAAGAAGAGAAAGGATTCCTGGGCTGGGAGGCGAAGCAAGAAACTTCATCAGAGTACTATCTAGGCTCTTTAGCAGTGAAGCAATTTTTGTGCTCCAAAGTGACTTTGCCGAGGTACTGTCCAAGCCTACTGGAAGTGGAGCAACACCAGAGATGACAACTCATACTCTGAATATCATAAAATCATTGGGGACTTCACCATTTCCTGGATTTAAACAATTATTATTGGTGTATTTGTTGTTTGTGTTCAACCAATTAGAGGAAAACGAGATGATACACATATAAACAGGTTGAAAGGGGAAATAAAGGAAATCAATACTTTCTGAAGGTCTGATCCTTAACCGAAAGCTATTCTCAAACAAAGAAGCTAAAATTCACCTAGTTTGCCTCCAAGTGTTGTCTTTGCTATAACACCCTCTAAAATTTCCCTACATTCAAATTTTGGAGCCTACCATCACTGTGGTATCTAGTGTCACTTTGATCACAAAGTTTAATATCATGTTATTCTATGTGCTTCAAGTGTCCTTGATTGGTATCAAGTGTCATCACATTGATTAGAACATCTTTAGATGCATTTCATAGTTGTGACATCGTTGTTGCTGTAAAACGACACTTTTCGGTTGCAGTCGCACACATCTCACCCATTGTACTTGGGGAATGTGTACAAAGTGGCGTTTTAATGTATATTTATCAATTGTTCAAGTTTTTCTATTTTCTCTCGATGAGTTGGTATGTGTCTCGATGGTTTTATGTCTAAACTCATCTTGTTCACCCCTGGCCCTATATCTCAGACTTAGACAAATATTTAGTTCAAAGAAAACCCATTGAGAAAAGAGCACATGAGTGCACTTTGAAGCCTTGATCAAGGATACTTCACTGTTAAGAAGTGAACCATGCACCCTATAAAAGCACAAAGTGCACTCCTTAAGCCTCTTTCCCCTTCCTTGCTTCAAACTATTCCCTTCAAGAGACTAAGTCTTCCTTGAGCGCACTACCTCAACTCGAAGAAGTGTGCCCTCCTTGATCACATGAGTGTACCCTGAAGGCCTTAATCTATGCCCTTCAACCTTCCCTAATGCACGATGTGCCCTCTAGACCTTTGAAGCACGTGAGCGCATTCAGAGTGCATGATGCTCTTCTCTTCATCCTTTATACTTGTGCCATGCACCCTCCTAGGCCTCATAAGTGAATGAGTGCACCCCGGAGGCCTGAAGCCTCCATCCTTTAGCCTTCAAGAGTGCGTCCTATGCCCTCCATCTCTCCCTTGAGCAAAAAACACACTTGGGAAGCCTGAATCCTTCCCATTTATCCTTCAAACTTGTGCCATGCACCCTGCCTTGACCGCCTCTCTCTCTTGAGTGCATTTTGAAGCTCTGAAGCCTTCCCCCTTCAGCGTTTCAAAGTGCGTCCATGTGACAAAAATCTCCTTTTGTCCATCTTGAGTGCATTGAAAAGACATGAACAAAAAATATGAATAAAACATGGTAGAATAAGATATTTTCAAGCTGATGGTTGCTCGTCATGAGTGATTGCAGATACAGGTATTCAAAGAACAACATGGCAAGAACACACGAGGAAGATCACAAAAAGAGAAAAAACAAAGGAAGCATGGAAATAATGAAGAATACACTTGAATATTGATGATCAAAGCACCTCAAAGACCACATTAGATCAAAGACCCTTTGGAGGGTGAGAACATCAATGATTAAAGCTACATGGAAAACAAATATACAAGTGGCATCCATGTCACCATTAGAGAAATTCCATGTCATCAGTCACTATTAGTCCCAGTCATCAAAGATAATGACATGTCACTTTCTCATCACATGATGATGTGGAAGTCATGATGTATTATTGTAATCATTGTAAAGACAAATAAGTGGAAGTCCAAGAGTCATGTATAAACTAAAGAGTCATGGAAGTCAAAATACATGTAACACCAAAAGTCATATGTAATTCCAAAAATCATTTGGAATTCCAAATGTTATAGAAATCCAAAGGTCACTAGAAGTTGGAAAGTCAAGAGTCATGAGGATGTGAAAGGTGATGCCTCAAGTTATAAAAGGATCCTCGTTCCTCATGTAAAGGAATTTTAACCTTGACTTCTCCCACAAGGCATTAGAGAGACAAAGTTAGTACTTTTGGAGACATGTAGTGGTTCTAACGCTCCACTATTGGAGCTAGTGATGTTCATTGTATTTATGTATCTTGGGACTTTTTCTTAATATCGAAGCCTTCCAGGCTAGCACATTTTCACTCATGTATTGTGAATGCATATAAAACTATTCTTTGAATGTTTATGGTTCATGTTTTCTTTCATTTGTACTGGAGTAATTGAACTATTTTGGTGACTTCAGTGCTCACTTATTAATGTGTTGTTATGTTTATAATGATCATCACAACCTTGTGAACTATTTATCTTGATGTTAGATGAGCCTTTCGCTTTCACATGTATCTCCATTATGGTAGTACTATTACTTCTCTCTTAAAGGCTCACTTTATTTTCCTCTCTGAAATAAAAAAACCTTGATACATCTGCAATCAAACATTCACAAGGTGCACTCACTTGCTGATTCAAAAGGACATTTTCACTTCTATCTCATGTTGATAGCTAAAGCTAATGCATATATATATAAGTAAATGAAAACGAGTCCATATTTCAGATGGGACTCCTTCACAAAATGGTGTGAGGTCTAGTTGGGACCTTATATCGGGGATATCCCTCTATGTTGGCGATATCCATCGCCATCAACAGGTCCCAAGAGATTTTTGGTGTTCTCATGACCTCCCCATTCGAATACGTTCATGCACTCTTCTTAGAGATCATGTCCGAGTTAGAGCCAAATGTTACCCACCACCTATCAATGACATCCATATGAGACAATTTGTCTCCTAGACGGTCCTCAGCTAACAGCTAGCGGCCCCTTGCAACCACAAGATAACTCTGTGTGCCACTATCTCTGCCACCTGAGCCATCCATATGCTCCCTCGCCCATATATTATGATTGTATGTTTGAAGGTGGGCCTTCCAACCCTAAAGGTATGGATTTTCATTATGTAGTTGGGTATTTTTGTTTACTTATCATGGACACTTTTGGGCATGGATTAGTGGAGGGATTCAGCGGAAAGAGTGGGCTTGGTTTGTACTTTTGTCTCCTCTATCCAACTTGATGGTTAACCTTGTATCCTAATCTATGGGATCTCCTTTATTTCTTAATAGATTTAGGGGTGGAACTACATGAGAAACCATGATTTGGGTTGTGTGTCCCACTTCCTGACACCATACATATCACTCCCCTCTACTCATTATAAGCCCATTCACCATATTTTTCATCTGGGTCCACATTTGTCCATTGGGTCCACAAAATGTTAGCCTACCCCTCCCCTTTCCCACACTTTGGGTTGGGCTTGGAACAATGCCTCAAAGGTTGATGCAACTAAAAAGAAAGGGAATTTCATAATTTGGCCACTCTCAACAGGAAATGTACCATAAAATGCAAAAGATGGTCGACACATACAAATTCAGCACGTGGGAAAAATCAAAACATGAGCTATAGCCCCATCATTATGGCCATCACCCTAGTTCTTAGGGCCCCTTATATTGCCCCCTTCATCATTAAGTAACCCATGTTTGTCCCGAACCCTAGTGGGCAATGAAATACCCCACCTCAAGGGGTTATTCACTGTTATATCTTACACTTCATGCTCTCATCCCCTAGAGCCCCTAGCAATTATGAAAAGAAAATCCAATAAGAGGCGAAAGGCATAGGACGAAGGGAGCTAAAAAAAATACCGAGGTAACTCATGTACCATGATTTCTCCCTCCTTCATTCATATACCCATGTGTGGGCTTCCCCTATCATAACTACCCTTTTACTATGGCATGGGGCTTGGAGCCTTCCCCCAATGCACGACTCCATTCCATCATTATATCACATTCCATATTCCATTTGATGGATGTACCATGGACATGTCACTCCCCTTAAAGGATGACACCACCTAATAGGGTCCTTGGTTAGCCTCCTTCTTGAACTTGGAGACACTTATACATTCAAAAGCCCACAATGGAAGGGCATGCCACTATGAAGTGTCCAATTGGATTCATGATTTATAAGCTCATTTACTCAATTTCACTAATGTTTGGTTGTACTGGAAGGTGAGGGGATGCATTATGTATTATACAGGATTGTAGATGGGTCTTAATCTTGAGTTTTGTCTCCCTATATGGGGTTCAAGCCCTCCAAAGGGTCATATTGGTATTTGTAGAGTGAGCGTTGAGAGCCATGGGCCTCCACCATAATAGAGATAAAATTTCCACTTCATGGGATCCTTTAGTTCCACTCACTGCTTGTTCGTGTTCCATTTATTTGACGATGATGATGCACCTAGACTACCTGCTCAGCCAACTACACTCTTGCACCACACACTTGGTAGCTAATCCAAGGCCAAGATGAGGATGTGTCTCACCATGGGAGATAATGGAAGGGATTCCATCATTCTTCTAGCCCTTATAGATGGGATACAAGCTTGTTCGATCCATTTGGAGACGCAAGAGGACGCTTTGTTCCCCCATAGCCACTTGGGGGCACCACATGTCATTTTATTGGATATCAAGGGGCCACCTCCTTCATCATTCTTCTAGCCCTTATAGATGGGATACAAGCTTGTTCGATCCATTTGGAGACCCAATTGGATCTTTTGTGCCCCCATAGCCACTTGGGGGAACCACATGTCATTTGCTTGGATCTCATTCATTCATCTTGGCACACATTGGACTTCACTAGGCCTCTTCAATGGCCCTTCTACCTATTATCATTTTTCCCTCTTAAGAGGCTTATTTTTGTATTATGGAGCTATCTTGGTGGGCTTACCACCAAGTAATGTTATTTTTACACCTTATTTTATTAGGTGGGTCATTATTAGGCCTATTAATTAGGGAAATCTAACTGCTTAGGGAGGATACACATTGATGTGATGATCATTTTATTTGATCATCACTTGAACTTGGGATATATCTTTCTAAATATTTTGGACTTGCAATTTGTGGAATGAATTGGATGATTAAATGAATTTTGATATGTGGAATATTTTCACTATCTCTCTTGGAGCTTTTATTTTGAAAATGTGATGGATGGATATAACCTCTTGTCATGTAAGTGCTCTTTTCATGATAATTTCTTGATAATTTTTTTCCAATGTATGGAACGCTATGATTTGATTTAACTTGTGCCCTCAAATCTAATGTGAATTTATAAAACACGTGTAATCTTGGTTTGTTTCACATGTTATTCACCCTGGAAATAATATCAAATTTCCCTAGGGGTAGGTTGTGCAACGTTTACCTTAAAAGTACATCAAATCTCGCATATCGAACTATAAAAGTCTAAAGTTTTCATGTAGTTGCATCCATTAGTAGTGAAGTTTCTTCTTTTGGCCTCCTTGAATAGTGAAGTTCACAGTCTTAATGATTTTGAATCCAATATTCCCAATAGCCAAGCATTGGTCCTAGATCCTTGATGATCAACCCTAAATCTATTTTTCATTCCCCTTTTCCTATTTTTTTTCCCTGGCCCTATAAGACCAACTAGGGCCTCACAAAAATTTCATTTGAGACATCTCCTTGGGGTGCATATTGGTACACTACTACATTGTCTCTTTCTCTAAATTCCCTCAAAGTTTCAAACATTTCTCATTTCTAGTTTGAAATGAATCTCAATCCGTAGCTCCAAAATATTTTCTATTCTTCACCTTCCTTGTTTAGAGGCATTTCTAGGGTCATTTTCTCTAAAAAAATCATCAGAATTTCACCTTTCTTTGACCCTTTTCTTCTAATCCTTGCTTGACCTAGTCATATCGTTTATGATCACCCTAAACCCTAGACCTCACTTGGATTCCCTAGGTCTTTCTTATGGTCCCAGCCTTTGTATGATCTATATTTCAAAAAACCTTAAGAGAGGTCCCCCTCCCTTTCTAGGAAATCTTGATCTAGGCATAACTCTTTTGTTGAAAATCCTGTCACCTAATTTTAGGCATCATTCCCTCAAGCCATTCTTAGAGATACCTTCTTTTGCTTCTAAAACAAGCAACCTATTATTTGAGCCTTTCCTTTGAATAGGACTTGGAAAACATAATGTACATTGTTATTGACCTCAACATTCCTAGTGATTTCATTATACTGGGACTCCTCCCATCAGTCAAAGTTCGTAAAGAGAAGGAGACATGGACCGAGGTGACAGTGGGTCCTTGTCACATTCTTTCCTCTTGATATAGTAGTAGTCCCTTTGGAACCCCTCCTAGCACCCTTGATAAATTGAGAGATAACACTTTGTGCCGTTATTGGGGACACAAGACACGTGTCTTGTTCCTTTATGATATTATCGACATATTATTCTAGGCAACTCTATTGGAATAATGAAGCCCTAGTTCTTCATTAAGCTTTAATAGTTAATGATTGTAGGTTGAAGCAAGCATCTATCAAGGGACT
The DNA here is from genome assembly GCA_031772625.1 of Pinus tabuliformis. Lineage (NCBI taxonomy): Eukaryota > Viridiplantae > Streptophyta > Pinopsida > Pinales > Pinaceae > Pinus > Pinus tabuliformis. The sequence goes on from CM062816.1 coordinate 854,695,734, forward strand.
TAGATTCATCTTGGCGACTCCATTTTGATTTTAGATGCAAAATCATGAAAAATGGTTGATTGTAAGAAGGAAAGTATCGAAGACATTAGCCCCGAAGATGTCCAAGACTTGTGGGAAAGATTGGACTAGTGGGATGCGCTTTGTGACCATCTGGTAGAGCATGAAAATGAATACTTCATACTCAATTTCTATAACATGAGAATGTTAAACCTCCACAACATACAAAAAGAGTATGAATAAATCCCCACAGATGATCTTTTCTCAAATCTTTCCAATTAGACTAGTGCATTCAATTTCATGTGTCACAAAATTAAAGAAAAATATGGCTCATTGCCCAATGAGGATTTTGATGACCAAGATGACCATGAAAGTGAGGAAGACATGGAGTTGTCAAAAATAAATTTGGAAGTTGATAATAATAAACTTGAAGGCACCTCCCCCAAAAAGGAAGATGAGGACCTGGACCTTGAAAGCCTCCATGTGTTTCAAGAAAGGATGGTGGAATATGACGACTGTTGCTAGTAGCTTGTGGCTACATATAACTACAAATATATTTTCTCCAACTTATATGAGTGATCATGGAGACTCTATAATATGAAATCTGAATATAACAAGAACCCTACTGATGCCGTTCTCCTTGAAGTATTCTATCAAACTCATGTAGTGGAGACATTATATAGTATTTCTTGAGAAAAGTTGAAAGAGGAAGAGTCATCCCCACCTAACAAAGAAGAGAATGAATTTTATCTTAGCCAACATCAAATACATAGTGAAGGATGGGATGATTCTGAGGGAGATAATGATCATCAAATGCATGAAGAATATATAAGTGATTTTTGGGCTGCTGATTGGGGAATTGGGTATGATTATAAAAATGAAGGCCCCATAGTATCTCAAATCCATAAAATGTAGCCCAAGGAAGAATACATTTCTCCACCACTTATTTTTTACAATATTGGTTCTTTTGGAGCCCTTCTTAATGATTGGGAAGGTCTCTTATTTATGTTCCAAGATGTGATAATTAGGCCAAAGAATATCTTTTCACAATTAAGTATAATTCCAATAGCCCTTGTGTGAAACATATTGAGGAAGATACTTCCTTTAGCCATGACACAAATAAAGGATTTTAATTCATGTTTGAGCACTCCTCCCCTTGTTGTGTCCCTAGCCTGGAAATAGATGTTTGTGATGAGGGTCATTCACCTAGTTTTGATGAAGATCTAGTTTCCCCATGAAAAATGGAGAGTCATGGTTTTCCCCCAAGTACAATGATGGTTCCACCTCTTATTTTCCCAAAAACAAAGGTAATATCATCCTAAATGTGCCTGAGTTACTCGATCCTTCTTACCCTGAGGATGATAGGCCTGAGATAGTTCTTAATCAAAGGTTCATGTACTTTACTGTTGACATTTCCATCTTCTGGTCAGAGAAACAAATTTAGTCCTATTGGTTGGTGTCTTTCTCTTCTTCAAGGGTTCCTTTCTCTGGCATATGGGTCTCTTATTTTCCCATTGCTTGCCCTCACAATCCCTCATACTATTCTTCCCATTTGTATTTTTGATCCATTTCTTAAATAATCATAGAAACGTGTGTTTTTATATTGATCAATTGACATGTTGTTTTCATTGGATATATGATTATACTTAGCATGTGCATAATGTATTATACATGTTAGAGTAGGATGCATTTCATGCTAATTTTTATAACATCATATTCTTTTGTCGTGCTAGATTAGGTGCATTTATATTAATTTTTTTTATCTTGTGTTGATTTGTATGGCCTAATATAAGCATAGGAAATCATAAGACACAATAAAAACATGTTTCCTTGTGTGCTTGGTATTTGACATGTGAAGTAAACAAGTCAGTGGTCCCAAGAGATCGTTGGTGTTCTCATGACCTCCCTGTTCAAGTATGTTCCTACACTTGTCTGAGAGATCATGTCCCTATTAGATCTAGATCTAGAAAATTTATCTCCTAGATGGTCCTCAGTCAACAACAAATAATCCCTTGTAGCCACCAGATAGCTCCATGTGCCACTATCTCCGCCACCTGAGCCAACCATATGCTCACTTTTTCATCTCTTATGATTGTATGTTTGAAGGTGAGCCTTCCAACCTCGCAGGTATGGATTTTCATTGTGTAGTTGGGTTTTTTTCTCCACTTATCATGGAAAATTTTGGGCATGGATTAGTGGGGGGATTTAGCGGAAAGAGTCGGCTTGGTTTGTACTCTTGTGTTATGAAACTAGCTCAAGAAAAGATAGAAAAGATAGATCAACGCCTTAGAATTCAGCCTCTTCGAGGGGGCAACCTCCTTTACATTACATAAATGAACAATTCTTGGATGATTCAAATGACAAAACCTCCTTTCTATATATAGGAGTCTAAGGAGTCACAATATAATCCATCCGACCTAACAATAATAATATAAAGCCACAAAAATAACAATAGAGGGATTCTATGGGGCATAGTAATAACAATATCGGGGCAACAGGGGCACAACAATATTAATAAGGGGTATAACTACAATAGTAATGGGGTAATCACTAGTATTATAGGGACCCAACATGCCCCTCTCCTTTAAAAAAGTGTTTTCCTCAACGCTTGAGTAGTTCTGGATACTTCTGCATAAAATTCTCATCCTCCCATGTGGAATCTTCAGCAGATAAGTTCTTCCACTTGATAAGATACTCTGAAATTGATCGATTTCGTAGCTGTCGAGTTCTTGTTTCTGTGACTGCTTCCGGTTCCAATATAATTTTTCCTTCCTCGTCAAGTTCTGGCAATATTTTTTGAACTGGGAGCTTGTCACCTATAACCTTCTTTAAACATGAAACATGGAAAACTGGGTGCAATCGAGAAGCTGCAGGAAGCTCCAATTTGTATGCCATAGTACCAATCTTTTGCAACACCTTGTACGGACCATAATACTTTGGTGATAATTTATTATCCTTCTTAGCTTGCTTGAGGGACATTTTCTTATATGGTTGTAGCCGTAGGAATACCCAATCACCTACATCAAAACTTCTTTCACTGCGATGTTGATCTGCCTGTTGTTTCATTCTATTATGTGCCAACACGAGGTTATCCTTTAAGAGTTGGAGGACTTGTTGTTGATGTTCGATGTGATGTTCCACTGCCTGAACCTTAGAATTTTCTCTTAAATATGATGTGATGGATGGTGGTTGATACCCATAAAGTGCCATAAATGGGGTCATTTTTGTTGTTGTATGGAAGGAAGTGTTATACCACCATTCAGCCAGAGGCAACCATTTGACCCATTGTGTCTGTTTATCAGATACAAAGCAACGAAGATATCCTTCCAAACATTTGTTTACTATCTCAGTTTGCCCATCAGATTGAGGATGATAAGATGAGCTATGAGCTAACTGAGTACCAAGACAAGAAAATAATTCTGTCCAAAAATTTCCAGTGAAAATGGGATCTCTGTCACTTACAATAATCTTTGGGTTTCCATGTAGCTTTTGAATTGTTTCCATAAATGCAGTAGAAACTGTACTGGCTTTAAATGGATGTGATAATGCACAAAAGTGTGCATACTTGGTAAGTCTGTCAACTACCACCATGATGACACTCTTTCCCTCAGACTTGGGTAAACCTGTGATAAAATCCATTGAAACCTCCTCCCAACGTTGGCTTGGAATGGATAAAGGTTGTAATAGACCCGGTGTCTTAATTGTTTCAACTTTATTTTTTTGGCAAACCAAACATTCCGCCACAAACTTTTGAATATCTGATTTAAGGCCATCCCAAAAAAATTCCTTCTTAACCCTGTGGTAAGTTTTTAAAAATCCTGAGTGCCCTCCTAAGGGAGAAGTGTGCAATTCCATAAGAATCTTTTGTTTTAGCTGGGAATTCTTACAGAGGTATAAGCGATCTTTGTACCATAACGAATCATTTTGCCAGCTAAATGTATCAGACGTACTGGAATCTTGTTGTAACTTTCGAATAAGTGCCCACACTTCTTCGTCATTCTTCCATTCCTCCCTTGCTTCGTTTATCCAATCTGGTTGGATAATAGAAATGGCGCACAACAATGCTTCCACATCCTCATCCTTTCTTGAGAGTGCATCTGCCACCACATTTTGCTTCCCTTTTTTGTAGATGATTTCAAAGTCATAACCCAACATCTTTGTGACCCACTTTTGTTGCTCTTCAGAGGATAATCTTTGTTCTAAAAAGTATTTAAGGCTATCATGATCCGTTTTTACCTTGAAGTGTCTTCCCATTAGGTAGGGTCGCCATTTCTTAAGTGCATGGAGTATTGCCAACATTTCCTTCTCATAAATAGCTTTTCTTAAAAACTTTCCCTTGATTGGACGACTTTCAAAAGCAATGGGTCTTTCATCTTGCATTAGAACAGCACCAATTCCATTTCCTGAAGCATCACATTCCACAATAAAGGTTTTTGTGAAGTCCGGTGTAGCTAAGACCGGTGCTTGGCACATTGCCTCTTTAAGATGTTCAAAGGCCTTTGTTGCTTCCGGAGTCCATGAAAATGCATCTTTCTTCAATAATGTTGTTAGAGGTGCTGCTATTCTCCCATAATTCTTAACAAACTTGCGATAATACCCTGTCAACCCGAGAAATCCTCGCAGATGCTTTATGGATGTGGGGATTTTCCATTCCTTAATGGCTTTAATTTTGCTAGGGTCTACCTTAACTCCTTCATGAGATACAATATGACCCAGATATTCCACCTCCTGGACTCCAAAGAAACATTTGGATCTTTTTGCATATAATTGTTTCTCCTCCAATAGTTGTAGCACCCTGTCAACATGTTCAACATGATCCTTCCAAGACTTGCTGTAGATTAGTATATCATCAAAAAATACTAACACAAATTTTCTAAGGAATGGTTTGAAAATTGAATTCATCAAACCTTGAAATGTTGAAGGTGCATTGGTAAGGCCAAAAGGCATGACCAAAAATTCATAATGACCCTCATGAGTTCTAAATGTTGTTTTCGGAATGTCTTCAATCTTCATTCTGATTTGATGATATCCTGAACGAAGATCCAACTTGGTGAAGTAAATTGATCCATGCAATTCATCCAGTAATTCATCAATGACAGGAATGGGGAACTTATCTTTAATAGTGAGCTTGTTGAGCTCCCTATAATCCGGACACATGCGCCATGATCCATCCTTCTTGTGCACCAATACTACTGGAGCAGAGAAAGAACTTTGACTCGGTTGAATTATACCAGCCTCTAGCATTTCTGCAACCATACGTTCAATTTCACTCTTTTGGACATAGGGATATCTGTACGGCCTGATGTTTGGAGGAACACTTCCTGGAATCAGATGAATAGCATGATCATGATCACGCATAGGTGGGAGACCTTTGGGAGTCTCAAATACCTTGGAATGATTGTCCAGGACTTTTTGGAGATCTGGAGAAATAGATGATTTCGATGTGGAAACATCTAGCGAACATAATTGTGCAATTACACCTCTTTGCTCCTTTTTTAGAAGCTTTGTCATACCATTAGAGCTGATTATCTTTCCTGGTTTCCCTGCAATACCCCTTAATTCAACTTCCTTTCCTTCCATAGAAAATTTGATGAAAAGTTCTTGAAAATTAAAAGCTATTGTACCCAAGGATTGTAGCCATTGGACTCCTAGTACAACATCAGCACCTCCCATTGGAATGGAAAGCATTGGGCTAGTCAATACATATTCTCCCATGGATAGCTTGATATTATGGCACTTTCCAGAGCAATTTATTGTTCCTCCATTTGCAATCATCACTTGACACTCTGGTGCTGGATATAGGAAGCAATTCAATTCTTTTGCTACCTTACAATGAATAAAATTGTGGGTGCTTCCTGAATCAATCAACACTATTACCTTTTTCTTCTTGATTTGTCCTTCTATCTTGATGGTTTGAGGAGTGGTAATTCCCACCAATGCATTACAAGATATGGTCGGATTTATTTTTTCTTCATCTAGGCTTTGTTCCTGGAGTATATCCTCTTCTTTTGACCTTTCTTGCTCCTTTTCTTCTTCCTCTTCACAATCTATGTAGAATAATTTCTTCTCAGCACACTTATGACCTTTAGTGTATTTGCTATCACAACTGTAACAAAGCCCTTTTGCTCTTTTTTCTTCCAATTGTTGTGGTGTCAACCTTATAGGTTGTGGAAGACTAGGGACAACAACACTTCCGTCTTTATAGTTGTGAGTGGTATGCTTCCTAGTTGCCATAATTTTGCTTTCCATTTTTCTTGCTAACCTGAATGCCTTCTCTAATGAATCAGGTTCCCAAAGGCGAACATCATGTTGGATATTATCCTTTAAAGACCCTATGAACACATCAATCCTATGCTCCTCTGGAATATCTTTTACCCTTATGTTCAATTTTTGGAACTCCTCAATGTGCTCCATTATTGAACCCTTTTGTTTGAGACTTATCAATTGGCTAAAAAAAGTGTTGCTTTTTGTATCCTCATAATGTGCTATCAATTCTTCCGTAAAAATTGCCCAAGTGATAAATTGTTTACGAGAGCAAAGCCATTGATACCATACAAACTGATTTGGTTCCAAATATAAAGTTGCCATACGTACCTTTTGTGTGTTTTGCACATTATTGAGATCGAAGAATTGCTCCATCTGTAATATCCATGTGGCGGGATCCTTGCCATCAAACTTCCTCATATCGATTTTTGGAATATGGTGAGTCTTCGATCCAACATTAGAGTCTATGGAATCATGATTAACATTTCTTTTGTTCTCATCATGAGTTTCCTTTAGTACCCTTTCACTCTTAGTGACCATTTCTTGTAGCAACTTATTCATATTTATCTTCAATTCTTCCATCTTATCATCCATGCCATCAATTTTAGCTTCTACGCCTTTCTTTAAACAATCCATCTTAGCTTCTACACCTTTATTTAAACCATCCATCTTAGCTTCTACATCTTTCCTTAAACCATCCATCTTAGATTCTGTTGCTTTTTGTGCAAGTGACACTTGTTGCACTTGTTCTTGTAATTTTGATATATCATGTAGCATTTCTTCCTCTTCTTCATGAGTCATGCTAGAGCTTTCAGGTTCCTTACTAGGTGTTTGCATTTTCTTTCCTTGGGGCATCAGTTACCGATAATAATTCTCTATTATGCCCTTTGAATTCCTTCAAAATAAATTTTCAAACCAAGCTTAAGCAAAAATTTAAGAAAATCTACACACCTTTTTTCACTTTGTAGGAGCTCGATATTGCCTCTGATGTATCTCTGTACTTTCCGATCATCTAGTTCTAAATTTGTGACCTGCAGTAGCCCTTTGTGTCCTCTTTCCAATGCCACAAGTCTGACCCAAATTGGATTCTCCAAGGAAGAGTTATGCGAAATCTCCCACAGTGACTTGATTATAGACTAGTTCAGTAGAGCGAACTTGTACGACGTGCCATGAGTCACTGTTTTGACCTTTGGATCTGAAAATTTCATACAAGAAACTACAGTCCGTCCTCTTTCTGTACCTTCTTACAAAATTTCAATCCGATCCCCAGAGAGAAAGTTATGATGATTTTCCCCAGGTCACCTGTTTGGAATGTAATTCAGGAGTCTGCAAAAAGACCAACTTCCTCAGATCATATCTCCACAAATATAGCGCGAAAAGCTCTGAAATTTGGACCCGAGGTTCAGCACGATTTCTTCTCAAATGGGTTTTTTTTTTCAACTTCTGAAACGTCGCAGAAAAAAATTTATAGTGAAAATGCCACGATGACCTGTTTGGAGCAGCAAAACCCTAGAATCCAAAGCTCTGATACCAAATGTTATGAAACCAGCTCAAGAAAAGATAGAAAAGATAGATCAACGCCTTAGAATTCAGTCTCTTCGAGGGGGCAACCTCCTTTACATTACATAAATGAACAATTCTTGGATGATTCAAATGACAAAACCTCCTTTCTATATATAGGAGTCTAAGGAGTCACAATATAATCCAATTGACCTAACAATAATAATATAAAGCCACAAAAATAACAATAGAGGGATTCTATGGGGCACAGTAATAACAAGATGGGGGCAATAGGGGCACAACAATATTAATAAGGGGTATAACTATAATAGTAATGGGGTAATCACTAGTATTATAGGGACCCAACATCTTGTCTCCTCTATTCAATTTGATGGTTAACCTTGTGTCCTAATCTTGTGGGATCTCCTTTATTGGCTACTATATTTAGGGGTAGCACTACATGGAAAACTCTAATTTTGGTTGTTTGGTCCTGCTTCCCAACACCATACACATGATGTTGATCTAAAGATGATCTGAGGTCATCATTGATGTAAACCCAAGAATCACCAGGGGCTACCCTGATCTTTCAAGGTAATTTTGACTTGAAAAATTACTCTATTTTGAGTCAAGGATCTTCTAGATGGATTCTACTCATCGAGATGTTTCTGTTGGTATATGGCACGTCAAGTAATTCTTCATAGTTTGAGAGATATTCATGTTTGAAGTTAGTAACCCCAGTTAGTGGGCTAAAACCATATGGGGTTGTGGCATGGCACTCATAATTGGTTTTGGTCATTGAATAGTCAATAATTAATAATTTTTTAAGCTCCTAAAATCCCTCCAACATTCTCTATAGAAGCCCCTCTCAACTGTATGAAAAGAAATCTCATATATCCTTCAAATGTAGTGACGGTCAAATTGTCGCTATAACTTCATTTTTGCAAATTCTTAGATTCAAAAATGAAAACCCATTTTATTCGAAATCCTGATGAACGTCATGACCATATTTTAGATCTTGGGTTGCTATATTTTTGGAGATATGATCTGTGGAAGTTATGGTTTTTACAGGTTGCCGAATTTCATCTCAAAGAAGTGACATTGGGAAAATCGTCATAACTCTCTCTCTGAGAAGAGGATTGGAATTATGTAAAAAATGGCAGATAGTTCACGGACTGTATTTTTTTGTATATCAATTTCAGAGCCGAAGGAGGAAATAGTGACACGTGGCATGTCATACAAGTTCGCTCTACTGAACTAGTCCATAATTAGATCATTGTGAGCGATTGGGCATAAATTTTCCTTGAAGAGTCTAAATCGGGTTAGACCTGTGGCATTGGAAAGAAGACTCAAAGGGCTTCTGGAGGACCAAAGATCACATGTAGGGGATCTGAAATCACAGAGATACATCAGATTAAATATCATGCTCCTAGAAGGCAAGAAAAACTAGATCAAGTGTTGTCAAGGGGTGTAAAGGACCCGAATTTCTAGGGCAGCAAAGAGCAAGGTGCAACAAAATGATGCAGTAGAGGTAAGCTATAGGTAAATATCTTCTGTATATGCATTTTTATCTTTTAATTGCATTAGGTTCTTTGTATTCTAATTTATTGTTTTTGTTTACCACTGACATATGCTCTGCGGGATGAGGTAAGTTTTTCTATTATCATGTCATGGGTATTTCCTTGAAAACTTTTTGCAGGTATTATATATTCATCAAGAGAATACTCAATGCATAATCTAATGTTTTGAAGAATGAGAAAGGGTAGCATGACAAGAGAAACAATCAAGGTGCAAAACAGTAGCAAGAAGTTCACCACATGAAGTCTTCAAGTGGGCAGCACTGCATACAAACATTATAAAAGTATCATTATACAGAGTCATTGTAAAAGCATCTTCATAAAAGCATCATTGTAAAAGTTGTACAAGTGTCTATCTACCAAGAGTTGAAGAGGCAGTGTCGGGAGGTCTAGGATCATCATTAGGTGGTTGTGTCATAGTTGGGGTTATGGTCTAGTGTGTCGTCTTCTTCTACATCATTCTATATCATTGTAAAGTGGACCATTTTCCCTGGTACGGGATTCCATTCTTCTTTTATTCTTCTATAGGGTGGTAGGGTGGTGCTAGGTTGGTGCATGAAGTCACCAATAGGTTCAAGCATGTGAAAACTTCAGGGTGGTAGGGTGCTTCTAGGGTGAGTTGTAGCTCATTGGGTGTTGGGGCATCCGTTTAGTTGACTACTGAAGAATCTCGAGAGTTGGAGTGTCCATCTAGTGGGAGCTAGAGACGAATGCTTTTCTAGATTCTAGGAAGTTGGAGCTTTCTTTTCAATTGGAGTTTAAGATTAAATAATTATTAGAAATGTGTTCGGTGGTTTTTGACCCGGAGGGAGTTTTCCACCTAAAATTTTTGTGTCTCCTGTGTTCTTTTATTCACTGTTGTTACTGCATAAACATTAATGATAATTGAAGATTAACTAATGCTCTGAAAATATTTAAAAGTGCTAATTTCTAAGGAATATTGATTCCTCCCCCCTAGTATTTTCCAACAATTGGTATTAGAGCTTGGTTCCTTCAGTAATAGCTTAACCGCTGGAAGTCAGTTTTTAGAGCATAGAGATGGGAAAGTCAAAGAAGCGGGTTACAAGGATTTCAAAGGAAGGTACAGATACAACAAAATCCCAAGAAAGTGAGTATTGTGTACCAACCCATGATTTTGATGCAGATAATTACTAGATATAGGAATCCAAGATGGAAGTATCTTTGTAGGCACATGGAGTATGGGAATCTATTGTTTCTGGAGACACATCTATCGACGAATCTAAAAGGTACAATTCAAAGGCCATTAATGTAATTTTGAATGTTTTGCCAAATTCTGTGAAAACAAAAGTTGGTCAATGTTCAACAGCTATAACTCTTTGGGAAAAGCTTCATAATCTCTATTCAAAAAAGAAATCAAGTCAATATGTTATTGAAAACTCGGATCCTTCTGAGTATGATGAAGAAGGGTTTACCATAGAAGAATTTTATAAGGAGGAAATCAAGCTTATAAAAGAGCTCAAGGCTGAGAATATCCATTCCAATACTCTTGAAGAACAAGTTCAAGGTCTCAAAATTGAAGTTGAAGAACACAAATGTTATGAAGAGTCACTTCAAAAGAAGTTGGAAGAAATCAATAATACAGCAACACGAGACCTCAAGAGAGAATTCCAATAGAAGCAACAAGAACTCGACACAATATTTGCAGAGATTAGCATGATCACACAATAGATGCAGGAAGTGGAAATTGAAAGGAAGGAATCTGATCAAAGATACATATCCGTAGTTGATGAAAAGAAAAGGGAAGTAGAAACATCTTTAATAGAAATAAGCGGGCTTTTGATTGAAAATGAGAAGCAGAAGGAACAGATACAGTTTCTCAACATAGAAGTAGAGAGGACCACTCTTCTCAAGCTACAGGTTGAGGAGGCAGAAAAAAGAAGGAAGATCTTGAAAATATGGTTTCAAGAAGATCTTTCTCAAAAGCAAGAATAACTTGGTGCAACTCGTGATGCGATCAACAAACTCAAGGGATCACAAAAAGAATACTTACAAGATAAGACAGTTGAGGAAGCGAAAATGAAGGAAATTAAAGATGGTAAAGCTCCAATTGATGAAGGTACAATCTCCATAGCTCCGTAGGATGATTCTAAGAAGGAAGTTGATCAAAGTGAAAAGCCAAAGAATAATGTTGCAACTCAAAAGAACAAGACCAAAGCAATCAAGAACAAAGGATCATAAGAAACTAAAACACCGCCTCCAAAGAAGAATGAAAAATCTTCTAGGTATGTTCGTTTATTTATTGGTTATTGCTTTTTATGTTATAACTATGGACATATGGCTAGGGATTGTGAAGTTTTTGACAGGTACAATCATTATCTGTAAAACCCTAGAAGCAAGTTTGCAGGATCACAAGATAGGTTCCACGATGATTTTGTCAGAAGAGAATACATGCTATATGGGCCAAATATTGAATGTTTCAAATGCCATAACTATGGCCATAGCGCTCGTGGTTGAAGATATCAGATGGAATCGCCTATGGACAACATTGAATGCTTCAAGTGTCATAACTATGGGCACATGGCTCGAGATTGCAGGAATAAGAAGGTATGGAAAAGGAAACAGGTACAAGAAGACAAAGCAGATAACAAGGTTTCAGCAGCTATGCTTTCAGGATTTGTAAAAGGAAAATTTCATGAGGAACTAACAATTTCTTTAGATAATGACTGAAGTCAAGATGGTCTGTTAGGTGACTCACTATTTTGAACAATTTGGCTTGTTGACTCTTTAATGTTTGTACAAAAGGAGTCTATGCAACAGTATATGGCACAAGTCTACGATTGGCAGGAAGGTAGTTTGAACAAGATGGTATTTTCATTAAAGGTTCAGGGGGAGCAAACTAGTTGAAGGATTACAGGTTACCAGGAACAAGACAAGATTAGTCTGCAAAGGATATGCACAAGTGGAAGGAATTGATTTCGACAAAACGTTTGCACCAATTGCTAGAATGGAAGCCATCCAAATGTTTCTCGCCTATGTATGTTCAAGAAAAATAAAAGTCTACCAAATGGATGTTAAGTCAGCATTTTTGAAATGGAGAACTAGAAGAATAAGTTTACATTGAACAACCTGAAGGTTTTCTACTATTAGAAAAAGAAGACTATGTTTGCAGGTTAAAGAAGGCTTTGTATGGTCTCAAGCAGGCTCCCAGAGCATGGTATGCTTGTCTTAATGGATATCTACATCAACAAGGGTTCAAGAAAGGTACTGTTGATAGCGATCTTTACGTACAAATAGATAAAGATAATTTAACAATCATTGAGGTATATGTCGATGATATAATATTTGGTAGCAATGATGATCGACTAAGTAATAACTTTGCTACAAAGATGCAAAGTGAGTTCAAGATGTCTTTACTTGGTGAGTTGATATACTTCTTAGGGCTTCAAATATCTCAGCAAGAGAAAGGAATATTTATATGTCAAGCCAAGTACATCAAGGAAATGCTCAAGAAATTCAAAATGGAAGATTGCAAACCAGTCCTTACTCCGATGGTAACATGTCACAAATTGAGTATAGATTATGCATCTAAGGATGTGGATTAGAGGTTGTACAGATCTATGATTGGTAGTCTTCTATATGTAACAACCTCCTAGCCAGATGTTATGCAAGTAGTTGGACAAGTAGCAAGATTCCAAGCAGCACCAAAAGAATCACATATTATTGTCATAAAAATAATTCTTCAATATCTAAAGGGCACAATAGAATATGGCTTGTGGTATCCCAAGGGAAACAATCTCATTATTCAAGCCTTTACAGATGCAGATTGGGCAGGAAGCATTGATGATCGTAAGAGTACTAGTGGAGCAGCATTCTATCTAGGTGGTTGTGTCATACCATGGTTGAGAAAAATGCAAACCTCATGATCTGAAATGGGGCACTAAATGATTTTTGTCAACCTACAAGAACCTCTCCCACTCCAAAGCCTAAACAATTTCCAAGATCTATGCTTATGATTGATAATTGCGGAATTAAAAGTGCTTGAAAGAGGTGTATGCTTATGTTTGTTTGTAGACTATTTATGTGCTTTGTGTTATTTGCTTATGCTGATATTTAAATACATGTAACAACAAATAATGCAAATAATAACCAACACACATAACAACAATATAATTAGGAGTTCACCCGAACCTCTTGGGCTACGTCTCCATGAGCTCTTGTCAACTCGACTTGGCTCTTTGGGATTATGGCTTAAATTCTTTTACAAGTTCCACAATCAAATCCATAGGTTTACAACTGTACCTATGGGCTTAGAACACCATCTTACCCCTGGATTTCCTTACTTTGCAAACAAATCTAGGCTTCTCTGGACTAGAGTCCTTCAATTAGTGCTCTAAGCTATCTTGATCTCTAGCTTGCACCAACTCCCTTAGAATTCTTTTACAGTCTCTGGAATCCCTTATTCTATCTTTAGCACACATCAAACACCAGCGATAGCTTGATCATTTGATCTCTTTGCTGATCTGAAACTCCTCTTCAGATCCATGGTTCGTAGAATTTTGCTTATGAGCTCTCTGGCTCTGCCCCCAACCTCTGGTGACTCTGCCTCTGTCAAGCCTCCAACCTCTGGTGGCTCTTTCACTGTCCTCCCAACCTCTGATGGCACTCTACGAATACACAACTCTCTGTCCTTTTGTGCTCTACAACTCTGCTACGCTTAGCTCTCCGGGAAATCACCCCTTTGCCATCGCCCCAACCTTTGATGGCTTCTCGGTTTTCATGAGCTTCTAGTTTCACTCGACCTCCAAGCGACCACTTCTCAATTGTGCTCTCTGTGTATTTGTAACACATTGGTTACAGTCACCTCCATCATGGAAAACCTGACTATTTCATCACAAGAATCCGTTTAAAAATGAAAAGGAACCGGTGGGCATGGGCAACCTGGTCGTTTTGCCTTCCTTTGGCCTTCACTCCCAAAATATCCAAATAACGGAAATACACAGGAAATGCACGAAAACACATCATGGACTTTAAGCTCGAACTTCAAATTCCCTTCAATCACATCTATATCCCTCTCGGGTCAGTCCTATCATCGCAAATTGTGATCGCACAGGCGTATGACCAAAAAACCCAATACACGGAAAATACACAGAAAATCCGAAAATCTGGATTTCAAAATTTATGAAATCGCATTTATAATCTCATCGGGTCCGTGCTCTAACCGTATATCACAATCGTAATAAGCAGGAGCCCCGGTCCATGGACTTAACACAACAACGATGCAATATGTGCCATTGATCCTCCATCGTTCGATCAAACTTACAATCCAATGGTCCAGATGTGATTGCACCATTGCTCATCACAATATCGCATATGTCGACAACCCTTTGTATGGTTGCAATCCTGATTGCCGATCGCCGATATCGGCATATCACAATCATAATGGCCTGGGGGTTTATACCACTTTCCAATGGACTGCGCCGATCTGATATATGTCACCGATGCTGATTCATCGCAATTGAAAGTCGCTTTGCCCAGGGTTTCGATATCGCATGGAGGCCTTCCTTTGATGCGATATATCGGAGATTGCTATCAGGGAGTCCTTCCGCCTTTGCTTAAGTCCTCCCTTTGAACCTTTTTCGATGCGATTTTCTTTAAGAGCCCTTAAGTCCATTTTTATAAGAAATTGCCTCCTTTTCTAAGGATAATGGGAAATCTTCTTTTTTCAATAACTCCTTTGTCTGGAGTCCATTCTGATCCATTCAAATTGTAGTAGATTCAGATTGAAAAGATCTACACAATGTGACAATTGGGTATCTGAAATCACAGAGATACATCAGATTAATTATCGTGCTCCTAGAAGGCAAGAAAAACTAGATCAAGTGTTGTCAAGGGGTGCAAAGGACCAAACTTTCTAAGGCAGCAAAGAGCAAGGTGCAGCAAAATGATGCAGTA
This sequence comes from Pinus tabuliformis, assembly GCA_031772625.1. Classification (NCBI taxonomy): domain Eukaryota; kingdom Viridiplantae; phylum Streptophyta; class Pinopsida; order Pinales; family Pinaceae; genus Pinus; species Pinus tabuliformis. The sequence continues at coordinate 854,710,982 of CM062816.1, forward strand.
GAGGTAAGCTACAGGTAAGTATCTTCTGTATATTCATGTTCATCTCTTAATTGCATTAGGTTCTTTGTATTCTAATTTGCTTTTTTTTTTTACCACTGACATATGCTCTGCGGGATGAGGTAAGTTTTGCTATTATCATGTCATGGGTATTTCTTTGAAGACTTTTTGCAGGCATTATATATTCATCAAGAGAAGACTCAATGCATAATCTAATGTTCTGAAGAATGAGAAAGGGTAGCTGATCTGAAAATGGGGCTCTTAGGCTTCTTGTCTAACTTACAAGAACCTCTCCCACTTCCAAAGCTTTAAATTTTCCCAAGTCTTAATGATTAACCAATGTGGAAATAGGAAATGCTTGAAAATATGGGTGTATGCTTATATTTTTTTTCAGCTGATTATTTACTGTAAAATATGTTGTTTGTGCTGATATGGGAAGGTACTTAAACTGATATATAAATGCATATAATAGTAGTTAAAGCAACAATAAAAACAAACACATAAGACAACAGTATAATATGGAGTTCACCCTGATATCTTGGGCTACATCTCCTTGAGCTCTAATCAACTCGATTAGGCTCTCTGGGATTATGGAAATAGTTCTTTTACAAGTGCCTACACTTAACTCCAATGTTTTATACAGGAACATTGGGCTCAAAGCACCATCTTATCCCCTGGCTCTTGGAGCTCTTCGGCTTTCTAGCTCTGGCTCTGCTCTTGCTCTGGTTATGGCTCTGACTCTAGCTCTGGCTCTGGTTCTGGCACTCAGCTCTCGCTTCTGGTGCTCTCTCTAGCTCTTGGCTCTGGCTTCTCTAAGCTCTTTCGCTCGGCCTTTACATGCCTTTGTGAATCGATCGACCTCCAGGAAATTCCAACAACAATGTGCTACTGTCAATTGAGCTCTCTGGCTTTTCCACTCGACTCCGAGTGACTCCCCCTGACTCTCTATGCATTCCGCGTCTTCTCGTTGTTCGCTTTTTTTTTTCTCCTCCTTTACTCTCTATCTGTTCATGGTTCTTAGAACCATTCCATTCCCCGACTGTTCATTTCCTCTCTCGGTTCTTCGGATCGCCTGTCTCTGTGCTGGAATTCGGCCTACTCTGTGTCATCATCACTATAACGCTTCACAGAGAGGTGGCCACTTGTCTCCTCACAAGCTGAGCTAGCTCTTCCTCAACAGTTCATTACTTCGGTTACTCTGTGAAATGATTCATCTGCCAACTCAGCGATCCAATCATACTTCAACCTTTATGTGCCGAAGCTTATTTTCTCCGTCAAATCTGGTTTCCCATCGGGTGCAATCTCCGTTGTTAGATTCGGGGCCTCCAGATCCTACGGTTATCGCTCTTATCACGCGGTTGACTTGCTCAGATGTTAGCTCATGATGAGAGCGGTTTTCTCTCTCATACGCTAGACACGTGTCAATCAATGTATGGCATCGCCCGTTCTCCTAAAAATTCCACTTACTGCCCAAAATGCTTCCGATATTCAGTCGGTTTTGGAGCGCGGGACTCGCCTTCAGTTTTAGCACTTTTCCCATGGTTTCTTGGCTTCCCTGGTGACCCAGCGCTTGGGGATTTTCCTTCTCGAGGGGTTTTTCCCAGTGATTCATGATTAGTGCTAATTGTGCATCAGAAACAGCCTCCGTTTTCTGGTCTGAGCCTCCTAACTGCCATTTTTGTGCCATGCACAGTCCCCATGGGCCACCGGTCAATGCGCTTTGACCGAAGGTCCTCGTTGCTCTGTGCTGGCTACAAATTGTCATTGTTTAGAGGTTATTTCTGATAGGCTTCGACATCCATAAGACTTTAAACTTCGGTATGAGCTTTTACATAGTTTGGGTAGCTTTAAGAGAGTTTAAGGATCCAATTTCAAATCACGCCTTCCCACTAAAGAACTTTTGGTCCATCAAAAGACTGATATACTGATCTGAGCAGTAAATGAGAGTAACAACACCCTCTTCTTTCAGCCTCCCTACACCTACCTTTGCATAGTGCCTCTGAGCCAAAATCTTTAACCACTTCCCTTCTTGGATGGGTTGGTCGTTTTGGGAAGAACTGTTTTCCTCCTTGACTTCATGCAAAACTTTTGCTATGAAGTTTACAGAAGGTAGTTTGAACTTCTTTGCCTTGATCCTTGATCCAAGGTGGCTCAAACAAATGTGAAGTACATCTGCTCCACAAAAATTTCATTTGTACTTGTTTGAAAAGCTGTCAACAACAACTGTTAACAACAGCAGGCATACAGACAACAACTGCATGGACTAACTCCTACTTCAACAAAGAAACATATTTCACATCTTGTGAACCCTTCCATGTCTTATATCTACATACAAATGATTGACTAGATAACAAGCCAATAAAACATGCCTTTACAACAAATGACCCTTCAAGTCAAGCATGTAGGAAAAAGACCTTTAGGACTCTTTTCTAATAGATGAAACACTTCATCCTTGTCTCTATTTTAGAAACCAAGATAACTTTTCCCAAGCCAGCATCACATGCATCTCATGATCAGGCATGCATTCCATCTATCAACTTTTGCTTAAGTACACCGTACTTTCGAAGTTGAAATGAACATACTGTTGCAGCAGTAAAGTGAGTTTCCTACTCAACTTCTTTCTATTTATCATTTGGTAAGATCCTGCAACTTGCATTTATTCCACAAAGAAATGCAAATAGATGCATCACTAGACATGTAGCCTTAATTGGATAAGAATTCTAACCATTTCTTACCAATCCATTTCAAAGGTCCCACCTTTGTTTACACATCAACATCAATATGTGAATCATCCTGAACCACATCAATCATGGAATCTTTATTCCCATCCCTACCATGTTCTTTTTCCACTTTCTCCTTCAGCTTTGGTGGAAGCTGTGCTGGATTCAAAGTCCAACACCTTTCAGCAAGATGCCCTTGCTTATGGTAGTAAGTGCAACACATGTGCATCCTTTTGACAACATGATTTGCCTTGTCTTGTGGACCTTTGGCTACTTGCTTCTTTTCCTTCAAAAGTTTCCTATATGTGGCCATCCTCTTCCAACATCTAGAAACATAATGGTTATCCAAACCACAAAAGGAACATGCAATTCTTTTTCCATGCTTTACAAAATCAAAAGGAATGTTTTTAGAATCAGATTTATACTTGCCTCTTTCACCTTTATTGCCTTCATGAGGAGGTGAAGCAAATGAAGAAGTGACTCCCTTTGGAACACTATCACTTTCTTCAAGGCTGTCAGAGTTTCCACAACTCTCTGGTTCAAGTGTGTGATTTTTAACATTTGCATCATGTGAATGATGTTTTGAGCTATTGCATTCCTCCTGAATACAATCCTCACACTTTTGAGGTAGAGGACTTACAATGAAACTCCTTTTTGGAACTGTTTCAATGGTCTTCATGGCAGCTTTGGAATTCTCTCCATAAGATTGTCCATAGCCAAGACCCAAATACTTAGGCCTTTCCTCAACCATTATTGGATCAACAATACCTTGTGCATGTTTTCCCAATCCTTTTCCTTCATAGCCCATCTTGGACATTAGCTTGGAACCTATGCCTCTGGTATGTTTTTCAAAAGAACCAATATAAGCATTCTTAGAAGAATTTGAAGAAAAACAAGAATGGTTTACCTCTTCTTCAAGCTGATACTTGGCCAAGGCTTCTTTGGCAATAAAGAGTTGTGACTCCAACTCATGCATCCTTTTCAGGTTCATACTTGCAATATGAAGTTGCCTCTCCATTTCCTGCAATTTGTCAGAAAGCATTTGCTTTTCTTCCTCCACGGAATTCAACTGCTCTCTAAGTATGCTGCTCTTCCTTCTATCCTCATACATTTCTCTCACCATATCCATCATGGTGGACAAATCTTGCTTCATCTCTCCGTTAAAGGAACTTCCTGAGCAAGAATAATTTGAGAACTCACTTGTAGAAGTTGTCATTTTCAAAATGCATAAAATAACTTCAAACAAGATTAATAAGGAGCTTATTCAACAACCTTTTGCAACAAACCTCTTGTGCTTCAAGGGTTGCTTTGAGGTCCTTTGGGATAGAAGAATGCCTTCAGCTCTTCTTCCTTCTTGTCCTTCCTGGACTGAGCTATCAATAGCTTTCCCTTCACCTCTGCAAACTCAAACAATAGTCAGTCTGCAACCAAGCATACAATCGATGAGGCAATCAAGCATTCTGATACAACCTTCTTTGAAGGTGGGGTTAATCAATCTTAAGCTCTGATACCACCTGATCTGAAAATGGGGCTCTTAGGCTTCTTTTCTAACTTACAAGAACCTCTCCCACTTCCAAAGCTTTAAATTTTCCCAAGTCTTAATGATTAACCAATGCAGAAATAAGAAATGCTTGAAAATATGGGTGTATGCTTGTATTTGTTTTCAGCTAATTATTTACTTTAAAATCTGTTGTTTGTGCTGATATGGGAAGGTACTTAAACTGATATATAAATGCATATAACAGTAGTTAAAGCAACAATAAAAACAAACACATAAGACAACAATATAATATGGAGTTCACCCTGATATCTTGGGCTACATCTCCTTGAGCTCTAATCAACTCGATTAGGCTCTCTGGGATTATGGCAATAGTTCTTTTACAAGTGCCTACACTTAACTCCAATGTTTTATACAGGAACATTGGGCTCAGAACACCATCTTATCCCCTGGCTCTTGGAGCTCTTCGACTTTCTAGCTCTGGCTCTTGGCTCTAGCTCTGGATCTGGCTCTGGCTCTTGCTCTGGCTGTGGCTCTGACTCTAGCTCTGGCTTTATGGCTCTGGCTCTGGTTTTGGCTCTCATCTCTCGCTTCTGGCACTCGCTCTAGCTCTTGGCTCTGGCTTCTCTAAGTTCTTTCGCTCGACCTCCAAGCAATTCCAACAACAACGTGCTGTTGTCAATTGAGCTCTCTGGCTTTTCCACTTGATCTTCGAGTGACTCCCCTAGACTCTCTGCGCATTCCGCGTCTTCTTGTTGTTCACTTTTTTTTTTATCTTCCTTTACTCTCTATCTGTTCGTGGCTCCTAGAACCATTCCGTTCCCCGACTGTTCGTTTCCTCTCTCAGTTCTTTGGATCGCCTACCTCTATGCTGGAATTCCCTGCTCTGCATCATCATCACTATAACACTTCACAGAGAGGTGGCCACTTGTCTCCTCATGAGCTGAGCCAGCTCTTCCTCAATGGTTCGTTACTTCGGTTACTCTGTGAAATGATTCATCCGCCAACTTAGCAGTCCAATCGGACTTCAACCTTTATGTGCCGAAGATTATTTTCTTTGTCGAATCTAGTTTCCCATTGGGCGCAATCTCCGCCATTCGATCTGGGGCCTCCAGATCCTACGATTATCACTCTTATCACATGGTTTACTTGCTTGGACGTTAGCCCGCGATGAGAGAAGATTTCTCTCTCATTTGCCAGACATGCGTCAATCACTATATGGCATCGCTCGTTCTCTTGACAATTCCGCTTACCGCCCAAAATGCTTTTGATATTCCGCCAATTTTGGAGCGCGGGACCCACCTTCGGTTTTAGCACTTTTCCCATGGTTTCTTGGCTTCCCTGGTGACCGAGCGCTTGAGGCTTTTCCTTCTCAAGGGGTTTTGCCTAGTAGCGCAATCAGAAACAGCCTCCATTTTCTAGTCTGAGCCTCCTAACTGCCATTTTTACACCATGCACAGTTTCCATGGGCCACCGGTCAATGCGCTTTGACCGAAGGTCCTCATTGCTCTATGTTGGCTGCAAATTGTCGTTGTTCAGAGGTTATTTCTGATAGGCTTCGACATCCAAAAGACTTTAAACTTCAGTATGAGCTTTTACAGAGTTCGAGTAGCTTTAAGAGAGTTTAAGGATCCAATTTCGGATCAGTAGCATGACAAGAGCAGAAATCAAGGTGCAGAACAACAGCAAGAAGTTCACCACATGAAGTCTTCAAGTGGGCAGCACTGCATACAGACATTGTAAAAGTATCATTGTACAGAGTCATTGTAAAAGAATCTTTGTAAAAGTTGTACAAGTGTCTATCTGCCAAGAGTTGAAGAGGTAGTGACGGGGGGTCTAAGATCATCATTAGGTGGTTGTGTCATAGTTGGGGTTATGGTCTTATGTGTCATCTTCTTCTACATCATTCTATATCATTGTAAAGTGGACCATTTTCCCTATGAGAGTCCATTCTTATTTTATTTTTCTATAGGGTGGTAGGGTGGTGCTAGGCTGGTGCATGAAGTCACCAACAGGTTCAAGCCTGTGAAAAATTCAAGTTGGTAGGGTGGTGCTAGGGTGAGTTGTAGCTCTTTGGGTGTTGGGGAAATCGTTCATTTGACTATTGAAGAATCTCGGGTGTTGCAGCGTCCATCCAGTGGGAGATAGAGAAGAATGCTTTTCTAGATTATAGGAATTTGGAGATTTCTTTTCAATTGGAGTTGAAGATTAAAGAATTATTAGAAAAGAATTCAATGGTTTTTGACCTAGAGGGGGTTTTCCACCTAAAATTTTTATGCCTCCTATGTTCTTTTATTCACTGTTGTTATTGCATAAACATTAATGATAATTGAAGATTAACTAATGCTCTAAAAAGATTTAAAAGTGATAATTGCTAAGGAATACTGATTCACCCCCCCCCCCCCCCCCCAATCTCAATCTTTTCCAACACATCACTCCCCTCTGCTCATGATAACCACATTCACCATATTTCCCATTCAGGCCCACATTTGTCCATTGGGTCCACGAGTAAGACTACCCATCCCCCTGCCTACATTTTGGGTCAGACTTAGAACAATGCTCTAAAGGTTGATGAAGCTAAAAAGAGAGGGAAAATATAATTTGGCCACTCTCAACAAGAAATGTACCATAAAATGCAAAAGATGGCTAGGACATACAAATTTAGCACATGGGAAAAAGCCAAACATGAGCTATACCCCTATCATTATGGCCATCACCTTGGTTCCTAGGGCCCTTTATATTTCCCCCCTTCATCATTAAGGAACTCATGATTGTCCCAACCCTTGGTGGGAGATGAACTGCCCCACCTTAAGGGGGTATTCACTACTATATCTTACACTTCATGCTCTCATCCCCTAGAGCCCCCAACAGTTATGAAAGGAAAAATCAATAAAACAAAAAAGGAATATGGAGAAGGGTGGAAAAGTAAAGGTCAGGATAACTCATGTACCATGATTTCTCCCTCCTTCATTCATACACCCAAGTGTGTGCTTCCCCTATCATAGTTACCTTTGTACTATGGCATGTGTCTTGGAGCCTTCCCCTAATGCCCCAATCTGTTCCATCATTTTATCACATGCGACTTTCCATTTGATGGATGTAACATGGAAATGTCACTCCCCTTAAAGGTTGAAACCGCCTAATACGGTCCTTGGTCAACCTCATTCTTGAACTTGGAACACATGTACGTTCTAAATCCCACTATGGAAGGGCATGCAACTATAAAGTGTCCAATTGGGTGCATGATTTCTAAGCTCATTTACTCAATTACATTAATGTTTGGTTGTACTGGAAGGTGAGGGGATGCATTGGATCTTGTACATGATTGTAAGTGGGTCTTCATCTTGGGTTTGGTCTCACTATATGGATTCTAAGCCCTCCAGAGGGTCATATTGGAATTTGTAGGGTGAATGTTGAGAGCCCTAAGCCTCCACCATAGCAGAGAGTAGATTTCCACTTCATGGGATCCTTCAGTTCCACTCATTGCTTGCTTGTGTTCCATTTATTTGACGATTATGATGCACCTGGACCACCAGCTTGATCAGCTACACTCTTGCACCACATACTTTCCAACTGATTGATGGCCCAGATGAGGATTTGTCTCACCATTGGAGACAATGGGAGGGCTTGCATCATTCTTCCAACCCTTACAGATGGGATATATTCTTTTTCAATCCATTTGGAGACCCATGAGGATGTTTTATGCCCCCATAGCCACTTAGGGGCACCATAGGTCATTTTCTTGGATATCAAGGGGCCACCCCCTTCATCACTATGTTTGGAGTTCATTAATTCATCTTGGCACACATTGGACTCCACTAGGCCTCTTCAATGACCCTTCATCCTATTGTATCTATCATTTTTCGCTCTTGAGAGGCTTATTTTTGTATTATGGATCTATCTTGGTGGGCTTGTCACTAAGTAATGTTAATTTTGCACATTCTTTTCTTAGTTGGGGCATTATTAGGCCTAATTAATTAAACTTAACCCCTTAGGGATGATATATATTGATGTGTTGATCATTTCATTTGATCATAACTTGTTCTTGGGATATATATTTCTAAATATTTCGGACCTGTAATTTGTGGAATGATTTAGATCATTAAATGCATTTCGATGTGTGAAATGGAATATTTTCGCTCTTTCTCTTAGAGCTTCTATTTTTCAAATGTGATGGATGGATATACTCTCTTGTCATGTAAGTCTTATTTTCATTAGAATTTCTCGATAATTTGTGTCTAATGTATGGACCAATATGTTTTGATTTAAATTTTGCACTAAAATAGAATGCGAATTTATAAAACACTTGTAATACTGGTCTGTTGCATATGTTATTCATCTTGTCAAGAAGAGTGAATTTTCCTAGGGGTAGGTTGTGCACCTTTTACCTTGAAATTCCATTAGATCTTTCATATCGAAGTATACAAGTCTGAAGTTTTTTTGTAGCTGCATCCATTAGTAGTGAAGCTACTTCTTTAGGCCTCCTTGATGAGTGAAGTTCCCGAGTCTTGATCATTTTGACTCCAATATTCCCAATAGCCAGGAACTAGTCCTAGATCCTTGATGATGTACCCTATTTTTTTCTTTTTCCCTTGACCTATTTTTCTGCCCTAACCCTAGAAGACCAACTAGGGCCTAGCACACATGGCATTTGAGACATCTTCTTGAGGTATAAATGGGTACACTATTGCGTTGTTTCTTTCTCTAAGTGCCCTAAAAGTTTCAAACATTTTCCATTGCTAGTTTGGGTAAATCTCAAGCCCTAGCTCAAAAATCATTTATATTCTTCACCTTCATTGGTTAGAGGCATTTCTAGGATCATTTTCTCTCAAAAACTCATTGAAAGTTAACCTTTCTTCGACATTTTTCTTCTAATTCTTGCTTTAACTAGTCATATCATTGACGATCACCCCAAACCCTAGGCCCCACTTGTATCCCCTAGGTGTCTCTTATGGTCCCATCCTTTGTATGATCTATATTTCACAAATCCTTAAGAGAGGTCCTCCTCCCTTTCTAGGAAACCTTGATCTAGGCATAACTCTTTTGTTGAAAATCCTTTCACCAAGGTTTAGAAATCCTTCCCTCAATCCTTTCTTGGAGATCCCTTCTATTGCTCCTAAAACAAGCAACCTATTATCTGAGCATCTCCTTTGAATGGGCCTCGGAAATCATGCTGTACAATGTTATTGACCTCATCATTCCTAGTGATTTCCTTTTACTGAGACTCCTCCCATTGGTGAAAGTCCATAAAGAGTAGGGGACATCGACTAAGGTGATAGTGGGTCATTGTCCCATTGTTTCCACTTGATACAATAGTAGTCACTTTGGAACCCCTCTTAGGACCCCTAATAAATTGAGTGGTAATGGTCATATCAAAGAATTCATTTTCAAATATTTAGGCATCTTGCAGTGGATATATTTTCATATTCTCACCTTGTATCTAATAGGGGGAAAATTGATAGCTTCAAGTTTAGAAGCCCTATAAAGTGAGCTTGAGCCATGGCCAGAACCTAGAGCCAAAGTCAAAGTTGTAGCGAGATAGATGTCCCATGAGCACCATTTCAATTGTAGTTCTCCTTAAAGTACTACTTAGTAAAATAATTACTAATTTTGGTAGACAATAATTTGTAATCATCTTCAAATCACCATCAACGAGCACTTCCATTTCATAGAAGACATCAACTTTTAGCTAGATTAGAAATTGTTTTGGGAATTGCTTCAAAGCAAGTTCCAAAGTTGGTGGCCAGACTTAAATCACCACTAGTAGAATAATTCAACTTTTTCTACCCCATTTTGTATGTGGTTTTCCTTAAACAACCATATTCAAAGAGAAAATCCAACCATTAGCTACTATCCATCTCCATATTTTAGCTCTCTTCTTGGACTCACAGACACCCCTTCAAAATAAGAGGGGGAATGTTGGTAATGTAATATTTATGGATTATGTAAAATTGTATTATTCACTTGATAATAAGGCAAAAATACACAAGTGAACATGAACAACCATAGGGATTCCAAGGGAATTCTTGAAAAATGAAACCAAGGGTCATAGAATGTTTGTTTATGTGTATTATATGAATGAATAATGCATCATATGCATACCTTTCTAGTTCTTCATTTTCGTATCTTCTAACATGATGCTTGTGGAGGCATCTTCATTTTCCGTATGATTATTTTATTACTTGTGGAGAGTAGCATGCTTCTCTAGGGCATACCTCCATGAGTTGGTTAAGCATCATTCTGAGTTATCTTATGGAGAATCATTTTATTGGTCATTGACTATTTGTAAACAAGTTGGAGGTTGTTACACATGGAATATTATGTTATGGAGTTGAATTGTTATCTTTAATGATTAGTCAAAACCATAGAAGAAATTTGTCCATAAACCCTAACCATGAAAGTAGACAATTACTGATATATATCTAGAAGTAGCCATGCTTTACAAGTGATAAGTGTTGCTCTTATTTATATGAGAGATCTAGCACTTCCTCATCTACTAAAAGCCCTAAAAAAAAACTCTTACAAATTGTACAGATAAGGAAACAATACATAAAATATGCATGATACAAGAATGATAAATCTCAAGACCCCAAACAATGCCTCATAATCAAGAGTAATTCTCAAAATATCAAGTTTCTTTCCTCAAGTTTGTGCTCTAAGGTCGCACATGGCATAAATACTCTCTATGAGTGGAGGGCTCACTCCAATTGACAAGTAAGGGCTCTAACAGTTTAATATTTCATCATAAATGGGCACATCAAGCTCCAAAATGTGCGACCTCATCATCAAAGTGTTTAATCATCATGATGAGGTTCCTATTGAAAATGCAACAAGAAAATATAGTTTTGACTTTGTGCTGGTCAAACTAGATTAAAATTCGAATTTCAATTTCAGTAAAATACTTGGAGGTAGTTAACTGAGGTGATATGGAACTTATCACTTAATTAAATAAACTAATTCAAGTAGGAGACACTTGAGTTCATTTTATTATGATAGATTGTTAATTTCTAGCAATCTATTTCAGTTAATTTGATTTATTGTGAGTTTGACTATTTCTAACTGTTAGAGAACTAGCGGAGGGTCTAGTAATGGGGTGTGTACCTTAGTGATCAACCAATTAACTCATCAATCAATCTAGAATAATTGATGCATGTAGGAAACTCGAGTTATCCAGTTGAGATTGGAGTTCAAGGGAAGTGCACTGCAAGTTGTAGACAATTCCAAATTGTACAGGTGGTGCATGCAGTCAGAGAAGGGCCTACAGGATTTGCACAATTCCAACGAGAAATTTCTCTAATTAATAGGGACTAATTCCTTATTGAACAATGCAAGGAAATAGGGACTTCGGCAAGCAAGAATTTGGTTAATTATTGACCGAACTCATCTTGTGAAGCAGTGAGATAGATTATACTAGCGTAGAGGTTGCTCAAGCTTGAGCAAGAATTTTATTTCTTCTCTATTTTTTGATTAATACAATACAGATGGGAATGGGTTTTGAGTAGTTTCTTTCCATAGATAATTATCTATGTTTGTGTATTGATTCATGTCGCATGTTTATGATTTCCTTTCTCGATCACGAATTTCTTTCCGCGGATGAGGAAAGTAGATTCAAGTTTTATGTTTTATGTTTTAATAGATTACATGAGAAATTTTGAATCTACATAGGAATTCCACATGGTATCAGATTAGGATTCACAGTAGAGAAGAGAATTTGAAGTTGTCTTTGCAGGAGGATCAGATTTGCACGATCAATTACTAAGAGCTAGCATAATTTCTTTCTATGCATTGAGTCTCAAGTATGCCCTTGAGGGCAACTCAAATTTTGTTACTTGGAAGGAAAAGATGGAGGCAGTGGTGGAGGATGATGGGTTGAAGGAATTTATAGATGTTTGGATCCTGAAGCCACAAGCAACTGATGTTAAAGATCTAATAGAATAGAAGAAGAGTGTAGCCAAGGCAAGGAGGATCATACTGGAAGGTGTGAAGGATCACATAGTCTCCAATTCCACATGAAATAAACCTCATATGTGTTGTGGTAAGAACTAACAGAGTTTTTCCAGAAAAATAACGACCACAAGTAGCTGGCGCTCAATGACAAGCTTCAAAATATCAAGATGCAGAAGATTGAATCAATTCAACAATACCTAAACCAGTTCACACAATGTTGTGATGAACTTGGAGGAGTTGGGGTAACTGTTGTAGAGGATGACCTCGTTAGCCTAGCCATTCTAGGCCTTCCCAAGAGTTGGCACAACTACTAGGATTCAGTAAATGGGAGGGAGAGGATACCAAATTGGGAATGACTTCGGTCAGATTTGGTACAAGAGGAGATAAGGTGGAAAAATAGATATGGGACCTAATCCAAGGTTGTGGATGAGGAGAACTGTGCCTTGGATGGAAAAACAAATAAAGGGAAAGGGAAGAAATCCCAATCCAAAGGAGAATTTAGTTGAGGGGGAAAGAAGAAAGACTTGTCCAAAATCAAGTGCTTTTACTGTCATGAACTAGGACACTATGCCATGAAGTGTCCACACAATATGGGAGGAAAGAATCCCTTAGGAGGAGCGGTAGGTGAATCTTTGGCTTCACAGTTCGAGCTTGATTTCACCCTCATAGCTTGTCTAGTGAGTATGATGATGGGTAGCATGTGGTATTTGTATAGTGGAGCCTCATTCCATATGACAAGAAACTAAGAATTATTCACTAACTTGGAGGAGAAGGACCTCCAGATGCACATCAAGATGGGATATGATGAAAGGTTCAATGCAACTGGTATTGGTACAATTACTTTTCAAAGGGAGTTTGGCTCCCCTCTCAAACTCAAGGATGTGATGTATGTTCTGGGTCTAAAGAAGAATCTCGTTGTTGTTTCTATGTTGTAAGACCATGACTATGATGTTATATTTAGGAAAGGAAAGGATTTCCTTAGACACATCACCATGGGACAAGTGAAGTAGATCGAGGTTCATGTGAAGAACCACTACAAATTAGATGTGGAATATTGTGCAACATTGAGAACAAAAGCAGAAAAGGTGTAAAGCCGAGACATTGCTGAATTATGGCATAGAATACTTGGCCATTTGTGTCATGGCGCTTTGAATATCATGCAACATATTTCTACAGGACTTACCAAAGGAGCATTAGAGTAGCAAGATACATGAAAATGGTGTACTTTGGGGAAGTACACGAAATCCACCTTCAATGATCAAGACAATAAAGTGCAAACAATGGTCGAAATAGTTCACTTTGATGTGTGTGGACCTTTCTCGATAGCCTCCACTGCCAAGCATAGGTATTATGTAATATTTGTATATGATTTCTCATGGAAGTGTTGGATCTTCTTCATACACTAGAAAGAACATAAATTCTCCAAATTTGTTGAAGTTAAAGCACTTGTTAAGAAATAGACGAGAAAGAAAAAGAAGGCTCTTAGGAGTGATATTGGAGGTGATTATGTGTCGAATGAGTTTAAAAATTTAACTGCAAAGGAAGGAATTCAATAGTAGTTGAAAACACCCCACAACCCACAGCAGAATGGGGTGGATGAAAGAAAGAACAGAAGTATTGTAGGAGCAGCAAGGGTGATGTTGCATGACCAGGGCCTACCACTACACTTGTGGGCTGAAGCACACAACACAATGGTCTATTTACAAAACATGAGTCCTCATAGGATTCTTGGCATGAGTACACTAGAGGAAGCTTTTTTCAGGGAAGAAATCAGATGTGTCACACTTCAGGATCTTTGGATCATCAATTTACTGTCATGTTTCCAAGGAATCAAGGAAAAATCTAGAGCCAAAAACTAAGTTGGGCATATTTGTGGGGTACATAGAAACACCTCATAACTACCGTGTGTACTTTCCATCTCTCAAGATGACAATTGTTCGCATAGATGTGAATTTTGATCTGGAGAAGGAAATGAGGTGTTCTCTTGAGAGGGAGCTTCAATTGCATTCAGTTGAGGATCTTCTAGATCCAAATGAAGAATCTCAAGAAGTTGTGGAGCAGCCACAAATAGAGGAGCAAAGAGTGGATACATCCACTCGAGCAAAGACACCCATACATGGAAGAAAATGAATTAGGGCATTTGACATATTATTCCATGATGATAAAGAAAATGTGGGAGCACCCACATCACAATGTAGGTAGAGGAGATCATTGGATTGGTACACTAGCTACATGGATCTGATGAGTGAGCTTGTAGAGACTAACCCATCCTCCTTTGAGGAAGTTGTAGAGAAACTAGTATGGGTTGATGCTATGGTAGAGGAATATGATTCCATTATCAGAAACAATGTTTGGGAAGTAGTCCCAAGGCTAGAGGAAAAACAAGTGGTGGGTTCAAGATAAATCTACAAGGTGAAGCAAGCAGCAGACGGAAGCATCAAGAAACACAAGGACATATTTGTGGCCGAGGGCTTCTCATAGGTGGAGTGAATTGACTATGAGGAGACCTTCACTCCAGTAGCAAGGTACTCTTCAATCAGATTAATTCTATCACTTGTAGCATAGATGGGATGGAAGATACATCAGATGGATGTAAAGACAACATTCCTCAATGGAGTTATTGAGGAGGAGGTGTACATTGAACAACTAAAATGTTTTGAGACCTTTGACAGATAGTTGCATGTGTTTAGACTTAAGTGAGTGTTGTATGGATTGAAGCAAGAATCCCATGATTGGTACAAAAGGATCGACAACTATCTCATTGGGTTGGGATTCACCAAAAGTGAAGCAGATGAAAACCTTTACCATATTGTTGTTGAAGTTAAATTATTGATTATAGTATTATATGTCGATGACATAATTTTAACTTGTGATGAGACATTGATCAAATATTGAAAAGAGGATCTTTTACGAGAATTCAAGATGAAGGACATGGGGCTCATGCATTATTTCCTTAGTTTGGAAGTATATAAAGCAGATGGGGAACTATTTGTCTCTTAGGGAAAGTATGCCAATGAGGTATTGAAGAAGTTCTGCATGGAGAGAAACAAACCCATGGACACTCCACTAGAAAGTAGTTCGAGGAAAGAGGATGCCACTTTAGTTGAGGAAGTGGAGGCTACCATTTACACGTAGCTTGTGGGTTCACTTATGTATTTTATGAACACATGACTAAACATGTGTTATGAAGTTAACCAACTTAGTCAAGCAATGGTTAATCAAACCAAATTGTATTGGAAGGCAGCAAAGCATGTGTTAAGATGCCTCAGAGGCACTACTTGATGAGTCCCATCAATAGGTAAATTTTGAAGATCATTATGCCATCCTCCAGCCTTAAAACTATCCTTCTTTTATATTAATTAACATTTTTTGTTATATTGTGCTTAGTACGAGGAGTAAAACGTGTTTGTCATAATATATGGCCTAATGTGGTTTAATTGCAGGAAAATGAAGCAATTTTGTGGCTATTACTATGTAGGGGCTTGATGGAGACAACTAGGAGAGAATCTAGGGGGTTTGTTCACCTCCTTAACTCCCTAAAATCTGCTTGAGATCACAATATCCTCTCTAACTAGTTCGAATTCATTGGCAGCCGAGTGACTCCTAGTCCAAGTGAATATCAAGAAGGATAAGATCCACCATTTTCGAGATCAAGGAGGGAACCGCTCCTACTTTCAAGGGAGTTGATTCAATTGCCCTTTTGTATAAATAAATTAGAAGAAGAACTCATTAGAATTCAAATTTTTTGTTCAGCTAGGTGTAGTTATTGATCTTCAAAGCTTGACATTGTTACTTTAAACTTTTATGTGATGCGTTAGACATGCACCTTTTGATGATGATAAGTTGGATTTTAAGCTACATCTGAGTTAGTTTCAGAGGGTTAAGACCATTGGGTTTGGGCCCAACCAAGAGGTTTTGGTCCCTCTTCTTGTACTTATGTTTCTTCTTGATTCCAAGCAGTTCATAGTTTCTTGCATTTCAGTAGAGATTAATCTATAAAATTATGTGGTTGCAACCTCTACATCACCTCTCTTGTGGGAGAATGAGTGGAAGAATTCACAACCACAGTCCAAAAATATTGCGTTTATGATTTCTTGGAAATCGATTAGTGTTAGTTTTCCTATTTTACATTTTCTTTCTGTAGCTTAGAATTCATTTTAGTGATTAGGTTAGTGTCATGGCATAAATTAGATGTTATTTAAATTCAAGTCATCTTTTCCATCATAAGTTATTTCATTTTGTTAATGATAAATGGATGCATGCATGTGATTTATTGCAGGGATGGTTGATATGCAAGGAACAACACCTTTACCACTTTCATATTGAGCTCCTTCATATTCTCTTTCCACTTCCAAATTTTGTCCCAAAACCTTGTTTTATAAGTCATTTTACCTAGAATACTGAGAGCACTCATCCTAGTGCAAGATAGGCCTATGAGAGGTCCTGAGCTTGGGTAAGGGCTCAAATCAACCTTCCTCCATTTGATTCAACTTCCATCCACCTCTCCATACCATCAAGGCAACATTCTCACCTTCAAAAACCACTCGGATTCCCTCCTATAGCATTACAAGCCTTCTTGTAGCATTAGAGGCCTCATGTAGCAATTGCCTGTAGAAAACCTGTAGCATCACTTTCCTTCATTAGTTTTGATCCCCACTGCAACTTTGAATTAGTTTATTTGAATTATTACCCCCAACTATGATTTTATGATCAAGGGAAGCTCGTAGGCCACTCCAATCATTCCTTTTATTCACTGCAAAAACATAGTAGAGTTAATTTTTTTATCACAAGTATGATGCAAGTAGGTTAATGATTTACAAGAAAGTGTAAACTAGGTAGATGGTACATGCAATTATGATTGATAGTTTGATGAATTATGCATGACACAATAGTTTTTTTTTTTTTTTTTTTTTTTTTTTTCTGTAAGTAGATTTAGTAGTTTGATGCATTTTTCAAGATAAAATAACTTTTTTTCTACAAGTAGATTAGCCTTTTTCCTTTCATGAGCTGATTAGTTGGAATTTACAAGTTGAGTCAATGGAATTTATACTTTCATAGCTAGTAATTTCCAATTGTACCTTTACAAGCAAGATTTCATTCTAATTCAGTAGGAGGAATGGTCTCTGAGCACTTTTGATCTAATGTCATAACTAAGGGTGGCATGAGTGGAATGCTATGTGGTGTGCATATAGCATTGTCACCTTAAATTTTGTACGAACCTTGAGTTGATAATTTAAGTTGCGGAGCCCATGGGAGTTGCAACATTTTTGGTGCAATACTAGGGCACACCACTTTTTGGCACCGTTGTCAGGGAGTTGTCTAAGTAGTTGCTATTTATGCTTAAGCGTTATTTTCCATTTTGCATACAGTTTTTGAAAAAGTAAAAAATCAAAAATATTTCTTTCATGCCTTGTAGGTGTAGGGATAATCAAGGGAAATTATTACCAAAGACCCCCACACCCTCAAACAATCAACTTTCACTCTTATTCGGTGACTGTGAGCTTTCCTCTTTGACTACAAGGGAGTTAGAAGACCTCTAGGTGAGAAACCTAAAATTTTTGAAGAAACTATTGGAGAAGAAGAAGAACCCACTTCACCTACCAAACTATGGCTAAAACTAGACCAATGGAGAGGCTAGAATGAAGAACATAAGCCCTACTGTCCTTCCAAACTTCCATGGATTAACCTCTGAGGATGTTGACATCTTCATGTTTGTATTTTTTGTTTTTTGTAGGACTTATGACTATGCCTATGATGTGAAGAAGCTCAAGTTATTCCCCTCTACCCTTAAAGATGCAACCTTGCAATGGTTTATGGGTCTACCTAGGGTAGCATCACAACCTAGGAACAAATGAAACACACCTTCAATAGCAAGTATAGGGATTACTGTAGGTCCAAATAAACCAAGGAAGAAATCTTTAGGATAACTCTTAGACTTGATGAATCCCTAGAAGACTATAAGGAGAGATTTCAACTCAGTTATAGGAGAGTCAATTGTACCCTTGATCCTAAATCACTCAAGATAATTCTTCTTCGAGGGATAAGGGAGGATATGTTGGAAACCATCAACATGATGTTTGGAGGAGATATCTATCAGTTATCCTTTCATGACATCATACCTTGTGTTCAAGAATCACTTTAGGGCTGTGAGGAAGAAGGGTAGGGTTAGTCAAGGCTTGGTCAGTTCCTTTCCCTCCATAACATCCATTAAGAATGAGATAGGTAACATGTTCAAGGATTTCAAGAGTGAAATGTTGCATAGCTTTGAATTACAAATGGATACCATGAAAATCAAAAGAAAATAGGAGGAAGTAGAAAGGGGACTATCCATTTTATTCCCTAGAGGCACCAAAAGATATCCTAGGAATGAGTTCCCATTGAATGTCATAGAGGTCTGCCTAGTCTGTGAAGAAAATCATGCAACAGAGAAATGCCCTTATTTTCTAGGACTAAAAGTTGTATATGAAGGGGCAGAAGGGGGGTCAGAGCAACTTTGTTTCATCAATCAAAGAAGACCTCAAGTACCTTAGCCATATTAATAAGGCGTGCAAGGTGCACACTACTCTTATTATAATCTAAATCATAATACACCCTTGTAACCTTGGTACTCTTCTTCTCATGCATCCTGGTCCACACCCCCTTCTTAGCCTTATGTTACTCCATATCCTCCTTAACCTGTCAACCATAATTTTCAGCCATATCCACCCCAATCTTCTCAATGGGGCAACCCATCATAAGGATGGAGGCATCAATTCAACCAACCTCCTGCTTTACTGCCTCCACCCCAACCTCAACCATACCTCACTTCTCCTACTACACCTAAGCAACCTCAAATGCCTGCTCAACCAAATCCAAACCTGAACAACAAGAAAGAACAACAAGTCTACAGTGGAGAGACATCTTATCCTACTTATGTTGTGGAAAACCAAGAGGTTAACCTTCAGTCTAGGAGAGTGCTTCTAGATAACCACACACCTTCTCCACCTGAAGATCTTGGAGAAGAGAAGGAAGAGAGTGTTCCTAAAGTCAATCCACTTCCTTTTCCTTAGAGGTTGATCCACCCTAGCTAGCACACCCCAGAAGAGGTTGAAATTTTGGGAGAATTGAAGAATTTTTGTGTTAATATACCATTTCTCTAGGTTATTAAAGATGTTCCCATCTATAATAAGCTCATCAAGGAAGAAAAATTTCAAAAATCCTGGGAGAATAAAAAGAGACACCCCACTGTAAATTTTGTTGGGAAATTATCTGATTTGATGTTTGGGAGGGTGATCCTCCCGAAATATCTAGACGCTGGGAGCCCAGTGGTAGATGTGAACATTAATGGCCTTACAGTCCCTAATACCTTGATTGATCTTGGGCCTGCAATCAATGTGATGACTAATAAAACCATGCTAAAGTTTAATCTCCAAGGGACTTTGAGAAAAAACAACATAGTGTTGTAGCTTGCTGACATATCCATAGTAGCTCCTGAGGGAGTTGTTAGAGATGTTATGGTCTCCATTGACTCTTGGGAGTATCCTACTGATTTCCTGGTTCTATAGCCTAAAACCAAGTTTAATGGCTATCTTCTCATCTTGGGAAGGCCATGGTTAGCCACTGCTGATGCTTACATTAGTTGTAGGGCTGGGAACATCACCATTAAGAATGGACATTTGTGTAAATAGTCAGTATTGTATCCTCCTATTGAGCCTTCTATTAAGAATGACTTACCCTTGTGGTTAGAAGAGGAGGAATAAGATGAACTGTATCACACCACCCCCCCCACCCAATATGCATTCTAGATACCATTACAAGATGAGGGAAACTTGATGAAGATGACCTCATTGACCATATCCTTTAGAATCAACCTCCCATTATCATACCAATTGATAAGTTGATGAAAGAATCTAGGAGTAATCCTTGGACTGAATTATTCCCTATTGACTCAAGTCTAGACCATGTCAAGGTTGTAGAGTTTGGCCTATCCAAAACCTCTAATATCAACCCTTATCTCTTGGCCAAATAGGAAGAACAATTGTGCAAAGTGTTGAGGCAAAACCTAGATGCTTTGCTTGGGATTATAAGGAAATGAAAGGTGTGCATCCCTCAGTTTGTACCCACATATTTACATCAAGGAGGGATGCAAGCCTGTGTTCCAACCCTAGAGAAGGATGAACCCATCTCTTAAGGAAATTTTGAAAGAAGAACTGCAAAAACTACTGGATGCAGGGTTCATATACCCCATTTTAGATAGTGAGTGGGTGTCACCTCTTGTGTTAGTTCCTATGAAGAATGGGAAGTGGAGGATTTTTGTTGATTACTAGGAACTCAATAAGGCTACAAAGAAGGACCATTTTCCTTTTCCCCTCATTGATCAAGTACTAGATGGCCTTGCAAGGAAGAAATTCTTCTCCTTCCTGGATGGGTTTAGTGGATACAACTGAATCTAGATCAGCCCTGAAGAACAAGATAAGACCACATTCAAATGTCCTTGGGGTACCTTTGCTTATATAGTTCTTCCATTTGGTTTGTGAAATGCCCCTGATACTTTCTAGAGGAAATTTCGAGTATTTTTGTTGAACTGGTTCATGCCTATGTTGAAATATACATGGTTGATTTCACTCCTTATGGATGTGACTTCCATGAATATCTCTACAATATGTGCAAGGTTTTGAAGAAATGCATTGAAATTAATCTCTCTCTAATCCCTAAGAAATGTGATTTCTTTATGAATAAGGAGACTATCCTTTTCCATTCCATATCCAAGGAAGGGATACATGTAGACCAAAAAGAATTTTCCATCATCAAAAGGGTCCCTACCCCTCAGAAGCAAAGAGATTTCAGGATCTTCTTGGGACTAGTTGAGTATTATAGGAGATTAATTAAATACTTTAGTAAAGTGGCTTCACCTTTGTTTGGTTTATTGGCCAAATATTCAATTTCTGTTGGACCAATATTTGTCAATAGGTCCTTGAAGTGTTGAAAGAAAATTTGACCACAACACCCATCCTAAGGGGTCCCAACCGGGCATTACCTTTCCATATCCATACTGATGCATCTGATAAAGCTATCGGGGGAGCCTTGCGACAAGTAGAGGATAAGTTTCCTTATGTCATTTATTTCATTAGTAAGAATTTGTCTAAAACAAAGATGAATTACATGGTCATTGAAAAAGAGATCTTAGTTGTAGTACATTCTTTAAACAAATTTAGGAACTATATCACTAGGTACCAAACTTTTGTTCATGCTAATCATGCAACCATTAAATATTTGATGAACAAGCCTGATGTTAATGCTAGGATAATTAGATGGTTTTTATTGTTACAACAATTTTATTTGACTATCATTGACAAATCAGGCAAAGAAAATGTGGTTGCGGATTTTTTGTCTAGGTTAACCTTGCCTGCAAGTAACAAAGAGATGGTGGATGATCAACTGCCAGATGAGCACCTCTTTTTAATATCAGTGATTTCTCCTTGGTTTGTTGCATAGAAACTACTTGGTTGTTTGGAGGTTCCCTCCTAATTTATCATCTAGGGAGAAAAGAAAGATTGTAAGGAAAAGCCCTCCTTTCACTTGGATTGGGGGAAATATTTTTAGATTGGGACCAGATCAAATCTTGAGGAGATGTGTAAGAGAAAATGATGTCTTTGACATCCTCTCAACATGTCATGATGGGCCTTGTGGAGGTCATTTTGCTGCAAAAAGGACAACCTTTAAAGTTTTACAGGTTGGTTACTATTGGCCCACTTTACATCAAGATGCAAGGAGATACACCACTAGATGTGATCAATGCCAAAGGATGGGAAAACCCACACCTAGGGATGAAATTCCCCTACAACCTCAAGTGGCCTTAGAGACATTTGACAAGTGGGACATGGATTTCATTGGGCCAATTGATCCACCATCAAGACATAAAAAGTACATCATTGTGTGCACTGATTACTTGACAAAGTGGGCTGAGACAAAGGCAGTCAAAGAAAAAACTTAGCAGAAAATGTAAATTTTTTAAGAGAAAACATCTTCTACAAGTTTGGGTATCCAAGCGAGGTAGTCATTGATTAAGGAGCACAATTCACATCCAATTTGATTGAATATCTCATGAGGCAACACCATATCAAGAACAAGACATCCACTACCTATCACCCTCAAGAAAATGGGAAAGTAGAGGTCACAAACATAGCATTGGAGAGCATCCTCACCAAGGTTGTTAGCAGTAACAAGAAATATTGGGTAGAGAGGCTAGTAGAGGCCACTTGGGCCTACAATACCACTTGGAAAACCACCATTGGATTCACTCCATATGATTTGCTTTATGGGAAAAAATCTCTTCTTTCTATTGAGTTTGATATAACACTTTTATAATGGCATCTCAGTTGGACTTAAATGTCACCACAACACAATAAGAAAGGTTGCTCCAACTGAATGGCTTAGATTAGTTTAGAATGCAAGCTCCCTTACACACTGAATTCATACAACTTCAAAGGAAGGTATGGCATGACAAGCATATCAAGGAAAATACTGCTCAAGAAGGGGATTGGGCCCTGTTATATGATTATAGGTTCAAATAATTTAAAGGGAATCTGTTGTGCTCTACAACAACCCCCCATTTCATACAAATTTTATTTTCATAACTATAATATGAAATGGGTCCCTTTTAGAATTAAATTGGTATCAACTTAGTATTTTTCAAAAGGTCCGAAAATAAATAAAACATTATAAACCTTTTGATAAATCACATAAGCGGTCTTATAATAAAAAATGAATAATCCCTTATTATTGCGATAAAGCGATCGCAAGATCGCATATCGCAATAACAAAGGATACATAACAAAAGGCCCATTAAGTTTTCCCCGATGCGACAATACACGAATGGTTATCGGATATCGGCAATGGCAAGCTATCATAACAAAAGCCCCTTTTCGCTCCGATGTGATGCGATATCGCTATCGGCGATCAGAGATGTACCATGCATGCATTTCAAAGCCCTCATTTAAATCTCCCGATGCGACTTGGCGATATCACTATCGGCAATCAGAGATTCCGAAAGGAACTAATATAACAACTTAAGCTTTCCCCCGATCACCGATTGCGATAAAGCTAAAAGCGCAGATTTCAAAAAGGATTGGTAAAGTCGGGATATTTTATGGTTATTTAGTATTAATGGCCTTTCTTTTCCCGATAGCGATTCACTTCCACTCAACCACCAAAACATCGAAGCCACACTTAAGTGAATCATTTGGCCAATAAATGACATAATGAGCATTTAAAGGATTGACAGGTTTAAACGACCATTTAATGAAACAGTAAGTCTAAAATCTCTTCAGAGATTGCATTCGTGGCCACCTTAATTTAAATCCTCCATTATTCATTGATTGATGTATCTCATTCTTCTTTGGTTTGTGCTATCAATTCTCCACATTACGTTCATTTTCACTCCTGTGCAGAGCTCTTCTGAAGCAGTAAATTCAAGCAGAATGGGGAAGAAATCTAAGAAGACCGCAACAGCTTCCGCTTCGCCAGCTATAGGGCAACCCACTGCCAATCCAGGAACAAACAGAAAAGGACTGATATCTGACACTACATGTCTAGGACTCGGCAAAACTACTTGGCTAAGCACCTATAATTTGATTGAGGCCGAAGAGCCTGAGGTAACAATAGTGCAAGCCACAGCAGACACGACTTGGAAATCTGATGCTACTCTAAAGGATTTAGCCGACTCTTTCCTTCATCGAATAGTAGCCCGGGAACAAATTCTCCCATATACAGATGTGGTGAAGTGGGCAATTGAAGAAATCCCAATCACAAACAGAACATTTTGCACCATGGATGGGAGAGTCTTCGGTTCATTTCAACCTGATGATTTGAGGCAAATGTACCATTTGCCTGTACCAGAGAAGAAGTACAACAAGGCCTTCTTGGAGAAATTCAGAAATGAGAACGAAATTGAATCTGAACCCATTCGGGATTGGAGGCAAAACCCAACAAAACACAAGCATGAGTCTTCGGGTAAGTACTTTGTCGATTCTTTGTGTTCTCCTTATTGTTATGCCGGGATAATGATGTGTAGATTGTGGGGGTTACATAATTCCGCAAATTTCACTATAGAGATGGTTCCTTTGATGGAGGCAGCATGTAATAGTGAAATAATGGATTGGGCAACTATATTGTCTGATAAGCTAGCAACCGCAGTCCTTGAATTTAGAAACAAATCCCGCATTACTGAAAGGGTCATTCCCCCATTCTACTATAGTGCCTATATCTTGGACACCCTGTGTTTTAATTCTGAATTTCCTGTGCTTGGATGGAGATGGACTCCACAAGACCCCATGCCCATTCATATATACCACCAGAAGTTATGGAAAGCCCAGTATAAGCACCATTTATATAAAGTTTGCAATGGTTTTATGTTACCCATTCACTATTCCATTTTTGATAAACCTGCTCCTAAGATTTCCTACCAAGCGGGGGTTGACTTGACATTTGTAGGAAGATGGTTTGGAGAAGAAAAATTCACCTATGTAAGAGTTTTCGGCAGCCAAGCCAAGCCTCATGTCCTCTCTTTATACATACTTGATAAACTGTTAGCTAGGGAGGTAGCTTATCAGATTACATCCGAAGGAGTTACACAGACTCTAAAGAGCAAAAAGAAGCAGGTTTGGCCTCCTTTTCCTCTAAGATGCGGTGTCTACGCTCTGCATGACTTTAAACATGCAGAGAAAGAGGCTGATAAAATCAAGGCACTAAATCTAGCCACTCTTCCTAATAGGCGATTTGATCCAAAAGTCGCCTACAATGCACTTGAACAGGAAAAATTAACTAAATTTGACCATAAAGAAGATATGTTTGATGACCTGTTCTCCTCAGCCGAGTCAATATTCCAGGTTAAATTGCTGGCTAGAATGAAGTATCAAGATGACGGGTTAGTTAAATTTAACAGACTTAGAGAACAGAGGTTGCAAACTCTGCCTCTAGATCTGTTAGCAACGACCCCAATGACTAAATCAAGCGAGCCTGAGCAGCGACTCACTAAGGAACCTCTTGCTACATCAAAAGAATAGGAGGAAGTGCAGAGAAAAGAGCAGGAGGAAGTGCAGAGAAGAGAGCAAGAGGAAACCCAGGGAAAAGAGCAGGAGCAGAGCAACACAGAGGTGAATGTAGATGCCCAGATTGACCCAAAATTGCTCCAGGAATGGCAGCAATTCGACTCAATCATAAGCAATTTGGAGAGCTCGAAGGAAGTCGAAACATCAAAAGCGGCTGACACACAAGAGACAACATCTAAACAGGTTCCAAGTGGAACCAGCGGCCTACCCAGTTCTACAGGAATATAGATAATTCCTAAGGATCCCTCCGATCAGATTGTATTGCAAGTAGAAGAAATTCCTCCATTGGATGTCTTTTACAGCCCAAAGAACAAGGCTGTAGTAAAACGTCAGCGGAAAAGGAAAAGGACTAATCAACCTTCACTATTCCCTGAACAAACAATGACGGGCAACATGGTTTGGAACGAGTTTAATCCTTCTGATGACCTAACAAAACTGTCCCAATATGCTGGAGCCTATTCGGCAGCCACCATAGACAAGGCATCAGAGGTTAGTAATCTATTAAAAGGAAAGGACCAGGAAATCACTTTGCTACAAGCACAACTATTGGAGGCACAGCAAAAGGCAGAACAAGCAGAATAGCAATTGTTTACACAACAACAAATAAATAATCAATTGAATAAACAATTGCAGGAAGAGAAATAGAGAATTGATTCGAGTGCAGTTCAAAAGCAGAAAGAGCTGTCGGAAGCATTGGCAAAACTAAAAGCAATGAATGAATAGATGGTGAAGTTGAAAGATGAGCAAATCGCTCAACTATCAGCCCAAATAGAGAAAACCAAGAATCTTCCACAGCCAGCTGAATTCAGAGTAGAGGCATTACAGATAAACAAGGCATTGGTGACACAAATAAGGCTATTATGTCAACAAATCGCCCAAGCAGAACCTTTATGTGACTTAACAGCATCAATAAGTGATAAATCGGCTGATGCTAGAACATACTTGGAGCAGGTCGATGAGACCTTGACTAATTTTCTTGAGTGGCAAGACACTGATGAGGGACAGACAGCTAATTTGCCAAAAATCCTAGAATCACATAAAGAGATATTATTTATGGAATGGCAGTCCCAGTTAATGAAAGCATAGAGAGCAGTTTCCAGATGCAAGTTAACCACAAGTAATTTGGTTGAATTGATTAATGATACTCTCTACTTATCTAACATGATCTCTCAATGTACTCCAGGTAAATTGCTATCGGATAAAACATTGGAGCAGTCATGTTATCAAGAGCTGGAGAAAAATGGGAGATTAATTGCAGGAATTAACAGTTTGACATGGGACACCTATTGGTTGTTCCTAGTCAAACCATACAGCCAGAGAGCCGCCCTCAAGTGCCTCACAGATGCAATCGGGTGTATTATTCCCGATATACAAGATGCCACCTATGCTGCCCAACTCAGTTCTCATCTCAACTGACCACCAGAAGTGGAACCAATGCTTGCAATATGCCAGCTCAGGTCTAAAGGCAAACAACCTAAGTGATGAATCATGCTGCCGACTGCCAGATTACCGTGAGGAAGATATTTCGAATCAAGTTGTACTAATTAAGTAGGATTTTAGTTTCATAGTTAGTTAGTTTTAATCAAGTATTTATAGACCCTTTCATGTATTTAGAAAGGGTCATAAGTTTTTGTATATGACTTAAACCTGAAGTTGCACTACTGTACTTCAGGTATATTCTTTTATAAAGATTGGGCCAATTATTCCAATTTTGATAACGAAGCTTTTATGTAAATGTGCACTACTGCCTTTGTTTAAAAGTGTTTCTGCGTCGAAAGAAGGAATCCAAATAGCGATTGATATTGGGAGTGATTTGCAGCTCATATGGTACTACTATCTATGTCTGAGTTCATTCCGTTTATGTGAATTGTTGTTTGATCGCTCTTGCTATTATCAGATATATGCATGTGTTTTAACAACATTCTTTATACGTTCCACTACTGGATGTTTACAGCATGCTTTTCTTTTAATCATACATGTGTCGGTAATATAAAAGAATAGGTGTAACAATGTGTTAATCACTTTGTTCAACTATTTGAACAAAGTAATCATTAAGTAAAGGAATGTCTATGTTTATTGCTTAGAGTCATCTATATGCCTATCAATGAACAGAGATCATCAAACGTTGCACTTCAAAGAATAGAAGCCTCCCGGGATAGAATAGTTATTTATATTTTCGCTGATAGATTAAGTCATCCATTCATTATCATTTATTAGAAATCAATCACTCATCCATCCCCTTTTATTCATTATTGGGAAACTGGTCCCATTATATCCAGTCGGAGCCACCATTCCAAACGAAAAAGGAGTTGTATTAAGGTTCGGACCGAGTGGTTATCCCCCAGTGTTGATACAATGATTTTCGGGGCATCAACATTTTTGGCGCTAGAAGGAGGGCATGAACTATGAATGGCGAGCAAACCTAAATCTATAGACCATTCTGAGAGTAAATCTCCCTCCACATCACCTCGTACTTCCCAATTGCATGCTGGTTCTCCAGTATCCAAGCAAGAAGAAGAGGAATCAACTACCACTGCTCAAACCCACCATACTCCAGAACGATTAAGTCCTGAGTCCCCTGAAGTTCAGTTACTCATCCAGAAACTTCAAGGCTTCTCGATAACACCACAGAAATCTAAAGTATCTCAAAGCAGTGAGACTTCGCAGTTCAATTTACCTCATCCCCTCACTAGACTTCAGAGCGGAAAGCTCGGTATTGAACCTACTGAGTTCCCTTTTCCTAAAAGGAAAAGGGCCAAAAAGAACATTGAAGGATCTGACAGTGAAGCACTTTCATCCACATCCTCCATCTCATCTTCCCGTGTGCGAAGTCAACCATCCACTCCCTCATTACATATTGTTGTTCATAGGGATTAGGAACTTCAACATCCCAACCTGCGCAATCCTCAATATCAACTCCTTCCCAAACATCTGGAATTTCAACAGTAGTATCATCCACTACTAGTGTTACAATGGCAGATCCATGGACCAGGCCTAGTGCGGTCAATATGCCTGCAGCATTACATGCATTACTTGATGCTCCTGAAAAATGGCTACCCAAGTTTAACCCAGATGATGGAACACAAGCTGAGGAACATATTAGTAACTTCATGTTATCAGTTAATCTCAAAGGAGTAACTGAGGAAGATGTTGTAGTTAGGCTTTTCCCTTATACTTTGCAAGGATCAACAGGATCCTGGTATTTTTCCTTGCCATCTGGTTCCATTACCAGTTGGACCACTTGCCAAGAACAGTTTCTCACTAGGTATGGTGATGATAGATCTTTAGCCACATTAATAAATGATCTCTCCAATCTTAGGATAGAGCATAGGAAACCGATTAAAGAATTCAATGCATGATTTAATAAACTCTTGAATAAAATCCCAACGGCCTCCAAACCAAGTGAAAAAATCAGAAGCGAATGGTATATAACTGCCCTACCTGCCAATATAGCTATTTTTGTAGACAGGGATGGAAAACCAACATTAGCGGAAAACATGAAAGAAGAACTTGCTGTGGAGAAACGTATTAATGCTCTAGAAAAAAAACTGCTCTTGAAGATAAAAAAACCAAAAAAGTTTCTTTTAAAGATGATTCAAAGAAGAAAACCCCAAAAGATCCATACAACATGGAGGGTCTGCAAAAGGTCCTTAAGAATTTGTCAAATGAAATGGTTGAAATCAAAAAGCAAGTAGCAGAAACCTCAACTAAAAGGCCCTTTAGAACTTTCAAGAAAACTGAATCAAAACCACCAAATGTTATATCTAATGCAGTTTCAAATCCTGAAGAAGAAGAAGAGGAAACAATCTCACCAACTGATGATGAAGAGGAAGTTGTTGAATTCCATGGAATGTGGGATTTCATACTGCCTAACTCCGATACAGAAAATGAAGAAGAAGCTTTTCCTGTCACCACTAGGAGTAAAGGTGCCCCTGAACCCGTCCAGGCAACTTCAAAGAAAAGAAGTGCAGGTGCCACAACAACAAAGGAAAAGGTATCCACAAGGAAGCCAGCTGCAACGGTTCCCCAAAACCAACCTTCAACCTCAAATATGCCTTCAACATCTAAAACATTAGTAGTATCTGATTCAATGGATTACAATATCATTGATGATATGAAGAAAACTAAGGCAAACATTACTATGTTTGAACTTAGTAAACTAAAATATCAACAGAAATTGCTTCTCAAAGAATTGAATGTTGTTCCTTCTTCACCTCTTCCCAGTGCTAAAGCTGCAAATGATTCAGGACAACCACCTTCTAGCAGGATTGAAGCTACTGATACGATTTTGATCGGAGACAGATCCAATTCCCATACTCCTCCTTTCCTATTAACCTATGAGATTTATAATCGTAATCTGCACAATTGTTTGATTGATTCAGGGGCATCCTCAAATATAATGCCAGCTTTGGTTTGTTCCAAACTGAACATTGAACCCCAAAAATCTGCAATTCACATTGTACAGCTAGATAGAACCAAGGTACAGGTTGTAGGAGAAATTAACTCTGTAACTATCAGGTTATCGGCCGATCGACGAGTAGTTCAAAGAATTGATATCTTAATCGCCGATATACCTGAATTGTATGGTTTAATCTTAAGTAGGGATTGGTCCGAGAAGCTCCATGGGTATATTTCTACCGATTGGTCCCACATGTGGCTACCCTACAATGGAAAGCCAAATCAAATAAAAATCAATCGGGAAAAGCACATGACCCACACTGTCACAGAGTTCGAACAGGAAAATCAACCCATAGCATTTAATAACAATATCTTAGGGAATTATTCGTCAGAATCATTCTTTGGCAGCTTCACAGCCCAACCATCTCCTTTCTCAGTAAACAATTTTACATCTCAGATAAAAAATTATTCACAAACAGATAGGTCAAGATGTTTTAATGATACTGAGAAAACTGTAAATAAAATTGTTGATAATTCTTTATTTTGGTCTTTATATTTTGATGGCTCTAAATCTAACGAAGGCTCGGGAGCAGGATGTATCTTGGTTAGCCCGCAAGGAGAAAAAACAATGCTATCTTGTAGGTTAGAGTTTCAATGCACAAACAACACAACCGAGTATGAGGCCTTAGTCCAAGGACTGTACAAAGCGATTGGCCTTAAGGTGCAATATTTGAAAGTGTTTGGTGATTTTGAAATTATTATCAAACAGGTGAGAAATACGATTCATTGTCTTTCAAATCACCTCAAGCATTATCAATCGCTGGTGCAAGAACTCACCTCGCACTTTTCAACATTCAATATCTCTTCCATCCCTAGGTCTCAAAATTCGGCAGCCGACTTGCTAGCCAATGTTGCTTCCAAACTCCTACCTTCCGAAGATTATAGCCCAGATAGATTTTCAGTAGAATTGCTTTTTAGGCCTTCAATTCCTGACAATGTCACTAATTGGAGAGTTTTCAATCACGATGAAGACATTTTACAATTTTTGACTTCTGAAAAGTCCTATGATGATCAGATTATAGAGGAAAGCGATCATGATCTTCAGATGAGAGAAAAGCATGAGGAAAACTCAATACCGAAGCCTGTGGTGAAGCTGGAGGATCTTTATGATATTAAAGATAGATTTAAACCTGTGATCAATACAAAGCTCCACAGTTCCACCTTGAGGTTTGAGTTGATTAATCTTGGCACTGAACAAAATCCTCAAAACATTAATCTAGGATTAGGACTTTCTCTGGAAGAAAAAACGGCATTCATTAGACTATTAAGAAAGAATAAACATGTATTCGCTTGGAAGTATGATGATTTAAAGACATATGATACATCTATCATCCAACATACCATTCCAATGCTTGCAGAACAAAAACCAGTTCAACAAAAGCTCAGGAAAATACATCCGAACCTAGAGAGTCAAATTAAATCTGAACTTAATAAACTCTTAAAGGCCAAGATTATTTTTCCCGTTCGACACTCAAACTGGGTCTTCAATATGGTGCCTGTTAGGAAGAAAAATGGAGATATCAGGATTTGTATAGATTTCAGAAATCTGAATAAGGCAAGCCTAAAAGACAATTTCCCATTACCTACTATGGAGCAGATACTCCATTCAGTAGCAGGCTCTGAATTGATGTCCTTTTTAGATGGTTTTTCAGGATACAACCAAGTTTTGGTCCATCCTGATGACAGAATTAAAACTACATTCAGAACAAAGTGGGGAACTTATGCTTATCAGAAGATGCCTTTTGGACTGATTAATGCAGGAGCCACATTCCAAATAGCAATGGATATAGCTTTCAAAGGATTGATCAATAAAACAGTAGTTGTCTACTTAGACGATATTACTGTATTTTCTAAAAAGAGATCCAATCATTTGCATGATTTAAACCAAATCTTTCAACGCTGCAGAAGGTACGGTATTTCACTCAATCCTAAAAAATCCTTCTTTGCTCTTGATCAAGGAAATATTTTGGGCTTTATTGTGTCCAAAGATGGCATTTATATTGATCCGAGTAGGATTAAAGAGATCTATAAAATCCCTTTTCCTCATAATAAAAAATCCATGCAGTCATTTTTAGGCCAAATCAATTTTGTCAAAAGATTTGTTCTAGACTTTTCTCACATCATTTTGCCACTACAAACTATGATTAAGAAAAATTCAGTGTTTAGATGGGGATCAACAGAAAAGGAAGCGTTTGATTTAATCAAACAATCAATAATTAATGCCCCTGCTTTAAATACTCCTAATTTTTCTAATCATTTCACATTGTATACTATCGCATCCGATTTGTCTTATGCAGTAGTACTCACTCAGATTAATGATCACAACTTGGAAGCACCCATTTCATTTTATAGTTCAAACTTGCAGGGTGCCGAACTGAATTACTCCGAAGTAGAAAAACAAGCCTTTGCTGTATATAAAGTTGTCAAACATTACAGACCCTTCCTTTTAAAAGCCCATACAAAAGTCATAGTTCCTTTCTCTACAGTAAGGCAACTATTAATCCAAAGGGAATTAGGTGAAAAAAGGGCAAACTGGGTTACAACACTTCAAGAATATGACTTGGAAATCAAGCCAGCAAAGATTGTTAGAGGCCAAGGTTTTTGCAGGTTATTGGCAGGAGCATCCAACATTCAACAACCAGGTGATACAGAACATTTTGAAGAAATCAATCAGATAAGTATTACTGATTCTGAATCACAATATGCAGACTTGATCTTTTATTTGAAAAATGGATATGCACCTCCTAACTTGTCTTATAAAAGCAAGAGGGCCATTAGATTGAAAGCAAGAAATTTCACAATTGTTGATGATGTACTTTTTAGGCAAAATTATGATTCAATCTTATTAAGATGCCTAGAAAAACCTGAAGCACAAAAGGTTTTGCAGGAATTACATGATGGACCAGCAAGAGGACATTTTGGAGCTGACACAACAACCCACAAAATCAT
Source organism: Pinus tabuliformis (assembly GCA_031772625.1). Taxonomy (NCBI): domain Eukaryota; kingdom Viridiplantae; phylum Streptophyta; class Pinopsida; order Pinales; family Pinaceae; genus Pinus; species Pinus tabuliformis. The sequence goes on from CM062816.1 coordinate 854,743,639, forward strand.
TCATGCTGGATATTATTGGCCCACCCTGTTTAGAGATGCTCATGAATATGTAATGAAATGCCAAAGTTGTCAAACTTCTAGTGGAAGACAAAGAAATCCAGCTTTCCCTTTGCAACCAGTCAACATTGAACAACCATTTGAGCAATGGGGATTGGACATCATCGGAGAAATCACTCCACATTCTTCCAAACAGCATAAGTATATCCTTACTGCCACGGATTATTTTACTAAGTGGGTTGAAGCAATTCCTTTAAAGACAACAAATTCTGAGGCAATTATAGAATTCATAGATCAATTCATCATTACCAGGTTTGGTGTCCCAAATGCTCTTGTTTTTTATAATGCATCTTACTTCTCTGGCAATGCTATGTTTGATTTCGCTATTAAAAGAGGATTTAAATTGAAATATTCTGCTAATTACTATCCCCAAGGTAACAGTTTAGCAGAATCTACCAATAAAAATCTAATTAAGATTATTAAGCGAACTATCGAACAGAATCATAAAAACTGGCATAAATCTTTAATATTCGCACTATGGGCTGATAGGATAACACAAAAAGCTTCCATAGGTTCTTCTCCATTCAATCTTGTGTATGGAAAAGAAGCAGTGCTACCAACAAATCTTGTCCTTCCTTCTCTAGCCCTAGTTCAATTTATTGAAGAAAGCCCTTCTTCTTCTATTCAACTTAGACATGATCAAATCTTAAAATTAGAAGAGGAAAGAGAAAAAGCCAAAGTTACTCATGCAAAACATCAGCAAATTATCAAGTCATCCTTTGATTCAACTTCATCCGGTTCAAAACAGTTTCAAGTCGGTGATTTAGTTCTGAAATGGGACAAAGCCCATGAGGATAAAGGAAAACACACCAAGTTCCAAAAAATGTGGCTTGGGCCATTTCAGATCTGCGAGAAGATAGGCCATTCGACCTTCATATTACAAGATTTATCAGGTTTGAGAGATTCTCTCCCTGTTAATGGCCTTATCTTAAAGAAATTCTTCAATTGAGGAGGTAACCCCTTCTCCTTTTTAGTTTAGTAAAATTTGTAGTTTGTAGGACCATTTAGAAATAAAGTTGTAAGGTATCTTCCATTGACCTTTTGCTGTATTTAAAAGTTGCTCAAAGAAGTAGTGTTGATATTTGCTTTTAAAATAATAGAAGCCTTAGACAAAAGGGACAATTTCTAGGAAACTAGGTATAATTGCATTCTGAAACCACCTTTCAATTTTTGTGAACTCTTCTCAAAATTTAGAAGTATTGTAAATCATTTTATGTTTTCAAATTGGTCACAAAAAAGGTTATCAATATCAAAATAGAAACTAATCCAATTTCAGCATCTTCAACTCTTACCCTGTCATCCATTCTCTCTTAAGGAGAAAATTGTCCATCCCATTCATCAAAGTTTATAATTACTCAGAGTGTAATTCTAAAATATTTGATATAAAAGATAGGGGTCGTACTACAAGCCTGCTTACCATGATCATCGGGAAATAGTTTAACCGACATTACCAACACTGCATACCAAAACAGGGTAATGGCTTAAAATTATAAGACAAGGGGTCTCATCACGAGCCAAATTGTTCGGTTAAATTACTAACCAGTGAATGGCATTGTCACTTAGCTGGCCACCAAACCAGGACAATGACTTTTTATCTTACAAAATAACAGAAAAGTAAAAGAGATACAAAATATGAAAGCATGTTTAGAATTCATTCTGTTAATCATACTCTGAAGTGGATGGGATATTGGACAATAATGTGGTTAAAAGGTATCCTTGTCGAAACTATGAACGTTTGCTGGCAGCAGAGGCTCTACTTATGACAGACGAGTCAATTCTAAACGCTGATTTGGAAAGGTTTTCTGTTTTATCATTATCAACCAATAGAGGCCAATTTAAAACTTAGAATGTATCTAAGTTTAAACAAGAGAGGAAATTAGCAAAGATAGTTTTATTTTATTTTGGAATGCATATATACCTAGTTATATTAGAATTTTCCTCTTTGATGAGATTCCTATTTAGAGAAAGTTTAAGTATTTTAGTACTTTTCAGATATAACTGTTCCTTCCAGCGAATCGCCAATTTTTGTGCTCTACAACAACCCCCCATTTCATACAAATTTTATTTTCATAACTATAATATGAAATGGGTCCCTTTTAGAATTAAATTGGTATCAACTTAGTATTTTTCAAAAGGTCTGAAAATAAATAAAACATTATAAACCTTTTGATAAATCACATAAGCGGTCTTATAATAAAAAATGAATAATCCATTATTATTGCGATAAAGTGATCGCAAGATCGCATATCGCAATAACAAAGGATATATAACAAAAGGCCCATTAAGTTTTCCCCGATGCGACAATACACGAATGGTTATCGGATATCGGCAATGGCAAGCTATCATAACAAAAGCCCCTTTTCGCTCCAATGTGATGCGATATCGCTATCGACAATCGAAGATGTACCATGCATGCATTTCAAAGCCCTCATTTAAAACTCCCGATGCGACTTGGCGATATCGCTATTGGTAATCAGGGATTCCGAAAGGAGCCAATATAACAACTTAATCTTTCCCTCGATCGCCGATTGCGATAAAGCTAAAAGCGCAGATTTCAAAAAGGATTGGTAAAGTCAGGATATTTTATGGTTATTTAGTATTAATGGCCTTTCTTTTCTCGATAGCGATTCACTTGCACTCAACCGCCAAAACATTGAAGCCATGCTTAAGTGAATCATTTGGCCAATAAACGACATAATGAGAATTTAAAGGATTGACAGGTTTAAACGGCCATTTAATGAAACAATAAGTCTAAAATCTCTTCAGAGATTGCATTCGTGGCCACCTTAATTTAAATCCTCCATTATTCATTGATTGATGTATCTCGTTCTTCTTTGGTTTGTGCTATCAATTCTCTGCATTACATTCATTATCACTCCTGTGCAGAGCTCTTCTGAAGCAGTAAATTCAAGCAGAATGGGGAAGAAATCTAAGAAGACCGCAACAGCTTTCGCTTCGCCAGCTACAGGGCAACCCACTGCCGATCCAGGAACAAATAGAAAAGGACTGATATCTGACACTACATGTCTAGGACTTGGAAAAACTACTTGACTAAGCACCTATAATTTGATTGAGGCCGAAGAGCCTGAGGTAACAATAGTGTAAGCCACAGCAGACATGACTCGGAAATCTGATGCTACTCTAAAGGATTTAACCGACTCTTTCCTTCATCAGATAGCAGCCCGGGAACAAATTCTCCCATATACAGATGTGGTGAAGTGGGCAATTGAAGAAATCCCAATCACAAATAGAACATTTTGCACCATGGATGGGAGAGTCTTCGGTTCATTTCAACCCGATGATTTGAATTTGCCTGTACAGGAGAAGAAGTACAACAAGGCCTTCTTGGAGAAATTTAGAAATGAGAATGAAATTGAATCTGAACCCATTTGGGATTGGAGGCAAAACCCAGCAAAACACAAGCATGAGTCCTCGGGTAAGTACTCTGTCGATTCTTTGTGTTCTTATTGTTATGCCGGGATAATGATGTGTAGATTGTGGGGGATACATAATTCCGCAAATTTCACTATAGAGATGGTTCCTTTGATGGAGGCAGCATGTAATAGTGAAATAATGGATTGGGCAACTATATTGTCTGATAAGCTAGCAACCGTAGTCCTTGAATTTAGAAACAAATCCCGCATTACTGAAAGGGTCATTCCCCCATTCTACTATAGTGCCTATATCTTGGACACCCTGTGTTTTAATTCTGAATTTCCTGTGCTTGGATGGAGATGGACTCCACAAGACCCCATGCCCATTCATATATACCACCAGAAGTTATGGAAAGCCCACTATAAGCACCATTTATATCAAGTTTGCAATGGTTTTATGTTATCCATTCACTATTCCATTTTTGATAAACCTGCTCCTAAGATTTCCTACCAAGCGGGGGTTGACTTGACATCCGTAGGAAGATGGTTCGGAGAAGAAAAATTCACCTATGTAAGAGCTTTCGGCAGCCAAGCCAAGCCTCATGTCCTCCCTTTATACATACCTGATAAACTGTTAGCTAGGGAGGTAGCCTATCAGATTACATCCGAAGGAGTTACACAGACTCTAAAGAGCAAAAAGAAGCAGGTTTGGCCTCCTTTTCCTCTAAGATTCGGTGTCTACGCTCTGCATGACTTTAAACATGCAGAGAAAGAGGCTGATAAAATCAAGGCACTAAATCTAGCCACTCTTCCTAATCGGCGATTTGATCCAAACAAAGTCGCCTACAATGCACTTGAACATGCAAAATTAACTAAATTTGACCATAAAGAAGATATGTTTGATGACCTGTTCTCCTCAGCCGAGTCAATATTCCAGGTTAAATCGCTGGCTAGAATGAAGTATCAGGATGACGGGTTAGTTGAATTTAACAGACTTAGAGAACAGAGGTTGCAAACTCTGCCTCTAGATCTGTTAGCAACGACCCCAATGACAGAATCAAGCGAGCCTGAGTAGCGACTCACTAAGGAACCTCCTGCTACATCAAAAGAATAGGAGGAAGTGCAGAGAAAAGAGCAGGAGGAAGTGCAGAGAAGAGAGCAAGAGGAAACCCAGGGAAAAGAGCAGGAACAGAGCAGCACAGAGGTGAATGTAGATGCCCAGATTGACCCGAAATTGCTCCAGGAATGGCAGCAATTCGACTCAATCATAAGCAATCTTGAGAGCTCGAAGGAAGCCGAAACATCAAAAGCGGTTGACACACAGGAGACAACATCTAAACAGGTTCCAAGTGGAACCAACGGCCTACCCAGTTCTACAGGAATAGAGATAATTCCTAAGGATCCCTCTGATCAGATTGTTTTGCAAGTAGAAGAAATTCCTCCATTGGATGTCTTTTACAGCCCAAAGAACAAGGCTGTAGTAAAACGACAGCGGAAAAGGAAAAGGACTAATCAACCTTCCCTATTCCCTGAACAAACAATGACGGGCAACGTGGTTTGGAACGAGTTTAATCCTTCTGATGACCTAACAAAACTGTCCCAATATGCTGGAGCCTATTCGGCAGCCACCATAGACAAGGAATCAGAGGTTAGTAATCTATTAAAAGGAAAGGACCAGGAAATCACTTTGCTACAAGCACAATTATCGGAGGCACAGCAGAAGGCAAAACAAGCAGAACAACAATTGTTTACACAGCAACAAATAAATAATCAATTGAATAAACAATTGCAGGAAGAGAAACAGAGAATTGATTCGAGTGCAGTTCAAAAGGAGAAAGAGTTGTCGGAAGCATTGGCAAAACTAAAAGCAATGAATGAACAGATGGTGAAGTCGAAAGATGAGCAAATTTCTCAACTATTAGCCCAAATAGAGAAAACCAAGAATCTTCCACAGCTAGCTGAATTCAGAGCAGAGGCATTACAGATAAACAAGGCATTGGTGACACAAATAAGGCTGTTATGTCAACAAATCGCCCAAGAAGAACCTTTATGTGACTTAACAGCATCAATAAGTGATAAATTAGCTGATGCTAGAACAAACTTGGAGTAGGCCGATGAGACCTTGACTAATTTTCTTGAGTGGCAAGACATTGATGAGGAACAGGCAGCTAATTTGCCAAAAATCCTAGAATCACATAAAGAGATATTATTTATGGAATGGTAGTCCCAGTTAATGAAAGCAGAGAGAGCAGTTTCTAGATGCAAGTTAACCACAAGTAATTTGGTTGAATTGATTAATGATACTCTCTACTTATCTAACATGATCTCTCAATGTACTCCAAGTAAATTGCTATCGGCTAAAACATTGGAGCAGTCATGTTATCAAGAGCTGGAGAAAAATGGGAGATTAATCGCAGGAATTAACAGTTTGACATGGGACACCTATTGGTTGTTCCTAGTCAAACCATACAGCCAGAGAGCCGCCCTCAAGTGCCTCACAGATGCAATCGGGTGTATTATTCCCGATATACAAGATGCCACCTATGTTGCCCAACTCAGTTCTCGTCTCAACCGACCACCAGAAGTGGAACCAATGCTTGCAATATGCTAGCTCAGGTCTAAAGGCAAATAGCCTAAGTGATGAATCATGCTGCTGACTGCCAGATTACCTTGAGGAAGATATTCCGAATCAAGTTGTACTAATTAAGTAGGATTTTAGTTTCATAGTTAGTTAGTTTTAATCAAGTATTTATAGACCCTTTCATGTATTTAGAAAGGGTCGTAAGTTTTTGTATATGACTTAAACCTGAAGTTGCACTACTGTACTTCAGGCATATTCTTTTATAAAGACTGGGCCAATTATTCCAATTTTGATAACGAAGCTTTTATGTGAATGTGCACTACTGCCTTTGTTTAAAAGTGTTTCTGCGTCGAAAGAAGGAATCCAAATAGCGATTGATATTGGGAGTGATTTGCAGCTCATATGGTACTACTATCTATGTCTGAGTTCATTCCGTTTATGTGAATTGTTGTTTGATCGCTCTTGCTATTATCATATATATGCATGTGTTTTAACAACATTCTTTATACTTTCCACTACTAGATGTTTACAGCATGCTTTTCTTTTAAACATGCATGTGTCGGTAATATAAAAGGATAGGTGTAACAATGTGTTAATCACTTTGTTCAACTATTTGAACAAAGTAATCATTAAGTAAAGGAATTTCTATGTTTATTGCTTAGAGTCATCTATATGCCTATCGATGAACAGAGATCATCAAACGTTGCACTTCAAAGAATAGAAGCCTCCCGGGATAGAATAGTTATTTATGTTTTCGCTGATAGATTAAGTCATCCATTCATTATCATTTTATTAGAAATCAATCACTCATCCATCCCCTTTTATTCATTATTGGGAAACTGGTCCCATTATATCCAGTCGGAGCCACCATTCCAAACGGAAAAGGAGTTGTATTAAGGTCCGGACCGGGTGGTTATCCCCCAATGTTGATACAATGATTTTCGGGGCATCAACAGAATCTAAAGACAAGATGGTTGGGTCCATACCTAGTAGAAAAGTGTCATGAAAATGGATTTGTCCAGATCAGAACCATTGATGAGGAAGGAATTCCCTTACTTGTAAATGGTTATAGGTTGAAGATATATAGAAGACCTCTATCCAAGGAAGAATTTATAAATTTAGTCAGTAAAGAATTAAATGTGTTTCAGATATTCATAGCTTCCAGTCCACAACATTCCTAGAAATTTGAAAAAAATATAAAAAAATAAAAAGGCCTGGATGAAAACCTCTATGAGGCATCTGAGGCCAACTCCAGGGTTGAAAACCTCTCTGAGGCGACCCAGGAGCAAAAAAAGAAAAATAAAAAGAAAAAAATAATAAAGTTCCTTAGGTGAAAATCTCCCTTGAGGCACCTAGGGCAGACATGCGAGTTGAAAACCTCCTATGAGGCAACCTATGTGTCTCAAGGAAAAAGAAAAAAAAGCGAAGAAAAGGAGAACAAAGAAGAATTGTATATCATGTCTGCTAACCTTTCTCTTGTTTTGCAAAATTGCATACAATGGAAGATTTCATGGCTACATGCGAAGAACTACAAGCTATCATCCATTCCTCCATCCATACACCTCATATCCATCCTCTCCATTAATATTACTAACTCTCTCAACCATCCAATCATCAAAAACTCGAAATTTCACCTCCTCTCTGTGATGTTATAGGAAGGACTTGTATTGCAACAGGAAGGTCTTATAATGCTATAGGAGGAGCCTATGGAGCTATAGGAGGGATATCTAAGGAGGAGAATAGCCCAAAAGACCATTTTGACTATGAAAAGTGATAAATAGGGTCCTCCTATGATTTTTCCATCATCCATCCATCACCCATCCACTCCATTTCACCAAAATTGTGCTCAAATTATCCAGTCTGTCTTACCTTTAAAAAAAACATAGAAGCCACTATTCTCTACTTCTACAGTGTCTACACTACTCCTTCATGACTCAGACCCTAGCCACATAGCTTATCATCATATCCCTCATCTCCCTCATGCAAACTGAAGGCTTCAAGTGAATGTTAAAAGACTGCTACAAGAAGAAAATCCTCTTGTAGCAGCCTATGCAGCCATAACAGGAATCACTAATATCACTTTTTTTCCACCACTAAAAGGGACGATGAATCTTTTTTTGCATCTATGAAGAGACACCTCATTCTCAAGGAGGTTTTTCACCACCAACAATAACTTGGACATCAAAAGAGGCACCTTCACACACACAACAAAAGAAACAGTCAAGGTATCATCAAGAATGAAGACATGCACAGGAAATAAGTCAAAGAGGACAAATCCCTTGATCATATTTATATATGGTCCAACTCCAACATGAAAACCTCCGCAACAATTTTCTCCTTAGTTAGGCTTAGGTATGGAAACCCTAACCTCCTCCCTCTGCATAAAAATGACTAAAATGTGTTTTGAGCAAGAAAAGGTGTTTTAGTAGGTTGGAGATGGCCAGTGAACTTGGCCACCCTCGACTAGTAAACATAAGTGTGAGTTAAGTCACCCATGCAATGTGGAAATGTCAACTCAAAATGAAGTGGTGTCCTTGAATAGTGGGGTGAAAATCATGAGGAGAGAGAAATGATTACAATTAGTGGGGACAATAGTCCAAAAGAGGAAACTTGTGTTAATTCCAAGTCACTAGAGCGCTCCAATATTTTAACCAAAATTGGATATTATGTGTTGGCTCGACTTTATTTTCACCTTCTCTCATTCCAAAAATAGGTAGAGGAAGGATGAGTTGGTGCATCGAGAAACCTAGAGTGCCACCAAGGAGCTTCAAACCCTGTCTATAAGTGCTACATGAGAAATCTACAGGCAGGCCTGCAATTGCTACAGAAGGGCCGAGAGGAGCTACAGGAGGAGTTGGGAGGAGAAAAAGGAATAACAGTGGCTCGATATAGTCTCAAAAACTTCATGCACACCCATAATTTCTCTGACAAGAAGTAATTGACACCCTCCTCCTTTGTTTCTACACCCAATTGCATAAGAAGTATGCTTGAAATTAAGAGCCTATAGTAGTCCATTGATCAATAGGAGGTCTTTTCAAAGTTTGTTTTGGTTAAGAGAAGAGAAAATAGTTTGGTTGATATCAATTGGAGCACCCTTCTTCCTCACTACTACCAAGAACTTTACCATTATTTCACCACTGGGACTATTCGATTTTTTTTTTTTCTGAATTCCACACCTACATAGCATCAAGGAGTAATAAAGAAGAAATGGGGGAAGGATTTAATAGAAGAGAACCCTCAAACACCAGGAGAATTAACCAACACCCTCCTATAGTTGACATATTCGGAAGAAACTAGTGGTTGGGTTTCTTTGAGTTGCTAAAGGGGTATGATGATGAACATTCCCATGAATTTTCCATGACATTGCACTCTTAAGAGAAAGACAGTGCTACAACTGTTGTTAGAGGGTTGGCCATCTCTCAACCTTGAAACCATCAACAGATTGACCACCTTTCCTCTAAGAATTAGATGGAGCAAAGAAGATAAAAAAGTAAGTGTCACAACTAGGAAAAACTTCTTCCTTTCAAAAGAGAAGCCCGTAGAAGAAAATAATGGAATGAGAAGAGAAATTTTTCCTTACCATTGGGATGAGGTAGCTTACCATATCCTTAAATATATATCTTGTAAAGGGAGATTAAGTGTGGTTTATGCCTACCACTTCAAGCTTCTCTAGGAGTTGATATTTAAGGAAAAATTACCTCTCTCTCAAAGACTTAGTGTCCCTCACTTCCTCCTATATTCAATCATGGAGATGAGTCACAAGGCGTGGGAAGGAAAACACCAACACTTAGCTCAGCATGGCCTCATCAAGTTGATAGTGGTGGATGCTTTGAAACACTTGAGAATCCCTATCATATGGAACAAATTTGTATACATGGATAGGGATACTTTCATATAAATACAAGCCCTCACACTAGGAGAGACTCCAACCTCTAGTATTGGAGGAAGAGAAATAAAAGAAGAGGAAGAAGAAGGAACAAAGATAGAGGAGGAAGAGGTAGCAAGAAAATAATAAGAAGAAATAAAAATAGAGGAAAAAGAAGCAGCAGAGATAGAGGAAGGAGAATCATAGATGAAAGGAGAAGAAAGGAGAAGAAAGAGTAATCCCTGAGGAGACTTATCCACCACAAGGGGCAAAGGACACTAAATAGGAAGTAGTTGCAACATTAGCTACATTAGGCACTCCTGTCAAGCCCTAGAGGAAGCAATCAAGAACAAGTCAAATGTATTTTAGAACTAGGAAGAGAACTAGAATTAGACAAGATAAGTGACAAACTCCTACAAAGGTTCCTATAATTAATGATGATTCACCAAGAAAAAATGAAGAAATAGAACCCAGTGAAGGAAATATTAAGGAGGTCACTCCTCCTAAAACTAAAACCAAACCACCTATAACACCTGTAAGTAGGCCTACCACTAGTTTTGTCACCTTCAAAAATCCCAGGACACCTTCAAAAATCCCAGGACACAATCTTCCTTTGAGGAGGAAGAAAAAAAGAAGCTATAGGAGGATCAGGGTTTGCTACAAGAGAGATAAAGTTTTCTACAATAGGGGCAGAGTCTGCTATAGGCAGGATAGGGGAAGCTACAAGAGCAAAAGAAGGAGTTACAAAAGGAAACCACCACCTCAAAGATTGTTCGAAAATACCTATAAGAGCTCCAAGAACCTAGCCCACAACCTAGCTTAGGGTCCTACTATAAATTTATTGAAGGATGAAGGATTATCCCTGAAAAATTTGCAATCCCACTCCTTTATGAGCTAGAGATAGAGAGAGGTAGAACCCACAGGTGCATGTAAATTGCTAAATATAAGAATGTGGAGGATGTGGGCCTCATGGAATAAAAGGTCATTGAAATTAGAAAAGATTTAAGTGATTTCAAAATGAGAGAGTCTACGATGAAGGAGAAACTACAAGAAGAAAACATGAGGTTGAGAGAGAGGTTGTAGGAGAAAGAAACACAACTTGACACCATGGAAAGTCTCTATATGGAAGCCCTGTAATGAAAACAACTATCAAAGTCTTATGCCCTCTTTCTCAAAGAAAAGTGGCTATAGTTCCAAATAAAAAATTTGGCACAATATGGGCAAAGAGTTAAGTGATTTGAGAATGAGAGAGTCTATGATGAAGGAGAAACTGCAAGCAGAAAACATGAGGTTGAGAACGAGGCTGCAGTAGAAAGAAACACAACTTGTCACCATGGCAAGTCTCTCTATGGAAGCCCTACAGTGCAGACAACCATCAAAGACTTATGCCCTCTTTCCCAAAGAACAGTGGCTGCAGTTCCAAATAAAAAATTTGGCACAATATGGATTTATCCCTTTTCAGGACTACGGGAAATTTATTTAGTTTTTCAACCAAACCAACATGGAAGACAGTGAAAAATTGGATAAATTTTATATGCACAACCTCACTTTGACAAATATGAATTTTTGGGATCCCAATTCAAGATTGGGAGTTATGCAGTTGATGGCTTAAGCATTCTGGATGACTCATGAGGAGGCAAGAGATGAAGAGGTGAAAAAGGTAATGGAAAAAGAGGAGAAGGAACCATTGTATATCATATTAGAGCTAGTGAGCCCTAAGGCTGTCATTTGCAATCATAGCCTAATCTCCAATGATGCTGCTTTAGAACCCAAATACATTGCTACCTAGGAGCAAGCCATTCTACACTTTGAAGACACATTTAGGAACTTTGGAATAGAAAGTATGCAAATTTTCCAAAAGAGATAGCATGCCTTACCCCACACCCTACAGATCAAAGAACATCACTCTCTTGAAATGCTAAGGAATGCCTTGGAGAGAACACCATTGTACAAGAGGATCATGTAGAGGATGAAAATCATGTTGATAGGACTCAAGCTCAGTCCACCCTTTCTGTTAGACTGACAAGAAGGAAGAGATGAAGCATAAGTGCTATTGGGAAAACTAGTGTCCATTCAGAGCTACTAGTGCCACTAAGATGGGTAGCTATCTTAGAAACAAACAAACTAAAGTTACTTGTGTTTTACTTTATGAGAGATAGATGAGAGAGAAGCAAAGAGTACCAACCTTAGTCTTTCGCTAGTCTCCTTGCTTGTTTCCTCTCTCCCTTGATAGAGCTTTCGCCACTCCTTTCTTACTTGTCCCGCTTCAAAGAACACTTGTAGAGTCAAGGCAACAAAATACCATCAAATCATAGAGATCTATAACCATAAACAATGTAGGATCAGATGTACATTAACCATACAAATGCATATACAAATACAAGATTCAGATATATACAAACATATGGAGGAAAACTCAAATAGATTTATTGATAGAAGTAGTAGAAGAGAAGATTACAACCAGGCTGTCTGATCCAGCATCATCCTCCCAGCATGAAAGCCCTCTTCACCTCATACAAAGCAAGATCACCCAACAATGTCTTCAAAGAGAAACCAACAACAATTCCTTGCAAATTACAAAATTCCAGCCTCTGGATCTCTAGGATGAGGGATCCATATATAGATGTTTACAGGAGAGTGAGTTAGCTTCTGGGATTTTGATTAGTGTCATTTCATTGATAGTTCTTGGTTCCACTTGGAGATTTCATGATCTCTTACTTATCCTTGGGCGAATTCAGATAGGCAAGTGTCATATGAGCAACTTTTAGAAGATTCTTTGAGTTTCCACCTAGCAAACTGCTTCTGCCATTTTTCTACTCTCGCTCATCACACCCTACAGAAGGGCTTTCCAGTATGCATCGCACCCTATGCATGGAGCAGTCTGTATGGTCCAGTTTTGACCAGTTCTGAGTAGTTTTTCATGGAGAACTTCTGGGAGATGATGTAATCAGCTGACCTTGTTCCTTTAGGGTGTGAAACAACACTTTTAGGGGTTTAGAAGCCCTTGGTTTATGGACATATGTGATTGGGGTTGCAGTGCCCAAATATGTCTATAATAGTTGCCCCCTAAAGCATGAGGTCGTAAATCTTTTGATGTCGGGTGAAATGCTTTATAATGAAGATCCGAGGTTTTTCAAACTGGAAGGTGACCTATAATAAGATACAATACAATACATTATGTTCATAATATTTTCATGATCTAGCTAAGGTGGGTATTCCCATGCTCAGCTTTATAAATTCATACTCATGTACATAAGACAGACAATCGTCTGTGTGGCAGACTGATGATTCTGGTAGAGCCATCATCTTTTAGCTTGGAATATTGTTTGTGTAGCTGTGATGTACACTTGATGTCTTTATTTTCCTAAATATATCGTAGCTCGGATGGATGAAACTAGATCCGGGGTCTTCAAACTCGTCCAATCTTCGCCCGACGTACAAGTCAATCCATGTGAGAAGATGTTCTGATGTCGAACACGGAAAGACATCGCTTGATTACCAGCCAATGATGTAAGTTGTTAATAGGTGCTAGAGGAATCACCGATAATGATAATGACCCTCAAGGTACTGCAGTACAATTCACGTGCTGTGAATACATGAGTTGATGTCGAACACAACACAAAATCTTTCGGTTGAATGCCATTGATGTAAACCTATCGCTGGAAGTGAGAAACTTGCCATTGACGCATGCAAGCTTCAAAGCACTGAAAGGGTTGTTCCTAAGTCAACTTCTTGGATAATGAGCTGATGTCGACAAGAAGTGACTCGTCGTAGGAGGGCCTTAATGAATCCCACATCTACGACACGGAACGGAGCAAATGATTTTGTGGAGGTGAAAACGATCTAATGATATAAGGTTCAGGGTGGCGGTCATGAAAAATGGAGAGTGAAGATATTGCAGTGGATGAGGCGTTAGCTAGGTTGGTGAATTCTCTGAGCGACTTCTCTTGAACATATCGGTGACACTGAAATGGATTGGTAGCATTAACCCCAAAATGGATGGTACGGTGGACCAATGGTGATATGACCGGTGAACGAAATAACCCAACCCGACTCAATCGTGGTGACAGAGTGAAAGTGTCATGTTCAAGAGCGACCTACTACCAATGAAGCTATTCAAGTTTTCTTCCCTTTTTCCCTAGTCATTTCTGACGAGTACCTCTTTATTTTTGTCAAGCTTGAAGAGGATAACATATGCTTGTTCTATAATTTTCCCTTCGGGAAAACTTGTCGCTATGTTTTAACGAGCTTAGCGACAGTGACACTTGCTCTTGTCTGCATGGACAAGTTTTTCGCTATTGTTTTAACGAGTTTAACAACAAAGATAACTCGGTCCTTTTCAATTTTAGAGAGTCTAAAAAGGGATGTAAAGGCAACTCTAGTGGTCCTTTTTCGTAATGTAATCCCTTAAGTCCGAAAAAGTATAAAATAATATGAAATGGATGACTTTTTCGATAGTTTTAACGAGCCGAACAAGACAAGTGCTCGATCTTTTTGTGTAATAATCCCTCGGGTCCAAAAAGATTAAAATCTAGAGGAGGGATGGCACTTCCGATCGCTTTAACAAGCTGGAGAGGCCAATTGCTCGGCAATCTTTTCATATTTTACGAGTCTGATAAAAAGAGCTTAAAGGAGACTCGTTTTTTGAGGAACGAGTGATGTTTTTGGATAGCAACTGGTTCTAGGTAAGGTTTGGAACTTTTCAATCACGGCAATGTAAAGAAGGTGGCTAATAGAATCACTCATCGCAGTTGTTCCTCAAAAGGGTAAACAATCAAATGGAGGCGTATGATCGGCTAAAAAAGAGTGGAGGTGATGGTAAGAACATGACCAAGGTTCAAAAGCTGATAATTATGCGATCGCAAAGACTATTTATCGAAGGTGGGTTCAGTTTTTAATGAGCTTAAACTTTGGGGGAACATTTTCTCATTGCTAGGTTTATTTTTTAGCGAGATTTAACTTCGTGTAAAACTACTCGTGCCAGTCGTATAATAAGGATGTCTCATCGATAGGTTCATTTTTTAGGGAGCTTGCCCCATGCGCAACTTTGCACCTGAGCCTTTCGTTATGCAAGCTAGGAACAAACAACCTACGAGTTTAAAGGGTTAAGAGCCTACAAACTAAGAAAATAAATTGTCGCTTTTCACTTGCATGCAAAAAGGTTTGCATGCCCCCAGGTATAAAGTAGAGTTTCCAGGTCACCATATGGAAGTTCTCGCATTAGCAAGATTGTTCCATCCGCGTTGCAGACAAAACACTTCCTTGGCGATGTCCATCGAAATGGACAAAGGTGACTATTGTTAGTGCCAATCACATAACCTTTGACGGGGGAATCCTTTTCTAGTCAAATCCATTTTCCTAAACAGACAGGATTGTCAAACTAGTCATATTTCTACGCGGAAACCCACCTTATATCCAGGGTTTTTCTGCCGAAGCAGACCAGGGCACATGCCTCCTGGGTTTCAGTCACAATCACCGAATCACTCGCGATCATCAGGTGGACGGAATAGAGATTGATTAGACATTCCTTGTGCAAAAATACCAGTTAGGGATGGCATTTGACTAATAGCTGTGTTTGAACTAGGAAAAGAAAGCTAGTCAACTAGGTGGACCATTCTGCCTTCATGTGGAAAACACATCACTCGAAAGAGTGAGGAAACAATAGCTCCCATGCTATAAATGTAGTCATGCCCAAGGAGTAGATTGTAATCTAGAGGCCCTTGGACTACCATCACGTTTAGATGAACGGTTTTCCTTCTCAAAGTTATAGGAAAACTTGGAAGGATCCCTAACGATAGACTGGTTCCTTTGTTGAAGCCTGTCAAATTTCGAATCTCAGGCAAAAGCGATGGCGAACCAAGTGCTTTACAAGCAGTTGAGGAAAGGATACTCATAGAAGCCTCTTCATCTATAATAGTACTAACCATGATCATTCTGTAAGCTTGTACTATGATTCAGAATGGTACATTAGATGGTAGGCGGGGTCTGCCTAGTAGATTCCAATCAAAGGAAATGACTAGATTGCTTGGAGGTGGGACCGAATAAATGGCTGGATAAATCTCTGATGAACTTCCTTCCTATGGTAAAGGAATGGGTAGATTGCCCCCATGTTCATCGGATTTTGTGTTTACGAAAAAAATTTGAATGGTGTCGTTCTCATTCTCTTTGGTGACAGTATCATCTGAAGGTGGACCTTCTGAAGACAAGATTGGGTCGACTGCTGTCTCAACCTATTGACTTTGGTTCGGTGTGGACTCAGAGGGCCTATCTTCAATGATAGGTGCTTCGTCCAACAACAATGGTGTGTTAGTCAGATTTTCAACTAGCGATGGACTCGGCAAGAGTTTCTTGTATCCAGGGGGAAGTCGCTGTGGTGATGCAGGATGGTTATCCAAGACTCTTTTAGCTTCATCTAGGAAAGGACAACAGTGGAGGAAATGATCGCCTTCACACAGCCTACAAGGAAATTTATATCTTCCTTTCTTTCCGTTGCCTTCGTTTTCACTAGTTGATGGTGTGCTCTCAACGTGATTGTCAGAGGTTGAAGACACCGGATTGTGCAAGTGGGGAGACCAGTCCCTCAAGATCCATGGGATGCAGGGACAATCTCGATGATAGTGGTCTCCCTTGCAAATGACACATGGAGATTTAGGTTTGGAAGGTGCAGTGTGTGGATTTTCGCCAGACGATGCATGGTTGCCCCCTTTCATCGTTGGATTCTTCTTTGTCTTCTCCTTCCCTTTCTTCTTCTTCTTCTCAGTTACTTGGTTTTTAGCATTACTAGCTTCACCAAGCGAAGAGGAAGAAGGAGAGGGAGAAACAAACAAAGTAGAAGGTGGGGAAGCGACTTCAGGGTCATCTGGTTGCTGATTTGATTGCTAAGGAATTGCGGTGTTTTGAATGACAAAGGTTGAGAAAAGCCATACTGGCAGGCCAATTGTGAGTCTTGGAAGGGAAAATGTAGCCATGTGTGGAGCACCAACATCCCCCCAAGAGGAGAAGGGACTAGGATTCCCCACAAGGGGAAATCCTTGATTGGTAGACTCCATTTTCTCAACCTAAGACCAACGAGGGAACAGTGACATTATTTCGATTAAAATAAATTTTATGACACTTTGACACAACTTGCTTTTTCAATTTTTAAGAGTCGAGAAGAAGCTAAAGATGACTCTAGTCGCTTTCGATTTTTAATGAGCTTGAAGTGACAAGTGCTCAAATGGACCTTTTCTTTTAAGGAGTCTAAAAAGGAACGAAAGTGACTGCTCTGGAAATCTAGACAGAGGGATTACCAAACCAATCGCAAAACTGCAGAATACTTTTTAAGGTACGGCAATCAATCTTCTTGAAAGCTGTGTTTAGTGCATTGCGATCGATAGGGTGGTATACACAGCTTCCTAAGGATAAAGGATGTAGCCTATTGTGGTCTCCCAATATATACTTGACAGTACGTGGGAGCACAAGTCCATACTGGTACTTGTCGTCTCAAAGAGGAGGAATCACCCAACCTATGATGAAAGTGATAGTTACCAGGCTTTACGATGTCAGAATACGTCTCTAGCCTAGACTTCTAGATGTTGTGCGTTAGGTTCCAAAGCGTTTTTATGTTCATTGAGGTTTATTTTACAGTTGATCTTTCTTAATAAGTTTGTCTTTAAGGTTCACTGCATGATGTAGATATACAAATCCTAAATATGCAATCTAAGATGATAAACAGTCGTTTAATTTCATTTTGCAATGAAAATCCTAGCTACTAAGGAAAGAGAAATGAAATTCTTTCAACATAGAGCAGAGAGCACACACTAGATGCACTTTTTCTAAATCAATTTTAGCATGCAGTCTAAATGCAAATGCACATGCATGTATTGTTTTTTAGTTTCCTTAATGTGAGAATGACAAAAAGAAAACTAAGTATAGATCTGAACTATCTTCTTCCAAAGTGACAGTACTAACAATTTTCTCTTCAAAAAACGAAAGTAAGACCAAGAAGACACTTTGCAATTTTGAATTAAAACTTCTTTCGACACTTGAAATACTAATAATTTCAAATCAAATAAGATGGAAAAAGTGTAATCGACTATCTAAAAGAGGAATTCTTTGCGACACTCTTTTTCTTGACTGAAAACGACACTTTTGACACTTTCAAATCAAAGGACGACAGTTCGATTAAGTTACTATTTGCAAAGGAGAACTGTAAATGATGAAAAATACATAAAAAACATTCACAATTCCTTCTAATGGAGTCTGAATAATGCAAAGGAAGATGGTTTCAACAGAGATATACTAATCATAGACAACAACACTACTGAATAAAGCTGAAGACAATGAAGAAAAAACCAAAATCTAGAGGAAGAAATAGTCTCATTCAATCATCGCACCTGTAACACAGGGAAACATGGATGCATCTCACCTACAACACACGGGAGGTGCAATGCATCCAGGTTGCCAAGAAGAGATAGTGCAATGGTCCAGGGATGATACTGAGCTTGGTTTTCACTCATAGTTTGCAGCTAAGTTCAGGGATTTAGGCTGAGCTAATGATTGTCAATAAACACAAAGTATAGGGGCTGATCTAATGAGGTTATTTGAGCTACCACTAGGGAACTTAGGATGTTTGCAAGCTAGATGTTCAGTTCATAAACCAACCTGGAGATTGACTGAAGCAACGTTGATCTACTTTGTAGTTGCATAGCAAAAGCAGTTCGAAGGTTAGTTGGCTTAACTTCAGGCTCCATCTGTGGTTTATAAAGCAAACAATTAACAAAACAAACAAACTATTTGCTCCCCAGTCGAGTCGCCATTTTTTTATCGGGAAAATTAGTGTCCATTCAGAGCTACTAGTCTCACTAAGATGGGTAGCTATCTTAGAAACAAACAAACTAAAGTTACTTGTGTTTTCCTTTATGAGAGATAGATGAGAGAGAAGCAGAGAGTACCAACCTCAGTCTTTCACTAGTCTCCTTGCTTGTTTCCTCTCTCCCTTAATAGAGCTTTTGCCACTCCTTTCTTGCTTGTCCCGCTTCAAAGAACACCTGTAGATTCAAGGCAGCAAAATACCATCAAATCATAGAGATCTATAACCATAAACAATGTAGGATCAAATGTACATTAACCATACAAATGCATATACAAATACAAGATTCAGAGATATACAAACATATTGAGGAAAACTCAAATAGCTTTATTGATAGAAGTAGTAGAAGAGAGGATTACAACCAGGCTGTCTGATCCAGCATCATCCTCCCAGCATGAAAGCCCTCTTCACCTCATACAAAGCAAGATCACCCAACAATGTCTTCAAAGAGAAACCAACAACACTTCCTTGCAAATTACAAAATTCCAGCCTCTGGATCTCTAGGATGAGGGATCCATATATAGATGTTTACAGGAGAGTGAGTCAGCTTCTGGGATTTTGATTAGTATCATTTCACTAATAGTTCTTGGTTCCACTTGGAGATTTCATGATCTCTTACTCATCCCTGGGTGAATTCAGAGAGGCAAGTGTCATATGAGCAGCTTCTAGAAGATTCTTTGAGTTTCCACCTAGCAAATTGCTTCTGCCATTTGTCTACTCTCGCTCATCACACCCTACAGAAGGGATTTCTAGTATTCATCGCACCCCCCGTGTGTAATAGGTGAGATGCATCGCACCCTATTCATGGAGCAGTCTGTATGGTCCAGTTTTGACCAGTTCTGAGTAGTTTTTCATGGAGAACTTTTGGGAGATGATGTAATCAGCTGCCCTTGTTCCTTTAGGGTGTGAAACAACACTTTTAGGGGTTTAGAAGCCCTTGGTTTATGGACATCTGTGATTGGGTTTGCAGTGCCAAAATATGTCTATAACAATAAGAGAAGGAGTGGACAAAATAGAGAGGAATGCAAGTTTTTACCCACAAGAGGGAACACCAACTAAAGAGCCTTGGGATGTCAGAGAGGCCACCATGGCCATGAAAGAGCTTCACATGGATGATTGGGTTTCTCAGAGGATGGAAAACACCTTCAACAGGGGGGTGATGATGAGTCCCATCAATTAGTACATTTTTAAGATCATTATGCCATCCTCTAGCCTTAAAACTATCCTTCTCTTACATTAATTCACATTTTTTGTTATATTATGCTTAGTAAGAGGAGTAAAAGGTGTTTGTCATAGTATGTGGCCTAATGTGGTTTAATTACAGAAAAATGAAGCATTTTTTAGGCTATTACTATGCGAGGGATTGATGGAGATAACTAGGAGAGAAAACAGGGGGGTTTTCCACCTCCTTAACTCCCTAAACTCAAATTGGGATCACAATATCCTCTCTCACCAGTTTGAATTCATTGGCAACCAAGTGACTCCTAGTCCAAGTGAAGATCAAGAGGGACAAGATCCACCATTTTAGAGATCAAGAAGGGAACCACTCCTACTTTCAAGGGAGTTGCTTTAGCTAAAATTTTGTATAAATAAACAAGAAGCAGAGCTAATTAGGATTAAAAGTTTTTGTTTACCTAGGTGTAGTTATTGATATTCAAAGCCTAAAAGTGTTACTTTAAACTTTTATGTGATGTATTAGACCCACACTTTTTTATAATGATAAGTTGGATTTTAAGTTGCATTTGAGTTAGTTTCAGAGGGCAGAGACCCTTGGGTTTGGTTCCAACCCAAAGGATTTGGTCCCTCTTCTTGTACTTGTGTTTCTTCTGGATTCCAAGAAGTTCATAGTTTCTTTCATTTCAGTAGAGATTAGTCTATAAAATCTTGTGGTTGCAGCCTCTACATCACCTCTCTTATGGGATAATGAGTGGAACGATTCACAAACACAGTCCAAAAACATTTTGTTTATGATTTCTTGGAAATATATTAGTGTTAGTTGTCCTGTTTTACATTTTATTTCTGTAGATTAGAAGGCAGTTTAGAGGTTAGGTCAGTGTCATGGCATAAATTAGATGTTATTTAAATTCAACTCATCTTTTCCATCATAAGTTATTTCATTTTGTTAATGATAAATGGATGCATGCATGTGATTGATTGCAGGGTTGGTTGATCTGCAGGGAAGGGAACCTTTACCACTTCCATCTTGAGCTCCTTCATCTTCTCTTTCCACTTCCAAATTTTGTCCAAAAATAATGTTTTATAAGTCATTTTTCCCAGAATATTGAGAACACTCATCCTAGTGTAAGACAAGGCTCTAAGAGGTCCTGAGCTTGGCTAGGGGCTCAAACCAACCTCCCTCCATTTGCTTCAACTTCCATCCACCTCTCCATACCCTCAAGACAACATTTTCACCTTCAAAAACCACTCGGATGCCCTCCTGTAGCATTATAGGCCTCCTGTAGCAATCACCTATAGAAAACCTATAGCATCACTTTCCTTCATCAATTTTGATCCCGACTGCAACTTTGACTTAATCTAGATGAATGATCACCCCCAACAATAAATTTATGATCAAGGAAGCTCCTAGGCCACTCCAACCATTCCCTTTTTTCACTACAAAAACATAGTAGAGATAGTTTTTTTATCACAAGTATGATGCAAGTAGGTTAATGATTTACAAGCAAGTGTAAACTAGGTAGATGGTACATGCAATTTTGATTGATAGTTTGATGAATTATGCAAGACAAAATAGTTTCCTTTTTGTAATTATATTTGGTAGTTTGATGAATTTTTCAAGATAAAATAGCTTTCTTTTTGCAAGTAGATTTGCCTTTGTCCTTTCATGAGTTGCATAGTTAACATTTACAAGTTGAGTCAATGGCATTTACACTTTCATAGCTAAAGTAATTTCCAATTGTACCTTTACCAGCAATCATTCATTCTAATTTAGTGGGATGAATGATCTCTTAACACTTTGATCTAATGTCATAACTGAGGGTGGCATGAGTGGAATCCTATCTATTGTGCATATAGCACTGTCACCTTGAAGTTTGTACAAAACCCAGGTTGATATTTTGAGTTGATGAGCCCTTGGGAGTTGCAACATTCTTGGTGCAATACCAGAGCTCACCACTACTTAGTTTGGTCTTTGGTACAAACAAAGAGAGGGAATGAAGCTCCAATGCTTCACAGATGCAAATTGGGCAGGGATTCCATTAGACAGGAAGCGCATACCAAGAAGAATTTTCATTGTTGGGTTAGCATCGGTTTCTTGGTACAACATAAAGTAGAGATTTGTTGCACTCATCTCAACATAAGCATAGTACATGGCTGCAAGTCAAGCAACAAGTGAGGTGATCTCGATGAGAAAGATTATTGTTGGGTTATTTGGTCAGATGATGAATCCTGTTGTGATTTACTATGATAATCAAAGTTGTATCAAACTCTCTAAGAATCTTGTATTTCCATTAGGGTAATTTTGAGGTCTAAAATGGGCCTCCTAAGAAAAATGTGCAAAATAAAATTTATAAGAACCAATACTATTCAATATGATGATGTCAACCATATGGGGATGATTCACCATTTTTGGAGTAAAAAAAGTAAAAATATAAAAAAAATAATTAATTAATAAGACTACTTTTTCAACTTATCTCCCTAAGGCTTTATTAAAATTTCGAGAAAGAGTACTCGTTGGATGAAAAATTTAATTCCTCATCCAAGGAGTACCCATGTTGCATACTTTTGATGGACCCTGCTACACATAAGATGAGAAATACCTGAAAATGGTGGTTGTAATGATGTTTTTTCATATATTTCTCATTTTTCATGTAACTGGGTCCATCAAAACTATGAAACATGGGTACTCCTTGGATGAGGAATCAAATTTTGCATCCAATGAGTGTTGTCACTTGAAATTTGAGTAAATCCATAGGGAGAGAAGTTGAAAAAATAGTTTTTTCTTTTTTCCCTCTAAAATTTGATGATGTAATCTAATGTTATTTTATTATTTCCACTATTATTTTATAATTTCCTTAGGAGGCCCATTTTAGACCTTAAAATTCCCCTAATGATGATTGATCTAAGCATATTGACATCTGGTATCACCATTTACGAGATTATGTTCATAGGCAGATCATGTTGTTAGAGTACATTCCTACAGAGGAATAGATGGAAATATTTTTACAAAAGCTTTGTCAAAGGGAAAATTTGAGTTCCATAGATGTAGGATATGGGTATCACATAATCCATTTCTTGTTGAAAGGGAGTGTTGAAAATGCAACAATAAAATCTAGTTTTGACTTTGCCTTGGTCAAACTCGATTAGAACTTGAATTTCAATCTCAGTAAAATACTTGGAGGTAGTTAATTGAGGTGATATGGAACTTATCACTTAGTTAACTTAGTTAATTTGAGTAGGAGACACTTGATTTCAATTTAATATGACATCGGAAATAGGCACTTAGCCAGGGCTAAAACCCCTAAAAAGGGGAAAACCAAGTCAAAATCTTCCACTAGAATATTCAAATCAAATTACGACAAACCAAGAACTTAGACCTAACCAAAATACCTTACTCCTCCACCACGTCAACCTTCCAAGATGATCAACTAAACACCAAAAGTCAACTTTTGTCATACTACTTTAATCCAGCTTTAAGTCAGAATTTTGGCCGCTAGCTTCATAATTTCAGCCCTATTACAACCCTGCAACTTCAACCCTCTAGTAGCTTCAAAATTTTGCACACGTAAGTCAAAGGAGAGAAAAAATGGTATCCAAACTTCTTCGCTGGTGTTTTTCTCCTTCTTCCAAGAATTTTTCACTCTCTTTTATTCTCCAACAACTACAGATCAAACTTGTTGTGAATGTGCTCTAAATGAGGTTGATTCGTTGTCTTTATATAGTGGATTCTGCCTCCCATTGAGGCTGAATTTCTTAGGTTGAGACCGACTTGGTGGAGGAGGCCTAAATGACTCATTTTACATAAAAAATAAATTTATTTCTTGATAAAAAAATCCCAAGAAAGGTTTATTACATGATGACATGGACAAGGACTCTTGACATAAAATCTAGAAGCCTACAATGGAGGCTTTGACCTATTAATCATTGACCCAATCATGAAACCCATGCTTTAATAAGTCAATTTATTTTACAATAAAATTTATTTTTCTTTCTTTTGACAAATGCATTACATTATGACTCAAATATGATTATGAATACCGACACTAGTTACATTAATCAACACTCCTTCTTAACTAGGGAGGTATTCATAATTACATATATACAGAGGTACATGGAAGATCTCAAAATGATATGCTCTATGAAGAGTCACAACACATACAATGCTACATATTAGATACCTGAATAGGGTATCTAACCGGGTGGGAATAAGGTGCATTCTAGGATTTAGCCACTCTAGGTACCATTAGGCTTTAGCTCTAACAACACCCTAGGTATCTAGGTGTGTATCCAAGGTCAGAGCTCTAAGACCAACACCACCCTCCCTACTTCGGGATCTAGACATCAGCACAGGGTGGCCAGATATCCTCCCAAGCATCTTGTCACCCCAAAATGCTTCACCTATCCTTATCAACTAAACCAAATATGTCCACCAGTCCAAGCATGCTTCAAATATTCAACCTTATTATGGGGAGATATGCGCAAACACAACCCCAATTATTAATAATGTTTCACTATACATATTTAACAAAAAATTTCAGGGTCTCTAGGTGTGTATCCAAAGTTGGAGCAACACCAACGCCACTCTCCCTACTTCGGGATTTAGACATCATCACAGGGTGGCCAGATATCCTCCCAAGCATATTGTCACCCCAAAATGCTTCACCTCTCCTTATCAACTAAACTAGATATGTCCACCAATCCAAGCATGCTTCAAATATTCAACCTTCTTATGGGGAGATGTGCACAAACACAACCTCAATTATTAATAAACTTTCACTATACATATTTAACACAAACCTTCGGGATCCTTGATCATTCTTATGTTGCGTAGATCATCATATTATCCAAACATATCTTCGTCAAAATCTATCTTCTTTAACTTCTTTAGTAGCACCCAACTTAGCCTTAGTACTTATTTAAAAAACATCCAATTTTTTTTCACAACTTTATCGATCATGAATAACCATTAATAATGCTTCGGTTATTCTTTGGAAACATCCTCATGGCCTTTTCATCAGGTCATTCATTTTTCTTCAAGATCCCTCTCAATTAGGGAGATATACACTTTACTTTATCCAATAACAAGTCCAACAACTATCTTACTCTTCTAGTTACCATGCAAGCTCTTCCTTTTGCATCAACAATTCATCGGAAAATTTAGATATTCCAAAACTTCATCATGGTAACAAGGTCATCTATCAAACTTTAATGTCATCAAGATTCTCACAACTCCCTCTTTCCATCATGTTCCACATCATCATCAAATTATTATCAAATATGAGGTAAGCATCTTCGTCATCTTGAAAACTATGTACCTGTAAACCTTTAACAACAAGTACAACCAAACACAAATATATATGTACAAGAACATGAAGCCAAGAATGTCATAATAAATTGGATTTTAGACATTCAAGACCTAAACCTAGTTAGGTTTTATTATTAATCAAGAGTTTTATCCATTAGACTTATTGCAACAACATTTACTAGGGTTTCGTCATAAACCCTAGGTTTCATCTTCAAAACTAAATCATATCAATCATCAAAAACATTATACTTCTAGGATCTCATTATCATGCCTTAGAATATAAATATTTACTAGGATTTTGTTACAAAACTTGGATTTCAAAAACTAAATCATGAATATCAACAATCAAGTTAGAATACCAACATTTCATTTTTAGGGTTCCATTGTTATTTCTTAGAAACTTATATCAGTCTCATACTAGGGTTTTATCTCAAACTCTAGATACAAACATCAAACTCCAAAAATTAGATATACAACAAATTTTAACCAGGATAGGGTTTCTATTATACAAAGGCATACAAACCTAGAGATCCATTTCTAGGGTTTTATATTGACTATTACAACTGTTTTTTCATAAATTCTAATTTACCAAACCATAAGAGAACTAGGGATCCTAGACATCAACAACAAACCCTAAAAGTCTATAGTTTTATCATAACATTACCAAAACCCTAAACATTAAGAGAGTAGTATTTCGAAAAGAGATCTAAACTTTATCAATAAATCCTAAGAAGAATAGGGTTTCATCATTAGGATACCCTAAGCATCGAAAGGCTATGGTTTTATAGTGAACCCTAAGGTTAGGGTTTTATAAAAAAAATGACACGAGAATTAATGATAAGGGTAGATTCAATTTAGTGATTAATCACCCTAAAAAGAATATTTAAAAACCCTAGACATGAGAGAGTTAGTAATAAAAATAAAATTTCAAAATGAAGAATATTCATACCTTCTTCTGCAACAAGTTAAATCAAATCAAACATACCTTCAGTTTTTCTTTAACAAACCTTATCAAGTTTCTTTAGCAACCTACTTTCATGGCACAAGTCTTTTCTTGAAGTTTCCTCCATAACCTTTGTGTATGCTTGCAATTTTTCCTACCAAGGAAAATAAAAATAAAGGATTATGAATATTTAATACAAATAAATATAGGTGTATGGAGGAAATCAAACATGAAAGAGGAAACAATATGCTTATCTTGAAGTAAAATGGTGAAGGCTCCCTCTTAATCCAATTTTTCTAAGGGATACCTACAACTTAACAAAACAATTCAAGAACTTCTAACAAGACATATTATATCTATGAATTATAGAAATAAAAACATAAAAGAAAATATTACAAAACCGAAGGTAGAAGGATATGCAAGGGATATCATCCCTAAGTGACTTAAGAAAATAAGTCTTTGACTTCAAATTCTTCAGTCTTATTCTCCTTTGGTGGAGCTTCATCAACAACAATTGCATGTTCTCTTTCTCTCTTTTTATTCCTTGGATTTTCAAGACATTGACTCTTGCAATGTCCCATGTTATGACAATTGTAGCACTCGATCTTTAATAGATCAACCTTCTTCTTTGGTCCTTTGAATTTCTTGTATCCCCCCTTCTTCTTGTGATTAGCAAAGTATGTATTGAAGGTGTTGTCCTCATATTCTTCCTTATTATTATTTGTTAATGAGATGCAGGCTTCTTCTTGACCACAATCATTCCACATATGTTTAAAGGGTGGATTTTCCTTCCAACTACTAATACCTAATGGAAAAGAGCTCCATGATTTTGGTAAACCTAATAGTGCAACAAAGTTCTTTCTCTAGCACAATTTCATCAATGGCTTGGAGTTCATCTCTTATTCAAGAGATCCTTACAAAATAGGAAGATATAGTATCATCCTTTATCATTTTTATTTCTTTTAGTTCATTCTTGAGACTAAACACTTGTCAAATGCTCTTGATGGCAAATAACTTGGAGAGAGCTTCATACATTTATTTTCCAGAGTCAATATTGGATGTGTAGGGGATTAGATTGTTCTTCACTCCATCTATAATTAGATTCATGGCCAAGATGTCAATTTCCCTATACTTTTCTTTTCCTGCATCATCTATTGGTTTATGAACTTTCCCTTGAACAAATTCTAATTCTGTGTTTTGCAAGGATGAGATCC
Organism: Pinus tabuliformis; assembly: GCA_031772625.1. Lineage (NCBI taxonomy): Eukaryota > Viridiplantae > Streptophyta > Pinopsida > Pinales > Pinaceae > Pinus > Pinus tabuliformis. The sequence goes on from CM062816.1 coordinate 854,771,005, forward strand.
ATCCTTTTCTTCCATGCTCTATAGTTGGTGGATCCTTCTAACTTATTTTTTGTCTTCATTGATGTTTCCATAGATTTTCTAGATGTAGATTCTTCCCTTATTCTTATAATCTTGTCTTGAATCCTTTCTTTGGATCCTTCTTTCAATAGATATTCAAGATGCCTTTGTCCTTCTCCTCTTTTACCTTATCTCTGATACCATGTTAGAAAACCTGAAAGGAAGAAATTTTTTCTTATATTGAAAATCACTTATGATATTATTATATTCTTATTAGCTTTCTTTATTTTATTATTTCATCTTCTTCTCAAGAAGAAATCATTGAATGAATATTAATGACATTAGAAATTGGCACTCAACCAGGGCTAAAACCCCTAAAAAGAGGAAAACCCAGTCAAACTTTTCCACTAGAATATTCAAATCAAGTTGAGACAAACCAAGACCTTAAACCTGACCAAAAGACCTTCCTCCTCCACCAAGTCAACCTTCCAAGATGATGAACCAAACACCAAAAGTAATTTTTTTTCAAATTCTTCAATCAAGCTTCAAGTCAGAGTTTCAGCCCTACTGCAACCTTGCAACCTCGTCCCTCTAGTAGCTTCAAAATTTCTCTCATGTGTGTCAAAGGACAGAAACAATGGTCTCCAAACTTCTTCACTATGGTTTCTTCTCCTTCGCTAGAGTTTTTCTCCTTCTTCTAAGAATTTCACACTCTTTTTTCTTCTCCAACAAATACAGATCAAACTTCTTGTGAATTTTCTCCAAATGAGGTCGAGTTGTTGCCTTTGTATAGTGGATTTTGCCTCCTAATGAGGCTAACTTGTCTATGTTGAGGCATACTTGGTGGAGGAGGCATAAATGACTCATTTTACATAAAAATAAATTTCTTTCATGATAAACAAAGCCCAAGAAGGTTCTATTACATGGTGACATGGAAAAGTACCCTTGACATAAACCCTATAAGCCTACAATGGAGGCTTTGACTTATTAATCATTGACCCAAGCATGAAACCCATGGTTAATAAGTCAATTTCCTTTACGATAAAATTTAATTTTCTTTCTTTTGACAAATACATTAAATTATGACTCAAATATGATTATGAATATTGAAACTAGTTACATTCTTCAACAAAATGTTGAATGTAATCATCAAGAATAATTTTCTACAATGTGGGTCACCAAAGTAAAATATCCTATAACTACTCCTAGAAGTGAGGGGTAAAAAAACCATGTCCTAGAGACATTTGAGCATGCATCCACCTCATGGATCTTTTATTGCACATCATTTCATGAACCTCCCTTGGATTCCATGCACGCCTCCTAGAGTTAGTTACATCACACAAGATTTAATGCCATTGAAGAGTGCCATCCCTTAGTTTATTATTTTGCATGTGTGGAGGTCTTGCTTAAGGTTTTTGTTGAGTACGTTGTATTGATGTCAAAGAAGGTGTAGGATGTCAAAGTGAGAGAAAGTGCTGGATATCTTCATGGATGTCCTCAACATGCTGATATGATGCAATAATGAAACCCTATCTCTAGGGTTCATATTCCTCGGATGATGGACATACTCCACACTTCTTGAGGATTGTGAAGTAGAAGATCAATGATTTTTTCTTGGAGACCCTTTCCATTAGATTCTACTTGTCATGCCGATTTCGTTGATATGAGGAGCATCTCGTAGGCCTTCCCAGTTTGAGAGATATGTTTGTTCAAAGTTGTAGCCCCAACCAATGGTCCAAAAACCCCATGGTGATGATGTGGCATTATATTGTTGGTTGGAGGATATGGAAATTTATCTTCAAGTAAAGAAGACTGCATAAATATTTGAATGGCTAAATTAAATTGGGGCTAAATTAATTTTATTCAATTAAAAAGGTATCGAGAGTTTTTGGAACTAAAAGAATTTGAATTGGAAATTCAAGTTGTCTCCGAATGTCTAATCGGATTTTTGGCTCCAAATTAATTTCAATTTCAAATTAAAAAAAAAAAAAACCCTCCTATTGAGGGCCGGTTGGTCATCCTAGAAGTCTCATCAATCAATATAAACCTGAGGTGTATTCCTCTTCTAATTGCAAGTTGCAACCAACTTGAATGCTCAACATATTTGCAGCTAGTCAAAGAAGGGTTTTAGTAGGCTATTTCTGGCTATTTCGAAAAGGGGTTTGCGTTGGGCATCTTTATTCTATTGCAGGTCTCGAAATTCATTAGGGCATTGAGTCTGATATCTATTTTGGCATCAAATGATATGGTTCTTATCACTCAAAATTAATTCGCTCTCCCAAATCTATATTAAGATGACTCTCTCCCTAAAATGATGATGGTGTATGTGATTTGAATTATTCTTGCGGCCATCAAAATTATCAGAAGAAGTCAAAGTTATAGGTTCAAATTTTTTTCTTTTACATATGGGGTTACGCTGAGGAATTCATTGGTTTCAAGGGTCGTGGGCTATTATATTAGTTTTGGATTTTGTTTGGTTGTTCATTTGTAGGTGTATTCACACTATCTGAAGAAACAATGTTTGCGACCCTCTTATAAGGCACACCTGAGACATACGATCATGTATATTTGGTCTTTATCTATCACTAAGCTTGCAATACTATGAATGTTTTGATCTAGTTATTGTCTGCAACCAAGAATATCTGCGCCACACTTCTCAATGCCCATATTTTGAAACTAGATCTCTGCGACATTGTTATCAAATATTTGGTAATATTTAGTTGATGATTTGAGGTATACATAAAGGTGAAGAAACATGAAATTTTGTAGCCCTTTTTTACTGCATCCATGAACTTTTGAAATCATGGTTCATGAAAATTGATATTGCTCCAAGTGTGATTGTAGCAATATGAGAACCTCTAGTGTGTAGGCATTTTGGTGATACATTTTTCTTGTGTTAGTTTAGACTCTTGTACAATGCAATTGTCATAGTTTGTATGGTCAACTGTAAGGAAAATTTGAAATATTAAATGTTTGCATAAAGAAAAGGAGTATGCATTGGGATTTCATGAAATATGGTAAATTAATGTGCATAGAAACCCGATTTAAACACATACCTGTAGTTGCAATAAAATGTGGTGATATGACTTGCAGCATTGAGTTTTGAAGTGGAGTTGTTGTGTATGGATAAATTTTGATAGATTCAATATTCATAACAAAAGTTTGAGGATAGTCTGGAGCTAATCCCAACTTGGTCAAACAAGGTTTGATAGTGAACTATTATGGATCTATGAGACAATGATGTATGAGTGGACTTGACAGTGAAACCAATGGCGTATAACAATACCTATGACTTTGATAATATAGTAGTACATTTGATATGGAAGTAATGAATGTGACCTTGTTAAAACAATCACCTTGATATATGATAGTCATATTATGTATTGATAGTAATGCTACAATATGTAACAAGTTATGCAACAATGTTGTATGTGTGACAAGATGCGTGACAATAGTGTTTGACTTAATAAATAGTGTAACAGTAACGTATGAATTGACTGCAACATAAAAATGATATATGGATATGATGTATGGACAATGGTCTATGGTAGATACTCTTAATAGTAATGTGTGTACTCTTGATAGTCATTTATGACAATGACAGTGAAGTTGTGACAATATCTTTGTGATGATTTTGTGTGAATGACTTGGAGATATGACAATGCCAATGATATGTTGGTCACAATCCATGTGCTTGCGATAGTGATTGAAATCCTAGATAGCTACCCTTGATGTGGAAATAAACTATATGACAATACATTTGATATACAATGACCTTTGGCTTGACAATATTTATGTGAAAATGTTCTATATCATAGTGACAATGATGATGTTGTGACTTGAAAGTGATGTTGTGACATTGATTATTGTGATAGTGATGACGTTGTGATGACAATGATGATTGTGACTTGAAATCTATGATGAAAGTGACGATGAAAGATGGTTATGAGAGTGTCTCTTTGACAATTATGTTTTAATAGTGAGAGTGTTGAGGATGTTTATAGTTACAGCATGAGAGAAACTATAGATTGTAGCAACTACAATTGTGGACAATTGGAGTAGTGGCAATAGTAGTAGTGGTAGCAGCGGATAGTTGGAGTAGAGGCAACAACATTGAACAACGATAATATAGAGGCAATGGTAGTGGAGTGGAGCAACAAAGGTTGTAGTTTGTTGTAGTTGGGTCATTGTCCTTGGTACAAGAACCCAAACTTATTTAAGGAGCATTTTCTTCCTTCCAACCTTGTTGGTAAAACCCTTGGGGAGTCTTGTACTTCATTCCAATTCAACTAGTGAATTTGTATGTACATCATACATAACAAAGCACTTGGTTGAAAAAAATAATTTTACATTGGTCATTTGATATGATGTTGTTTCATGTGTTTGATTTAATGCTCTGAATATTTATGAATAATCTAACTAATAGCGTAAAAATTAAGGGAAATATTGATTCACCCTCCTCTCTGTATTTCCAACAATTTTCATTATTATATATATGTCATACAATATCAAATTGATTAAAATCCTAGACACTAACCCTTGATGTGGCAATAAAATATATGACAATACATTTGATATATAGTGACCTATGGCTTGACAATATTTATGCAACATTGTTCTATATGATTGTGCCAGTGAAAATGTTGTGACTTGACAGGGATGTTGTGATAGTGATGATTTTGATCTAACAATTATGATGACAATGATGATTGTGACTTGAAAGCTATGATAAAAGTGGTAATTGTGATAGTCATGATGACATATTTTTATGATAGTGTCTCTTTAAAAATGATGTTTGTATAGAGAGATTATTGAGGATGTATTTAGTTGTAGCATGAGAGCAGCTATAGATTGCGGCAGTTGAAGAAATGGAAAATTGGAGTAGTGGTAGCAGTAGTAGTAGCGGTAGCAATGAATAGTTGGAGCAAAGGAAGTAGTAGCAATAGAGGCAACAACATTAAACAATGGCGGTGCAACAATAGTGGTAATGGAGTGTAGCAACAGAGGTTGCAACGTGTTGTAGTTAGGTCATTGTCCCTAGTACGAGAGCCCAAACTTATTTAGGCAACATTTGTTTCCTTCCAGAATTGCTAGTAAAACCCTTGGGGAGTCTTGTACTTCCTTCCATTTCAACTAGTAAATTTTCATGTACAACATACATAAAAAGAACTTGGTTGAGATGAAAGTTTTGTGTACTGATCATTTGATGTGATGTTGTTTCATGTGTTTTATTTAATTCTCTAAACATTTAAGAATAATCTAACCAGTTGTGTAAAAATTAAAGGAAATACTTATTCACCCCCCTCTCAGTATTTCCAATAATTGTCATTGTTATATACATGTCATACGATCTCATAGTGATTGAAATCACAGATAGTAACTGTTGATGTGGTAAGAAACTATATGACAATACATTTGATATACATGACCTTTTGCTTGACAATATTTATGTAGCAATGTATATATCATTTTGAAAGAGATGATGTTGTGACTTGAAAGTGATGTTGTTACATTAATGATTATGACAGTGATGATTGTGACATGACAACTATGATCACAGTGATGATCACAAATGCTTATGGTAGCATCTATTTGACAATGATGTTTGAACAGTGAGAGTGTTGAGGATGTTTTTAGTTACAACATGAGAGAAACTATAGATTGCAACAATTGCAGCAGTGGATAATTGGAGTAACAGTAGTAGTGGACATTTAGAGTAGAGGCAGTAATAACAACAGAGGTAGTAATGTTGGATATTGGTAGTGTAGCAGCAATGGCAATGGAGTGCAGCAACAAAGGTTGCAACTTGTTGTATCTAGGTCAATGTCCCCAGTACGGGAGACCAAACTTATTTATGGAGAATTTTCTTCCTTCCAAGCTTATTGGTAAAACCCTTGGGGAGTCTTGTACTTCCATCCAGTTCAAGTGGTAAATTTGTATGCACGTTATATATAAAAAAGCACTTGGTTGAGATGAAATTTTTGTGTATTGATCATTTGATGTGATGTTTCATGTGTTTGATTTAATGCTTTGAATATTTAAGAATAATCTGAACAATTGTGTAAAAATTAAGGGAAATATTTATTCACCCCCCTCTCAATATTTCCAACAATTATCACCGTTATATATATATCATACAATATCACAGTGATTGAAATCCTATAAATCAACCATTGACGTGGCAAGAAAATATATGAAAGTACATTTGATATATAGTGACCTTTGGCTTGAAAATATTTATGTGGCATTGGTCTATATGATTGTGACAGTGATGATGTTGTGACTTGGCAATGATGTTGGGACATTGGTGATTGTGATAATGATGATGTTGTGATGATTGTGACAATGATGATTGCAGATGTTTATGAAAGTGTCTCTTTGGCAATGTTGTTTGAATAGTGAGAGTGTTGTGGACGTTTTCAGTTGCATCATGAGAGCAACTATAGATTACAACAATTGCAACAATGGATAATTGGAATAGTGACAACAATAGTAGTATTGGTAATAGTGGATAGTTGGAGCAAAGGCAACATTGTTGTACAGTGGTAACGTAGCAACAATGGTAGTCGAGTGTAGCATCAAAGGTTATAGCTTGTTGTAGTTGGGTCATTGTACTTGGTACAAGAGCCCAAAATTATTTCATATCGAGGTGCTCAACTACTCTCTCTTGGACTATGCCTCTAGCCTTTGTACCTTAGTCAATTTGTTTCTTAGACTTTGTGGAATTAAGTTTACAAAACGAATAAGCACAATAGCCATACACTTCAACACTTAGCCAATTATTCAAGTTTAATTTTCTTCATTAAAAATTCATATAATCTACGATATCATAACTTCAACATACATTCACTTCAATAATGTGCGATGAACATAGACAAGAAACGTATATACAGTGAGACGGAGAAACCCAAACAACTTCTCCTATTTATATTACTTCAACTACTTCAAAAAATATGTTACAACAATTTACAACATAGGAAGTTGTTAGCCCAACCCAACTCACTTGCCAAACTTCAATAATGTTCAAGTCCCAAAACCCAGGGCATGCCAAACCTTAAAGGTTAGCACCTTTCCCAAACCAAAAACCCCGAGTCTACAAACTAGTCTTAAAAATAAAACCAACCCTTAGACAAAATCCAAAATACCCAGTTTCATGGCTCACTTTGGTGAACCTCACTGTTCTTCTACGATATTCCTTTGATGTGTCCTTCCCTTTGTGATCTATGTGCCACTTTTATGTCGCCTTTTTCTTGTTTTACAAAATCCTTGCTTGCTTCCAACCTTGTGTGGCCTCCCTTTACTTATGTGTGCCCCTGCCCAAGTATTAACTTTAGGTCACTGCCCCTTCAAGTCTCAGGCCAACCTGTGTTTTTTTATGTAGGAACCCTTTTCGATCAGGCATGCCAACATGCCAAACATGCAATACCATGATGGGTGTTGTTGAGCCCCAAAACTATCTCTCTTCCAAGCATTTTCTTAAATGCTTTCTCTTCTATTTTCCCATGTCAGTGCATCCTAAGCTATCAAAAGTTGTTACATGTTGATTTTAGGAGTGTATTTGAGTGATTTTAAAATTATATCATTGTGTGTGCTATTTGATCTAGGTTTTGTTTATCAGCTACGGAATGTAGCCACTTTCCGCAGCTAACTAGCAATTCCACAGCCATTTTCATTGTTTTATAGGTTACATGATCAGGAGGAGGAATAAGACACATGGGCAACTCAGGAATTGTCCACACATGGATGAAGTTCTATTTACTTAGCTAGATTCATAAGGAAAGGTCCCGGTCAAAGGGAGGTCAACGGAGAGTTCTATGCCAACTAGAACTCTGTTTCTGCACGTAAAAGAAGCCTAAAGCTGTTCCTGAACTTGTGGATCCATTTTTGCCACCTGCATGCCATCTACGTAACACAATCCAACATCAACCTCACATAGATTTACTGCTCATAGCAACCGAGAGGCTGAATCCTCGGATTTTGACCTGTTCACGTGTCTATTGTTGAAGGAATTCCTCTGAGATACAGTTATCCATTTTCTCTATAAATACCAGCGTTTGCAATGCAAATAGGACGTTCTTAATATTGTTGTTATAGTGTTATTTTGCTGTTCTGTAACCGAGAGACATATTACTTTGTTTCATAATAGAAATCTTTGTTTTTCACATGGTTGTTTGAGCGTGTTTTGAAGTAACATCGTGCTAGTCCAAAGTTGTGCAGAGGGCCCTTGCATAGCTGTGGTCCTTCTTTTGTTTTTTTATATTTTCTCTCATTCGAATTGTATATTTCTCATGTTTTGCTTATGATCTTAATCATTCTAACCTTGTACATGTCTTTGCAACTTGTCACATTTCTTACTAACACTGATAGGTGCACTTCAGAATAGGTCTTTAAGTCTAGTTATGCTTGAACTTCTTAGTGTAATTTTTGCATCAAGTGGTGTTATTGAGACTTATTTCCTCTGTTGAAACTCAGTTTTCGATTTCAGTTGTTTATGCTTTTACTTTGTGAGATTTGTTTACTGTTCAAGATAGTTTAGATGTTAGTTCTTTCATGCTATATGATGATATTTTTGGAGCCTTTAGCTTAACCCCATTTTAGAAGTTAATTGGCGAAATATTGTGATTATAGATGAAGTAATTGGCTTTGCTTTCATTAGTGTGCAATTAGATAATTTAGATGTCAGTTCTTTCATGCTATATGATGATACTTCCGGATCCTTTAGCTTAACCCCGTTTTAGAAGTTAATTGTCGAAATATTGTGATTATAGATGAAGTAATTGGCTTATCTTTCATTAGTGTGAAATTAGATAATTTAGATGTCATTTCTTTCATTCCATATGATGATATTTCCGGAGCCTTTAGCTTAACCTCGTTTTAGAAGTTAATTGGAAAAATGTTGTGATTATGGATGAAATCATTGACTAATCATTAGTTTCCAGTTTCTTTACTTTTTGGTTTAAGTTGCAGCAGTTTATTAGATTTCAATTTTGCAATTAGGATGAACAGCAGAGATAGTAATCTCATTTTCAGTACTTCATTTTTAGTTTGGTTTATATAGCTGCATATTCACACTCTCATTCAAGTTCTGATTTTGTAGACAACATGTTTAAGATCTCCTAAGTTCAAAGTTTGGAAATTATCACAAGAAGTAAGAGGATAAGCCTTGTCTTCAACTCTACATCCACACTTGATCTTTAAAAAGTATTCTTAAACTTTTTCTTTAACAACATATTAGGATTTCCATTGCATTAAACCACTTTAGGAGACCAATAGAACAAAACCCCAAAACAAGATAAAACTGAAAACAGTGAGGTAAGAAAAGGGTTGTCTAGCACATACAATGCACTACACTTCATCAGTTTACGACTCTTGGATTGATAACTAATGTAGAAATTTAGGACATACTAAATTGACTAAACATTTTGGCCCCATTTCCGGGGAAGTGTAACTAGGTAGCCTATCTCTTACATTAAAAAAAAAAGAAAAAGGAAAATTAATAATTTCTTGATTATGCTCTCCTCTTGCACCTAGTGTGATCTGGAGGATCAGAAAAAAGAATTATTAGTCCAATAATTTCTTGAGTATGCTCTCCTCTTGCACCTAGTGTGATCTAGAGGATCAGAAAAAGAATTATTAGCCCAATTAAAATCACCAAAAAAAAATGACATGCATAGAGAAAGAGATTCTAGGGGAAGGTTTATAGCTAAGGGAAAAAGTTCAATTTTTACAACTCCAACTACTTCAAGGAATAGACAAGATACACCTCCATCCCAGACTCATACTCCCAGCCTTAGGATTCTTGGAATTCAAGGGGCGGCAACTGAATTAGAAGATTCTCCCACTCCATCTACTAAATTTGACCTAGGAGAAGAAACCTTCTTCACCTCCATAGGTGAGCCTATTGCAGTTGAAGAAGTAGAATTACCTAGAGAAGAAGAGGAGGTAGAAACTCTCTCTCATTAGTCATTAATATAAGAGCCAGAAGATTTTGAGGAAACTATCATGGCAGAGGAAGATAGAGGCAGGGGTAGAGGAAATGATGGAGGAGGTAGAGGTAACAATGGAGGAGGTAGAGGAAATAAGGAAGGAGATAACTCATTTGGATTCCCTATAGTAGATGAGGAAACCCATACAACAATGAAAAAGATTTCACCATCTGTCCTCCCAAACTTTTATGGATTGTGAAGTGAGGATCCTGAAAAATTTCTATTTGAGTTTGAAGTCTTATGCCGAACCTATGACTATCTAGAAGACTCTCAAAAACTCAAATTGTTCCCTTCAACACTGAAAGGGGCTGCTCTGAAATGGTTTGTGGGATTAATCACTCAATCTATTAGGACTTGGAATGATATGAGGCAGGCATTTTTGATAGATACTTGGATTATTGTATGCCTACCAATCATAAGGATGAGTTATTCAAAATGATGCAAAAAGAAGATGAGAACTTAGAGGATTTGCTTGAGAGGTTTCAATACAACTTAAAACGAGAAAAAATTAACAATTTAGATGAGGACACCTTGAAAGCCCTTTTATTGAAAGCCATTAGAGATAAATGGATAGATATTTTAAACATGATGGGGAAGGGAGACATCTCTCAACTTCCATTAAGTGACATAGCAGAACTATGTTCTATCTCTCAAGAGGAAAATCTAAAACTGGAAAAGGGCCTAGAGATCCTTCTCTTATTAGAGAAAACAAATCTGCAACTAGGACAGTAAGTAGGGCAGAAATTGGCAATATGCTTGATGAGTTCAAAACTGACATTCTAGGGAGCCTTAGTGAACAACTAGACACCCTCAAAATTCAAAACAAGCAGAAAACAGAAGTTGATGCCTTAGCCATCTTTTGCCCAAAATGTAGAAAGAAACATGCTCTAAGAGAATGTCCCTTAGATGCAAAAGTTGTAGAAACATGTATGATTTGCTCAGAAAGTCATGAGACCAAGGATTGTCCTTCAATCCCAGGTCTTAAAGCTGTCTTTCAGGAGGAGGTAGTTCAAAATTCTATAGAACCTCTTTGCTTTAATTCAAGAAGACCTTGGCAAGGGAAAAAAAATCAAGGATCTAACAATCCAATGAATTTTCAGCCCTCACCAAATTGGAATTCTTGGCAACAACCTTGGCCTCAACCTCAAAATCAGTATCAATCTCAATCATGGGCACAAGGGGTACAAAATCCTTATGGGAGATTTGCTCAATATTATCAATATCCTCCATCTTATCAGAGCTATCCTCCCCCACAAAACCAACAACAAAGTCCACAACCACAACTTCCAAATCAAAGCCCTCACCTTTCATTACCATTTCCACAACAACAACCTCCTCAACAAAATCAAAATCCTCAACTCTTGCTTCCATTTCAACAGAAGCCAAATCAACTACCAGCCCAACCATTACCAAATCCCAACAACAAAAACCCTCAGAATGCTTACATGGTAGAAGGACAACCATTTCCTACCTACATGATTGTTCCTCTAGATCTTAATGATGTTCAACTTAGATCTGGTAGGATTTTAGAAAAGGAAAAACCTTCTATAGATATTCAAGAGCAAGATGCTTCTGAGGAGGATTCTCTGAAAGTCAATAAAAGTTTTGAAGAAGCATCCCTTCAAAACCCAACCATTCAAAAAGAAAAACAAAAAGAGTCAATCCACACAACTCCTATAGTTGAGCAACTTACAGGAGAGAAGGGTTCCTGGTTCGAGTGGGAGCAATGGTGGAAGATGGTAGGTTTAGGGTCGAAAAATTCAACGGCCACAACTACCAGTTGTGGAAGATGCAGATGGAAGATTATCTGTATCAGAGAGATCTATACCTACCATTGAGCAGAAAGACAAAGAAGCCACTGATATTCTCGACAGAAAGGCACTTGGAACAATACGGTTGGGCCTAGCAGCATCGGTAGTGTTTAATATTTCAAAGGAAATGACAACACAGGGTTTAATGTTGGAATTGGCCAAACTATATGAAAAAACCTCGGCCCAAAATAAGGTATTTCTTATGAATCATTTATTTAATATGAAGATGTCAGAAGGTGGATCTATTGCAGATCATTTAAATGATTTTAATACAGTTACAAGTCAGTTAAGTTCTGTAGGGGTAACTTTTGAAGATGAATTTAGGGCTCTGTTATTTCTATGCTCATTCTTAGAAAGTTGGAATGGTTTAGTTATGGCCATTAGTAACTCTGTCTCTGGATCTAGTACTTTAAAGTTTGATGATGATGTTGGTGCAATCCTTAGTGAGGAAATGCGACGGAAAATATCCGGTGAGACATCAGGTAATGCTTTGACTGCAAAGACTAGGGGAAGAAAAATGGAAAGAGGAAAGAACCCAGGATATCGTAGTAAGTCAAGAAAAGGAAGATCCAAGTCTAGATCGGGGATAGTGTGCTGGAAATGCAGGAAGAAAGGACACCTGAAGAAAGATTGCAAGTCTCAGAAGGGAAAAGAAGGAGATGCGCATCAAGAAAACAATCATGAAGCGAATGTAATAGGTGATGTGTTGCAAGATGCTTTGATTATTTCATTGTAAAATATTATTGATGCCTGGGTGGTAGATTCAGGGGCCTCATTCCATGCCACACCTGATAAGAAACATTTTCATGATTATGTTCAAGGAGATTTTGGACAAGTTCGATTGGGTGATGATAAACCCTGTAAAATCATTGGAATGGGTACAGTTTTCATAAAACAACAGAATGGAAATGAATGGCTATTGAAGGAGGTAAGGCATGTTCCAGATTTGAAGAAAAATATGATTTCAACAGGGCAGTTGGGAGGTGAAGGTTATGTAACTACTTTCACAGATAAAACCTGGAAAGTCATTAAAGGATCCCTACTAATAGCGAAAGGAGAAAAGGTTGATACATTGTATTTATGCAATGGTATTTCTAATTTTGTTAATGCTTTAACCTCTATAGGAGAAGATACGGCATTGTGGCATCATAGGCTCAGGCACATGAGTGAGAAGGCGATGCAGATTCTTCACTCAAGAAAATTGTTGCTAGGTTTGAGCATGTTGATTTAAAATTCTGTGAAAATTGTGTTTGTGGAAAACAGAAGAGAGTCAGATTCCTTAGAGTTGGGAAAGAAAAGAAGAGCGAAAAATTAGAGCTTGTGCATACAAATGTATGGGGACCTGCTCAAGTATTATCTCTTGGTGGCTCTCATTATTATGTTACTTTTATTGATGATGCAACCAGAAAAACATGGATTTATTCTATTCGAAATAAATCTGATGTATTTGATACTTTCAAGAAATGGAAAGCTTTGGTTGAAAATGAGACAGGGAAAAGGTTGAAGTGTCTCAGATCAGATGATGGAGGTGAATATTGCAGCAAAGAGTTTGATAGGCACTGTTCAGAGAATGGAATTCACAGAGAGAAGACAGTTCCAGGAACACCACAAGAAAATGGTGTGTCAGAAAGGATGAACAGGACAATCACGGAGTGTGCAAGGTGCATGAGATTGCATGCTGGATTGCCTTTACAATTTTGGGTAGATGCTGTAGATACTGTTGTTTATCTAATAAATAGAGGGCATTCAAGTTCCTTGGATGGTGGTATTCCAGAGGAGGCATGGACAGGTAAAAAGGTAAACTACTCTTTTTTAAAGAATTTTGGTTGTGAAGCCTTTGTCCACATTAACAAAGAAAATAGAACAAATCTTGAGGCAAAATCAAAGAAATGAACCTTTATTGGATATGGTGTTAATGATTTTGGTTATCGCTTATATGATTATGAAAATCACAAAATCATTAGGAGTATAGATGTAATATTCAATGAAAAGGTCTTGTATAAGGATCAGCTACAGGAAAAGAAACAGGAAAAAGAAAATAGAGAATACACAGTGCTTGACGATATCACAGGAAAAGTGATGGTGCCTGAAGATCATAATGATCAACATCCAAAAAAACAACCACAACAGAAACAAGCACTTCAAACACCTGAAAGTGGTGTTAGAAGATCTACCAGGATAAGTAGACCCCCTGAACGATACTCTCCTTCACTATATTATGTATTGTTGACTGATTTTGGTGAACCAAAATGTTATGAAGAAGCAGTGCAGGTAGAAACCAGGAAGAAGTGGGAGCAAGGCATGAAAGAAGAGATGGACTCCTTAGCACATAACCAGACTTGGGACTTAGTCAGGTTGCCTGCAGGTAAAACAGCATTACAAAATAAATGGGTTTACAGGCTGAAGGAAGAAGATAGAGGAAAACAGAGGTACAAAGCTAGACTTGTGGTGAAGGGGTTTGCACAGAAGAAAGGTTATTATTTTGATGAAATATTCTCTTATTGTTAAAATGACTTCAATCAGAACTATTTTAAGTCTAGTAGCAATTGAAGATTTGCATCTTGAGCAGTTAGATGTAAAGACAACCTTTCTCCATGGGGATTGGAGGAAGAGATATATATGCAGCAACCACAAGGATATGAGGTAAAATGGAAGGAGAAACTAGTGTGCAGGTAGAAGAAGAGCTTGTATGGCTTAAAACAGGCTCCAAGGCAGTGGTATCTAAAATTTGATAGGTTTATGTCTGAACAAGGTTATGCCAGATGTCACTCTGATCATTTTGTTTATCTCAAAAGGCAAAATGATGGCAGCTATATTATATTGTTATTGTATGTAGATGACATGCTTGTTGTAGGTTCTAACATGCAGGAAATAAATGTGTTCAAAAGGAAATTGGCAAACTCATTTGCAATGAAGGATTTGGGTGCTGCAAAACAAATCCTTGATATGAGAATAACTAGAGATAGGAAGAATCACAAATTAACATTGTCTCAAAGTGAGTACATAGAAAAGGTGTTGAAAAGGTTTAATATGCAGAATGCAAAACCAATTGGTATACCTTCGTGTTACACAAAAATATCGTCACCATGATTATTTGCAGTCAGTATGGTTCTATCATCACTTGTACTGTCCTCCTAAGCAAGTCTAAGACCTCAGCTCTTCAAATCAAGCTTTAGAAGTGGGAGAAAGACATTAAATATCAATGTAACTCTGGTTCCGCACTTTCTCTCATGGTCACCTGCGGTCCCGCACCTTCTGTGTACAAAAGCTGCATACCTACCCGCTCTGTTCCTAACGGTGTAGGTGCGGACCCCTGTGAAAGTCAAAAGGCGCAAGTTTTATCTTAAAAAACTCACTTTGGGTTCATTCTAGAGTTTTCTAGAAGGAATTTTGACGTGGATTGTTCGCTCTGAGGTGGTTCATGCATCCCAAAAGTGAAGGAGCTAATCCCTTGACTAAAGGAGCTATCCCTTTGAAGGAGGGCTTTATCCCTTTGAAGGAGGACCTAGTAACTTCCCTCCATTGCACTATAAATACAGGCATTAGGGTGAGGACTAGAGAGGTTAGAAGCTGAACATTTTGAGGGTAAATGCTGGTGAAATTGAGACTCTTTGGTTGAGCTTGAGAGGAGAGATCACATACCTCTTGGTTCCATTGGAGAGTGAGTGAAACTTGTCAAAGTAGAGAAGACATCTTGTTGGACCCTGGGAGGAGCTTGTGCAGCGTCAAGGCAAAGGTTGTAAGGTTCTTCTTCTTTTGAATTAATACAATCAAACTCATTTTTCTCAACAAGTATCTTATGTTATTTGTTTCATGGACTCCTTGACTTTCATGTTAAATATGTTTTATGCAATTGGCTTTTCAGGTGCTATTTAATTTGTTTTCCTTGTTTGTGTTTGCAGATTCGCGAAAAGGAGCTCATTTGGATCAAAGGAGCGAGGGCATCCACAAGCTTGCGTTGGACCAAAGGTAGGCCCTAAAAACACTTGTTTGCTATTGTTTATTAAAGCATATTTAGAGAAAGATAGTGTCTGGTTGGTTTGCTTGTTGTTAGGTCTTCTTTAGATTCTAGGAAGGTCTATCTTGTTCACAAGATCGACACTTTCCGTGCGACAAAATGGTGACCATACTGGGGAATTGATTGTTTTCTTTGTCTATACTTTGACCTGAGAAACTGTATTTTCTGTTTCTGTTTTTGACTTGATGATTGTGGGATTGGGTGAATTTAGTTAATTTTGAGTTAGTTTTCATTTTTCATAGTTTTGGGAGAGGTACGCACCCTCTGAGTTAAGCACAGTGCGTACCTGTACGCACTTTTTCTTTGTGCACAGAGCGTGGACGCACCTGTGTAAACAGGTTGCCTGCGTACCCTATCAAAAATTTGAAAAATTTTAAATTTTTCTCTTTTTTATCAGTTTAGAATTTGTTTATAGGTTTTAGCCATTGCCCAGACATGCTTGTTCCCTGTCAAAAGCTTTCCTTGGTTTAATTTCATTAGCATTAGGGTTTTAGGTGGAATTCCTAGGAATTTTGCTTGTTGGGTTTGTTTTTCGTTTTTGGTTGTGTAGTGGCTCTGAGCTTAGAAGCCGTAGGGACCTCAGATTACCTTGGTGTCTACCAGTCTTCTTATGAGTCTGACCATTTATGAAATCTCCCCTTGTTGAGGAATCCGCTTTGAGTTTTCTCATTTCAAAATTTCGAAAATCTTGTAGTTGAAAGTTTGGAATTTTCATTTAAAAAAAAAAAAGAAACGAAAGATTGGTTGTTTTTTGACTAATTGTGATTCTACATAAATTAGTCCTTAGCTCACATTTAGCTAATTAAAACATCCTCAAAAAGAATTTTAGTAGGCTTTGACTTCAAGTAGATTTTTATATAGTTTGTAGCTCTCAAAGTTAGTCATTTTCATTAGTTTTGATTGTTTTATTTACAAAATATAAAAAAAATCTCTTTTGGAAAAGTTTGTTTTTTGTAGTGATTGAGTGCTTTGAAAAGAAAAGGGAAATTTGTGTGAAATAGCTCGTTGTCTCGTTTTGAGTGCTTTGGAAAGGAAAAGCTCTTCTTTTAATTTGTTTAATTGAGAAAGATTTGTGTTTATAAAGTGTTTGCATTCTCAAACTCTTTCTTAGTTTAGAAGTTCATCGAAGAGAAAAGATTGTTTAAATCATCTTAGGTGCATCTTTTTAGTGATTTCGAGTCGAGTCTTTACACAACGAGTTTCATCTCCGCCACCTCTTGACTTAAACAACAACCACTAAAATTAACGCTTAAAGTAAAATTCACCTAGTAACATTTTATTTCTAGGGCTCTGATACACCAACTTAGCTTAGGCTAGTGTCTTGGAGTAGGAGAGTAATTAACTCTCCAAGACAGTAAAGACAAACAAGTAGCTGTATCTTGTGGTAGGAAGAAATCCAATTGTTGCATTTATGCTCTGGGAAAGCTCCTCTTAAATGAGAAGCACGAGATCGTGTCCGAACCAGTGTGGGAATCAATCCTTCCTCATTGGGAACGATGCCAGATATTCACGTATTAAAAACGGTAAACCTCGGATTAACCATTGTCGAGGAGCCTGGGGTCACTTGTTGGTAAACCTTGGATTATGTCAAGGAGCCTTCAAGGGGATTGAGCTTGCTACTCTGCCCTTGCGTGCGTATCGGATCGTAGACTGTTCCCCCAGGTGTATTTGTCTCAGTTGGTAGCCTTAGTGACCATATTCTTTAGGATTCTTCCTAAGGTGACAGTGGTGGGAAGATCCCACTGTACCTGGAGCAGACGTCGGCTAGACTCACTTGGATTTTCTGGGGGGTTCACTTCACTCGAGACGGTTAAGTGGAGGAACTTGGTCGAGTCTATTCATTAAGCAGGTTGCCGGGGTAACTGTTCCAACCTCCATTTCTGTACTGAATTCTGCGACGTTGGATTTCATCACCAACTAGTGTTTTCGGTCCGGAAAGTTACTGTTTATGTGTGTTTGATCTCTAGATTCTTTAGGCGTGTGATTCAAATTTGTTTGGTTCTTTAGAGGCTTTAGGTGGTTTTCATTGAGATTTTACTTTGTTTGCGTGTGAAGTAGTTAAAAGTTTTTAACTGTGGCTGAATTACCAAGACAGTCCCGTAGACTTCGGGGCCAGTCTCCTGAGGTTGTAACCGTGGCTGATTTACTGAGGAAGTCCCGTAGACTTCGGGGCCAACCTCCTGAAGAAGTCCCGAGCCAGCTTGAAGGCTTGAAAGTCCTTGTAACTCCTAGTGGTAGTAAAGTTGGGTCACCTGAGGAAGGAGAGTCTTCATTGGTTGTACATCCTGATTACCAAACTCTAGTAACAGGCTATAATCCTGAATCTATTTCGGTTTCTGAACTTGCTGGTAGCTTTTCATCTACTAGTGATATAGGTGAAGAACCTGAGATATCTGAACCTATTACTCCAACATCGGGGTTTGTCTCTCCAACTTCTAGTGCTCCTAATTCACCTAGGGTAGAAAGAGTAATCACCGAAAATCTTCCTTCTGGTTTGATAGCTATTGAAGAACTTGCTCCGGAAGAAGAAGTAGGCATCCCTATCCCTGAAAATCAACCGGTTATTGATCTAAGGGAGCGTGAATCAATTTTTTACAGTCCACCTAGAAGTACTACTTGGTATCTTTCTTTGACTAATTATTTGGAAAACCCAGCGTTAAGTTTTTCACCACCTCGTGCTCCTTATCATCCTAGAGGTTTTTATACTCCCGTAAATATGTCAGGTCAGTCGTCCATGTTTACTCAATTTCCTGAATCTTTTTTGTATGGCGGTCCTTCTGTTCCCTCTGGGTATCAGTCACTTTCTGGTACTTTTTCGGGAGCATCTCCTCAACCCATTGAACAAGGGTTATTCACTGGAAGCAATGGTGCAAAGTCGTTGAGCGTAGAAGACATTCTTATGATGTCAGGTTCTATTCCCAATTCTCAACCTCAAGGTGGCCAGTTACCGCTTGGGGGGCAACCTCAAGGTACACAATTTGCATCTGGGGGGAAACCTCAAGGACAGTACGTACCTACGGTACAATACGTTCCTCAAGGTCAACCCCAGACTCAATATGTACCCCAAGGTCAACCCCAGTATCAATTTATACCTCAAGGTCAACCCCAGTATCAGTACGTGCCTCAAGGGTATCTACCCCAAGGTCAGTACTCGAACCAAGGTTTCCAACCACCCCAAGGTCAATCTTATGTTCAAGGAACGGGAAATGTACCTTTCAATTATCAATCCTACCCTCAACTTGGTTATGGTCCTCAATATTCTCAACCTGTTATGGGTCAGTACCCCGGAATGAACATAGTGTGGGAACCATCGCAAACTCAACAGGTGTTGCAGCCAAATGTACAGTTGTCATCTTAAACTAGACAACCCTTAGTTTCTGGTTCACCCCAGCAACCAGTCCAGTCTAATATTCAAACTTCTGTACCTTCGGTAGTTTCTCAGTCTGGGCCTACTGCGCCTCGTACTCCATCTCAAACGACTGCTGCAACTGCCGCAACATCTGTTCAATCTACCCCACCTACTTCTGGAGTATCGACAGCTCCGGTTTCTACTGTTCCTGTATCTACTCCTCAGACATCTTTACCACCGTCTGGATCCATGATTCAAACTACGGTTCAGATGCCTGTAGGACAACCTGGTTTAAGTACGGTTGTCACAAGTCAACCACAATTCACCTATCAACTGTACTAGGGACAGTACCAATTCGGTCATGCTGTCCAGCAGCCAGTTTATCAGTATCAACCGTATCCTGGGTACACTTATCAACAACCTCAACAACCCCAGTACGGTCCAGTTAATCCTGGTTTTCCGGGAGGATACAATATCCCGAACGCGATTCCTATTCTTAGTTATCCTGGATATCCTCCTCCTGGGGCTGGTCTCATGACCTAGAGTTTTAGGGATCCTAATCGGTAGTTACCGTTTATCACAACTTTGGACTTACCAGACTTGTCGCGCCTCACGAACGATCTGATTAATAATCTTCCGTTTTGGCCTCCAATGCCGAATAAGTTGCCCAGTGACATTCCCAAGTTCGAAGGTAAATCTGGAGAGGACCCGTCGAACCATGTGATGACTTACCACCTCTGGTGTGCGTCTAACTCCATCACAGATGATTCGATCCGTCTTAGACTTTTCCAGCGCACTCTAATTGGTCTCGCGGCCAAGTGGTACATTGAGTTACCGCGAGGCACTTTGTATAATTTTAGTCAGTTAGCTACCTCGTTTTTAACTCATTTCCAGTTGCCAGTCCGATATGACAATGGCACAGAATTGTTAACTTCGCTAAAACAATCAACATCCACGTATATTTCATATCATATTCATGAGTGGAGACGTCGACGACGTTTAGTGAAGGTATTTATTCCGGATCAAATCTTGGCTGAGTGGTTTGTAAAATCTTTGTTGCCAAGGATCACTGAAGATGTTGCTAAAGCCAGAGTTCTTATTGAGGAGCAAGTGATTGCTCAAGCACAGTACCTTGACTTGGTCTATACTCAGTCAGGTACGTTACACAAAAAGATCCCCGATC
The DNA here is from genome assembly GCA_031772625.1 of Pinus tabuliformis. Classification (NCBI taxonomy): domain Eukaryota; kingdom Viridiplantae; phylum Streptophyta; class Pinopsida; order Pinales; family Pinaceae; genus Pinus; species Pinus tabuliformis. The sequence goes on from CM062816.1 coordinate 854,791,349, forward strand.
TTCCCAAGTCAAATCAAATCACTGCAGCTGCTTCGGGATCTCATGCCGCTGACGGTATGATTGGTACGGTTAACACTAAAAGTAAGAAGAAGTCTTCCAAGAATTCTTCTCCTATCATAACCTTGCCTGATTCCCCAACAGGAGATTCTTCTGCAGAGGTTTCCGCCGATATTCACGTTGTAGAATCATCTACAACTAAATCAAAATCCGGTGGGAAGAAGAAAGGAAAGAAGAAGAATAAAACGGACAAAAGTTCAAAGGAGAAACCTGAAAAGGTGGAATCCAATGATGAAAAGCGCAAACCTCGTTATCCATGTCTCATTTGTGACAAAGAACATTTTACAAGAGACTGTCCTCATCGAGCAGAGGTTGCGAAAATCGTCAAAGGTTCCCAAACTCCTGCTGTCTTGAAGGATCCATTTCCAAGTCAAGACAGTAAGATGATAGGTTCTTCCTCGAGTGCCAATGAAGAACCCATATTGATGATGTCCCATGTAAGGATTGCGACTCGATCGCAAGATTATGGTAGTAAAAGTCCTGTTGATGGCAAAGAAGCAGAATCTTCTCATTCTAATCCATCAACCTCAGCTCCCTGTTCTTATCCACTACAGATCGAGAAACCTAATCTAGACTTAGTAATCAAACCGCCCGCCAAGGGTATACTTCGAAAGTCAGCTTTCAATCCACATGCGAGAGCGGCTCAGAATTATAACATTGTTGAGGATTTAGCTGTTTCACCCTCAGCAATGTCGGCTTTGGAAGTGCTGCAATCATGCCCAACACAGCGTAAATTACTTTTGTCGGCTATAGGAGTTGTTGACGTTCAGGACCCGAACCTAATAATCTTTGATCTAGAAAATAGTACACCACGTTTGCCTCATCAAATGGCTTTCCAGATCCCAGTGATAGTCAAAAATAGGCCTATTCATCGGACTGTAATTGATGAGGGAGCCTCAACGTGTATTATGTCGATACAGTGTTGGAGATCGCTTGGTTCTCCTTCACTAAATCAATCCCCGACAATTCTTAAGGCCTTTGATGGCCATGGGTTTCATCCTTTTGGCATTCTACAGGATTTGCCTATAGGGGTTGAAGGAAAAACCGTTAGTCTAGATGTGGAGGTGGTTGATGCCCCTCTAGACTACAACCTTCTCTTGGGTCGAAGTTGGTCTTACGCTATGACAGCGGTCGTTTCATCGGTCTTTAGAGTCATAAAGTTTCCACATAATGGAAAGATCGTAACAATAGACCAGCTGGCTTACTTTTCATCCGACCCAGCCTCTTCGGAGAGTATTCAGCATGTCGGTAAAATGACTATCCCATATAAGGATGTTGGAGTAGGATTAGTTAAAGATGCCGGTTTACTGGGAACTTTTCCTTTTCCTCCAATCAACGCATCATCTTCATTTGCAACCATTCATATGATTACATCAGACACTATTTTTTATGATGATCCTTGGATCGTTCCTTCTGAATCTGAAATAGACTCATTTGGTAATTCCATGCCTTTGAGTCCATATGAAATTGCCTATGAAGCCGTGCAGTCTTTTGCCGACACGTGTTCAACTGAAAATGACTTAATGAATGTGGTCCGTGAGGAATCACTTTTCACATCAACCTCGGATTTAACTACGTTTTCTGAACTTGTTCACTCTGATGAGCAAATTCGTGAAATCCTATGTGTAGATGATTTACCATGGGAAGATCTCCATCACAGATCTTCGTTTTTACCTGAGGATGATCGTTTTGAAAATGATTTCTCATCAATCTTTACGACTGAATATGTCAATGAACCTCAGAATCCAATGAAACATCTCGATTCAGAGTTAAATTTGGGAAACATCTCTCGAACTATTCCCATTGACATTTCAGTTAAACCTGGAATTGTTGAGAACATTCATATAGGTGCCTCATGTACAGATGACGAAATTCAATTATATAAGGCCCTATTTCAAGAATTCCGCGACGTGTTTGCCTGGTCCTATGAGGAAATGCCAGGAATTGATCCCGCGATTGTTGTTCATGAGATCAAGACTTACCCGGACGCTAAACCCGTCCGGCAACGTTTGCGTCAGATTCACCCACGAAAAGCTGCTGCAATTAAAGCAGAAGTTGAAAAACTGTTGAAAGCAGGTTTCATTTATCCAATCCCGCTAACGGATTGGGTATCGAATATTGTTCTGGTTAACAAAAAACAGGGAACAATAAGAATATGCATCGACTATAGGGACATTAATCGAGCCTGTCCAAAGGACAATTACCCAACTCCCTATATCGATCAAATCATTGATGATTGTGCCGGCAGCGAAATATTTTCCTTTATGGACGGTTTTTCCGGATACAATCAAATCAACATTCTACCTGCCGATCAACCAAAAACGGCTTTCATTTGTCCATGGGGGACATTTGCTTATTGCAAATTACCTTTTGGGCTTAAGAATGCCGAAGCAACTTTTCAAAGGGCGATGTCTTATGCGTTTCATGACATCAAGCACATTGTGCAACCCTATCTCGATGACTTGCCTGCTCATTCATTACATCGAGCTGATCACCTCGTCCATTTACGAGCAATCTTTATGAGGTGTAGGCATTATCGTATTCGGTTGAACCCACACAAATGTGTCTTCTGTATAGAAATGGGTCGATTGCTGGGATTTGTAGTTTCGAAAGCCGGCATTCGCGTTGATCCCTCGAAGGTTGAAGCTATCATCAATTTGCCTCCTCCTTCGAGTCTTCGCCAACTCCAAAGTTTGCAGGGAAAAGCAAACTTTTTACGACGATTCATTCCTAACTACGCCGAGGTTACAAAGGGTTTTACACAGTTGTTGAAACAGAACACTCAATTCTCTTGGGATGAGATAGCTCAGAAATATTTTGATGCACTCAAACACGCGTTGACCCATGCACCGTTGTTGCATCCTCCCAACTACAACCAGGATTACTTTTTGTATCTCACCGCCTCCCATTCCACTATTGGAATGGTCTTAGTTCAGGAAGATGAATTCGGAACGGAACATGTGATATATTACCTTAGTCGCACGTTAAATCCAACTGAGCTAAAATGCTCACATGTGGAGAAATTGGCATTGGCAGCCGTTCAAGATGTCCAACGTTTTTGTCACTACATTTTACTACGTAAAACTACGGTAATTTCGGATTGCAACCCTATGATCTACATTTTGAACAAACAATTGCTAGGGGGCAAGTACTCTAAATGGATCGTTATCCTGCAGGAGTTCGACTTGGAGTTTGAGAAATCTAAGTCTAAGAAATCTTTAGTTTTTGCAGAGTTAATGTGTGACTTCCCGTGTGCTGACACAGAAACTGTGGCAGAGGAGTCCATTGCGGATGAATCTTTGTTTCTAATCAGCACTTTAGATCCGTGGTATGGGGATATCATCGTCTATCTCCAAACCCAATCCTTTCGGCCAGAAATTTCAAGGTCGGAACGTCAGAAAATTCGCTTCCAGTCCCAACAATTCAAAATTATTGGAGATACTCTTTATCGCCGTGGGGCGGACTCTATTTTTCGACGTTGCTTAACTCACGAAGAAGCTGAAAGGGTTCTAAATGACTGTCACTCTGGAGCATGTGGCGGTCATATGTCTGGGTATGCCATAGCCCAAAAGATATTGCGCGCTGGCTATTTCTGGCCGTCCTTGTTTAAAGATTGTATTACGGCGGTCCGAAAATGCCACAACTACTAGATTTTTGATCGTAAGATGCGCGCTCCACCTGCTCCTCTCCACCCTATAATTGCCGTCGGTCCTTTTGCCAAATGGGGTATCGATTTTATAACATGTAACCCTCACTCGGCCGGGGGGCATGCGTATATCATCCTTGCAGTAGATTATTTTACTAAGTGGGCCGAGGCGATGCCTACATTCAAGGAAGACGGCAAGACAGCTGCAATTTTCGTGTTTAATCATATAATTGCTAGGTTTGGTGTCCCACAAGCAATAATCACTGATCATGGGCGTCATTTTCGAAACGTTATGATGACCGAACTTACAGGCCAGCTTGGTTTACGTCACGATAGTTCAACTCCTTATTATCCACAAGCGAATGGTCTGGTTGAGTCCATCAACAAAGTTTTAGTTATCATGATCCGACGAATCATTGGGATTCATCAGTCGAATTGTCACAACATGCTATTTTTAGCACTTTGGGCGTACCGAACTTCAGTAAAAACATCAACAGGGTTCACTCCTTTCCAACTAGTCTATGGTTTGGAAGCTGTGTTACCCATTGAGTGTCAAATCCCGTCACTGCAAATGGCCATCGAGTTACTTCCAGCTACTTCCGAAGAGGAAAAGCATTTGTTATACTTAGCTCAATTAGAAGAGAATCGACGTGATGCTACATTGGCGATCGAGACTCACGCAAAATGTATGAAAGCTCAGTATGATCGGAATGTGACCCCTTGAAATTTTTAGGAAGGAGACCTAGTGTTATTGTATGATCAAGCTAACGATAAATTAGGCGCTGGGAAATTCGTTCCTATGTGGCATGGTCTCTATATTGTTAAGCGAAAGCTAGCAAAAGGGGCCTATGAATTGGTAGACTTTGATGGGGACTCTTTGGGTAAACCCAGAAATGGCCTTTACTTGAAGAGGTACTATGCTTAAAAGAATGGGGTATGGAGATTTTTAGTTAGGATAGTTTTTCTTTCTAGCTGGTGTGTTTTAGTTTACAAAGTGTGCTTAGTTTAGAGAGTGTTTTTCCGTCATTATTCCTGCTTATCTTGGTTTTACTCTTGATATTGCAGATGTCGATGCCTCTCCAAACATACATTGGATTTGCTGATGGTGCTTGTCGTAATACACGGAACATCTCTTCCACAGCTTGGGTTATCTATTCGCCCTCTGACGAGTTAGTTTCTATGCATGGGGTAAAGCCTCGGTCAAACAACAAACAACATTGTAGAGTATAGTAGAGTGATTGAGTTATTATCTGAATCTATTTCATTTGGGATTTGGAGTTTGATAGTGAGGTTGGATTCTGAACTCGTTGTATTACAGCTTAATAGAGTGTATGCCATTAGAAATCTAGTGTTATTAAGATTATTTTTTAGAGTGCGTCTCTTGGAACGTGAGTTTGATTACATTGAATATCAGCATATTCCAAGGTCTTTAAATACATTAGCAGATGCAATTGCTTCTCGAATGTTAAATAGACATTTGCAATAATCATACATGTAAATTTAAAACCATTCCATAATATGATTTACAAGATAAGCCGGTAATAGTGATATATATATATATAGGAGTGTGTCAAAAAAAATACATTGTCTTCGATCATAGGTTGAAAAACACCTTATGATCGGCAAAAATGATAAGTACAAAAAACAAAAATGTCACATGTGCCCACAAAAGGCGATCATCCTATCACTGGTGATGATCTCTATAAGAAACCACTGCCCAGGCCACCTTGCAAAGGAACTTCCTAAAAGGTCCCGGGACTCCAATCACATAGCGCTGAAGTCGACGAGGAATTTCGTCTATAGTGGTCTCAGGAATATCCCCTGTCAAGCGCTCAAGATGACCCTCCAACTCGGCCAAAACCTCTGCTGATTCATCCTGTGGGGCTGGCGCGGGTGCAACTGGTTTCCTCCTCTCGAAAGGCCAGAGAGCGGCTAGTCGCTGTGGACCCACATCTGCATTTGAAATTTTTACTATCAGTTTTGAGACGATGAAAAAAAAAAAAAAAAAAATTAAAATAGGAAAAGTTGAAAAGGATTTTACCTGACTCGTCCCACTGCTCTCCTGGTGGAAGAGCCATGTCTGGGTCACCACGGAAATCTATCCCAGCGTAAGGGAAATCCTGAATGGAAAAGACCTGGTTTTCCAACCATTGGAAATACTCAGGTTTGAACCGAGCAACTTCTGTCCTCTCGTCCGGGTGACGGGCCATGACTGTGACCCATCGCATCAGTTTGGGCTCTCGAGGAAGCCCGGCTCCAACAGTAAGATGCTGTGGGATCAGCATAGGAACCCTCTCCAGGCCAAAGCTCATGACCAAAGCCCCATAACCAAAGGTTTTTAGCCGTCCGCTCTTGGCCCTGGTCAGTTGGCCTTTCACATTGGCCAGCACAGCATTGCACCAGTTGAAGATGGTGCCCCGAAAGCAATCAACTGCCATACGCATCTGGGATCCAGTGGCAACATGTAATGCGGCAGCTCCGCAAAGTCTGGTGACGGTAAACGCAATCACCATGAGCTCAGGACGGGATATGGTCTTTATGTCTATCCCTTTGTCTTTAGCCTGGCTGTTGCAGTACTCTAACCGGAGGCTATCGACAGACTGGCCACCTGGCCTAGTCCTGAATAGAGTCAAGTCTTCGCCTCTCTTAGGCAAACCAGTCAAGAAATAAATGTCCTCCGGCTCGATTTCGAGCCGGTGCCCGCCAATGAAGAAACACTGGTCCTGTATGCTCCATCTATCAACCAGCCACTGTAAGAAATCCACTTGAGCCCTCATGCCAGGAATGGTCTAGAATTTGTACAGTCTGCATGCCCTCAAAGCATCAAGTGAAGGCTGATGATTCCATGCGGCAGTATCCACGTCTTCATGCTCTCGTTCACGCCAATCTAGCATGATATACTCTCTGCATCAAGTATAAATATTAATTAAATTGCTAGAAAACATTTTGATTGGTCCATTTTTGAGAAATTTTGGGTTCAAAACCCTTGCAGCGGGGTACGCACCCTCCGAGTTAGACACAGTGTGTGGGTACGCACTTTGTCTACACGGAAGGTGCAGACCCCGAGCTTTTTCCCAATGGAGAAAAAGTCGGGGTCCGCGGGTCCGCAATGGTAAACCTGCGGACCCCCACGCGCGGGTTTTGCGCCTAAAAACCCTCCCAAAAAATGAAATGAATGACTAAATCAAAAAAATAAACAGTTGAAAATGAAGAGTAGGATGATGTGGGTTACCTGGAGAAGACGGCGCTCGATTCCAACGGTTGGATTTTCCACAATCTTCACGGGAAGTTTTCTAAGCAAAAGCACTATTTTCTCACCCAAACTCGAACGGTAAAAATGAATTGACAAAGGCCCTTTTTATAAGTTTTTTGAGTAAATAAATTGCAAATTTGTTTATGTTTCACTTTGAAAAGGTATTTTGCAACGCTTTTATCCATTTCAAACAGGTATGAGTAATGTTTGTGTTTCTGTGCAAAATAAAGGATTATTCAGGTGAAATCTATCATTTTCAACGAAAAAACAAGTAGAGTCATCTTTAAGCCCTTTTCTGACTCCTAAAATATGAAAATATTGCCGAGCGTTTCTTTTACATTCGTTAAAACGGAATTAAAAGACGGTCCACTTACAGCTCTTTTCCGACCGTAAAAGCATGAAAAGATTGTCGGATTTTTGTCATTTCGAATTCGATATTGGTTATAAAACGACGTGTCATTGATCGTTTTTTTACTTTTTCGGATCAGTGACACTAATAATGAAAAGTACTACTTGGTCGTAAAAGATCAAGTGGTTCTCTCAAGTATTATTTTATACTTTTTCGTACTTGGGAGACACAAATTTACAAAAAAGGTCAACCCTGGAGTCTTCTTAAGTTTTTTCAGACTCTCTAAAATTGAAAAACGCCGAGTTTCTCCTACACTGGACTCGTTAAAATTTCACAGTAAAGGACCTGTTCAATTACAAACAGAAATGAACCACTCCTTCTTAGGGTTCGAATCTAAACTAAGTTGGACTCATCCGAAGGATGAGCTTATAATCAAGCAAATGTTATCCTCCTCAAGCTTGTCAAAAATAAAGAGGTACTTGCCAGAAATGGTGGGGGAAAAGAGAGGAAAATGAGTCTGTTTGTCATACCTTGTAACCACTCTTGAACACGAAACCCACATTCACCTGGGTTGGGAAATCTTTTTCCTAACAGTTGATCAAACCACATTGAAAGTCTTCAGCCAGTTTTTGGGTATTAACTTTGGGTCAATTGTCACCAAGCTATCTGTCGTGTCGTTATGTGTTCAAGAGGTCACTGCCAATAATCCATTCATCTGCAAAATATCTGTCATCCATCTTGACCATCCCTGAGTCAGTCCTTGCAACTAAATTTCTTCAACTTGATCTATGATTTCGTGTTGTGGGCTTGCCTACGACGAATCTCTTTCTATCGACATCAGCTCATTATCTAGAAAGATGATCTAGAAATCATCAGTACCTTGAGATCTGCATGCCTCAATGGCAGGTTTCTCACCTTTGACGACAGTTTACATCATTGACTTTCGATCGAAGGATTCTGTGATATGTTCGACATCAACACATTTACTCACATCTCATGGATTGTACTGAGTACTTTGAGAGCCATTGACATCACTGGTGGTTTCTCTCACACTTGTTAACAGTTTACATCATTGACTGGTAATCAAGTGGTTTCTACCATGTTCGACATCAACACATTTATTCACATGGATAGAATCGTACTTTTTCGGGAAGTAGAAATGAAGACCCTGAATCTAGTTTCCACCATCCATGCTGCGAGGAATTTTGTATTCATTATGTTGTGGACTATTCATAAACAGATGGCTGTGTCCATACTGTGTTCACACGAGTCTATACTTATGATGTTACAAGATCATTCCTATATCAAAGCAGTAGATAGTTTTCTAGTTAGTTTTGATCTGAGTATGGGAATGCCTACCTCAGCGATGATATGATCTCATATATATATCTTGCATTGAATTTTTTTACAGGTTCCGACCGGGCTCTCCACAAGATGATCCTCGAAATGATAAAGTACTTCACTCTTCCTATATGATAAATGAAATCCTCATCTACTACAGACTTCGGACTTTAGGGGGCAATCTGTTACACAAAAATATCGTCACCATGATTATTTGTAGTCAGTATGGGTCTATCATCACTTGTACTGTCCTCCTAAGCAAGTCTAAGACCTCAGCTCTTCAAATCAAGCTTTAGAAGTGGGAGAAAGACATTAAATATCAATGTAACTCTAGTTCCGCACTTTCTCTCATGGTCACCTGCGGTCCCGCACCTTCTGTGTACAAAGGCTGCGTACCTACCCGCTCTGTTCCTAATGGTGTAGGTGCGGACCCCTGTGAAAGTCAAAAGGTGCAAGTTTTATCTTAAAAAACTCACTTTGGGTTAATTCTAGAGTTTTCTAGAAGGAATTTTGACGTGGATTGTTCGCTCTGAGGTGGTTCATGCATCCCAAAAGAGAAGGAGCTAATCCCTTGACTAAAGTAGCTATCCCTTTGAAGGAGGACCTAGTAACTTCCCTCCATTGCACTATAAATACAGGCATTAGGGTGAGGACTAGAGAGGTTAGAAGCTGAATATTTTGAGGGTAAATGCTGGTGAAATTGAGACTCTTTGGTTGAGCTTGAGAGGAGAGATCACATACCTCTTGGTTCCATTGGAGAGTGAGTGAAACTTGTCAAAGTAGAGAAGACATCTTGTTGGACCCTGGGAGGAGCTTGTACAGCGTCAAGGCAAAGGTTGTAAGGTTCTTCTTCTTTTGAATTAATACAATCAAACTCATTTTTCTCAACAAGTATCTTATGTTATTTGTTTCATGGACTCCTTGACTTTCATGTTAAATATGTTTTATGCAATTGGCTTTTCAGGTGCTATTTAATTTGTTTACCTTGTTTGTGTTTGCAGATTCGTGAAAAGGAGCTCATTTGGATCAAAGGAGCAAGGGCATCCACAAGCTTGCATTGGACCAAAGGTAGGCCCTAAAAACACTTGTTTGCTATTGTTTATTAAAGCATATTTAGAGAAAGATAGTGTCTGGTTGGTTTGCTTGTCGTTAGGTCTTCTTTAGATTCTAGGAAGGTCTATCTTGTCCGCAAGATCGACACTTTCCGTGCGACACTTCGGCTAGCCATTTCAAATTAAGTAAGGAGGCATGTCCCAAGACTCAGGAAGAAATCGCTCATATGTCTAAAGTTCCATATTCATCAGCAGTTGGAAGCTTAATGTATGCAATGCTCTACACAAGGCTTGATATTGCACATGCAGTGGGAGTTGTAAGCAGGTACATGAACAATCCAGGAAAAGAACATTGGATGGTGGTGAAGTGGATTCTTAGGTATTTGAGAGGTACCACAAATCAAGCATTATGCTTTGGTGGTTCAAACATTTCTCTACAGAGATATGTTGATGCAGATATGGCAGGTAACAAAGATAATAGGAGGATCACTACAGGATATGTATTTACTGTAGGTGGAACAACTATTAGTTGGGTTTCAAAAATCCAAAGTGTTGTTGCACTTTCAACAACAGAAGTAGAGTATGTTGCTACTACAGAGGCTAGTAAAGAAATGATTTGGTTACAAAGGTTTTTGGATGAATTGGGTAAGAAGCAGGAGTTGGGCAGGTTATACAGTGACATCCAGAGTGCCATACATCTTGCAAATAACTCTGCTTTTCATTCCATGACTAAACATATACAACTCAAGTACCATTTCATACGGTCAACATTGGAAGATGGACAGTTGAAGCTGGAAAAGATACACACTAGCTAGAATCCTGCAGATATACTAACAAAAGTTGTAACCAGGGAGAAACTGAGAATCTGCTCAGTTTCAATTGGTCTTCAAGTATGATGAAGAAGATGAGAAACAGTCGGTCCAAAGTGGAGTCATTGTCTAGCAAATGAAGTAGCGATGGAGTTTCTATAATCAGTCTCCAAGTGGGAAATTGTTGGGTGTGGAGCCTGTTTATTTTCTGTATTCAAAGGTTTCAGCCGGATACCCTAGGAAGACTATACACCCCTCCATGCGGTGGGGTGCGGGGGGGCTAATCCCCCCTTCGCTGGGGGGTCCAGGGGCCAACGGTCCCCCGGTGGGGGTTCGGGGGCAATGCCCCCGAAGCTAAAACTAGATGTAAAATTGCCTTGTAAAAGTCTAGTAATTTCTAGTCAATCTGGGTCGTTCATTAGGTGAATGATCTGACGGTAGAAGTTATGTTTAATTTAGGGTTTTTTTTCCCTAGAAGGCAACCCCTCACTATATATGAGGCAATTGTATTGCGGCTATATATATCTGTATTCTGAGTGAGGAAGAGAGAGGAGATTGAGAGCGAAGAGGGAGTTATAGCGGATCTGCTACAGGTTGTATCTCTTCAATTTGCTGGATAATATAATAAAAGAAGGTCTGGTTGTTTCTCCGTGGACATAGCCCACACTGGGTGAACCACGTATATTTGTGTCTCTCTTGTTTTATGCATTTTCTGTGTTTATATCTCTGCAATATTTTATGTGTTTCATTGCTCTGTAATATATAATTTTCTAACAAAATTACCATTTAAAATGCATAAAAATGTGATAAAATGTAAGAGATGGGATTGGCCTCTTACCTATTGCAGACGGTTCGTGAAATGGAACTCTGGATCTCCTGTAACGGCCACTTGAAAATCAAGAAAATTAGGACAAAAATGAACTTTCAGAGCTTACTATGGTAAAATGGTAAAAAATAAAATTACTTTTGGCTATTTATAAGTTTTGCAAGTCAATTTTGCCAATATTTTCTAATATTTTAATATTTTTTCTTGATATCAATGATGGGTGTGTTTCTTTGTGCAGTTATAGGTACATTCGAGTGAAAAATGATTATTATTGACTCATTCTTATGAGTTTTATTTTATCTCTTTTTCGAACCCATTAAAAAACGAAAAAGGAACCCCCTTGGAGTCATATTTGAGCTCTTTTCTGACTCTTGAAAACTAAAAATATTTCTGAGTACTTGTCATTTTGAACTTGTTAAAGTAAATGAATCGACGTCACCTCAGTATATGTTTACCCCTTTTTCAGGCTGAGATTGACTATTTACAAAAAAGGTACACCTTGATCGACATGGTCAAGAGGTTCTCTCAGATATTGTTTTCTACCTTTTCGGATTCAAGAGAAAAATTATGAAAAGGGACATGATGGAGTTTTCTTTTTCATCTCTTTTTCAAACTCTATAAATGTGAAAAAGATACTGAGTTATTCTTACGTCAAACTCGTTAAAAGTTTACAATGAAAGACTCGTCACTATGATGAGACTGAGCTTCTCCTTCCTAGGGCTCGTAAAATTTTTTGGGTTGGATTCATTAAAATAATGAGCTTACATGACAAGCATATGCTATCCCCTTCAAGCTTGTGATAAAAATAATTTGGGTACTTGCTAGAAATAGCAGGTGAAAAATGAAGATGAAACATCTTTTCTATAGGCAACATGTTGCTCTTGAACATGACACTCTTTTTCTCTCGTGTCGACTTTGGGATACCCTCACTCAGTCACTTGTCCTCCTAGGTTTGGGTGATCCATTTTTCCTCTCATTTGACTATTCCATTTTTTCATCGTGACCTTTAGTCCTATGTTGAGTCAGCTGCTACCACACTCCAAAGTCATGTTTCGAGTGTTCAAGAGAAGTTCAATCTGTAGTTATTTACCTGGACACTGGTTGAGTCATTGTTACAACCTTGAAAATTATTCCACTTTATTCCTTTTTTCATGTCGATGATGGGGATTCATCATTTCCCTCCTTCAATGGGTTGTTTCCTGTCGACTTCAGCTCACTATCCAAGAAGATGACTTAGAAACTCCCTTTTAGTACCTTAGAGCTGGCATGCCCTAATGGTTAGTTCTTCGCATCTGACGACAGGTCTTCATCATCAGCTTTCGATCGGGTGATTCCACAAGTCTTTGAATTCAAATTCATTATCACATTCACGGATTGTATTGTTGTACCTTGAGAGCCATTATCATTATTGGTGGTTTCTCTCGTACCTTTTAATGGTCGACATCATTGGACGTAATCAGGTGGTTTTCTAACATGTTCGACTTCAAAAAATTTATTCACATGTTATAATTCATACTTTGATCAGCTCGGGATGGAGCACAAGACCCTGAGTCTTGTCTAATATGAATCAAGTTTCATGGAGTTACATGTTATTCATGATTGTACACATGTTTCTACTATACGGATGACTGTGACCATACCGTTGGACTTTATATTTATGATGATCCTTGTTATCCGGATGGCTATTCCCATGTTGTGGATTCATGTCTTGATCTTAGATATGTATATGTATATGCATCCTTGATTTGCAAATCTCCTGATAGTGCATGTCCTCGTCCTTGCAAGAGCTCGTAAAGCATCTCAGTCATCACTCCTCATTCTACCTTCATGCTTTAGGGGGCATATGCTACACATTATTTTGTCACACCTCCTGCAATTCCCTATGACATACCCCAAAATGCTTGAAACATGACCATTATACAGTATACTCATCCATGTATACAACTCAGACCCCCCCTAAGACTTTGATTGGAAAATGCCATGAGCTTTCCTTAAAGAAATAGCTCTTGAAACCCTAAAATGAGAATAATCCCTCTTATAAGGATTAAAACAATGATGGTCTCCTGTTGCAATGTATTTGACTAGTGATGTCATTTCTCTGTCCCCTTGCAAACCCACGATGATCCCAAAGAGGTACTTTTCCCAAAGAGGATGAAAAGCTTCGTGATCTAGAAGCTTCCAAAGTGACGAGCTAGAGGTTGTTTGGCATAGATAAGGTCGAATCCTCCCAACTTGGCCTCTTGGTCTTATCCCTATGAGCTACCTCCTTGAGATGAGGGCCTAATCCTATCTTTGGAGAGGTCCTAACTCCCTTTCCTAGCCTATAAATTTATCCTCTCCCATTCCCAAATGGTTGGTATATGTCTATTTGCACCCTTATGCTAAGATTGTGCCTAAAGGCTATTCATTTGACTTGGAGAAGGAGTGCTTGGATATTCCTTGGCTTGGACTTGGATTACCACTCAAGGAGAGCCTATCAACATCAAGGATTTGGTTGTAATCTTCCCTTTATTTTATAATAATAAACAATTGTTGGTTCATCTTCCCAAAATGTATATGTTCATGTATCATTTAGCTTGACATTCCTTGACTAGCTAAATAGGTTACTAATGGATTTTATATTTGTTTTGGTATGTCTTGTTGTGTCTTGATCACTTGTGTAGGTACATAAACATTGAGAGAAGCAGGAACAAGCCCATGACACAAGCGGTTCAGGGTCCTCAACAAAATAAATCGGAATAGCATCAGAAGAGGTAGGCCATCTCCTTCGTTCTTCTTTTCAATTGTAATCTAGGAAGATGTCTAGTTTATTGTCACTTCAGTTTCTAGACCCACTCATTAGGCTAGAGGGATCATCTCTGTACGTAGAGAGGATTAAATTTGTCAACACTAGCGAAGCTCACCAGAATGTGTCAAAGCCCATTATGATAAAAACATTAATCCTCGTACATATTTAGAAGGTGACCTAATCTTGGTTTATGATCAAACTCATGACAAGTTAGGTGCAGGGAAATTGAAACCCATGTGGCATGACCCTTACATCATAAAATACATATTAGCTATAGGTGCCTATGAGCTGGTTGATTATGATGGTGTTCCTATGGGAAAGCCCAGAAATGGTCTTTACCCAAAGAAATATTTTGCATAAAATTTTGGTGAAGATTTGTAAATTATTTACCATTTTTTAGGAACATGTGATTAGCGTTTTTACATTTTCTACTACTTTTCCTGCTTATCTTGTTTTTACACTTGATTTGTAGATGTCGACATTCTCTCAGACTTACATTGTCTTTGCTGATGGCACTAGTCATAGTACTCAAAATTTATCTTCCGTAGCCTGGGTTATCTATTCACCCATTGATGAGTTAGTTTCCAATCGGGGAATGTGCCTCAGTCAAACAACGAAAAATATAGCAGAATATATCACAGTGATTGAGCTATTAGTTGATGCCATCACATTTGGTATCCGAAGTTTAATCCTTAGGTTAGATTGATAGCTCGTGGTATTACATTTAAATGGTGTCTATAAAATAAGGAGTCCAACCATGTTAAAAGTATTTTTATGAGTCCATCTCTTGGAAAGGCAATTTGATTACATTGAATATCAACACATTCCAAGATATTTAAACACATTAACAGATGCATTGGCAAATCATGTGTTAAATAGATATTTGAAACATATGTAAATTAAAAACAATATTCATTCATACATTGATCAAGATAAACATAGGTAAAAAGTAGTAGGTTTTTCATTAAAATAGAGTTTGGGTGTGTCTACAAAATATGTCCTCTGAGGACACAAGGCCCCATGGCCTTTTATTTTTCGAATATGCTGACACCAAAAGGTCAAAAAATGGTCCTAGAAACTAGAATATCTAGGGATGATGATGCTCATGATAAGACACGATAGCACGAGCAACTCGACGCAGCAAACGTCTGAGAGGCCTTGGAACCCCAACTATGTGCCTTTGGTAGGTGCATGGAATGTCATCAACCCCAGTCTCTGGGATGTTGGAAGTCAACCTCTCAAGGTTGTGCTCCAACTTTGCCAGGATGTCCTCTACCTCTGGGTTCACTGCCATAGCTACTATAGGCTACTCACCCCATCTATTGTATTGTCTCATCTCCGCTGGTCGGGTTGGACCCACATCTTCACATGCATTTCAAATAATTAGCCTTTGAAGACAAAAAACACATAGAAATTTGAAAATTTGAAAATATGTCAAAATAAGAAATTCTTACCTAGATTACCCCACTAAGTTCCAACAGGAAGTGGGATATTAGGATCACCTTTGTAATCCATCCCGGCATAAAGAAAGTCCTCAATCAGGACAATTTGCTAGCTCAACTAGTCAATTTTTTTTTTCCATATTCCTCACTACGGGCACATCACCTCCATGGCGTGCCATCAGTGAAACCCACCTCATCATGTGTGCATCCCTTGGACTCCCCTAGTTTTCCAAAATATGTTGTGGCCAAAGAATAGGAACCCTCTCTAGGACAAAAGCAAAAAGAATGGAACCATAACCGAAGTTCTTCAGTTCACCATTCTTTCACCTAGTTAACTAGCCCTTCATGTTCACCAATATTGCCTCGGAACAATTGTATACCGTGGATTCCCAGCATTACACAGGCATCTTCATCTGTGCCCACGTGGCTAGATGAGGGGAAAAACTTCCATACATTTTTCAAACAGTGAAAGCAATGGTCCTCAAGGGTAAAAGTTCAATGGATTGAATGTCAATCTGTCCATATTTGGGTGGTGCACCCCTGCAAAAGAACCGTAGGTATCCATCAGTAGTATCTCCCTCTACTCTCGATCCAAATAGTGAAATATCAACTCCCCGATGAGACAACCCAGTCAGGAAGTATATTTTATCAATGACAATGGTAAGGCAATAATCAACGATCACAAAGCATTGTTCCTTGACATTCCAAGTCGTTGTTGAGCCCTGAACTTGCATCTTTCCTATACACTTTCCTAGACTCTTTCCATTCACCTGGACCTCCTAAGCTATCAACATCATTGCATATTAATCATAAAAGAGCATTTAAAGTGGTTTTTAACTATGTTTTGTGTCTGTTGTTTGAACTAGATTTTTGCTCATTGAGCTGCAGAATCCTGTCACTTTCCGCAGCTGTTTTTGTTAAAGTCTACATTGCAGGTGTCATCAGGCAAAGCGAGCCACATGGGGAAGTTGGAAATGACTTGGACATGGACCGAGTCCTATTGGCTCAGTCAGATTCATCAGAGGAGGCTGTGGTCAACGGTGGTCAAGCAGTGGTCAAACGGAAGAGTCCTATGGCAACAGGACTCCGTTTACAAGCACGTGAAAGATTTTCATGGCCGTTTCTAGATCTCTGGAGGCACGCTGACACCTGTAGGCTGCCCACGATGTGAATCCAACAAGCCGTTTTCAATAGATTTCACAATCTCGACAGCCATGATGCTAAATCCATGGATGTTGTCGTTTACGTGTCCTCTGTCAGCGTAGTTTAATAGGAAAACAGTTATGTAACCTTTTGTTATAAATAATGCGTTTCTATACACATAGTAGTTAGTCTTTTGAATATAATTTTGCTGATAAAAAGCCCATTGTGTCGTGACACTAGTTTTCATTATTGTGACTACATTCTGAAATATATGAGAAGACTCTGTTTCTAAGCGTAATTCTTGATTGATAGTTGTTGCCCGAGGTTGTGCAGAGGGCCCCTGCACACGCCGAGGTTTTGTTTCTTATTGCTGTACAGTTTCATGTTGTGTTTCTTTATGTTTATTATGCCATAGTTATTCACTTATGTATATCTCATTTACTATGGTACTAATGTTTCATTCTTGTTCATAATTTTACATGCTTTGTACATTGCTGTTAACGTTGATCAGTGTGTATGTTCCAGATTACAGTAGGCAGCCTGGGCATTTGCATATAATTTTCACAATGACTAATGACATGGAATCAGTCTTTCTGCTGACTTACTTTTCTTAGCTTTTAATTCCAGTTCTGTTTTGTTTATTTCAGTCTTGTTCATTGGTTTTATTAGTTAGTTTAGAAATCAACTTGCTCATAACATTGTCAGTTACCTCTGAAAGCCATAGTTGGACTACTGGCGAGGGATTGAAGTATGAATGTGTAATTTGGTTTTAGTTTTACTTTTCTGCAATTAGATATCAGATTGCTCAAGTTGTTGATGATTACCTCCGAAAGCCATAGCGGGACTAACTGGCGAGGGGTCAGACTATGAATTGATGTGATTTGATTTTAAGTTTTACTTTTCTGCAATTAGATATCAGATTGCTCAAGTTGTTGATGATTACCTCTGAAAGCCATAGCGGGACTAACTGGCGAGGGGTCAGACTATGAATTGATGTGATTTGATTTTAAGTTTTACTTTTCTGCAATTAGATATCAGATTGCTCAAGTTGTTGATGATTACCTCCGAAAGCCATAGCGGGACTAACTGGCGAGGGGTCAGAATATGAATTGATGTAATTTGATTTTAGCTTTACTTTACTTGCAATTTTTGGATTTCTTTGAGTGCAGTAGCTTAATTCATTTCTTTTGTATTTAGACAACAGCAGGGATAATGGTTTCATGATCAATAGTTCACTGTTTGTTTGATTAGAATAGTGGCACATTTTCATTTTCTTTTAAGAATTAATTTCATCATTAGTATATTCTAAGACCCTCTGAAGTTTGAAGTTTTGGAAATCATTATAAAGGACATAATTGCCTTGAAAATTTATATCCATACTTGTCTTTTAGAGTAACCTTAAAACTCAGGGATAGAATTTCCATTTCACATTAGGAGATAAACGAAGATAACAACCCCCAAAACAAAATTAAAATTAAAAACGACAAAAAGTAAGAAATAGGTTACCTTGCACATATAGTGCGCCACACTTCAACAGTTTACAACTCTCAGATTGACAATTAATATAGCAATTTAGGACACTCTAAATTGACCAAACAGTCGTCACCAACCATGTCATTACATCTACCATGGCTTTAATCCCAAGGATATGCTAGTATTTTAGGAGGCCACAAGTCTTGAGAGCCTATAAAGTGGCTGGATCCGCCAAAGATGCCAAGTCATTGGCTTCATGCTCTCTTTCCCTCCACTCCATTTTTGAGCAATCGAATGACCTAAAATGAACATTTTAAAGCAGTTAGAAACATTTTTAAAACTCATTTCACATTTTTTATGGCTAAAAACTTGTTTCAAAAATTAGCCCCAATGCCTACGCGGCTGCCCTTTTATGGACAGGGCGCAACTACACGGATTTTTCCCGCAAAATTCTGTGCGGTCTGTGATTTTCCGTGTGGAAAATTTTATCGACCTGCGTGGGACCGATTGAAAAAAACCCATGTAGGGCCAAGGGTGCATTTTTGAACAAGGTTTTGCTCCAAAAAATAAAATGAAAGCTTAAAATGAAAAACTAAACCGACAAAAAGCTAAGTTATGGAGATATCTTCTACCTAGAAGAAATGGTGTGTGATTTCGTCCACCTGTTGGCTCGATTACTGGGCGGAGTAAGCAACAGCCCTCCTAAGGAGAAGAGAACAACACTCATTACCACTAGGAGGAGCAGCCCGGGATCACGGAGCGCATAATGGGGAAAGGAAGGAGACATGATTGATCGTGATGGTCCCTAAAGATTGGAGCACATCATGTAAGAAGGAATAAGACTCGACTCTCTGGGATGTGGTTCTGTGTTTCACTCGTCTCGTCGAACACGGCCAAACATTTTCCAAATCAGTCCTGGAAGTTTGATGGTAAAAAATCCCCTCTCTACTCTAAACTGGTGAAAATACAAATGGTAAAAATAAATTACTTTTTCCCACTTTTATAAGCTTTTGAAGCTTAAAAAATATTATTTTTTATGTTTTAAACCTTTTTTGGAGAGAAAATGCCCCTTTTGAGTAGTTATGATGATTTGTTGAGTTTAAATATGCAGGATCGTTTATGGAGTCAAGATAAATCATTTTTGACATTTTAGCAGGCTTCTATCATTTTTCATGCTCTTAAAAAATTGCAAAAAGCGAAAATCATGGAGTCCTCTTTTAAGCCCTTTTCAGACTCTTAAAACATGAAAAGATCGTCGAGTACTTTCCTGTTTGAACTCATAAAAGTAAATGAACAATTGTCCACTCAATATAAATTTACCCCTTTTACGGGTTGAGCTAGGACTGTTTATGAAAAGGTATACGTTGATCAAACATGGTCAATAGAGTTCTCTCTTGTATTATTTTATCCTTTTTCAGACCTGAGAGACTAAACTGACGGAAAATAAATTGATGGAGTCTACTTATTTTTTTCTTCTGACTCTCTAAAAATGAAAAATGCCAAGCTTTACTTTTTCCGGGCTCGTTAAAATTTTACGGTAAAAGAACTGAATGAGTTTCCTTTTTATGTATTTTTCAAACTCTTAAAAGAAAAAGACAATTGAGTTACCCCTTTATTGGACTCATAAAAATTAAACAGTATATGACTCATTAAACATAACGAGACCAAACGACTCCTTCTTAGGGTTTGTTAAAAATACTTCAATGGACTGATCCAAAGGATGAGCTTACTGTCCAAGCATATTTTATCCTCCTCAAGCTTGTAAAAAACAAAGATTTACTTTCCAATAATGGTGGGGGAAAATTAGGGAAGGTGTCCATTTTACATTTTCAGTTTTAAAAGGGAGCATGTCGCTCTTGAACATGACACTCTGTCACATTCATGTCCGAGTTGGGAAATCCATTTTCCTTACAGTTAATCAAACCTCATTGAAAGTATTCATGGTTTTGGGTATTATCCTTAAGTCAAATGTTTCCAAGTCATTGTCGTGTCGTTATTTGTTCAAGATAAGTTCAACCTTAGTTCAAATCCTTTTTGCAAATTATATGCCTTCATTTGTGTTGGCCATCCTTGAGTCTATCCTTGCAAACTATTTTCAAAAACTTGATATCATGTTTCGTGTCATAGGCTTTCCTACGATGGACCTCTTCCTATCGACTTGAGCTCATAATCTAGGAAGATGATCTAGAAAAATTCAGTGCCTTTAAGCCTACATGGCTTAATGGTAGGTTTCTCGCTTTTGACGACAGGTCCTCCTCATTTTCCTCTGATCGAATGATTCTATGAGTGTTCGACTTTAGATCACTTATTCACACTTCATAGATTGTATTGGGAGTACCTTAAGATCCATTGTCATTATTGCTGGTTTCTCTCGTGCTTGTTAACGGTTCACATCATTGATTGGTAATCAAGTGGTTTTTGCCATGTTCGACTTCAAGACATTCACTCGCATGGTTATAATCGTACTGTGGATTGAGAGATGGAGATCAAGACCCTGGATCTAGTTTCATCAATCCAGGTTGCGAGGAAATTTTATATTCATGATTATGTAGATAGGTGGCTACGTCCATGTTGTGTCTATTGTCTATATGATATTAGTTTTTCCATGTTTGTTCATTGAGTTTGCTTTACTTTGAGTATTGGAATGCCTACCTCAAAGATGATTTTTTGATATATATTTGCATTATGTTCCTTGAATGTTCCTTGGAGGTTTCTGAACATTGCCTCTGATCGGATCCTTGGAATGATAAAGCCTTTCAATCTTTACACTTGTTTCTTTAGAATTCACACTTTAGGGGGAAATCTATTACATGTCAATTTGTCGCCATGACACTTAATCAGTTTATGGATATTTTTACCATATGTGAACATGTTTGAACCAACTCTCTCAGAAGTCAAACAACCCAAAAACTGTTGAAGTACATGAGAAATTTGAGTCAAATAGCTATCACACCTTGTTAAGTTCCACCTAAGCCAATTTCTCTAGAGTTTCCCGTGCATGCAGTGAAATTGACTCTGAGATCAGCCAAAGATGCACTCTGTCTATAGTGTTTGTAACTATAAACCCATGCAGGTGAATTCTAGAAAGTGAAAATAACAAGTACATTCTAGAAACATAGTTGGTCGAATATTTCCTAACTGAAAGCTTCCAGGTGATGACTATTAGAACTATAACCCTCAGAAGGTGAATCTCCATCCCTTTTCTCATGGTAACCTAATCCCTCAATAAAGGAGTCTCGTCCTCCTCTCATGGATTTGAAACTTCCTCCTCTTAGCCTATAAAATGACTAGAGCATAGAGGGATTGAGGAGGTCATAATTGAGGTAAAAGAAACTTATGTTGTTGGTTTTAGATTGGAAAGCTTGTCATCTAAGGAGGAGATTGAAGGCATTTGGGAGGGACCTCACGGCATCAAGGCGAAGGTTGTAAGGCTCCTCTTATTTTCTAATTAATACA